>FR997838.1:15489247-16689247 GCA_905475405.1 Schrankia costaestrigalis | reverse complement strand
CAGTCAACTAAATACTTTTTGTTTTGTTTTTAATTTACTTGTATATGTATCTATATTAGTATAAGTATATATATATATATATAATATAATAATATTGTCTTTTAGGCGCTATGTATGCATATTTAAGAGTGGAAACTGTTTTGGTTTAAGTGTAGTTTATAAGCATAATAAGACTGTATGTTATAACTGTTTGTTTCCCAAATCTATACTTATAATAAAACTGTAGAGAGATCAATTCTGTACATTGAATATATGTTAAAAATTAATATTGGAGGATGAATGGTGATCGATACTAATGCCAAAAATGCAATCAATAAATTTTTTGTCTGTCTGTCTGTCTGTCTGTCTGTCTGTCTGTCTGTCTGTATGTGCACGCATGGGTCAAAAACTACTGAAGGCATTTTAACCAAACTTGGTACAATTGTAGTCCATACTCCCGGGCAGGTTATAGGCTGTATAACATAACGCTAAGACACATAGGAGCTGAGCAGTGACGAAAAATTTGAAGCAAGTCGGTTGAAAAAAAGCGCGTTCGAGCTCTTATCATCGCATACGTTGATCATACGCCAAAAATATGTATTACAAAAATAATGGTCTTCAAAAGATGAACAAAAAAGTCTTGAATAGTATATATCTATCTTTTATATATTAGCCACAATAACCTGTTTAATCGTTAGGGTTTTCTTCAAAGTGTATTAAATACATAAATATATTGTAATTTGCATAGACATATCTTTTTCAAACTCCCATATTTCAAAAGTACAGTTTAATACCTTATTCATTTTTTTTTTTTATAGAAATCGGTTTACAAACACACAAGATATAGATGAAAGAAAATTTCCAAATGTCGCCGCGCCAGTATGAGTACGGCTGTACGGTTGATTTTTGTTTAACGTCCGAAACGGCCAACCGGTTCATCTATATAATTTCATTCACATTGACTCTTAATGCGAACGGACGTGGTTCTTATTGACTCTTCTCGGGATAAGCGCGCTTTAGATATTAAAATACATAGATACGTAGTTTTTAGGTACTAAGTTTAAAGTAGGTATCTATCTATACTATAATAAAACAATCGGAATCGGATAAGTAATACTCGAGATATCGCTAGATCTCTTTATTAGAACAGTCCAATACAAATCAGGGGTCATGAAAAATGGATTTGGTTCAATGTTGAATGAATTTAAATTTCGTTTCTTTTGTTCACGAGATGGCGTTACCAGTAGTAATCATAAAATAAATGAGTTTTTAAATAATATATAACTATTTTATTATTAAGTGCTATTAATAAGTTATTCCTTTTAAATGTTAATAAAATTAACCATGAATTGTATGTGTAATATCAATTATAAGTCTTTACACTAGCCTTTAAAAATATCAATTTAACGGACACAAAGAACATCCAGACTAAGGACAATAGTTTGTGTATCACAATTGTCCTCCATGGGAATCGAACCCGCGACCTCATGCACGCCAGCCATGTAATGCGACCGCCGCGCCACCGAGGCAGGTAATTCTGCCGCACCATAACGTGGCGTGCAAATGTATTCATAATTAATTAGCGATTATACGTGTGGTGACGGAGCAAGAATACAATATGTCACCTCCCCATCTCATCCCATGGGTGGCGTAAAACCGACTAAGGGACTATCGGTGAATATTATCTTTACGAAATAAAAATGAAGGAAAACTTGAAATTAAACCCTATACCAATCCGACTGGCCAACGTGGTATTAGTAGGCCAAGTATCCCTCCGTCACGGGAGGAGGCGCGTCCTTGCAGTGGGACATTAATGGGCTGTTATGATGAAAAAAGCGATGTCATTTATTTTAACTTACAAATTTGACAACAGATGGCATTGTGCCTGTGACGTCATTTTCAGTATCGCGGTATTAAGATTTTACTTGAAAGAATGACGTTTGCTCATGTCTTTCAGTATAAGTTTAGACACAGTCTTCATAGATCTGTTTTTGAAAAGGTTTTGGTTCGTTCGTTAATTTTACAATTCGTGTGTAGGTATATCTGTTTGTTATAAGGTTTAAAAAACGATTTTTCAGTATTAAATCGAATTGCGAAGTAAGTAACATCCGCCACGCGAACGAAGTCGCGGGCACAGCAGCTAGTATATAAATAAATAAATAAATAAACTTAAGTATTATTTTTTATCGTCCATAGCTTAAGTTTAAGGTTCGTAGTGACCTCTAATATTTTTTATGGGCTTCTAGAAATAATTTCATGTATTCGTCCTACAGACTTTCTGAGAACTGGTCTGGCTTGTTTTTTTAATAAAATGTTTAATTGTTGCTACACAGACTATTGTTGGAAGTTATTTTTATATGTCTGGATCTTTTGTAGAGGTAAAGTAATATAAAATAATAAAATATTCTCTAAAGCCCGATTTACACATCGAAGTCAATCAAGTTAAGTAGTAAGTTGGCGAGACGCGAGAGAGAGGGCTACTTCGTACTTAACTCGCCAAAAAATAGGATGGAGATATATTCAAATCAACAACTTACAACTTAACTAGCTACTGTACCTACTTGTCGATGTGTAAATCGGGCTTAAGACTGCGGCACAAGACAGCGCAAGGTAGAAATATTTGAAGGAGGCCTATGTCCAGTTATGGACATCTATTCGTTGATATGATGATAAAAATATTCTCCACTAATTATCTATAATTAATTTATCTTTGACGACCTCTGTGGCGTAGTGGTTATATTACATGGCTGCTACGCAGAGGTCTCGGGTTCGATTCCTGCTCAATGCAAATCTTTGTGTGCATGAACATGATTGTTTTGCATTGGTCTGGGTGTTTCTATGTAAAATAAGTATGTATGTACATATTTACAAAAAAAAGTATTTAAGTATGTTTATCCGTTGTCTTGTATGTGTAATGTATGAATGTGTAAGGATTATTTATTTAGTATTTATGTAGTATTATACCTACCGCTTATTATTTTTTGTGGTAATAATATAATATTGTCTACATCACACATTCACACTATCCAGTTCCAAACTAAGCAGAGTTTTTACTATGGGTACCAGACATCTAATGAACATCGTTAACTTTTCCATTTAAGTTTTTGAACGTGATCTATATTGATAGAGTTGTTGCATATAATTAAACACGTATTGAATTAAAGTGAAATTATTTGATAAGTGAAGAGTTGAATGCAAAGTAATTACAATTTTTAATGTCTCTCTGTAAAAACGTGCTTCCTTCAGAGGCAGAGAGAAATTTTGCCAACTAATAAATATTAATATTCCTCACACATTCACACACAGCCATCTAGTCCCAAACTAAGCAAAGCTTGTACTATGGGTACTAGACAACGAATAAACATACTTAAATACTTTTTTTCTGTAAATACATACATATTATACATAGAAAACCCCCAGACCAATGCAAACAATCATGTTAATGCCCCCAAAGATTTGCATTGAGCGGGAATCGAACCCGAGACCTCTGCGAAGCAGTCATATTATGTAACCACTACGCCACAAAGGTCATCTAATATCACGCCACTAAGACACAAAGATAACAACAGCTTATTTGTATAAGAACGAATTTCGTTTCTGATCCTTTATTTCTTGATATCATCATCATAACAGCCCATTAATATCCCACTGCAGGGACGGGCTTTCTTTCGTGGCGGAGGGATACTTGGCCTACTAATACCACGCTGGCCAGACTGATTGGTACAGGGTTTAATTTCAATTTATTTTTATTTCGTAAAGATAATATTCACGGATAGTCCCTTAGTCGGTTTTTACGTCACCCATGGGATGAGATGGGGTGGTGACATATTGTATTCTTACTCCGTCACCACACGGATTTCTTGATATACCTACTCATTAAAAAATAAAATACAATTTTTTCTAGAGTTTTGAATATGCCACCTCACTGGACTGGTGCCTATCATCGTACTTAGTATCATCCTTGCACCTATAACTGTTTAGCGTGAATTTAGTTACATAGAAAAGTTCCGACGCGAATACAAGCCGCAACCCTCGTTCGATTAGTACGATTAGTTTCGTAGAGGCATGAAAAAGCATCTTCTTGAGCCGCCATAGTGGAGACATTAATGCCTCTACAAATATTGTAGCTGGCATGATGCTCGCCATTATTGGACTTTATTGAATGCTTAACATCAGGCATTATAGAATCATTCTGGATGGCCAGATAAAAAAAAGACTCAACGCCATATAAACCTCTGTGTAACAGCCGTGGTTGGTCCACGGCTGTTACACAGAGGTTGCTACGCAAACCAAGTCTATTAATAGTTTAAATTGAAATCAATTACAAACACAAAAGCCACGTACTATTATTAACCTAAAATGACATTTTATAAAATAATCTTAACTAACAATAACTATTATAAGAGCTCACGTATTTATCGCGATCTTTTTACTCTACCGGGAATCGAACTGCGAACAATGGGTGGCGGATCGGGCGCGATCGGAGTTATAACGGTTGTCTACAAATCAGATTGTCATTACACGGCGATAGTTTTTTTTACGGACATTCTTGGATGTAAAAAGTTTTGATTTGACCGCACTGTAGTACGTTTGACGAGAATTGGCTACTGTAATGTTTATTTTCTGTAATTTAAAAGACAGCTCTCATACTTAGGTCAAGTCAGGTTTCAGACATGGAAAACGATATTTGTACCCCAGCAATAACAATTTTGCTTAATACCCAAACCCGCTTCTACACGCACAACAGCTTCTTATGATGACAGTATTTTCTAGATATGTAACTCAAAAAGTCCTAGAGATTTGACCTGTAAAATTCCCAACAACCATTACTGTCCCAACGCAGGGATAGGCCCCCTACAGGGACACAGAAAAACTTAGTGTACTAATACTGCGCTGTTTAGGCTCAGGTCTTACAATAAATGCATATTGTAATGACAATATATATTTATTAGTGCCAGATTATAAAGTATGTCGTTAACTACCACGTGAATGAGGGGATACAATTGCCAACCGGTGCTACTACAGTCGCGAGCTTGTAAATGCACTGTATCAACATTCTATAAACATAAAATATAGTGTCGCCCTTAACCAATTTCGTCCAATTTCCTTCTAGCATACTATAGGAAGGCGCCACGCGTACACAACAAGTGTTAAATTGGAGCTTCAACAAAGAAACAAGAAGGAAAAACGTATAAAAAAGAAGTAGGTGCTCAAGCGATTGTCGTCGTCTGTAAAAACAAAACGTTGTCGATGTCTGTCTAGGCACCAACACTTTCTAACTGACCGCGAATGTCTTCATTAAAGTACGAGTAGCAGTGGCGATTTGAGCAAGTATTATAAGTAAGTTACTTTTTAATAAAGCTACTGGCAACTATCGGATTGTCAACAAAAAAAAATGCGTATTCAACCTTACTGACGTTAAGTCCGTGTGGTGACGGAGTAAGAATACAATATGTCACCACCCCATCTCATCCCATGAGTGTCGTAAAAACCGATTATGGGACTATTCGTGAATATTATGTTTACGTAATAAAAAGAAGGAAAACTTGAAATTAAACCCAATACCAATCCGTCTGGCCAGCGTGGTATTAGTAGGCCAAGTACCCCTTCGTCACGGGAGGAGGCCCGCCCCTGCAGTGGGACATTAATGGGCTGTTATGATGATGAACCTTACTGACAGTTCAAGTTGTCATTATACATTTTTAAAAAGAGAACTTCTTAGTAAAGTTTAGTACTGGCAGTTCAGGTATGGCAACTATTTCAAATTTAAAAAGAGAACTTAACATAAATTTGATTTTTTTAATTTTTTACAGGTGTTTGTGCAAGATGGCCTCAAGGTTAGTACTTACTACTGTGCCTGCTTAATCCACTTCTACCAAGCAGTAGTGTGTTTCTGTGTCTACATAGTGGAACGGAACAGTAGCTAGTGATATGGGATTTAACATTTTCTATCACATGATTACAAACTATTACGATAATTATGATTAACGATATTTAAAAAATGATTACACTGCAGAGGCACTTAGAATGAAAGTTGCCATAAACTCTCCTAAGTCACCAAGAGCGGCCACCTAACAGTTCACCATTGTAAAACTTTTAAGGTAGATTTTACATGTTACGTGCCCTATGCATTGCTACTTTAATAAGGCGTTTAAACGTAGAATATATTTCGAAATCTTAAAAAAACTAATTAAGATTAATTTTTTTAATATTAAAAGAAAAGATATTTGTTTTCAAATAGGTTTTATAAAACAATAAAATTAAACAAGCTTTTTGCAATTTCTTAGTCCCGCTACGCATAAATTTTCCGAAAACCTTAAAAGTTATCCAACTTATCAAACCTTATTACTTACCAAAAAGACACCAATTCCCATATCAAAAACAGCCAAGATTAAAACTATCTTACAAACACTAAAAACAAAGTTAACAAACAGACACCAAAAAACAAACAAACAAGTTGATCAACAAAGTCATCAACTTACAACAATTATTATTACATAACATACAAAAAATAAACATAACATTAACCAACGAGCAGACAAATCTTACGACCGGTTGGAAGTTGTAATTGTTTTACCAACAAAAAGTCGGACATAAGCCCACATGGGCAATGCATGAATGGGACCAGTCCAACGGGGAAAATAAAAACGCTCCATATTCGTGAAATGATTAAAAAAGGAAAGAATCGGAAAATAAAAGAAAAGGCAAGTCCGCCGCACGTACCGTCCCCTTTTTAAAAAGAGAACTATTTCAACGGAGCGTGAATGAAAAAGCGCCCACTACGCTGCCTCGTAACCGTAATCTTGTGATTATTATTTTTATTTTTGATTCGTTTTTTTATTATTATTTAGTTTTATTATTATGTTATTTTATCGCGTGTGCCTGTATGTAGGTCAGGACGGTGTGCTTTAGGGTTTTTTTTGGTTTTTCCTCGCAAGGTCGTAGTGTTTCGTTGTTTTGTGTGGCGAGTCGCGGTAATTGCTGCAGTACGTTGAACCAAAGAATGAACTTACCAAAATTTTGTTGTTCATTTACTTATTGTAAGAGTTTTTCTTGTTTCTTGTTGATATACGCGGTTATGTTTATAAGTATGGTTCACAAAATAACTATAATCTGTGGTATGGATGTCGCAGTTACAATTTTAAATTTATGTTTTCTTAAAAAAGTTGTTTCGGTATTAGTGGTGATGGACTAAGAATACAAAATGTCACGTTGTTGTCCTGACACTAAGATATCGACAAAGATCAAACAAATAAGGCAATAAAACAAATTAGCATGTCCTATGATAAGTACCTAGTTAAGAGTTGGAATTCATTAATATGGCTTGTTTTCTTCTAACGATTCTAGGTTCTTTCACCGCCTTTACTGCCAGTCGAGTCGAGTCCATCACGCCATTGCAGCTGTAAAGCCCGATTTACACATCGACAAGTACAGTAGCGAGTTAAGTAGTAAGTTGTTGATTAAGTTGATTTGAATAGATCTCCATCCTATTTTTTGGCGAGTTAAGTACGAAGTAGCCCCCTCTCTCACGTCTCGCCAACTAGCAAGGGTAGCAAAGCACCCTTGAAAGGACCCCTAATCTATTTTTTTTAATGTATTCAAGAAGACGGTGGACCGACGACCTCGTTAGAATAGCGACAACCCATGGATGAATGAGGCAAAGGACCACGCATTGATACATTTGGAGGAGGCCCATGACCAGCATTGGATGATAAGATGATCATCATAACAGCCCATTAATGTCCCACTGCAGGGAGGAGACCCGATGACGATCATGTCAAAGTCGCGTAGAGTATCTCGAGACCTGGCGTCGATGACGGAGGTACACCAAAGTATTACCTAGTAGGCCAACCTACTAATACCACGCTGGCCAAACGGATTGGTATAGGGTTTATTTCAAGTTTTCCTTCTTTTTATTTTGTAAAGATAATATTGACAGATAGTCCCATAATCGGTTTTTACGCCACCCATGGGATGAGACGGAGTGGTGACATATTGTATTCTTACTCCATCACCACACGGATAAGATGATGATGAACCTAAATTATGTAATAAATATTGATTGTGTTTTGTTTTAATTCAAATTTAAATAAAAGAACATTTTATTAATCCTATAAATACATCTAGAAGCGTTACTTCACCGGACAGGTGTGTTTCACAGGTGGTACATAACAAACAGAACGGAAATTATACTGGTTTATACCACCCTAACTGTACACACAGCAACTAATCAAGCTAGACACTCATGTACCTTAATACCTTGAAATAAGACACAATTTCAAATGAAAATGTTTAACTTGATGTGTTGCTGTGTGTACGTGTAGACGTACTCACTTAATTATATACTAACTACCTAGTTTATAAGGCTTTGTTCTTTTTATAGTCATTCATAATAGCAGTAAAATGAGGGACGTTAATGGCAGAACTGGTCTCCTAAAGGAAGAGGAAATCAAGGAGGGAATTTTGGTCTACGTGACCACGCTGGCCAGATGGAATGGATTTTACATAAAGGTTTTTTTTATCTTTTGTTTTTATAGAGATAATAGACGATTTTTTTAAAAATTCGCCTACCGGTATGACTCTATGTTGCCTGATGTTAAGCATCCAATAGAGTTCAATAATGGCGAGCACCATGCCAGCTACAATATTTGTACAGGCATGAATGTCTAAATTACTGTATGTAATAATATTTGTATGTCTTTTTTTTAAAATTGGCCTACCAGTATGACTCTATGTGACCTGATGTTAAGCATCCAATAAACTCCAAGAATGGTTAGCACCATGCCAGCTACAATAATTGTAGAGGCATGAATGTCTCCACAATGGCAGCTTAATTTTCCTTGGTTGGCTTTTGTGGCTCTCACGGGATAAGTTGAAATGGTGTGTTTAATATTCCTTGACCACATCAAAACTTATTCATATAATGAAAAATGTTTTATTCACAGTCGTCTTTATTACCTGAATACCGAAGACGGAAGAACCGCGCAGATATCGTCGATATTATTTTTGTAATTTGGTAAATACAGGACATTACCAACAACTAACAAAAGATAATTATGAAAAATAATTATTATTTGTACTTATTAGTAATAAGCCTGTAAATATGGGTCCATAAACCAGCGGATTTTACTATTTAAACAAGTGTAACTTTTCCTTTATATTTTTTTCATATGATTAAAGTGCTATAAGTTAGCTAAGGTGTGTACCAAATTTCATTCTATTAAGCTTAATAATTATTGAAAAAACTAAGAAAACGTTAGTATGAAAAATCAAACTTCGCATAAAATCTTCATACAAACGGCAATTTCATAGGTAAAGATCATCTTATTGATGAATTTAGTAACGTAACTTAAGAATATTAGTTTTTTTTTTCATGTAATATATCTATTAAGCTCGGTGGCAAACGGTTGTATACGTGGTTGCCGTGTGTGAGGTTGGGTATTCGATCCCCATGCAAGACTTATTTGTAAGAAGGAAAGGAAGAATAAGGCTTTATCAGTTTGATACTAGATGGCGTTGAGTGAATATGTAAGAAGTGTAAACAGTTGTCTCTTATCTTTCTTTACTATGTTTTTCAAAAAAAAAGTGTTGTATATATTATATAAACGGGATATTAACGCGCATTTAATTTACCTTTATTTTACTTGACGTTTCGGCACAGGTTGCACTGGCCGTGGTCGCAAGCTGACTGGTGACTAAATGCGCGTTAATATCCCGTTTATATAATATTTATAATAATGAAACGCGATAGTTTAAAAGTTACAAGTGTTGTATATCTACGACTCGAGAGAAGAAGAAGAAGATTAGGTTATTCTTCTCAAGTTTGTGTAGAGAACTGCGATCTTTAACTTGTCAACTGTTACGACAACTATAACAGCACAACGACAGCCTTGTTGATTGATTGTTACACTGTCACCTCACAATTATATATTATATCATCTAGCATCTAGTCCCAAACTAAGCAGAACTTGTACCATGGGTACTAGACGACGAATATACATACATAAATACTTTTATTTTGTAAATACATACATTATACATAGAAAACACCCAGACCAATGCAAACAATCATGTTTATGCACACAAAGATTTGCATTGAGCGGGAATAGAACCCGAGATCTCTGCGTAGCAGTCATGTTATATAACCACTACGCCACAGAGGTCGTCGTCACCACATGAATGCTTCATGTATTAATAATTTCTTAGTATTCCATAACTTATTCATATACCTCATAAACGCCTCTTAAATTTAGTCACTGTTTAGCGAGATTTTTATTAGCAAAACCAACCTTATGCCAAACAAAACCGTAAGAATTTAAGCTAATCAATTGACTAAAATTCAAGAGGTTTTTATGAGTAAGGGGGTAAATGTCTAAAAGGCTGCTTTCTTAATCGACTTTATGGCGAGCCATTAAAGATGATAGTAACATTTGACCCGATAGCTTAGTGGTTGGTGCATCTCCCTGCCAAGCCATAGATCGCGCATTAGACTCATCTACACATTCACCCATTGTAGGCTTCATGCCTGCATGAATGTGACACAACGCCATCTAGTCCCAAACTAAGCAAAGCTTGTACTATGTCTACTGGACATCGGATAAACCTACATGCAAATAATCATGTTCATGCACACAAATATTTGCACTGAGCGGGAATCGAACCCGAAACCTCTGCGTAGCAGTCATGTTATATAACCACTACGCCACAGAGGCCGTCGTTATAGTTCATTGAAATCAAAGGTATCAGGTTTGATTTCCGCCCGAAAATCTCAGTGTGCATAAGGTTTAATGTTTGAATTTTAGTTTCATAAATAAGTATAACATTATATTATATTGACCTAAAACAAAGTAAATAAGTATGTTCATCCAATATCTAGAACCTATAATACAAGCTTTATTTATGTCTGTCGGAATCTTGTTATATTAATATAACATCCCTAGACATTATACTTCAACTTGGAAGCCAAAGCTCTATAGTAAAGCTACAAATAATAATAATATACGCTCCGATACACGCACCTACACAAAACACATACCATAAAACAAGTAGAGGACTACCACTAACTTCTTAACGCATTTAGTCATCGTTCCAACTAAAAAAGTAAAAATAACTTTGACCAGACTCTGCATCTCAGTCTCAAGGCCAAATCCTGATTCCTTGAGAAAGGGACAACAATACCAAAACATATAAGATAGACAGAGATATAAAATATTGGTGTCTTCGTCCTTTGAAAAGGGAAAGTGGTAGGTAATGCGGTGGTGAGAGTGAGATAAAAAAATGTCCGAAGGGCAAAACGGGTAGGCAATAGTCTTAAGATGTATGTTAGAGTAGTATGGCGTATGAGAACCGGTTAATTTTGAAGGGCTCGCGACCGTGGTCCATAGAGTGAAGCAGCAAAGATATAGATGTTTTTATTTATGGTTATATGTATATAGTATTGATTTAAGATTTTTATTGTATTAAATAAATGTATGATCGTGGAGTTAAGGTTATTTACTTAAAATAACTTTTTATAAGATAGGTAATAAAATAGTAGAAAGGTTTAAAACTAGGTTGTAAACTTGGTTGCGCTTGCGCTGATGTCGGTTATTGCGATTCCGTTACATACTCGTTAACTGCATAAGTCAAAAAGACATTATTAGAAAAAGAAGTACATTTAGTAGTAAAATTCGTAATTGCAGGTTTTTGTGGTAACGTTAATCTGGGTTTAGTAATTCGGAAATCAGTATGAGAGTCAGTAATTCTATGTTGACCAATATAGGTACTATTAGTACCAGGTTTTCTGGCAAGTTTTTCTCCTATTTTCGCAGATATGAATATGCGTTGGTCGTAAAGTCACCTTTTACGGCACCCACATCATGAAATAGGATGCTGCCTTTTTACTGTCCTTGTCCACTAATATGCTAATAAGCATATTAGTGGACAAGGACAGTAAAAAGGTCAAGTTCAAGTGAAAATAATTTAATAAAATTATTTTCACTTGATGCAGTCTTCATCTTAACAGCCCATTAATGTCCTACTGCAGGGACGGGCCTCCTCCCGTGACGGATGGATACTTGACCTACTAATACCATGCTGGCCAGACGGATTGGTATAGGGATCAATTTCAAGTTTTCCTTCTTTTTATTTCGTGAAGATAATATTGACGGATAGTCTCTTAGTCGGTTTTTACTACACCCATGGGATGAGATAAGGTGGTGACATATTGTATTCTTACTCCGTCACCACACGGATGCAGTCTTATCTCTACCTTATTAATGAACTAGCGCAGCATTTCTTACACAAAATGATTACTTCAAAGACTCCGAATTTTAGTATTGAGTTACACAATATTATAAGGGATAAGAATGCACACACATGGGATAAGTTACACAAGGGATAACATGACCTAAGTACGAAACGCCTGTTTTTATTAGTAGTTACTTACGATTAAATTTATATTATGTTTTTATTTAATTTTATTATGATATTGTCCCACTCTAGTAACTGGCCTCCTCCAGTGATCTACCACAAATTGCCGTTCTGAGACCGAGCTGGCTAGACGTTTAAAGACGGAATTTTTGTCGAGTTTAATTTATTTTATTTTTATAGAGTTATCTGCGAATCGAGTATTATAAACCTATAATTTACCCGCCTAAGGACAACAAAGGTAATCAAGTAAAAATCAACTAATCAAGTGTCAAAACTATCATTTCAGGAACTAAAATGACAGTTTTGAGTGCTTTTATGTAATATTATTTGTTTTTTTTTTCTTTATTGCCCTTTTTTTAACAACAAAACAAATGAAATATTTAAATAATTATTCCTTTCTTAATAAACTCTGAACCTGCGACTGTTTAAGGATAAGTACGAAATTCTAAGAAACGCAAACACCTTTTCCTACACCTTTTTCCTTCCAATACTCCACATGATCACCTGATTGCAGTTAGTGTAACTTCAACTTGTATTAACGTGCTGGGTGACTAGTAAACTTTACTCGGAATACCTCCCCCCCTCCTTTACCCTTCCTTCCCCGGCGGGTCTCGCAGGGCTATGCGACCGGCTGATTCGCGGGAACGGGTCAACTCAGCTCAAGGTCAATGGAGACGGACAGAGATGCTGTGGAGACGTATTGTGTGATATGCAGTTTGTTATATTATGCTCTTGTGTGTTTTGTTGTTTATTAAAATCTATACATAGTATAAAATAAAGTCGCTTTTTCTGTCCCCATGTCGTTTTGTATGCTTAAATCTTTAAAACCACCCAACGGACATTGATGCGGTTTTTGAAATAGATAGAGTGACTTAAGAGGAAGGCTTATATGTATAACACATGCATAATATAGTAGAGATACCCATATAAATTTAGAGACTTCTAAGGAAGCTGTCCTTAAACGTTGTTTAAGGACAGTCTTTAGTTCGAATCCTTAAAAAAAATATAATTTTATGCGATTCACAAACAAAGCTTTAATTAATAGCAGGTCACGGTCAGTCAAATCCCATGTTGGACAAGTTTTAGTTATAAAGTCAATAATGCCCGCGAAACGGGACATAAGACAGAGTACGAAAATTGTCTTTGTAAGTAAAAAAAAAATAAGAAATGATGTTTCTGTTCGGTGCGAATAACTAATGAATGAATGAAATAATAAATGACAAGAATGCAACGTAACTGATGAGATAGAGGGAAGTGGAGGAGAAATATAAGAAAAGCTGACACACACACATGTGGGATACATAGCTGGGAAGAGAGAGTTTCTGTTCGGTGCTGTGGCTGAAAAACTTTTGTGAATAATGTAATATTTAATCCTTAGATTTTGAAAAACCGACCACAGTTTAGCAAATTTTCAAAAAGATAAAAATCTTTTTTGACTCTACTTTTTCATTTTGCAACGACATAGTTGGTGAAATGGCCGTCTCTATACCATTGCTAGCTGGAAGAGAATAGGGCAGTGTCTGTCTGTCTTCAACAAACGTACAACATAGTTTTACTAAGAGTTATTTTAGTAATACAAATACCAAACTAGTTTCAATAAGCATGTCAATTCTCGTACCTAAAATTCGGTTAACTTTTGGTTGTCAAATTGTCACACTCTAAATAAAACTTTAACACGACCACAAAAGATTACAATTGCAATAGCAAAAACATGACAATAAAAAGTTAACTTAACCGAATTTTAGGAACGAGAATTGACATGAAGGATAAAATGTCACCAACCCTGATCGCGTGAATGTTGTTAAAGTCGACTTAATTAGGTCATCATTCCTGTACCATTATCCCAATTTAATTTGGGGTCGGCGCAGCATGATCTTCTTCTTCCCACTCATGCTGCTAGAGGTTTTTGCTATATTTTACAGCCAGCTGCCTGCCTGACGCCCACCCTCCTTGGGAATCCAATTAGGTATATTTCATAAAACTAATACGAGTAAACTATTTCAGTATTCCTTACTAACCAAGTGATCGTGGTTTACTCGTAAAAAAAACTTATGAAGGAAAATTTATGAAGGTTTGCGAGATCCACACATATTTGTCCTGACCATGTTCGTAGTGTCCATTACGTTATTGGAGGTTGAGATTTATATTTCTAAAGGAGCTTAAAATGAAAGAAGAACGGAACGATAGCATTGATAAAGAGGAAGAAATTCAATAAGTACAGATCTAACATAAAATATACGCATAATGATATCAGAAGTTCAAAATTCCTTCTATCAAGGATAGTTATCCCTGCAATGGCCCATTTAAGTAGATTTAATAGTAAGATAGTTATAGAATAGTCCATCGCTGTTCTCAAGTCAACATTTACCAATAAGTATTTGTGTACACTCACACACACATGCCAACACACATGTATGTGTGTCTGTGTGTGTGACGTACACACTGCACAAGAATGCAACGCGTTGTTGACACAGCCAACTTCGATATTCCTTTATTTATTGCTATAAAAACCCTTTGGAAACTCTCAAAGGAATCTAAACTGTATAGTTGTTGAAATAAAGTTAGTTGTCGTTTGACATTGAAAAATCTTAAGTCGTTCTTGAATTCACTTTTATCTATTTGGAATGTAATGATTTTAGAATCTGTTTCAATACAAATAAGATTACTTATTGTTTGAAATGTTAACGCAGTTAGGTCCAAGGTTTTCTAAGACTAAGCCGAGGTATATTTAAATAAGGATTTATGCGTAACGTCTGGGCTTTTGGCGAGATCCGCGGATAAAGGATTGTTTCGACTGAAAAAAGGTCCAAGATTCAATATCTGATTGTGAATTTTGGAAGTCACAATGGGTGCCAGCAGACAGTATGTGAGGTATAACCTCTTAAATACTTTTGACTTTTATTTGTATCAAATGTGATCATTAACTGTTTTGGTCAAAACTCTTTGAACCTTATTTTTTTCATTAATTGGGGGACTTGACAACAGATATAGATAAATCGTATTCTGTAAAGACCCTGTCTTTTGGGTTTCGTAGTTCGGCCTAAGGTTATCTAAGACGACTTAATCTGAATTCTAATATTTTTAAGATTTTATTTGGTATGAACTATTTGTTGCAAATCAAATACAAAATAAAATGCATTTCTTAAGTAATTAGGCAGTTTTGCATAATTGTAATTGACTGCCAGTCTCACATACTATTTTTTATATTGTTTGTATTAGCTATAAGTCATCCTTGTAATAAATAAATGAATAAGTAACTAAGTACATTACTATCTGTTGTAATTCTCGACCAGCCATTTATAAACAAATCTAGGTTGAGAGTGAGACCATATTTTAACATTCAACAACATAATTTTATTTCAACTTATTACGCGTCAAAGACTTAAAGAACTTTATCATTTTCTTGCGGAAAAATGGCGAACCCATTAGCAACACTGAATGACAATACTAATTCTTGGTAACACAGACAAAATACCAGCTTTTTTACCATGCATAGAATCAAATAAAAGTTTAACAAAATCTTATAAAAAACTTCGAGCGCGACTAGACCACACAAAACGATTGTCTGTTACTGTCTATACATTGTATCTATACATCTGTCATTTAATGTAATCATTATTAAAAAAGCTTGTGTTTTAGAAAATCGAAAACTTGTGCAGTAAAGCAACAAGTGGAGAAGCATTGGGTTTTGTATTTGAAAAGCACCGAGTTTAGTAAAAAGACAAGTGTAGAGTTTGTCAAGCGATTTGTCGTTAGTCTTGCAACATAGATACATAAACTCACACCTAATTATTTATGTTTAATATTTGTATTTAATAATAATGTATGATTTATTACGGGGGTGACATACTCATACTTAGGAGTAAACCCCCTTCAAAATAAAGTTTAAAAAAAACTTGAAACATGTCCTATTAAAATTTACAAATTAAGTATTGTTTAATAAATAAAATAGTAGTAATAAATTATCTAACGGATATTCAACCTGACAAATAATACAAGAGAAGAAAACTCGAAAACTGTTTGGGTGGTGACATCCTGGAGACCAGATCTACCATGAGAAGAATTAATCAGAAAGAAGAAACTTGCGAGAAAAAAATAATAAGTACTATTTTAAATAGACTGTAAATAAGAAGATAGAATTTTACTATTACTCTTACTAATTTTATTAACTCAATAATCTTGTAATCAATTTTAATAAGTATAATTTTTGCGTTTGAGTTTATGATTTTTATAGGTAATTTGGTTTGACATCAAAATCATACGGAATCGCTACCTGAAAATAATTAATACAGGCGTATCAAAGTGGTTACAACACTTTGGTTTTAGAGACAGCTATAATAAAAAAAACTACTGTCTTCCTTGCAAATATAAAATCATGTAAAATAAACACTAGAATTAATAACAAAATAACCGTAAGTATACCGTAATAACATAATATTCCTTTATAAAAATAAATAAATAAATGCGAAAGGTTATAACATAGAGACAAAACTTGCTTGTCTACATACCATGAAACCTGTATCTCTATCCCGCTCCTTCTTAATTATTGACAATCACTATGATACTGATGTAGTTGTAAGTGTTAGTGTAAAAAAACAGGTCGTGCAAATCGAACCATAGACTTCTTCCATCTTTAAATGGTATGTATGTAGGTTAAGATTTCGATTTTCATAACCATCAAAAAGTTAACTTAACCGAATTCTTAACGATTTTAAGGTACGAAAATTGACATGCATATTAAAAAAAATATTTTTCATTTCTATAATTTTGGTTGTGTAGCTTATTTGCATTAATTGGAGGAAACATTATAATTACTAACATAAATATATATATAATATTATATCTGCTGAAGCTAGCTTTTATTTATAAGATCTATTGCACTAAATGAGGCTGAACAGAGCACGATACAATATTCAATCAAATCCTTTTTTGAAATTTGTTGGAACTACAATTCACAATAATACACCGCCTTATTAAAAGTAAAAAAAATATACAATAATACTTAATTCAAAAATACATATATTTATAAAATATGATTAAATAACATTCCTTATCGATTACCCGAACAAAAATTCAAGATCCTACATCAACATACTTTAACGTATGCCATAGTTAAACAAGTTATGTAAATTTTACTTGTGACCAACGAAAACGAGAGTATACTACTTACACTATTATGAATCTAAAAACACTTTCATTAAACAATTCCCACAAAGATTCTACCAGAAACCAGTTACTATACCTTAGCTTACAAAAAAACTTTATATTAATTTGGGATCCCCATAAAAAAAACGAACAAAAAAGCTAATGGCCGAATAAAAAAAGAAAAAAAAGGTTCGATCTTTAAAAAAAGTTAAAAAAAAAACCGAGGCAAAGAAAGGGTTAGGTTGGTACAGGTTGATTCGATTGTTGCGTGGCCAGGTTTTTTTGTACCCTGTTTATATTTATGACATTCCTGATAATCTTACTGACATTAAAACTTTGCTTGTATTTTTAAATTGTTTTATTGAAAATCTTATTTGAGATTTGTTTTCAAATAGTTTGATTGTTTAACTTATTAGAAGGTAACACAACAGGCAAATAAATGGAGAAGTGGACGCCATGGCGTGAGGTTAAGTTAGTCATTTATATATTTTACAAATTTATGTTTTAAAAATCTCCGTGTGGTGACGGAGTAAGAATACAATATGTCACCACCCTATCTCATCCCATGGGTGTCGTAAAAACCAACTAAGGTACTGTCCGTGAATATTATCTTCTCGAAATACAAAGAAGGAAAACTTGAAATTAAACCCTATACCAATCCGTCTGGCCAGCGTGGTATTAGTAGGCCAAGTATCCCTCCGTCATGGGAGGAGGCCCGTTCTTGCAGTGGGACATTAATGGGCTGTTATGATGATGTTTTAAAGATACCTATTACTTAAGGTGAAGAAGTGATCTATGCAGTGTTGTTGTGGGCACATTGGTCAGTTATCATTTAAAAATATTTAAATGACTAGTGAATAGCTGGTAGCCTCGAGACTACGCTGTTCTTGTCTCCATTATATGTCAGCTCATCAAGTACTTCTACATGACGTAAGAAAGTGCTGGAAAAGTGACATTAAACCCTTTAAACTTTTACAGAGTTTAATTTAGACAAATATAGGGAACCGAACGCCTTCTTACCACACACTTACCTTGCAACAAAACCTAAAGTCTAAGTTCTTTATTTCCAATCGAGATTGAAAGTTGTAAGCGTAATAATATAAAACGAGTTATAAGTATTTCTTCTTTTTGTTTTATTGTTTCCTCATGAGGGCAGTGGCATTTACATGAAGTAATTGCAGTTTAAACATACCAAGTTAATATTAAGTTATTTAAGTATGTAAAGTAGGAAGTTGTATGAAAATATGTGAACGGATTTTATGACCTCGTAATGGAAGATGAGAAGCAGGTTTCATGTTATAAGAACCCATGACCTAACGTACTATAGGACGCCCCTGAGCTAGGTGGACCGACGACCTCATACAGGTATGTATTTAAGTCGGACTGGATGCGGAAGGCGCCGGCCTGTGTTCTGTGGCGCGCGTAGGGTTCTTATGGGCCTATGCTGTATATGTATAGGCTAATTGAATGATGACCTCAAAGGCCTGTTGTAATTAGTTACTAAAAACAGTAAAAGTTATTGGCATTTTTACACAGAAACACTATTTTCATTTTCTCTGCTTGCAGTGCATTTATTTATCGTAACCATACTTGATATCAATAACACCATACCTTGAACAGGAACAAGCCTCCTATACCAACAAAATGCCTATGAATACATCGACGAATTGGTATATAACTACGAAAGCCTTGGCATGAGATACTACATCTTATTTCTTCATAACAACCCATTAATGTCCCACTGCTCATTCAGTAACGGAGGGACACTTGGCCTACTAATACCGTGCACAAACGGATTGGTATAGGGTTTAATTTCAAGTTTTACTTCTTTTTATTACGTAAAGATAATATCAACGGATAGTTCCTTAGTCGGTTTTTACGACATTCATAGGATGAGATGGGGTGGTGACACACTGTATTCTTACTCCGTCACCACACGGAGTGTGTCACCACACGGAGATCCTACCAACTTATTTGGACGTAATATTTTATTTGGACCCTGTACATTTAGGTATTGCGGAAACTATTTTAGTAGCTGATTCCATTTCGTTTGTCAAATCAAACCAGCCAGTTCCCGAAATATGCCAAATACAAAAACCTCTTTTGTTTTATTTGTAAGCGTCCACCAAAACTTTAAACAAAAAGAATTCAAATCTTAATTTTGTTCTAATTATATTCCCACACTTTTTTTTTCATATCTACCCCATACGTCACCACAATAATTATAAAGATTTACTCCGTAATAAACTTTATTTCAAGAAGGTAGAATTCATTGTTGCCTAAACATGTGTTTTGTAAGGGTGGAGACGAACTTGTCCGAAGATTGCCGAGTGCAGCCGATCGCCCGCAGCGAACAGGTGCTCTATCTATACATCTTGATGACCGGACGCATAAGTTCAACTAAACTTGATACTTTATCATTTATTTAGATGACCTATGCAACTTTGTCTGGGTCACAAAAGATTAGTATCATATTCCTCATATACTTACTTGACGCCAACTAATCCAAAACTAAGGTAACACTGACCTATGGGATGACTTATACCTGATAAACATACTTTTATACTTTCTTTGTAAATCATAAAAAATAAATTAGTCCAATTAAAACATTCATACTCATAATAATTTATATTGATTTACTACACTCCACATAATAAAAAAGTAAAAATAATTTTATATGGAACATATTCTCCATTACTGGAATTGTGAGAGGCTATATTGGAATAGCGATAGCGTAAGGAAAGGCCAAGAAAAAAAAATTAAACCCTAGACGGAATTCGAACCCGCGTTTTCTGAGTCCAAATTTGTCCATTGCATTGCATAGTTCTTCCCTGCCATTTCCCAAATATACATATTGGAAAGTATCAACATCCAAATAAAAATATAAAAAGTATCAAAAATAATAATTCCTTGTATACATCTCACGTGAATCCAAGTGATTGTAAGGGTTAATGAAGAATGTCGGTCGTTATATCTGTGGGTAATACAAAAACATATTTATATATACATACATACTTACGCTTTTCCTGTGAGGATGAGATAGTAAGAGATGACGTGTCTTTCTTTGAACTTAACTATTTTTGATTATCCGTGTGGTCACGGAGTAAGAATACAATATGTCACTGCCCCATCTCATCCCATGGGTGTCGTAGAAACCGACTAAGGGACTATCTGTGAATATTACTTTTACATAGAAAGAAGGATAACTTGAAATTAAACCCTATACCAATCCGTCTGGCCTCGTGGTATTAGTAGGCCAAGTATCGCTCCTTTACGGGAGGAGGCTCGTCGCACAGTAGGACATTAATGGGCTGTTATGATGATAATGATTTTTGATTGATTTCAGTATGTTGGTTTGTGTGGAGACAGATGGACTAAGTTTACAGGGTGTAACTATCCCATTTCATAGCTAAGGTGTCGTCAATGTGACCAAGGCACTCTAGTCTTAACGTTAGTATCTAAGAAATGACTACGGATTAATGAGATCATGTAAATCGCAAAAAAAAATCATAAGAATCAAATCATTATCACTTATGACATTCTATGAAATGAGATTAAAATCAAATTTATGATTACACACCCCAATTATATCAAAGTAGAAAATGGTAGGTACAAAAAATCTAGGTTCAAGAGAATCATTCGTGGATAGCTCAAACTAAGCTAAGACTCTTCGATTCGAACAGCCTCCTTGAACGCCACACTATCGAAGTTTCAGCCTCTTAATAAGAATGACGTATTATACTCAAATAAATATCTTTATTTTTCTCCGTGTGGTGACGGAGTAAGAATACAAAATGTCATCACCCCATCTCATCCCATGGGTGTCGTAAAAACCGACTAAGGGACTATCTGTGAATATTACTTTGCGAAATGAAAAGAAGGAAAACTTGAAATTAAACCCTATACCAATCCGTCTGGCCAGCGTGGTATTAGTAGGACAAGAATCCTCCCGTCATGGGAGGAGGCCCGTCCCTGCAGTGGGGCATTAATGGGATGTTATGATAATGATGAAATATCTTTATTCAAAGTAGTACAATCATATTGTATCTTTTTGACGTCATCTAATACTACTTAACTTAAGTTTATAAACATTTCAAAGTTTAGAAAACTTTACCACCGCTTACAAAGCGCTAGTAGAGAAGAAGCGGCGTAATAAACTCTACTGCTGCATTTTCTTGACGTCACTTTATAATTTAATACAAGAGGTATTATTACATTATTTTGGTCTGATAATCATAACCAAAATAATCGTTAGCCGTAACAAAACCACAACTATAAAAGCACCCAAAAAAAAATTAAGTCCCGATAATTTTAATTACTGCCTACCGCAATCCATAATAGGCGTGAAGATGCAGAAAATCCAGCACGGCTATTAGTGGGCCGTTAGTTGTCGCTCGAGATGAGGACAATGTCGTTAACTCCGTGATGTTACACTTCAACGGGTTTGATTATTGGTTACGCTTGTTTTGAACATTATTGGAGTATTTAGTAATAGGGTCTTATAAGTACAAACCCATGAGCAAAGTTACTGGTCTTCTAGTCATGCTTTCCTCTTCCAAAACTTTTACGTAGAGTATTAGATTTCGAAGGCTACACGGTATTAACCCAGAATTCAGCAAATTGATCTGTGGAATACCTCATGTTCTCTATGGTACACGTATTTGGACAAACAGATAATACTCACACATTCACACAATGCCATCTAGTCCCAAACTAAGCAAAGCTTGTACTATGGTTACTAGACAACGGATAAACATACATAAATACTTTTTTTTTGTAAATACATACATATTATACAACAATATTTTGTAAATACATATTATACATATATAAAAAACACTTAGTCCAATGCAAACAATCATGTTCATGCACTCAAAGATTTGCATTGAGCGGGAATCGAACCCGAGACCTCTGCGTAGCAGTTATGTAATATACCGACTGCGCCACAGAGGTCGTCAAACAGATGGTCTATATTATCGGGAGGAATTGCAGCCGCAACTATCACTCTTAGCACTCAGATAACTAGAGTAATTTTAACATAAGTACATCCCACTTAATAATCTACAGTTAACATCTAGAGTATGCTATTTGAATCTGGTGTCATTTAGGGTGACATATCGAACTTTTAGGGATTACTACTTATTATGACGACCTCTGTGGCGCAGTCGGTATATTACATGGCTGTTACGCAGAGGTCTCGGGCTCGATTCCCGCTCAATGCAAATCTTTGTGTGCATGAACATTGGTCATTGCATTGGTCTGAGTATTTTCTATTATAATATGTATGTATTTACAAAAAAAAAAGTTTATGTTTATCCGTTGTCTAGTACCCATAGTACAAGCTTTTCTTAGTTTGGGACTAGATGGCGATGTGTGAATGTGTGAGGATTATTTATTTATTTTGGATTATAGATTTATAATAGAATCAAATAAAGCTCACGTAGCATTGGACCCGTTAAATTACCATTATGATCTACTCCAGGATTCCCTGAGAATGACAAAGTCAGGTGCTTTTGTGAGGTCACTTTATTAAGTCTGGCTTACAGGAGCCATAGTATATGAGCTTAGTCCCAAAAAGTGTCCCAAATTCTGTACCGCGATTCAACAGCGCATCTTATCGCAACTCGTCTTATTTTCTAACAGTTATAATAAAGAAAAAAGTAGAAAATACTTTTACCAAAACTCTAGGTAAACAAAACGAAAAAAAAATACAGAATATAAACCATAACCTAAATTGTTAACAGGTTACACGTGAAATTTAAAATATAAGAGTCTACGAAGGACGAGGGGGCAAAGGGGTGAGGGGGGGTCGAATGGAAAAAAATATACATTTGATGGAGTGTAGTTTATCTTACAACTGGGAAAACACGCTGAAAAAATATCGTGCGCCAAGGAAAATATTCGTAAATGAAAAAACAGCAGTCGCCCGCCAAGTGCCGCTTAGGGTTGCCACAAAAAGTATTGTTTTATTTATTGTGTTTATTTTGAGTATTTCTGACTCCTCACAAGGTGGACTTTACGCTACCGAGAGATGAGGCACAACACAGAAGAAGGCGGACGAGTTTGAAGGAAGCATATGTCCAATATTAGACGTTTTAGCTTAGATAATTATTAAAATATTATAAACCGAACTATATTTTAAAATGGTCACCATTAAACTGTAAAGAAAATATAATTATCATCTCTCCAAAAAAAATTAATTGGACTCTAAAATTCTTTACCATGCAAGTTGTTAATATTGTTAGTTGTTAATACCATCACAGAACAACGGATATATACTTAATTTTTTTTTGTAAATACATACATAATTATACATAGAAACACTCAGACCAATGCTAACAATCATGTTCATGCACACAAAGATTTGCATTAAGCGGGAATCGAACTCGAGACCTCTGTGTAGCAGTGTAGCAGTCATGTTATATACTTGGCGTAGTCGTTATATGAGAGAGGTTGTCAATAAAATACAAATCTATATCTATAATATAGATATAGATTACTATTATATAAAGCTGAAGAGTTTGTTTGTTTGTTTTTTGAACGCGCTAATCTCAGGAACTACTTCTTCGAATTGAATTTAGTTTTCAGTTTTGGATAGACCATTGATCGAGGAAGGCTATAGGCTATATAACATCAAGCTATGACAAATTTTTTTTTTTCAAATTTATGGGGCTTAAGGGCCTACTCAGAAGGCTCATGGTCACTCGAGAGGGCAATGGAGAGAGCTATGTTGTAGCCTGACCTATGGGCCTACTCAGAAGGGTCATGGTCATTCAGGGGCATTGGAGAGAGCTATGTTGGGAGTTTCCCTGCGTGATCGAATCAAAAATGAGGAGATTCGCAAGAGAACCAAAGTAACCGACATAACCGGTTAAAGTAGCGACAAGAAGGTCACATAGCGCGGAGAACCGATAGCTGTTTGGGCAGAAAGATTCTGGAATGGCAGACGCTTACCGAAAAGCGCTGGTGTGGACGGCTGGAAGCCGATGGATGAGGGAGGCACAGGACCGCACAAGGTGACAATACTTGGAGAAGGCATATGTACAGCAGTTGACGTCGATTGGCTGATATGATGATGGTGAATGAACTTTGTATGAATTATATAAGTTTTTTTTTATTTCAGCTCAAATTTAATCGCGGACAAAGTCGCGTTTTACAGCTAGTACTATATAATTTTCGTTTGATGGTTTGTTTTTTGATAAGTGGCAACCCTAATAAATGTAGTCTGCATAGAGACAGTAGCGACACCGGCATGTTAAATGGGAGTTAGGTGCCCTACCAGACCTTATGTCCTTTGAAATAATACACAAAATATAAATAACCATTTATTTCTTACATTTTTGCAAAAATGATACAGCTTTTGTAGAGTAACAGTAATGCGACTACTAGTAATGATCATCTATATCTATACTTATAATAAAACTGTAGAGAGATCAATTCTGTACATTGAATATATGTTAAAAATTAATATTGGAGGATGAATGGTGATCGATACTAATGCCAAAAATGCAATCAATAAATTTTTTGTCTGTCTGTCTGTCTGTCTGTCTGTCTGTCTGTCTGTCTGTCTGTATGTGCACGCATGGGTCAAAAACTACTGAAGGCATTTTAACCAAACTTGGTACAATTGTAGTCCATACTCCCGGGCAGGTTATAGGCTGTATAACATAACGCTAAGACACATAGGAGCTGAGCAGTGACGATAAATTTGAAGCAAGTCGGTTGAAAAAAAGCGCGTTCGAGCTCTTATCATCGCGTACGTTGATCATACGCCAAAAATATGTATTACAAAAATAATGGTCTTCAAAAGATGTACAAAAAAGTCTTGAATAGTATATATCTATCTTTTATATATTAGCCACAATAACCTGTTTAATCGTTAGGGTTTTCTTCAAAGTGTATTAAATACATAAATATATTGTAATTTGCATAGACATATCTTTTTCAAACTCCCATATTTCAAAAGTACACTTTAAAACCTTATTCATAAAAAAAAAAATATAGAAATCGGTTTATAAACACACAAGATTTAGATGAAAGAAAATTTCCAAATGTCGCCGCGCCAGTATGAGTACGGCTGTACGGTTGATTTTTGTTTAACGTCCGAAACGGCCAACCGATGCATCTATATAATTTCATTCACATTGACTCTTAATGCGAACGGACGTGGTTCTTATTGACTCTTCTCGGAATAAGCGCGCTTTAGATATTAAAATACATAGATACGTAGTTTTTAGGTATTAAGTTTAAAGTAGGTATCTATCTATATACTACAATAAAACAATCGGAATCGGATAAGTAATACTCGAGATATCGCTAGATCTCTTTATTAGAACAGTCCAATACAAATCAGGGGTCATGAAAAATGGATTTGGTTCAATGTTGAATGAATTTAAATTTCGTTTCTTTTGTTCACGAGATGGCGTTACCAGTAGTAATCATAAAATAAAAGAGGTTTTAAATAATATATAACTATTTTATTATTAAGTGCTATTAATAAGTTATTCCTTTTAAATGTTAATAAAATTAACCATGAATCGTATGTGTAATATCAATTATAAGTCTTCACACTAGCCTTTAAAAATATCAATTTAACGGACACAAAGAACATCCAGACTAAGGACAATAGTTTGTGTATCACAATGGTCCTCCATGGGAATCGAACCCCCGACCTCATGCACGCCAGCCATGTAATGCGACCGCCGCGCCACCGAGGCAGGTAATTCTGCCGCACCATAACGTGGCGTGCAAATGTATTCATTCATAATTAATTAGCGATTATCCGTGTGGTGACGGAGCAAGAATACAATATGTCACCTCCCCATCTCATCCCATGGGTGGCGTAAAACCGACTAAGGGACTATCGGTGAATATTATCTTTACGAAATAAAAATGAAGGAAAACTTGAAATTAAACCCTATACCAATCCGACTGGCCAACGTGGTATTAGTAGGCCAAGTATCCCTCCGTCACGGGAGGAGGCGCGTCCTTGCAGTGGGACATTAATGGGCTGTTATGATGAAAAAAGCGATGTCATTTATTTTAACTTACAAATTTGACAACAGATGGCGGTATTAAGATTTTACTTGAAAGAATGACGTTCGCTCATGTCTTTCAGTATAAGTTTAGACACAGTCTTCATAGATCTGTCTTTGTAAAGATCTGTTTTTGAAAAGGTTTTGATTCGTTCGTTAATTTTACAATTCGTGTGTAGGTATATCTGTTTGTTATAAGGTTTAAAAAACGATTTTTCAGTATTAAATCGAATTGCGAAGTAAGTAACATCCGCCACGCGAACGAAGTCGCGGGCACAGCAGCTAGTACTTACTAATATTATAAATGGGAAAGTGTGTCTGACGATAGTTGAAGGGATTGAGAGTAACATAGGCTACTTTTTGTTACCCCGAATTTAACGCGAGCGAAGCCGCGGCCAAAAGCTAGTCAACTAATATATGTCACACTGCACGGACGGACTGGTCACATTTGCCGCATGCCTGACCATCTAGCATTAAGATACTGTTTTAATAATAATAAAATAATAATAAATCTCTGGGTCAGAATTATCACTGAGTGGTGCTCAGATACAGCAATTTGGTGTCGCAGCAGACCACGTAGGAGGTGGCGAGATGAAGCTAGACAGGACACAGAAACAATGCATGCCAGTCATTGGCCAAGGACTGACATTTGTGGAAATCAAAGGCCTTTGCCCAGCAGTGTGATGATCATAACAGTGTCCCACTGCAGAGACAAGCCTCCTCCCGTGACGGAGGGATACTTGGCCTACTAATACCACGCTGGCCAGACAGATTGGTATAGGGTTTAATATCAAGTTTTCCTTCTTTTTATTTCGTAAAGATAATATTTACGGTTTGTCCCTTAGTCGGTTTGTACGACACCCATGGGATGAGATGGGGTGGTGACATATTTAGTATTCTTATTCCGTCACCACACGGATAAGAGCATGGTAAGAAAGCATTGTGATGATAATGGCTTAAACTAGCTAGCACAAAGCGTTGTCTACCGCAAAAGTTGACTGAATAATTATTTGATTCGGCGCTGTTTTACAACAGGCAGTCAATTGTATTTTAAAAACCGTTAAGTAATTTTTCCAGAAAGGTAACTAACTACTACTCAACCAAATTGGTCTGTTTACGATCATGCATTATGGGCTAAATAGCCATACACTTGTGAATAATATTTTATTTAAGCCATATTTATTTCCTAATACATACATTAATCTAACAACTATAACTTTAAACTTATTTTATCTAATTTACTAAAAACGTAGTACTTAAATTATATCTAGTTTTTTTTTTTTTTTTTTTTCTTGTATCAGGAACCCTCTCCGGTAAAGGCCTCCTCCAAGGCTTGCCATCTTTCTCTATCTCGTGCTATTTGGATCCATTGTGGACCGGCGATTTTTTTGATGTCGTCATCCCATCGAGTGTAGGGTCTGCCTCTGTAACGTTTGCCTGGTGGGCCACTCCATGTAGTTACTGTTTTTGTCCACCTGTGATCTGTAAGGCGAGCTACATGACCTGCCCATTTCCACTTTAGTTTTTGTGCATGGCTTAGAGCATCCACTGCTTTGGTTTCGGATCTTATTCTTGTATGTCTTACCTTTTGTAGCTTTTTAATATTTAGCATGCTTCGTTCCATTCCTCTTTGACATGTATTTATTTTGGCTTTTGCCTTATTCGTGAATTTCCATGTTTGGCATGCATATGTCAGGCATGGAATAAGGCAGGAGTCCATCACTTTCTTTTTAATCATTATAGGCATATTACTCTTAAATATTTCTTTACAACTCCAATACTTATTCCATGTGCTTTTGACTCTTCTCTCTATTTCTTGATTATTTCTGTCACTGCTGAATCCAATTTGCTTACCCAAGTATATATACTTTTCCACATAATCTAACTGGTCATTATCAATTTTTATGGTTGATCTTTTGAAGTTGGTCATGACTTTTGTTTTTGTTAGATTCATTTCCAGACCAACTTGTATGCTAGCCTTGTGTAAGGTTTCTAACATATTTTGTAGTTGACTACTAGTTTCTGAAAGCAAAATCAAGTCGTCTGCAAATCTAAGATGGTTGAGATACCTTCCTTGGATATACAAACCATGTCTTTTCCAGTCAATCTGATTTATGATGTATTGCAGTACCGCAATAAACAGTCTTGGTGATAGTGGGTCACCTTGTCTGACTCCTCTATGTACTGGAAAGCTTGGTCCTTTGGTTTCTAGCATCACTCTACTGGTGCTGTTTCCGTATATTTGTTTCAGTATATCTATGTATTTGGTCTCTACATTTTGTGCTTTTAATGTTTTCCATATATATTCGTGAGAAACAGTATCAAAAGCTTTTTGGTAATCAACAAATGCAATGTAGAGAGGTCTTTGTTGTTCTTGATATTTTTCTATGACCATTTCTAAAACATGTATGTGGTCCACTGTAGAGAACTTTTTTCTAAAACCAGCTTGTTCTATGGGTTGATGTTGTTCTAGAGTTGTGCTTATTCTGTGATTTATTAATGTAGAGAAGACTTTATATAAGCTTGGTAGTAGACTTATAGGCCGGTAATTGCCTATATCTTTAGGGTCTCCTTTTTTGTAGAGCAAAATAATATTGGATTCCGACCATTGTGTTGGTGTATGAGTTGTTTCAAGAATCATATTAAACAGTTTTGTCAGTGGTGTCGCTAAAATTGTACTTGCTTCTTTAATTGCATTATTTGTGATGTTGTCTGATCCTGGGCATTTATCAGGTTTAAGTTTACTCATAATATCTATAATTTCTTTAGTCTGTATTGGTTTTATGGGGTGTTGTGGTCCGCTGGGTTCAACCGATTCTCTAGTCTCAACACAATCCCTGTGTGTATGTGGTGCGCTATATAGGTTTTTGTAGAAGTTAGTTGCAATGTTAATAATGTTTTCTCGGTTATATGTCACTTCACCAGAATCTTTGAGGCCATTTATCCACATTTTCTTTGTTTGCAGCTCTTTATATCCTTTTTTTAGGCTGCCTTTTTGTTCTAAATGCTTTGTAATTACATCAGTTCTGTGATTCTTGTAGTCCTTTTTTATATATTTGCTTGTGATTTTGTATAAAGCCTTGAGTTCATTTTTCATGGAACGAGTTTTGTTTTTGTGTTTTTGAAGTTCTTGTCTTCTAGATAGAAGTCTTTTTGTCTGCTCTGTTAATATGCTACAGTATTTTTTAGTGTGGTTGTGTTTATGAACGTCTTTCAGGCTATTTGTGATAGAATTTATTATATTATCATAGCATGTTTGTACTGTTTCATTCATTTGTAGGTCAGGTGAGGATAAGCAATATTTGAGGTTTTCTTTATAATTTTTAATCTTTTCTTGATCATTAAATATGCCACTTGTGTTATTCGAATAATTTCTTCTACTTTTTATTGGTTTTGAGAGTGATATTTGAGCCCTAAGTGGCCTATGGTCTGATTTAAAATTTATGCTTAAGGTCTCTATATTTTGAAATGATTCTGGGTGGTTTGCCAGTATATAGTCAATTTCATTTTTATATTGACCACCCGGAGAACGCCATGTCCATCTTCTTTTGGGTTTTTTTTTGTAAAAGGTGTTTATAATAGCTAATTTATTTTCCATAGCAAAGTCTATGAGTTTTTGCCCTCTGTTGTTTCTTACTCCATACCCGTAGTTTCCCATGATTGTGTATTCATCAGTTTGTGGCTCTCCTATTTTGGCGTTAAAGTCTCCCATTAGAATAAATTCTTCATGCGCCATGTCTATAGCAGTATATATAGTTTTATAAAAGGTGTTTATTTCTTCTTCATCTGCTCTCTCCGTTGGGGCATAGACTTGGATTACAGATAGTTTTTTACCTGGTAGCTTCAAATTCAGTAGAGCGACACGCTCTGATATACCAATGTAGCTTTCTAGATTTTCTTTTAACCTTTTATTTATTATGAAGCCAACTCCATATAGGCCTTGTGTTTGTCCAGTAAAACAGAGAATGAATTTTTCATATTCATCTATCGCATTTCCAAGGCGTCTTACTTCTGAGATACCTATTATATCATATTTTATGTCTTCTAGTGCTTTCTCTATTTCCAAAATTTTTCCATATGATAAAAGTGTTCCAACATTGTAGGTTATTATATTAAGGTGATTACTTTCCTTTGTTGTTTGTTTTGTGTGGTAAGATAATGATTTCCTTGGAGGGTTTTGGTCATAATCTCCCGCGGTGACCAGCCGTCTTGGAAGATGTGTTTCATGTAGTTTTGTAAGTTCTTTTTCTTTACTTTTGTGATGATTTGAGAGTGTGTAAGTGAAGTGAGAGTGAATAATATAAATCTAATTAAATCACCAAATTTCATGGTATTCTTCATGTTTTGACGGAGAAATTAGAAAAATAATTGGTGTCACCACCGATATACTAGTTCATTTATTACGACTTGATTATAAAGGTAAACATCTACGGCGTCGTGTCAACCACAGACTATTAAAGACTTTGACCTCTGAGAAATGTATAGGACACCCATGGGATGGAATGAAGGACAAATTCTAGAATCTAGAAATGTCAAATGGTGAAATTAATTTTTATCTGTGAAATTGGACGTTGGAAAAAATTACATTTATTTAAAACTAGCTGCTGTGCCCGCGACTTCGTTCGCGTGGCGGATGTTACTTACTTCGCAATTCGATTTAATACTGAAAAATCGTTTTTTAAACCTTATAACAAACAGATATACCTACACACGAATTGTAAAATTAACGAACGAATCAAAACCTTTTCAAAAACAGATCTTTACAAAGACAGATCTATGAAGACTGTGTCTAAACTTATACTGAAAGACATGAGCGAACGTCATTCTTTCAAGTAAAATCTTAATACCGCCATCTGTTGTCAAATTTGTAAGTTAAAATAAATGACATCGCTTTTTTCATCATAACAGCCCATTAATGTCCCACTGCAAGGACGCGCCTCCTCCCGTGACGGAGGGATACTTGGCCTACTAATACCACGTTGGCCAGTCGGATTGGTATAGGGTTTAATTTCAAGTTTTCCTTCATTTTTATTTCGTAAAGATAATATTCACCGATAGTCCCTTAGTCGGTTTTACGCCACCCATGGGATGAGATGGGGAGGTGACATATTGTATTCTTGCTCCGTCACCACACGGATAATCGCTAATTAATTATGAATGAATACATTTGCACGCCACGTTATGGTGCGGCAGAATTACCTGCCTCGGTGGCGCGGCGGTCGCATTACATGGCTGGCGTGCATGAGGTCGGGGGTTCGATTCCCATGGAGGACAATTGTGATACACAAACTATTGTCCTTAGTCTGGATGTTCTTTGTGTCCGTTAAATTGATATTTTTAAAGGCTAGTGTGAAGACTTATAATTGATATTACACATACGATTCATGGTTAATTTTATTAACATTTAAAAGGAATAACTTATTAATAGCACTTAATAATAAAATAGTTATATATTATTTAAAACCTCTTTTATTTTATGATTACTACTGGTAACGCCATCTCGTGAACAAAAGAAACGAAATTTAAATTCATTCAACATTGAACCAAATCCATTTTTCATGACCCCTGATTTGTATTGGACTGTTCTAATAAAGAGATCTAGCGATATCTCGAGTATTACTTATCCGATTCCGATTGTTTTATTGTAGTATATAGATAGATACCTACTTTAAACTTAATACCTAAAAACTACGTATCTATGTATTTTAATATCTAAAGCGCGCTTATTCCGAGAAGAGTCAATAAGAACCACGTCCGTTCGCATTAAGAGTCAATGTGAATGAAATTATATAGATGCATCGGTTGGCCGTTTCGGACGTTAAACAAAAATCAACCGTACAGCCGTACTCATACTGGCGCGGCGACATTTGGAAATTTTCTTTCATCTAAATCTTGTGTGTTTATAAACCGATTTCTATATTTTTTTTTTTATGAATAAGGTTTTAAAGTGTACTTTTGAAATATGGGAGTTTGAAAAAGATATGTCTATGCAAATTACAATATATTTATGTATTTAATACACTTTGAAGAAAACCCTAACGATTAAACAGGTTATTGTGGCTAATATATAAAAGATAGATATATACTATTCAAGACTTTTTTGTACATCTTTTGAAGACCATTATTTTTGTAATACATATTTTTGGCGTATGATCAACGTACGCGATGATAAGAGCTCGAACGCGCTTTTTTTCAACCGACTTGCTTCAAATTTATCGTCACTGCTCAGCTCCTATGTGTCTTAGCGTTATGTTATACAGCCTATAACCTGCCCGGGAGTATGGACTACAATTGTACCAAGTTTGGTTAAAATGCCTTCAGTAGTTTTTGACCCATGCGTGCACATACAGACAGACAGACAGACAGACAGACAGACAGACAGACAGACAGACAAAAAATTTATTGATTGCATTTTTGGCATTAGTATCGATCACCATTCATCCTCCAATATTAATTTTTAACATATATTCAATGTACAGAATTGATCTCTCTACAGTTTTATTATAAGTATAGATTTAAGAAAGATAGTGGTTAAATCAAAGTAATTGACGTGTTTTCTATTGCATAAACGTTTAAGTAATGCTACTTTCCATAAATTTTCATCCGTATCAAAGTGCGATTGATGAACGAAACGAACTAGTGAATTTGCAATATGTGGTGTTTGTTTACAAAGTTAATCAAGTGAAGATCCTTAGGCGATAACCGTACCAATGGCTGTCTAACTAAAAAATAATTTCATATAACTTGTACGAAAAGTAAATAAGAAATATTTTACTAAAACCCTATTGACCAGCATGGTATTAGTAGATCAATTAGTATCGTGAAAATATTACAGTATTTAGTTGGAAGAGTACAGTAGTAGCATTTATGAAATTTCAGAGCTACGAGACTTCTGTCTAGCCATTGCTGACATTTTTGTGCGGCGATTTCTACTTACCATTAGGTCAAAATATTAAATTAGATAATCCTCACACATTTACACAACGCCATCTAGTCCTAAACTAAGCAAAACTTGTAATATGGGTACTAAACAACGGATAAACATACTTAATAAATACATACTTGTAAATACATACATATTATGTACATAGAAAACACCCAGACCAATGCAAGCAATCATGTTCATGCACACAAAGATTTGCATTGAATCGAAGCCAAAACCTCTGGGTAGCAGGCATGTTATAAAAAACCACTACGCCACAGAGGTCGTCAGGTTCGCTTGACCTTCAACTACCTAAAAGCAATTCTTGTTCTAGTTATGATTCATCCTATTATCAGCTGTTAATAAAGATAGTTCGTCACGTAAAATGTTATTAATGATTGGAATATAGCTCGAATCGAAGTCGAGACCACCACGTTACAGTAATGTAACCACAAACAACCACAGAAGACGTCATTCAAACGTCAATAGATCAACTAATTCTCTACACAATCTTCGAATAAAATTTCCAATACGATGTGAATAACGAAACAGTACCAATACACATAATTACCAACTCAATTTTCGACATATCACCCAAGGGGAGGTAGGGGTGGGAAGAACAGCCTACCATTGTTATTCTTCGCTTACCGTTCCCAATATTTTGCGTGGGCCCTAAAACAACACAGTTCGGGGAGATTTTACCCAGCGTTATTTTTTTTTATCACAACGACGTTCTATTTGAAATACCTATTATCTTAGTAATCTTCTACCTATGAACGTTTGAGGTCTAAAAATTGTATATTCGAGGTATATTTTTTGGGTCATTTTCATTAGAGATTTTAAATTGAGTTTTAGATAAAGTAATTTTTGGTTATGTTTATAAAAGCATGTGAAAATTAATTTGATGTTACCTTTCGTGGAAAAACGTGTGGTAAATTATTAGCAGCGTATTAATATCTGGCTGCTTGGACGGAATGTAAGGAGTAAACTTGGTTTGTTGGAGTAACCACGCTGCCTGCCTAGAGATTAGGCCGTGAGTATCAAAATTTGTGTAAAGCTTTTTTTTTACCTATGAAACTTAGGTATAACTAGAAAAACCAGACGGGTACTCGGGTGGCCTAGAGTTCATGGTGCTGGAGGCATATATAGTCCAGAGACGCGGGTTCGAGTCCCGCCTCGAGTATAAAATTTTTCCATTATTGTCTTTCTTCTTTTCGGATTCTTCACACTGTGTTTGAAGGAACTAATATCATACGATGTATGGAAGAAACACATGAGCCAGAAGTTTGTTCTACAACTTGGTAACAATTAATTTATAACTTCTTTATTAGATGAGGCGTGTCCATGTCATGGACTATAGAATTAACCCTTTCACAGTGGCACCAGCAGACACCTTGTTAAACAATGCACGTGTACCATATACGGTACACTCCACTGGAAACGTGTTAAGTTAAGAAAACACTATAAAGCTGTTACTAACAAAACGTCTGGTTAAAAATCCAATTGCACACAAAACATTTTAATGAATATTTTGAGGCAATTTATTAAAAGATAGTTAAGTCGAGGCGTATTCGGCGGCAGAGCCTCGGGCAGTACACCTGTCGAGCTGCACTGGTTACAAGCACGCTAGGGTTAACATGCGAGGCGCACTCGATTAGCCTCTAGGGTTAAGTTTGAAGACTTGCATAAACTGTAATTTGGTGATGTTGTTAACTTGACTTTTTTTTTAAAAGATGGTTGCTTTTAAAAGAATTAAGGTTGTTGGTAATATTGAAACGAGTGTCAGGTTCTTTCCAATTTGATATGTATAGCTTAAGCCCGATTTACACATCAGTTGATTTAAATAGATCTCCATCCTACTTTTTGGCGAGTTAAGTACGAAGTGCTCCCCTGTCTTGCGTCTCGCCAACTTAACTCACTCTCACACACGCCAAAAAAATAGGATAGAGATCTATTTAAATCAACCTTATCAACAACTTACTACTTAACACGCTACTGTACATGTCGATGTGTAAATCGGGCTGTAGTGCGATCTTTGTATGCTTGACTAAACGCAAACTCAAACGTTTATTTTGTTGCTAAGCCTTACAATATGCTTTAATATAACTATGAATGTTTTTAAGTGTAGATAATATCCCAGGTTGACGAAAGCTGTGCCTAGGCTTCTAAGCTTATATTTATATAAAAGCGAAGCGCACCCTACCAGGCAAACGACTTGCGTGAATCAGCACACCTAGGCCAAAGCCTTCTAATTTTTTTTCTGCCATAATAAAAAAAGCATGTAGTGTAGTAGCACCTCCATGTGGTGACGGAGTAAGAATACAATATGTCACCACCCCATCTCATCCCATGGGTGTTGTACGTTTACGAAATAAAAAGAAGGAAAACTTAAAATTAAACCCTATACCAATCCGTCTGACCAGCGTATTTGGCCAAGTATCCCTCCGTCCCGGGAGGAGGCCGTCCCTGCAGTGAGACATTAATGGGCTGTTATTATAATAAAAAAGCATGTAGGGCCATTAAGCACAATCTATAAGATAATTAAATGTCAGCAAAATACTAAAAGTAGATACAAAGTAACTTAAAACTTAACGCTCAGTGCTACGGTCAAGTATTTTCAAATAAATTTGCGTCGCGATAAAAATTAAAAAAAAGAAAAAAGTCACTTACCTCACTTTCAATATAAAAAGAGGTATATAACGGTCTACGATGGACACTTCGACCATTAAGAATCAACGGTGTATATTAATCTAAAAACAAGTTGCTATAGTCCGACGTCGACAATAGGTAACTAAAAAAAAAAGAAATTGCTACGAGACGAGCGAGACGCGAGCCAAAAAACGGGCGCCTTGCACAAGAATAAAAAAAAAACTAATAAAAAAAAATCTACTGAATCGATATCGAATCGAGTGGGCATCGAGATCAGAAACAGAACGTGCGTAACAGTCCACGCGAAGTGAATCGATTCGAAAGGCGCGAGCCGACGACACTATGCAAAAATCGATTTGATACTTCTACTATTCGAAAGTCTAGATCTTTGTATAGGTATATTATAAATAGAGACTACGATTAATGAGGAGATTCTTCGTTTGGGTGTATATTTGTTGTTTCAATGGCCACCCTGATGGCGACCACCGAACATTCGATCGCAAAGCCCTGAAAACGTTTTGCATAATATCGTGTTTGGGGATCAGTATACATTTAACCCAAACGTGTGTTCAGTCCAATAAAGTCAGGTCTTAAGTGTCACCAGGGAATACGTTCTTTTCTAAACCATATTAGCACTTTTCACCGGGTTCATCATAAAAGCCCATTAATGTCCCACAGCAAGGTCGAGCCTTCGGCTGTGACGGAGGGATACTTAGCCTTCAAATACTACGCTGGCCAGGCGGATTGGTATAGGGTTTAATTTATAGTTTTCCTTCTTTTTTTATTTCGTAAATATAATATTCACGGTAGTCCCTTAGTCAGTTTTTACGACACTCATGGGATGAGATGGGATGGTGACATATTGTATTCTTACTCCGTCACCACACGGATTTCATCGGGTTCAGTGCAGTCATATTCATGTTCAAAAATACATGGCATAGGTATCTTAAATATTAAACAATATAATCAGTTGTTACTCTAAGAAAACAAAAGATGTAATACCTACTTACAAAAGCTAAACAGCCGATGTGGAGCACCAGTTAAATATATTACAAAATCAGAAGGCCTATACGAGTAACGTCCCTCTCCGTGTGGTGACGGAGTAAGAATACAATATGTCACCACCCCATCGCATCCCATGAGTGAGCAGGGTATTAGTAGGCCAAGTATCCCTCCGTCATGGGAGGAGGCCCGCCCCTGCAGTGGGACATTAATGGGCTGTTGTGATGATGAATGTCATTTCTATAACTTAAATGCACATCAATTTCTAAGTATAATTTTTCAGCGCGCGTACTATCTGTTTCTGTAAAACTGCTAACTGTATCATCATAGACATAGGTATTTATTTCCTGTTCGTAGTTCGATGATTAGACACGGCGGTTTTGTGTTCTCGAAGGAGGTTTTTTGAGGCCACGTTAGGTGTTGAGTTTAAGTCTTACTTTTTTAAACGTGAATATGGTTGGTTACTAGATGGCGTTGGACTGCGACTTTTAAGTTAAGAAAAACGCTTGTGACTCTTAAGTGTTAATTTGAGAAAAAATTTCGTCATTTTAATTAAGTACAAGTAGGTATTAAAAAACTAATTTACATGGTTTTACTTTATTCCTAATTGCTTTAAAAAAATAACAAATTCCTTTATCATTATATCAGCGATAATAATAATTTAACTGATGAACGAAGGCCACTTCCAGGCCTTTTGAAATGTGGTCAACCCAAGGTTCGTAAGTCCATTGCGTGAGGGGCATGCCAACATTACCCCTTCGGGCCTATGTTCCTAAATTTTTTAGTATATTGAAAAAAAAAATTTAAACTCTTATACTTAGACGTCTATTGATAGAGGTTAGTGCTGATATCCTATTCGCGTTTAGAATGCAGTGACAGCCCCGCCGTCTAACCAATAAAATCTTTTAAAATTCAAATAATTTGAATTTTTAAAGATTTGATTGGTTAGACGGCGGGGCTAGGTCGGCGGACAATGACAACTCACTGCATTCTAAATGCGAATAGGATATAGTGGTATTTCAAAGGACATGGGTTAGAAGATTTTTTTACCTTATGAAAATCATTGTAAATTCAGACGTTGTTGTTATTATGTTTCCTCTGATTAAGTTGAAGAACCTCATCCCAAGCTCTCTATCAACAGATCAACTAACTAGTATGCCCAAGTCGTGTCTAGTAAAAGTAATAAAGTTAACAAGAAAATTACATTACTTAATAACTTTATAGTGTATTTACATCGACTAATAATGGCGGTCGTAAAATTACTTGCCTTAGGTCTAACAATAACGATGAAGGAGTTAAGTTGTATACTGTTAATAGTAGCAAAGCTGTAGTATCTATCTATACTATAATATTATAAAGAGGTAAAGTTTGTGTGTTTGTGACGTTGTAGGGGGTAATCTCTGGATCTACTGAACCGATTTTAAAAATTCTTTCCATGTTAAATAGTCCATTTATCGGGGAGTGTCTTAAGCTATATAGTATCACGTGGAGCAGTAATGAAATATGTCGATTTTTCGCCGCCTAACGAAGTGGGCACGGGTCAGCTAGTATCGTAGAAAATGATTAGTGTTATATTAGTGTAGATGTTTGTGTATCGCCCCGGAGGTTGTGGGTTCAATCCAGTTTGTCAAATATCTGTGTTAAGTATACGTTGGCGCCTAATTGGTAAGCACTAGAAAGACTTTGATCCCCTAAATACCTCTGCGATCATATCAACAATCATATACTTTTGCAATTTTTTTTTGTTATAAATAGTCTTGTAATTGTTTTTTAGCATATTTTTTTTTATACTCTTTTATTTTAAATAGCCATACATCGTATAGATTAAGTCGGCTGTAGGTAGCATATTCCCGTAAATAAATATTCCATATTATAAATGAATTATCTTAAATACTTACGCTTCCGCTAATCAAAGATATTTAATCAAGATATTCAATTAACTAAATCTTAAAACAATACAAATTAAACTCTTAACTAATTCTTCAGCCACTGTCAGGTGTTGCTAATTGTTATAATTATATACCTAGCAGAGTAATCAGCTTTCTATTGCACTAGCAAATGGTTAAAGCATTTTGGAGGCCGTATTATGAATGAAGGTGTGTAACTACACAAGTGCTTTTATAGCTAAATATGTGGCACAGCGTAATTCTATATTTAAATTACCTAAGTAACGTTATTTCCGTGTGGTGACGGAGTAAGAATACAATAAGTCACCACCCCATCTCTTCCCATGGGTATCGTAACAACCGACTAAGGGACTATTCGTGAATATTATACAAAGAAGGAAAATTTAAAATTAAACCCTATACCAATCCGTCTGGCCAGCGTGGTATTGGTAGGCCAAGTATACCTCCGTCACAGGAGGAGGACCGTCCCTGCAGTGGGACATTAATGGGCTGTTATGATGAGTCTCCTTTTACACTACCCTCGTAATAAGATCAAAACATGTGGTCACTCTTAAAATTTTGATCTAATCAGCTACCATACGGAAAAATCTTCACACATTAAAACTACAATCGCTAACGTAAGCAGTAAAGTTAACTACGCTACAGAATACAGCCATTTATACGATATGTGAACAAATTACTCTGAATGGTTAGAAAGGTTATCATTTTATTCATTATTGATTTGATTGGTAAGCTTTTACTTTTCACAATAATTTTGAGTGGTATTTAGAGAATTATTATCATTTTGTTATCTAGAGCAGTAAAAAAGATAATTGATATATCTAAGCAAATTAGCTTTGTTGTAACAAGCTGCTATTTTTGTTTTTTATTTGAGTTTGTTGAGCTTGACAGTACCTATTGTGTTTACATTCTGTGTAGATTGTGAATTACATTTTTATTGTAAGGCATGTAAATAATGTTAAATCTGTTGGTAAGCATTATAAATAAATAAAGAGCTTTTTAAGGCATAGCGGTAAGGAAAGTTAGAACTTTGGGTGCTTTCTTAAATCGAAATGGTTTAAGAAAGCACCCAAAGTTGGTGCTTTCAATCTTTAAATGGTTTAACAATAGGAAAAACTCTTAACAAACTCTGTTTACCTAATAGTATTAAAAGGGAGCTTCAAGAAACAAGCGTACTCCCTTTTTAAAGGTCGGCAACGCATCTGTGATTCCTCTGGTGTTGCGGGTGTCCATGGGCGGCAGTGATCACTTACCATCAGGTGATCTGCTGGCTCGTTTGCCTCTCATTATATATATATAAAAAAAGGTTTTCTGCAGTGGAATGTTGAAAAGCTGTTAGGATTATTGCCTAATAGGATAAGATGAAGTGCCAAGAGTATTGTATCCCAAAACCCATCACAACAAACTTGCTTTAATTTCTCACTATCACAAAACATAGGGGCATTTAATAGTTTTGGCTACTTATTAAGAATTTCGTTCACTCGCTACCGACTAATGATTGAAGGCACTTAACATTTGGTGCGCGGCAGACGTTTCGGTATGAGCTTCCGACAAAGCGTGACTTGTGTTACTACCGCTGTCTATAGATAGATACGCTATGTTTCATAAAATAAATATAAATATTCCTCACACATTCACACAACGCCATCTAGTCCCAAACTAAGCAGAGCTTGTACTATGGATACTAGACAACGGGTAAACAATAATGTGTAACTATATTGTGTTTCTAGTTATTTGATAAATCAATGCTTTATTGTATTTACCTCAATGTTTTACTAATATAAAACTTTTTTTCTTAAGTGGTTAGTGTCGAGAGTAAATAAATAAAACAAATAATCCTCACACATTTACACAACGTCATCTAGTCCCAAACTAAGCAGAGCTTGTACTATGAGTACTAGAAAACGGATAAATATACATAAATACATTTTTTTTTTCGCATACATATTATATGTACGTACATAGAAAACACCCAGACCGTTCCGTGACGGACTAGGCCTACTAATACCACCCTGGCCAAAGGGATTGGTTTAATTTCAGTTTTCCTTCTTTCTATGTAAAGATAATATTCACTGAAAGTCCTATCAACACCCGTGGGATGAGATGTGGTGGAGACATATTGTATTCTTACTCCGTCACCACACGGAGAGTAAAGCTGTAAAATATATCTTTAAGTACACAACATACCTTACAACAAAGCTACCGGTAAATATCATAGGCAATTTTAAAATCTTCATTCATCGTAATCACATCGAGTAATATACGCTTAACATTCGAAACATCTAATCGATTAACATCTCGATAGGCTCGATTATATCGAATAGACATCAAATAGGAATGCGATATGATATGCACAATAATTTTAATGGCTCGGTATGAATCGAGTTATCGAATGAGTAGATAGATATTTTTTTTTTAAAGACAACTCCCGCACTAGGGATCATGCTCTGTGTCGCGGGGACCTTTTACAAACATCAATTAACGGACACAAAGAACACCCAGACCAGGACAATAATTTGTGGATCTCACAAATTATTGTCCTGCGTGGGGATCGAACCCACAACCTCTTGCACGGCAGCCGCTTGCGCTACCGTCGCGCCACCGAGGTCGTCTAAAGATAGATATTTTGTTTTATATTATTTGATTTTATATTAATTTATATTTTTAGGGATATAATTACTTGACCCTTTTAATTCTTTTTTTTCTTTACTGCTATATTAATTTAATTCATGATGACATTTATTTTTTAGCATTTTTGTGATATTTTTAGTGCTACTACTTATTCCAATCGTTTGACATTAAGTTTTATTTATTATTCAGTTGAGATGCTTATGGATATAAGTCTTTTTTAAAGTCTCTATTTTAATTCGTTTATTATGAGTTTATTTTAAGAGTAATTTTTAAGAACCCCTAAAGTTCACATTGCTATGCATCCCATTTCAAAGTACCTAAGTACCTACTATAAACAGTTATTCGCAATAAATATTTTTTTTACTAATTACTAAAACAATTACATATTTAATAGCCAATGGCTTTTAATATTTAATTTTTATTACCAGAAATGAACTAAAAGTAATTGTGGTCGATGGCACTATGGCATTGTGGCGGTATAAGCAGACAACATTCACTTGTTTAATTAATATTTTAATATAATATCCTACTTGCTTTATCCTACGCTATGACGACCTCTGTGGCGTAGTGGTTATATAACATGACTGCTACGCAGAGGTCTCGGGTTCGATTCCCGCTCAATACAAATCTTTGTATGCATGAACATGTTTGTTTGCATCTTTATTTCTATGTATTTACAAAATAAAGTATTTAAGTATGTTTATCCGTTGACTAGTATAGTACCCATAGTACAAGCTCTGCTTAGTTTGGGACTAGATGGCAATGTGTGTGAATGTGTGAGGATTATTATTTATTTATTGATTTATTTTAGTTTCATATATTTTGAGCCTTCCCGGAATGGCAGCGTGTTGGAGTAACATTTAATGTACCTAACTAATGCCGTAGAAGCATCACTGCTGAAGAAAAGTTAGTGACGCTTTTTAAGTGGTGGTGGTTTGTTAAATTAATATTTGTCCCAGCGACACAAGGCATGATTATTTTTTTTATAGTTGGAGTACTTTAATTCATTGATTAAATTCATTGATGCCTTTGAATATTCGCACACGTAGCATTGCAAATAATTATTGAATTATTATTCTAACAACACAAAACATAAATAGATTAAATATTTTTTTGGTAAATTAAATCGCAACTAATGAAATTCCCGCTAAATTAACTGTCACTGTCACAGTTTGTGGCGCGCGAACTCAGCGCGTGGTTCTATAATCTGTGGTATAATCGTCGCGCGTGCGAAGACGTCTAGAAACAGTTACGTTTCAAAACTTTAAATGTAATTAAGGCCACCGCACCTGTTTAAGAACTGAACTACGGGTTAGAATTTGACAAGATACATTTATCTGACAAATTAAGCTTAATGATAGTGATGTTGTCTTGGTCAATGGCGGATTGTGCATGATTAATATCATTTTTTTAAAGTAGAACAAAGTAGAACAATATTTAAAGATTTTGATTAAGACAATGCAAGGCCAGTATTCATCACAAAGATAATGGTGATAAAGAGATGAGGTAAGAGTAAGACAATCTACATTATCTAAATGAGCACAATAATGGCGGACATATAGCATGAAGATGACATTTTACTTTATAAAAAGCGTTAAGACCATGGGAGGGCGAGGAATCAGGTAGACATTTCTGAAAACATCCCTAGACGTAGAGGTAATTAGGCTAAAAAGAAAATGGAAATAATTCTCTTATGCAGTGTTGCATCGCCATGAAAGTTCTAGTCCTAAGACTCAGGATTTGACCAGAAGATGAAAGAAGTTTGTTTGTTAATAACTAAACGGATATGCTTAGTTACCTCCACATGCGATCATGCACGATGAGATGAGAGCCTTTATACGTCAAGAATGAATCAGCCTTTAGCACGAGGAAGCTTACAAACTTTTTACGTTACAATATTAGCGGTTAGAAGTATAGCAATTACCATAAGTTGAACGTTCGTAACCACAAGACTGTTTGCTTTATAACTCTGTGTCTCAAACGATACGTTCGAAAATGGTGGTGCGGTCACACGTTATTTGTTTTTAAATTTAGTTTTTAGATCAATTTATTTAATATATCATACCAGCCCATCAATGTCCCACTGCAGGAACAGGCCTCCTCCCGTGACGAAGGGGCACTTGGCCTACCATTACCACGCTGGCCAGACGGATTGGTATAGGGTTTAATTTAATTTTTTTTTATTTCATAAAGATAATATTTACGGATAGTCCCTTAGTCGGTTTTTACGACACCTATGGGATGAGATGGGGTGGTAACATATTGTATTCTTACTGCGTCACCACACGGAGAAAGAATTTTATATATTTTTTTTTGATAAATCGCCCAAAAGAAAAAAAAGACATAGATCCTATAATCGTGTACACTGAGTTCTTGTGACTCCCTCATCCACCTATGCCACCTTTGTCAGGTCGTAGTTCCATTGCATCCTCTTTCGCTCCGCAGCCTAGTCAACTTCTCTACCCAATCGGCCAAAAGCGCTGTGTTGGCCACGCAGGGTGGGGTCTCTTGCAGAAAAACTCATTTCTGATTTCTTGAGATAATAATATCCAGATTATTACTTACTACAGTACTGCTTTTGAAGTGTAACATACCTATCTCTTTTAATATTATATTAACACGTTCCCAGTGCAGTGTACCATATATGGTACACGTGCATTGTTTTACTATTGTGTCTGCTGGCGGCACTGTGAAAGGGATAAGACACCAAAATTACCCTTAATCAATGGAGCTTACCGAAAACTGTTAAAACCAATTCGAATTTCGCATGTATTTACTGAAAATGGCGCCTTTCGTGACCTAGACAAATTACCTAGAAAGCTGAGGTTGACCACAAAGAAGACTGAATTACTAAATTAGTTTTGGTCTAGTGTCTAACAGATACAACTGCTGAAAAGGTGGACCTAGTGGACTAAGTATTTCTGTTTTATTCAATAATTTTTATACCGTGTGGTGACGGAGTAAGAATACAATATGTCACCATCCCATCTCATCCCATGGGTGTCGTAAAAACCGACTAAGGGACTACCGTGAATGTTATCTTTACGAAATAAAAAAGGAGGAATACTTGAAATTAAACCCTGTACCAATCCGCCAAGTATCCCTCCGTCACGGGAGGAGGCCCTTCCCTGCAGTGGGCCATTAATGGGCTGTTATGATGATGAAATAGTTTTTAGGTTAAAACAAGAATGTATAATTTTGAAGCTGTAACGATAATTGCAGAATGCCCACATAAGTAGTTAGGATGGTCTAAATCGTCTTTCCATATTGAAGGAAGTCTGGACAAGGGAAACAATAAAATATGTACCAAAAAACTATAATAGATTGCTATTCATCCCGTTTGACTCCTATTGAAACGGCATGAATGAAAACAGATTTTTTCCTGAAAGTTTTTGAAGTTACTTTTAATAAGGTATTTGATTATAGGTAACAATATAGGTAACTTCTCCGTGTGGTGACGGAGGAAGAATACAATATGTCACCACCTCATCTCATCCCATGGGTGTCGTAAAAACCGACTAAGGGACTATCCGTGAATATTATCTTTACGAAATTAAAAGAAGGAAAACTTAGAATTAAACCCTATCCCAATCCGTCTGGCCAGCGTGGTATTAGTAGGCCAAGTATCCCTCCGTCCCGTGAGGAGGCCCGTCCCTGCAGTGGGACATTAATGGGCTGTTATGATGATAGGTAACTTGGACTATTATCATTATAAAAAAATAGGTATAACTATTTTGTTTTCATTCACCCCCTAAATTTCTTTTCACCCGTAGTTAACATTGTTGAGACAATAGTACCAACATAATATAGTTGTTAAAGTAATTTGCTCGCTATTGCTCTATTTTAAAATACCACTTCCTATCTACCATCTATAACTGTACTAGTGTAATTATTATCATCTCTGATGGAATAGATTCGGCAAATATAGATGCCCACTCATATTTTCAAGTAGCGTCAGCAAACTATTGCGTAAATGTTTAATTTTAGTTTTTCGTATGTGTAAGATTTTTTTTGGGCTTTCTTTTGTGATGTGATAATTATTTTACCACATCAAAGAAGCCTAAAAAGTTTCATATGTTAACCTTAAAGAAGTTTCTACAAACCCTTTTACAAAATACATGGGAAGTTCTCACAATCTTATCTATGACTTGGTTTACCTTGCTCTCATTAAATAATCTGAGAACACCATCACTTTCCTTCACCAGAGGGCCTAGAGATGATATTTCATCTACTGGGCTTGATAGTAAGTCAATTAATGACAGCTTAGGTAGCGACCACGGCGGCGGCGGTGTAGTCAAATCGGAAAAGTGATGGCGATAGAGCGAAGCATTTCATTTATTCTACCAGCATTCATTCCGGGACTGTATTTGAGGGTTCCATTTGCCGCATGCAACAATTTTGTTGTGTCCTATACATGTAAATAAGCTACGGTGTTATGTTCTCTCTCTAGTCCTTCAATGTTCCACTGTAGGTATACGCGTCTCCTCCAGTAGTACACGACGTCACAATAGAAAGGATATACTAACATTCAAGCGAAAAACATATACCTCATGCAACAGGGTAAAAACCAATCGAGTAAAAATATATTCTGTTAAATTGAAAAATATTTATAATTTTTTTTTCTGCTGACCGTAGAGAGTGGACGCATGCGCGTCAAAGCACGTAAGGAGATGGGCATGACATGCACAACCTCCGTATCGCCACTGACATTACTTCATTAAAATTCTATTAACGGAAGCATTCTCTGATCACAGCTTTTCAAAAGAGCCTAAGTCAAACTTACAACAAGAAAAAATAGCTTCTAAACTGACGATATAAAGTTGAATTTAGCTTGTCAATTTCTTTAAACATATAATCGGTATACCGTTAAGAGATATGTGCAAGATAGTTTGAGATTTATCTTTAAGTATATTAAGGTGTATATTAGCTTGCATGTGCATCGGTCAATCATGAAAAACTACGAGATGGACTTCGTTTCCACATAATCGCAATTCGGAAGTCATTTAGTTTAAAAAAAAAAATTAAGTCTTTGTAGAAAGTGTTGTTATGTATAGTATTTTGTTTTGTTTGATCGACTTTTAAGAGTTCTGGGACGCGATACGCAGTAATAATAAACTTTACTTCTATTTCTCATTTTTTTTCTCATTTTAAAAAAGACAACTCCCGGACTAGGGATCATGCCCTGTGTCGCGGGGACCTTTTACAAACATTAATTAACGGACACAAAGAACACCCAGACCAGGACAATAATTTGTGGATCTCACAAATTATTGTCCTGCGTGGGGATCGAACCCACAACCTCTTGCACGGCAGCCGCTTGCGCTACCGTCGCGCCACCGAGGTCGTCGATATTGACTTATCTCTGTGGCGTAGTGGTTATAACTTGTTGCCTTCGTGGGTTTTTTAAAACTACTCAGAAATAGGAGCCTCAGGATAGCAGATGATTGAGTACACGTGATCATGGTCGTTTTCCATTAGGTATTTTAATTTTTGGTATTTTGAACTGAGGTGTATTGAAGTAACCTACTTATTTTAATTTTAGGTATTATGATTATTTATACTTTTGGTATATTGAGTTTAGATGAAACAACCATTAGGTATTTTAAGTTCAGTTATTTTGAACTGAGGTATTTTAATGTTAGGTGTTTTAATTTTAGGTATTTACCTATTATTGGCTAGCCTGAAATAAGCTTTCAGATATGTTTGCGCATATATAGTCACTAAGAAACATTCTTGTTTAAAAAATACATTTGCGCAGCCATTCAACAGCTTACTTTAAACGGCCTTTTTACGTTTAGCGTATTGTACCGGTCTCAAATTCGAATCCCGCTAAATGTATTTTTTGTGTGCATTAATCTCAGTTTTATTAGTAAGTACAAATATTTTTTTTTTTCTAAAAGTACGTTATCCGTTTGCTAGTCGTTTCTATTATTAAAAGCTCTAGTTTTGTACTAAATTTAATTGCGTGAATATATCACAATAATATTTAATAATTAGAATTAGTAGTTCGTAAAATTAGCGTCTTGTTCCAAAAAAACTAACTTTACCTTTAATATTAATAATAAACATTTTCAAGAGTACGTGTTGGTAAGCATGTAGTATACAAGAGTCGAACCGGCGTCCGTTGCCGACGGAAGCGCGCCAACCAGTTGGCATCGCAACGTGGGGTTCGTGCCAAACTCTATGGCTGTGTTACTTACAGCTTACCGACAAGATTTATTATGATATTTTCTATATTTCAACCACATAATATGTTTTGAATTTAACTGGTGAAGGGCTTTGATTTAACTTCTGTCTTGAAGTAAATATAAATATTCCTCTCACATTCACACAACGCCATCTAGTCCCAAACTAAGCAAAGCTTTGTACTATGGGTTCTAGACAACGGGATAAACATACTTTAATACTTTTTTTTAAATACATACATACATATACATAGAAAACACCCAGACCAATGCAAACAATCATGTTCACGCACACAAAGATTTGCATTGAGTGGGAATCGAACCCGAGACCTCTGCGTAGCAGTCATGTTATATACCTAACCACTACGCCACAGAGGTCGTCAACTTCTGTCTTGGATTAGGCAACAACTAGGCTGTGCTCTGGTGTTGATGTGTTTAATACATAAAGGACACCTGTCCTTGCATCATTCATGATATTTATAATTACAGGATACGTGGACCACAGCACGCCCGCTGAAAACTTTGTATAAAACCGTATATTAATCTGTCTAGAGTGTTATTAGTGTTCCAAGTTTCTCTCTGCCCCTGGACTAGGCCCGTCCTTGCAGTGGGTAATTAATTACACGCTACTATTAAACAAATATACTCAAAGATCTTTATTCATATACTCACACTCTGTTATGCTGCGGTTACCATTACCACTTACCAGCAGACATGCCGCTTGCTCATCAACAAGTTACCCCTTTTTTCCTGTTTATCAAACAAATCACTAACACCTTAGTGATTTGTCATTGTCATATTAGCCAATGGTTGTCCATTGTGGGACACAGGCCTCCTCTAAGCGTTTTCACCACGCCCTATCCCTTGACTTTCACCCTATTTTCCAATTTTTTCTCAGTTTATCAAACCGCGATTTGTTAGTAGTCATTGTCATATCAGTCAATGGTCGTTCATGGGACACAGGTCACACAGGCCTCCTCTAAGAGTATCCACCATGTTAGAAGACAACTCTTAAAAAGACAAAACCCTTGCTTGAATTCACAAGATACTTAAAGGAGACGGTTTTTTTTCGCACCACCCTAAACAGTAATGTTTATTATTCATATTACTCACAAAAATAGTTATTATCTTAATATAGTTAACCGAACACAAATTATACTTAAACGATGAGGGAATAATGAAATAATAATAAAAAAGGATTACATCTAAATATGCTTGTTTTGGAACGTTCTTAGGTTTATTTTAATGGTTAATACAAATTATCAAGTAACGTACGTTAAAAATAATCGTAGAACGAAACGTAAATAATAGCCAATAGCAGATACTCTGTAGTACAGTTTCAATCAGTTTGACATTGTCATGACAACGTTGTTATTGTTTCAGATTTTATTAGATAAATGCATGATTTACTTGTACTTTTATATTTTATAAAAATGGCATCTTTAGATAGAGTGCATAATACACACTAAAGCTGCTCTTGCTGGATACTGTTGTTATTGCTTATTGAGCACAGGCACAGTCACTATTAGCTGCTGTGCATTGTGATTGTAAAGTGTGGTTTTTATCTTGGGCTCTGCTTTTAGGTGAGCTTGAGCCACCTGCGTCTATTTAAGATGAAATACTACTTTAAGAGATGACTGTGTTAATTATAATAATATTGTGAACAGTAATAAACATTTCTTGTGTCATATAACTATATAGTGTATTGTTTCTCTTTAACTACCTTATTATTTAAGATCTACAAGCAATAGCCAGCAAAAACTGCGTTATTTCGAGAGGTCTTGTTTGCCTTATTAGTGTATATTCATTAGACAACAGCTGTTGTGAGATTTTACGTTATCACGAGAGTCATGTTTTGATTGTCGTATTTCAGAGTATTCCCTCAAGATAAAGTTTTGATATATGCAGACAGTTTAACTAGAGATTATAAGGAATAAACCGATATGCATTTCATTGCTAAATGCCACAATTTGTGGTGGTGGCCTATTCGCCGAACAAAAAAAACCGTCTCCTTTATCATCTTTACCTTTACATATTATAAATAATTAGTATAGTCAATGTTGTGTTGCTATCTATACTTCATTTACTCAAAGATCGCTTATAATTAGGTGACTCATATTAAACTATTAGTCATTTAAAGAAAAAACTATTCCCTGTTCCATTCATTACCGTTTTTCCAAGAAGCCTAATCAGTTGCTTATGCTAATTTACTGATTTCGCCATTATTTCAACGAAATATTAAATTAAAAGAACATTAACATATTTCTACTTTGGTAAACAGTTCACTTTATGTCTCTGTTTCTTTCTAGACATGTGAAACTAAATATTATATTTCTATAATTGATGAGCATACAATAAATAGAGCTGACTTTGAAGTTGTGTTGGCTTGTTTAAATATTCCGCAGGCAAGGAAATCAATATAAAAACCGACTAAGGGACTATCCGTGAATATTATTTTTACGAAATAAAAAGAAGGAAAACTTGAAATTAAACCCTATACCAATCCGTTTGGCCAGCGTGGTATTAGTAGGCCAATTACCCCTTCGTCACGGGAGGAGGCCCGTCCCTGCAGTGGGACATTAATGGGCTGTTATGATGAAGGCAATCAATACAACACAATTTTTTTAAATACTAACCAGGGAGTGATTGATTTGTAGAAAACTGACAACGTGTGCACATTGAAATTATAATAATTAAGTTCTAAAAATTCATTTATACTTACCAGCTCTACGAATACCTACTGAAAGAAGGAGGTGGACACTTGGCCTGTTAATATACCAAGTTAAGGGGACGGATCGGTATAGAAGTTGTTTCAAATTTATTTTTTGTTACAATGAGATATTATTTCTTTCTTTCTTTTTCCAAAGTAGTGATATGCCAGCAAATTCCCTTCGTCGACTTTCATTATAACAAAAGTAGATGGGGTAGAGTCGCTTAGTATTCCTAATTTGTTGACTGCTAGAAAATGCCTTTGACATTAAGTCCGTCTTTGTGCATCATGAAAATTTACAATAAAAAATAATAAAAATAAATAACATGTTACCACACATGTAATTTTTTTTTAAAAGTAACTGTCTTGAACTCTCTATACAATTTATACTCAATTCTAGAAAAAATATAAATGTATAATTGAGAGTTATTGTAGCAAGACGGGGGCTTTCCCGACCACAGCATAACAACTAATTTTATATTTAGAATGAAGTTTTTATTACATAGTTTTTATTCATGATCCAAAATGGTTCACTTATTTTACTTGGTATTATGTTAAAATTTGCTTTAAACTTAAGTTATGAATATTAATAGTAGTGTCGTTTTAGTGGCACGGCAATTTTTGAATGTGGTCGCAGTTTAACAAGGTCGTTGATTCGGACACCGAGCAGGACAGCTGTGCAATTTACAAAAGATTAACTAGAGTCCGTGTTCTTTATGTGTTTCTTTCCTACACAGAACTCTATCTTTTCAGGAAGTCACTATAAAGTATAAAATAAGTCATTGTGGCTGTCTACAATAAAATGTACCTTTTATAACCCGACACCTATGTTAGAATTGAGTCTTGATTTTGTATTTCACAGTACTACCGACGAGGGCCACGCTTGGCTGCTTGTCCCTTGACAGTTAAAAAGAATAAGTAAAGTTCGCAAGTTGCAGTCGAACTTATTTAAAACAAAACAAGCTTTACTTTTGGACTCTACTCCCACTTTACATCAACCTCGATATACAATATACTTTACATCAACTCAAATTGTCGTGTCTTTCTATAAACAAAAACTATTGTGACTGACATGTACAAGGTTGCAGGCCCAACCCCCACCAAACATGTATTGAAAAAATCAAAAATTAAAAAAAAAACAGTTTGGTCCTTTTTTTCGTCATCATCATCATCATGTCAAGAAATGGACGTCCACTGCTGGGTAAAGGCTTCTACAATTATTTGCACTTTGCGCTGCCCTGCGCCTTCCTCGTCCTTTTATGAGGTGTCTCCCCAACCTACGTCTTCCGATACCTACGCGATCCCAATTACAGAACCTTTCCAGCGCTTTTTATAAATTGTAAAGAGAATTGTGTATATGTTTTAAATGTGTTTCGGTCACCACTCATATTTTTTGCGATTCCTCACCCACACAGACATTACGTAAGCGTGCATTAATTATATTAATATCGTCTGGTATAATGTAGTTCACTCGAACGCTCATGCTTAGCTCAATTTTATGTCATAATAAGAAAACAACATACAGATAATTTAGAAGTTTAATCAGTATCTTATTAAACAAAATATACCTATTATTCAAAATGTATTAAATAACTATGAATTTTATTATTTTGCATTTATTGTTTTTAACGAATTAATTTTAAGCGAAAAAAAAACATTTTTGCCAAGTTTAAGATCGTATTCAATAACTTTTTAGTCCCAAACTATGAAATATGCCAAGTAAATACACTAATATTAAAAAAGAAATACATAATTCATACATAAAAACTGAACAATGCGTCAATTCATATTCACACACAAAGATTTGAGATGAACCGAACCTTAAATCTCTGTGCAGCAGTGATGTGAAACCAATGCAACACACAGGTCGTTAATAGTCTTAAATTTGTCAATTCGACAAAGTTTTCGTTTACTAACTTAAAGTATAACTATAAGTTGTAACTAACTGTAAAAAACTGTTGTATAACATAAGTAAAACTATAAGTTGAAATACAAAATAAGTTGAATGTTTTACCACATATCTCTTAAAATTGTTCAAACTTTAGCTACTGCAATTAAATTTTACAGTGGCGTAGACTGACAAAAAACTGTAAGAAGTCAGTGCTTTCAGTATGTTCAAAGGCATGAAACGTGACACATAAGATAACTGTTCATAGTCTGTACAGACATAATCGTATATTAATGACTAACTCTAGACATCTCATTATTATCATTGTATAAGTGTCCTACTGCAAGGACGTGTATTCTTCTTAATATTATTTCGGTGGTAAAGCGGACGTAGTAATGGTAACGAGGTCGTGGTTTCAAATTCCATGCAATTGCAAATCATCAAAAATGTAGGGACGGGGCTCTATCAATTATAGTGAGAAACTGTCTAGCAAAACGGTTTGAAATGGGATTTTGTTTCAATTTTTTTTATTTGCTTGATATTGATCATCATAACCACCCATTAATGTCCCACTGCAGGGACGGGCCACCTCCCGTGACGGAGGAATACTTGGCCTACTAATACCACGCTGGCCAGACGGATTAGTATAGGGTTTAATTTCAAGTTTTCCTTCTTTTTATTTCGTAAAGATAATTTTTACGGATAGTCCCTTAGTCAGTTTTTACGACACCCATGGAATGAGATGTGGTGGTGACATATTGTATTCTTACTCCGTCATCACCACACGGAGATATTGATAATGACTTTTAAGTAATTAGTTGCATTTTACGTCTCCCTGGATATGAGATGGAAAGAGACACTTTTTATTTACAGTTACGAAGGACAATTACTTGGAAAATCTATGAACTATTCTACTGTACCAGAGTGCCGTTTGTGGCTGTTATTTCCAAAGATTTAGAAGACGGCAAGGAAGCCCTATAGCGGGAATTATTTATTTTAATATGAAAACAATTTACTTCCTTCTTTTTCTCCTAGGCAATAATTACCCATCGATTACCCTCAGTAAATCCACTTCCTTGACACTTTAAGCAGCTGACACTGGTTCACTAGTACAAGACTGCAGATGTCGATCGAAGTACAGATGCGCCTACCATACAACCACATACAATACAATACAAATCACTACAAAAACATCTGCATCCTATTCCTTACTGAGATTTATCGATAATATCCACTCGTACACACGAATGTTACCGAAGTTTCCCGATTATTGCCAAGTGATTGGATTAAATTATAAATTGACATAAATATAAAGTTTAGGTATTACTTTCCCAGTGATGTGATTTGTCGATATTTTTGGTGCTTGAAGGTGATTGGTCGGAATTTCGTCGTTTAGCCTTTCCTTGTGATTTACAGAGTGTTCATTGAGTGCTTTTGCGAGGTAACCCAGTAGATCTTGGCTTACAGGTATGAAAATTGTGGTAAAGTAGGGTTTGCCTCAAATAGTCGAAATTGATTCGAGGTCGCTGTTCTCTGCTAATCAAATATTTTGATAACACTTATAATTGATTATCTTCGTGTGGTGACGGAGTAAGAATACAATATGTCACCACCCCATCTCATCCCATGGGTGTCGTAAAAACCGACTAAGAGACTATCCGTGCATATTATCTTTACGAAATATAAAAAGAAGGACAACTTAAAATTAAACCTTATACCAATCCGTCTAGCCAGCGCGCAGCGTGATATTAGTAGGTCAAGTAACCCTTCGTCATGGAAGGAGGCCCGTCCCTGCAGTGGGGCATTAATGGGCTGTTATGATGATGATGTAATTGATTCGTAATAATATTCAACTTTTAACTAATTAAAAAAATAATATTTATGTAAAATTTTAAGTCAATGGTAAAAGATGTATTAACACCTCTATCTCGGTACGTGACTTCATAAAGTACAACTTGGTTGAACTCCTCATACCAAAATTGCTACAAAATAAACTTTTTAAACATTATTTATGTAAGCAAATGAAATCGCGATGTCTGTCCGTGTGGTATACACCGGAAAAGCTGAAACGAAATTGATGAAGCCGCGGTTTTAAAACTACCCAGTTTAATTAAAAGTACGTCAGACTTTGACAGTTGACACAATATGTCAACATTACATTGCAGATTGTAGCGTGGTTTAAAATTTTAAAAAAGGAACGCTAAAAGCTTCGTGTGAAAACGACTTTTGTTGATGTTTTAAAGTGAGAGCCATTTTTGTTTAGAAACGTGTGATTAGATAACTGTGGTCGTGATTTAATGAAGTTTGATGAGCATAATTCTAATTAATTAATCACTTTAGTAAGAAGAAAGTAATATTTTAGTAGATGTCAGCATGTCAGTCAATTAACTTTATTTTTATATAATGGGAGATGAACCAGCCAGCAGGTCACCTGATGGTAAGTGATTAACTTGTGCTTCTTAAATGTGAGTCAATTAGGTTATTGAAAGGACGTGTCCGTATATTGACAGTTTATGTTGCGACGAATCAATATTATACAGCGTGAGTAAATATTTTAAATGACACGTCAATATGTAGGTACACTATCGAACCTTATGCTTAGCAAGAATACCAGTTCTGTTTAACCTTCGTTCGTTAGTCTTAGAGACGTTCGCAGCTACTTTTTACTATTGTTAGATGATTGGTTGGATCGGAATTAAATTCAAGAGTAGATCCAGAGACGCGGGTTCAAGTCCTGCCTCGAGTACCAATTTTTTACATTGTCTTTCTTCTTTTCGAGATTTCCTAGATATACATAGTAAACAGCCAGAGCGGTGACGGAGTAAGAATACAATATGTCACCACCCCATTTCAGCCATGGGTGTCGTAAAAACCGACTAAGGAACTACCCGTGAATATTATCTTTACAAAATAAAAAAGAAGGAAAACTTGAAACGAAACCCTATACCAATCCGTCTGGTCAGCGTGATATTAGTAGGCCAAGTATCCATCCGTCACGGGAGTGGCCCGTCCTTGCAGTGGGACATTAATGGGCTGTTATGATGAGATGATTGGTGGCTCAAGCTAAGCAACCTCGGCACGCTCATCCTATGAATGAAAGGCCATTTTGCTTCCTTTGCTGTTGATGGAATTATATATTAAATTGTGTAATTGTTATTTTACATAATATAGATTCAAAAGGAAGGACAATTCACGCTTTAAGAAACGAGTGTACTTCCTTTTTAAAGGTCGGTAACGCATCTGTGATTCCTCTGGTGTAGGTGACCTACTGGCTCATTTACCTCCAATTACTTTCTTCCGTTTATTAATTTAACGGGAGCTAAAAACTAAAGATTTAAAGCGATTAAAGTGTAAGAAAGATAAGATAAGATCCACAACATTTACACCACATTTTAACAAGTTCTGATACATCAGAAATAAATATATCTTATAAAGGAGTATATGGGAGTGTCGGGTGCTAAGTGCGGCGCTCACTGGCGACTCGCCAGCCACTGACGGATTTATAGTGTACGCTGTTCCTTATACATAGCTATTATCTGACAATTTAATGCTTACTAGATGTGTGTATGTTAGTAGGATTAGAAGATATAAACCAAGAAAAAGAAAAAAAAGTCTATTTTGATTTACATTTTTTTTTTAAATAGACAACAGTAACTCCGGCACTAGGAATGACGCTTTATGTCTCGGGGACTCAAACTAAAATCACGGACATCTCACAGCGCCATCTGTTCCCAAAGTCAGCCAAGCTTAACCTGCTTGTGTTATGGGTAATAGAACAACGAATTAGTACTTATATACTTTTTTTGTAAATAACTACATATTATACATAGAAACACTCAGACCAATGCAAACAATCATTATGTTTATGCACACAAACTTTTACATTGAGCGGGAAACGAATCCGAGACCTCTGCGTAGACCTGTCTGTAATTTGTGAACGAGACAGAACATCTAAATTCAGGACAGCAATTCGAAGATAGCACAAACAAATTTATCTTGCGTGTGATACGGAACCGCGACCTCGTGCATAACAAAGCACTTAATTTTTTAAATGGTATACATAACTTCTTATGCAAGTCAAGGATAGCCACGACGACACAGGCTGTGTAGTGTGGTTTTCCACAGAAATAGTTTTGTAAATGTAACTGGATTGAAAGAAAGAAAGAAAAATTATTTATTTGATGAAAACCAAGACACACAAATTACACAATTAACAAATATTTTTGCTAATAAGTACATAAATATTTTTTAAATTTTTCATTTTAAAAATGCTATATTTAAAAAATACAACTGCAACTGCAATACACCTGCAACTACCGACAGATTAACAGATGGGGCTGAGCCATGAGAAGAATTAAGAACATATTTAAAGCCACTATTATCAAAATAATTCACAGATTTTTTAGAATTGTAATTTTTTTTTGGCTGTAATTTTTTTTTAAATCCATACTCAAAACTAAAATAACAAGAAAAAAAAATTTAAAACAATAAAAAAAAATACAAAAATCAGCAATCACATTTAGCATAACAGATCTGTGTGGTACGCACATAAATTCGTCAAGCAAACCCTGGCGTCGGGCCAGTAGTTACTGCCAATAAAGGCCTTACCATTTTAGCTATGGGGATATAATTGTATCTCTATTCTTGTCTATTTTATAAGTATTTGTATTAATATTAATAGCGATGTTAAGTATTTCGCGAACAAATCAATGTTCTAAATGTTTATAATATCATTTTGGATTTTTAAAAAGCCTATTCACGCACTATGGATTGCAGCGGGGACTGAACTGGAATATTTTAGTTAATCATATTAAAATCCAGGAATATCGGCTCTCTAAGCCACTCACATGTTAAAAATCCGACAACCAGGTCCAATAATGAACTATTATGATAATGGGTAACTAAAAGCCGCGCCGTCGTAGTAAGGATCTTTCAAAGAATGGCAATTCAGGTTTTACAACAAAAGGTAATTTAGGTCGGTATTACCGCTGTACCTGCTTAATCCACCTTCAAGCAGTGGTGGATCATCATAGACCCTTAGGTATAGTTTATATGAATCTATGAATCATCATCATCATGTCAGCCTATAGACGTCCAATGCTGGACATGGGCCCTCTTCAAACATTTCCATCAGGCGCGGTCCTGTGCCTCCCTCACCCATGTGTCCTGCCGTTCTAAACAAGTCGTCGAGCCACTGTGTGAGGGGTTTGTTTGTTTTTTTCTTATTTTTACGAATACAACTCCCGCACTGGAATTTTAAGCTCTGGGTAACGGGGACTTTAACATACAAGAAATTAACCGGCACAAAATCATACAGGCCCAAGACAATAATTTATGAAATTTAAAAAATAATTTACTTACTTGTGATTCGAACCCGCGGCTTCAATGCACGCCAGCCACTAGTGCAACTGCTATATCAGCGGGTAGTTGAACATTGTGTGTATAATTTTCTTTATTCTACGTGTAATTTGTTGTTCGTGGCAGGCAACAAGTGACGTGTTGGTACAAACGTCACTCGTGTCAATGTCACTGTCATAAATGCGTTTAGTTTTGAGCTTTTTGTAGTGGTTTTGACGTAACATTATGTACTTTTTTTTTCTTTTAAAGCTTAAAATAAGTAAGTAGTAAAGTATTTAAGATTATTTTGACGGAGCTCCGTGTGGTGACAGAGCAAGAATACAATATGTCACCACCCCATCTCAACCCATGGGTGTCGTAAAAAGCGACTAAGGGACCTTCCGTGAATTATCTTTACGAAATAAAAAGAAGGAAAACTTGAAATTAAACCCTATACCAATCCGTCTGGCCAGCGTTGTATTAGTAGGCCAAGTATCCCTCCGTCACGGGAGGAGGCCCCTCTCTGCAGTGGGACATTGATGGGCTGTTACGTTGATATACAGCGTTGTTATAGCATATGTTTGTTTTATGTATAGCGTTGTTATAACAAATGTTTGTGGTATAAAGGCGTTAACTGTGACTGTACTGGCGTGATGCCAGTGATAATATATGGAGTACTTGTCTTGCTATTAGTCCTTTGTGAAAACAAATACTTAGTTTCGTTTTAGAGGGTTAGTCATAGTTTCAGATCAATTGAAGAAAGGGGTTCGATTATTCTATGACAAAAACTTGATGTCATCTTGATTCATCAACTCCAAAATTACTTATTTGCTTAGTTAAATATGTATCTTAATTATAGTTTAAACAATTTTGATGAAAATTATAAAGATTGCTGCCCGGCGCGCGCCGTATTAAGCAATGGTTAATTTGGTAGTCGAGACGGATACTCGGATGGCCTAGTGGTCAAGGCGCTGGACGCGTATAGTCCAGAGACGCGGGTTCGAATCCCGGCTCGAGTACCAATTTTTCCATTGTCTTTCTTCTTTTCGGATTTTTCTAGTTATACCTAAGCTTTATAGGTAAAAAATTATATGTAATTATAAAGACTTGCTAGAATGTATATCCAACCCTTAAAAACAAAAGATATTTTCCTAAAAAAAAGTTAGGCAAGATACGACTGAATTCTGAGATAACAAACATAAAAAACTAGTAAAAATATCAAACCTACTCTTAAAATCATCATCATCATCATCATAACAGCCCATTGTTATGATAATGATGATGATTTTATGATGCTGGCCAGACGGATTGGTAAAGGGTTTAATTTCAAGTTTTCCTTCTTTTTATTTCATAAAGATAATATTCACGAATAGTCCCTTAGTCGGTTTTTACGACACCCATGGCATGAGACGGGGTGGTGACTATAAGACTATATAATATTGTATTCTTACTCCGTCACCACACGGAGAATCTTTTAAAATGGCTCGGTTAGAAATTAAAAAAAAACCATTTCGTTAAAGAATATCTGTTACCAACATATATTTTTTTGTACACGGAAGGGTCACGATTGTTCATAATTATGTTTATGTGACATTAATGTTGACTGCTTTGGGGTCAAGTTACGTATTCCTGTGGTCCCCACAATTCTTGATGACACCATAAATACGTATCATATTACCCTTGTTTTTAAGTTTTATTTTTACTTTTTTTAAGCTTAGTTAATTAGTAATTAAGAATGTTTGGTTAGTTTTTGTGGTGATAATATTTTTAAAATACCTCACACATTTACAAAATGCCATCTAGTCCCAAACTAAGCAAAGCTTGTACTATGGGTACTAGACAACGAATAAACATACATAATATTTTTTTTTGTAAATACATACATAATATTATGCATAGAAACACCCATACCAATGCAAACAATCATGTTTATGCACATAAAGATTTGCATTGAGCGAGAATCGAACCCGAGACCTCTGCGTAGCAGTCATGTTACATAACCACCACGCCACTGACAAAGGGTATTAGATAACTCCTAAACATAGTAATTAACCTAATATTTTTGAACCGACTCCGAAAAGAAGAGGTGCTTAATATTTAGGTTGTTTTTTAATTGCTTGTTATCTCAAAGCTTAGTCATTTTATTACTTTTCCAGAGTAACTTTTTTTTGTATTTATTTATTTATTTAATAATTATGTTAAAATCTTCTTCTTTATTTTATATGGCAAACTATGCCGATATCGACAATTCTGCCAGAGTCTGAAGTGATATGACATACTCGTAATGTGAAATAATAAAAACAAAAACACTAATTTAGATTGTTTTTGTGGCTGAAACAGGAACAGTATCGGGTTCAGTGACCAAGCTACCGGTGGTTAGGACTCCAGAGACAGGAATCTCCTCACAATACGTGTCGTTTCAAGCAGTATTGCTTTCTTCACCGGACCTATAATCCAATGTTAAAATCATAATTCAATGCATATTATTTAATCTTAAATGTCAAATGCCATTTAAAATCTGATACCGGCTCATCTGGCCAGCGCCGTTGTATGTAACAGTTTTCCTTCGTAGATAATGGAAGCCCATATCAGCAATAGGACGTCCGGTTCTTGTATCTCTTTTTGCCCTTTGAATGTCATTATATATTATCTAGTAGTACACTATCTACTATAGTAATATATACAATTCTCTAATTATAAAATAGTGCATGAAACGTTAAATATATCATATAATAATGAAAATCTGGCAAAGGTAGATAATATTAAGTTCTTGGGATTACACATAGACCAGCACTGTAACTGGAAACTACATATAAAGAATGTTTGCACTAAACTAAACAAATTTGTATTTGCCCTCCGCAATTTGCAACGTGAGGCTGGGAGACCTGCAGCGCTAACAGCGTATTATGGTTACGTGGAGTCTGTTCTTAGGTATGGTTTGATTCTGTGGGGAAATTCGACAGACGTAAACAAGGCCTTTATTAGTCAAAAAAGATGCATTCGCGCTCTATGCAACGCAGGTCCACTGGACTCATGCAGACCTCTATTTAGAAACCACGGCATCTTAACACTTGTGGACCTATACATAATGGAAGTCTGCATTCATGTGAAAAAATTCACAAATGAATTTACTACGGCACAGGACAATTCCATCATAGGAAAAAGGGATCCTACTAGATTACTGATGCCTGCTTGCAGGACATCGTTATTTAAGCAAAACTGCTACATGATGTGTATTGGGATATTTAATAAACTTCCTAAGCCCATTCGTGAGCTACCCTTGACAAAATTTAGAAAGGAGTTAAGAAAATGGCTTTTAAATCACAATTTTTACACAATTAAGGAATTTTTCGAATTGAAATCATTTTGAATATTTTGGATTAAGTATTTTAGTTAAGTTATTTCCGAATTATGTTAAGAATTAAGTATTTTAAGAATATTGTAAAAAGTTTTTATGTTTTTTATTCTTTGTTTTTGTAAGGTAATGACATACTCGTATCTTATGTAGTGTCTTATTGTAAATATTTGCATGCCGTAACTGGTGAAATGTGATGTTCTACTTACTTTATCAATACCTTATTATGTACCACTTTCTATGCAAATAAAGTTATTCTATTCTATTCTATTCTATTCTATTCTATATAATACAAAGTCAAGAAAAGCCCATCTCCAGTGAGATGAGTATACCCACTTATCCTTAACATAACAGCCCATTAATGTCCCACTGCAAAGACAGGCCTCCTCCCGTGACGGCGGGATACTTGGCCTACTAATACCACGCTGGCCAGACGGATTGGTATAGGGTTTAATTTCAAGTTTTCCTTTTTTTTTTATTTCGTAAAGATAATATTCACTGTAGCGCCTTAGTCGGTTTTTATGACACCTATGGGATGACATGGGGTGGTGACATATTGTATTCTTACTCCATCACCACACGGATAGTAGGTATTATCTCTTATCCTCAAGTAGGCAAGAAAGGTAGACAGTAAGTAAGAACCATGCAGAATGTGTGACAATCCCAGTAGAGAGCCAATAATAATTAAAATTAAATATTAATTACTGTAATGTCCATATAATCCGATGCATAAATAAACAAACGCAAACGAATCGCACAGCATCGTATCAATTAGGGCGAGGGTGGATGGGTGAGCGTCAAAGTTGAGGCGAACACCCCCTGCCACCCAACGGTGCAATTTTTTTAAGGGGCCTCCCCATGCCACCAGACGGTTTGGTGACGGTTGCAATGGTATACTCTGTGTAATGAGAATTGGTCGGTGATAGTTAAATTTTTTGGTAATTATTGTTTTTTGTGGTGGTGAAGAATATAGGATGTAATCATTCTATCTCGTGATAAGGATGTCGAACGAGAGGACTAATTGAAACGTCATAAATTAAAAAGTAAATTTTAAGTTTAATTGGAATTATATTCTTTCAAAGATTTATTCAAATTAGTCACGACGTTACTGTACTTAAAAAAAATTAAAATACAAATGAAAACAACCTGCTCTTTTTGGAGTCAGTTAAAAATTTCAAAAAAAAAAGAAAATTAAGCAAGCCATATCCTATTTTAGAAAAAGTAAAGGTCATTCATTAATTTCTTTCACTGCAGGTATTTACGATACAGAAGGGGTGGTTACATTTTCTACATACCAAGTACATAATATAAGGTTTTATATACAAAAGCGATTATATTTTTTTGTCTTGTAAATTAGCTCTACCATCGTCAAAGAATACGTCTGGTTCGCGTGGTAATTGCAGGTTAAATCTCCCCAAATAGATCATCTCTGCAGAGGTTCAGAGTCTGTAGACGAAAAGGTCTGATAAGCAAAACTTTACTTATTAATTAATATCAGTAGCCAATGCACACAAACAGACTATACTCGCGTCCATTTTGACGTGGCGATTTTTTCCGCCCGCCGCGTGTTTTCGTTTATTTCGTTGCACACACACACACACACATACGGGTGTGGTCCGATCGATTCCCGTCACTCATACACACAACACTATAGTCTATCATACACATCATACACATACTCATCATTAACATGTGTATGAGAGTTATGAATAAAATTAATCCATACAGTTTGTTGTCATGGAAATATCACTAAATGAAAAAAGAAATGAATGAAAATTTAAGGGCGTGTTCGATTTGGACCCGTCTCTTTCTGTGTATTTTACTAGGTTGTATTTTACACTGATGTATAATGCGTTTATAAGGAAGGACGCCAACGCACTGCATAAAATCATCTCTTTGAATTACAAAAAACATGAGGGTCTTACTTTTCCTTATTAATCAGATGCCCATATCTATACCTACCAAATGCTTTGCGCTTAGACCACTTCTTCGATGAGTTGGGTAACATTAGGTAACAAACTAATTTAATCCTTGTAATTAGTTTTTATATTATCAGATCATATCGGTCAATCGATGTCCACAGGTGGACAAAGACCTCATAGAAATATATTCACCTTGTCAGTCACACCAATGTAAAACTATGGTCACACTTCAACATTCTTTTACCTTTCTCATTCATCGGCTAGAGGTTATGTCATCATCATCATAACAGCCCATTAATGTGCCACTGCAGGCACCGGCCTCCTCCCGTGATGGAGGGATACTCGCCCTACTAATAGAACGCTGGCCAGACGGATTGGTATACGGTTTTATTTCAAGTTTTCCTTCTTTCTATGTAAAGGTAATAATCACGGATAACCTAAGTTGGTTTTTACGACACCCGTAGGACGAGATAGTATTTAGAAAAGTAAAATAGTGAGTTAAATACATAAGCATTTTAAGCTTTACGTATGATTCAGGTTTATAAAACAGTCTTAAAAAAATCTGGAAGCTTCTGGATAAATACCCAACATGCATATAGCATGAAAGCTATTCGCTTGACTCACACTGTATACTTAATGTGACGCAGGGATGACGCACATCGCCTCCTTTCATAACATAATTGCAGCTAAATCAGTTAATACACTCTCAACCCTGTTACTAATTAGTGTGGAAACAAGAGGGGTTCATTGTTTATTTTTATATTAGAAGGAAAAAATCATTCATTTTTCTGATTTCAAACACAGTGTTGAATTTGGTGGTGAGAGCCTTTGGTGGAGTTTACGACTTAGGATCCCATCACTACTTAACTTGAATAGCCATGTGTACCCGTTTTATAGCATATCTGTAATTTCCCCATCGCAAACACGCGATTATCACGACATCGTGACAAGTTTATTTAAGTATTCATACAAACAAACAGACACTTCAGTTTTATTTAGTGCTAGCTGTTACCCCGCGATATAAAATCAAAACCATGAAAATTTTAAGTAGGTAACTATATAAATGTTTTTCTCACATGGCTTAAAAGCTATGATGGCTTAAGATAGCTGATTTTATAAGGAGTAATTAAAAAAAAAAATTAGTAAAGTTCTGCAATAAATAAAACCAACAATAAATATTTGTCCGTAGAAAAAAAAAGATTACCTGTATAATGATGATATGGAAAGTGCCTTAAAGGCTCATGACCAAAAACTTCTGAACTTTATTTAGAACTTATCTTCTTATACGCTCATACATATCGTCATAAAAGGCCTTTCGTTTTGAGTGCAGTGTACCCTTTTGTCATCGGTTAAAAATTGAAAGACAGTTTATTATCATCGTCAGGTATACAAACTCTACGCTGAAAGGCTTCATTTTTTCACAGACAACATCCAAAAGCCTCTCATTTCATTTTAAACTATTGGGAACGGACTTTTTAATGGATAGCCTGTACTTCCCACAGACAATATTTAAGTGATGACAAAACACTCACATTATAGCACCATCATCATTCCCCTGCCCATATCCCAATTTTATTTATTTTTTTTATTTGGGGTCGGCGCAGCATGTCTATTTCTTCCATTCTTTCCTATCGGACGTCATATCACAATTCACACTCTTCGCAGCCATATCGTCTTTCACACAATCCATCCATCGTTTCTTTGGTCGTCCTCTTCCCCTATATCCATCCACATACATGTTCAACCCAATTATAGCACCAATCTCCGAAAAATCATAGTCTGTATTGTGTAAAATGCATTAAACAAACACTTCTCGCCATATATCGGGGCTCGATCTGCAAATTAGCAATTAATGAATGCAGCAGGGCCGGGAAGGGACCCCACGGCCCCCTGGGTGACGGGGCTCTACTTTTTTTGTTACTATATAGGTAGCCTGCGCTGGACTGACGGGGAACACCGTGGGTTAAGTGCTAGGGATAGGTCTGAAGATTACAGGAAATGAGTTCGTTGAATATTGTTGTTCTTTCTCCCTATGATGCAACGGTGTATGACGGTGTACTTATACAAATTATACATTTGAATAATCATTTAGTTATATTATGTAAAAGTACTTTAATAAATATGTTCATCTTTATTTCACGTTTGAGAATCTTTCTTTCTATCACAACACATGCTTTTAAGTACTGCATACTATTAAATGAAGAGGCTCCTCGTTTTTAAATTAAATTTAATAATATCTTCTTCTTTCTTTTATATGGCAAACTATGCCGATGTCGACAATTCTGCCAGAGTCCGAAGTGCTATGACTTAATGTGAAGTGATAAAAACCAAAACACTAATTTAATTTTATCTATACTATTATATAAAGCTGAAGAGTTTGTTTGTTTGTTTGAGCGCGCTAATCTCAGGAACTACTTCTTCGAATTGAATTTAGTTTTCAGTTTTGGATAGACTATTGATCGAGGAAGGCTATAGGCTATATAACATCAAGCTAGGACAAAAAATTTTGTTTCAAATTTAGGGGTCCTAAGGGCCTACTCAGAAGGCTCATGGCCACTCAGGGGGCAATGGAGATACCTATGTTGTAGCCTGACCTATGGAGCTACTCAGAAGGCTCATGGTCACTCAACGAGTAATGGAGAGACCTATGTTGTAGCCTGACCTATGGACCTACTCAGAAGGCTCATGGTGTCTCAGAAGGCAATGGAGAGAGCTATGTTGTAGCTTGACCTATGGGCCTACTCAGAAGGCTTATGGTCTTTCAGATGGCAATGGAGAGAGCTATGTTGTAGCCTGATCTTTGAACCTACTCAAAAGGCTCATGGTGTCTCAGAGGGCAATGGAGAGAGCTATGTTGTAGCCTGACCTATGGGCCTACTCAGAAGAATCATGGTCACTCAGAGGGCAATGGAGAGAGCTATGTTGTAGCCTGCCTGACCTATGGGCCTACTCAGAAGGATCATTGTCTTTTAGAGGGCAATGGAGAGAGCTATGTTGTAGCCTGACCTATGGGCCTACTCAGAGGGCTCATGGTCATTCAGGGGCATTGGAGAGAGCTCTGTTGTAGCCTGACCTATGGACCTACTCAAAAGGTGAGACTTTTGAGTAGGTAAAAATTTTTTTTCGAATTTAGGGGTCCTAAGGGCCTACTCAGAAGGCTCATGGTCACTCAGGGGGCAATGGAGATACCTATGTTGTAGCCTGACCTATGGAGCTACTCAGAAGGCTCATGGTCACTCAACGAGTAATGTAGAGACCTATGTTGTAGCCTGACCTATGGAGCTACTCAGAAGGCTCATGGTCACTCAACGAGTAATGGAGAGACCTATGTTGTAGCCTGACCTATGGACCTACTCAGAAGGCTCATGGTGTCTCAGAAGGCAATGGAGAGAGCTATGTTGTAGCCTGACCTATGGGCCTACTCAGAAGAATCATGGTCACTCAGAGGGCAATGGAGAGAGCTATGTTGTAGCCTGCCTGACCTATGGGCCTACTCAGAAGGATCATTGTCTTTTAGAGGGCAATGGAGAGAGCTATGTTGTAGCCTGACCTATGGGCCTACTCAGAGGGCTCATGGTCACTCCAGAGGGCAATGGAGAGAGCTATGTTGTAGCCTGACCTATGGGCCTACTCAGAAGGCTCATGTTCATTCAGAGGCGGGAGTTTCCCTGCGTGATCGAATCAAAAATGAGGAGATTCGCAAGAGAACCAAAGTAACCGACATGACCGGTTAAAGTAGCGACAAGCACATAGCGCGGAGAACCGACAGCTGTTTGGGCAGAAAGATTCTGGAATGGCGACCGCGTACCGAAAAGCGCTGGTGTGGAAGGCTGGAAGCCGATGGATGAGGGAGGCACAAGACCGCACAAGGTGGCAATACTTGGAGAAGGCATACGTACAGCAGTTTACGCCGATTGGCTGATATAATGGTGATGAATAAACTTTGTATGAATTATACAAGTTTTTTTTTATTTCATTTTAAATTTAATCGCGGACAAAGTCGCGTTTTACAGCTAGTCTACGATATATCTTTGATTTACGTAATGTATTCTCGACGACTATTAACAACTATATCTTCGTTCTTTTGACGTGATATTCTCCAATAATTTTTATTATGTCTTCATGGCAGTACCCTGCACTAAAATGACCCAATATTCTTTATGTTTAAATAATCAGCATGTCAATTCTCGTAACTTAAAATCGTTACAAATTCGGTTACTTAACTTTAGTTGTCAAATTGTCACACAATAGGTAAGACAATATGACAACTATAGTTAACTTAACCGAATTTTTAACGATTTTAAGGTACGAGATTTGACATGCAGGTTTAAATTTAAAAAAAATAAAGTTGATCATTGTAGTTGTCTTAACACATCGGTTATGTTAAGATAAATCCGTAGATCACTAGACCGTTCATAGCCGTCATTTTCAGCTTTTTTCGCAGTGAGCCCGCAGCATTCGTTTTTCCCCGTACCCCCATTGAGGGGTATCCACCCTTCCACCCCACTTCCCAATACCACCGTGCGCGGAATTTGATTAATGCAATGTTCACGATAATTATTCCTGTTACTATTTTTTGACAGGATAAAGTTTTTTCGTTCGCTGTCCATTGTTTTTTTAATTTTTTTTACGCAAGCTCTCTGTTTTCGAACGTGATACGAGATTCAGTTTTTAATAGGCATTCTTTTTTCGTAATACTGATTGGTTCAAAAATTACTTTTTAAATAAATATTTGTCGAGACTTATGGATTCGAAAACATCAATGTAAGTTTATATAATTATTATTAACACGGGTATTAACACGATATTATTTTGGTAAATTTTAGTAATAATTTAGCTTTGAGGCTCTCAATGTTTTGGCCAGGTTGCACCAGCTCATCTCGTGACCATGGGTGCTGCAATCTGGCCTAATTGGATAAAATGAAACACGAAATTTTTAAAGTTAATGTAGGTTTAGTATACTTAAATGGCTTTTCATTTTTTTGATAGTAGACTAAAATGACTGCCACTCCACACATGTAACAGTAAAAGTTAAACTTATAAAGAGCTGTAGTCTTTTGCTGCTACGCAGAGACATAACCCGAGACTGGTTCGATTCCCCATTATGCACATTAATGTTTTCATTAGTCTAGGAGTTTTCGTGGTACAATATGTACCCATATATTTTCAAAAAAAGTATATTAAGTAATCGTAGTTTCTAGTACATACCCATAGTTCAAGCTTAGTTAACTTTGTTTATGACTAGATGGCGTGTCCAAAAAAAAATTAAAAAAACAAACAAACTCTGTGTAGAATCCTGAAAGTATTAGTATTTAAGGTAATATATTCATAAGAATATTATTTATTCTCTCTCCCTGTGGTGACGGAGTAACAATACAATATGTCACCACCCCATCTCATCCCATGGGTATCGTAAAAACCGACTAAGGAACTATCTGTGAATATTATTTTTACGAAATAAAAAGAAGGAAAACTTGAAATTAAACCCTATACCAATCCATCTGGCGAGCGTGGTATTACTATGGTGACATATTGTATTCTTACTCCGTCACCGCACGGAGAAACGTAACACACTAAAGTAAACCTGACAAATAACGCGATACCAATATATCTGGCGTGGTATTAGTATTCAAATAGGGAGGAAATTAGTAGGCCGTTCTGTAGAGCGTCCGGGTATCGCATTGTGTCTACTTCTCTATTTAACTAATCACAGCCTTAGAAACATCTCGTTAAACTACATATAGTAATATAAACTCAAACTATACACAAGTATACAAACAATAACTAACGCGAAACTCTTCTCAAAAACTCTCAATTGAAAACCCTTAGAAAATCATCTTCAAACCGGTAGCAAGCAAGAGGAAAACATGAAAAAATTAACTTGCTTGCTTCACTCTAAAATAAAACATCCAAGTATAGATAAAAGAGTACAAGTGCTATCTAAAACAATCTCCGCAGACAATATCCGGGCTGGCTCACTCCCGCATGCACCTCTCTAAACTTTCCAACCACCTTACACGACCTATCTAAAATGCTAAATTAGCTAAAATAAACCTTATTGCTGATTATCAAGGTTTTGATTACTCTGATGATGACCAAAGGTGTCCAGAAGTGTGTCAAGAAAAAATAGTAAAAATATTTGAAGGCAATTTTTTTTTATTTTATCTTCATGTCTTTGCTTTCAGAACGTAAAGATGAATGAAAAAGTTTATGCATCTCCTTTGCTTTTCTTAAGCTTTTAAATGTAACTTTGTACTTGTGTTTCATTTTAGAGGTTTAAATAGGTTTTTCTTAAGTATGCTACAAACTTTATGTACGAGTATGTATTCTACACCAAATGTTATGTTTTCTTCTATGTAGAGTTTAGTATTTTGACTGCCACGTGTGTTGCAGGTCGTACTTTCGACCCTCACGCGATCGCACAAATTGAAAGCATCTTCTTATGTTAATTTAAATGTCCATGTTATTCTTATAGATGTATGACTCGCTTAATGAATGCTGGACGAGGCTGAATCTGTTTGCCAGGATCGTGACAATTGGCGTTCTGTCGTCTCTGCCTACCCCGGACGGGATAAGGCGTGAGTTTATGTATGTATGTTTTTCTTAAAAATGTAAGTATTTTTAAAAATATTACTAAACATTCCGACTTCGACCAGAGATCTACAGGTTGTAGTTAGTAAACTAAATAGAAATTGATTTACAAAAAATGCATAAAATGCATTTTTTGTGTGACAGAATCTGTTAAGTTTTATTGCGCAGTTATTTAACGAGTCACTGTGCACTTCTAGCTGTGGTATCATACTATAATCTATAATCGTGCTTCCCTGAACAAATAAAATACATACAAAAGCAAATTTCAAAAATTATATTCTTAAAAGATATTTTTTCTAAAAAGGTAGTCATTATAAGATACATAATTAAGAAGGCTCATTCTGTCAAAACCAACTCAGCTGTCGGCGAAGCCTAAAACATTGTTGTTTCACCAAACGTCGCGTGAGAAAGAGAACAACTCATAGAAAAGCAGTAAGAAACATGCACATGCACACGCGCTCGATTGTATTTATTACAAATCAAAATGTCGTTCAAAATATAAATATTGTTCTTCTTGATTGTTAGGGTTGACACTAATACTAGCTGTAGGTAGTTACTAAAAAAGTAATAAATCAGGAGTAAATAAAGATAACTAAAATGGGTTTTTAAAAAATATTTTATTGTAAGTTTTGTTGCGGAAGACACACCAAGCGAGACATCAATTTATCTTGTAAGTGGTGTAGGTATGACACCGTAAAACATTAAAATTTTTTTTAAGTTAAGCTGTTTATTCTTGAGGCAGTATTTTAGACCGTGCATCGTTAATAGGGGTTCCATACAGTAACAATAATATCTTACTTCACATACAGTACATGAAGTTAATTTTAGCTGGATTTAAAAAAAAAGAAGAAAAATCATATAATTTTCTAACTAAAAAACCGACTTCAACAGGAGTCGGTTAAAAACCATGCTGATTACAATTTCTAAGATTAGTATTAAATAAATTTCTGCAGTTGTCTTCATCATAAGATCATGTTTGTGTAAAGTTTTCATTAATACGAATAAAATAAGCCCAAACACTAGGTAGCTGCTATATACCGTTGAAAAGTTTCCTCGACCCTCAGTCGTCTTCATCATCAGATCATGTTTGTGTAAAGTTGTGTAAAGTTTTCATCAATACAATTAAAATAAGCCCAAACACAAGGTAGCTGCTATATGCCTTTGAGGTGTTCCCTCGACTCTCGGTGGTCTCCAGGATCTGACCAGTTCTAACTCTTAATTATTTTTATTAAAAATAAATAATAATCATAAAATCTGGAAATGATAGTTGACATGAAATGATACTTGATCAGTCATTCAGATACCGGGGCGGGGGTGAGTCACGTAAATATTAAAAAAAAAATACAAAATGAATTACAAAAAAAAAATACAGTTTGTGCAATGTGACAGCCTTAGCTATGCTCTATTGACTATTGTAATAATAGGTGAATTTTGACAGTTGATTTTAGTCAAGAATGTCACTGATGTAGGTATTTTATTTAACTGGTTATGCATCTGATAATAATTGGATCTCTTTGATAAAAGAAATTACGAAACTTCTTACTGGCAAGCGATACGTAATTGTCATAAATGACATAAATTAAAGTTTATTGAAGTTTAAAAAAAAATATTCGGTAACATTCGACGACGGTCGGCTCGCTGTCGTACCTCCCCTCCGCCGACCCGAGGGGTGCAGAAAGTGGAGGCGAGATGCAAGATGTCGATGGCGGAAACGAGCACGGTAAAATTTCCTAAAATGGTTTTGGGAAAAAGGTAATTGCGTACAAACTTTAGAATGTATCTAGTCAATATAAAATTATTTGAATTTTCGAATAAATAATCTATTCCTAGTCCCAAAATATATTTACCTTTATAAACGTTTAATCCTATTTTATTACGCTAAAAGTTGTCATAAAATGTGCATAGAATTATGAACTTTGAAGCCTCATAACTTGTAAATGAATATTTTTTTTACTGTTTTATTAATCAATAAGACTAGATAATAACGAGACAAAACGATATCATCTATAGTTTTGAGTATTTATTATCTAATAAAGGAGGAATTAACTTTCTTTGTTTGTATGGAATTGCGATTGAATTGTTTCCCCTTAAGAGTAGCATAGTAGCTAACAGTAGACAATATGACGCGGTGAACAATGGCTGCTCCGAGTCATAAAGAAAAATATTTTTTTTTCTTTCTTTATCTACATTTCTGCCAAAAACTAAGGAAGAGTTTTTATGCAAAGTAATTATTTTGAGACACCTCGACTCGTTACAGACAACAGGGAATTGTATTTTGCTATTGTTTATTTTGGAAAATTAATAATGCAGCTTTTAATAAGAGGTGGCTACTGTTAGGTTTTTGCAGGTACTTCCTGTGAGTAAAGCTGTGTACTTACAATTTTTTTTAAGACTTAATTATTTTTTTTTTAATGTTCATCATTATGGTAATTAATTAAGTTAGGCTTGGAATGTTTTCTCATGTGTGGAATATAACAATATTTTTTGTGAAAACTCTCATATTTAACATAACACATTCGCCCAAATTATGTACGATATTAGTAAACTGGCAGTCCCGTCAAAAAAATTTGGTAAACAAACTTTCTTCCTTAAATTTTTTTTTACGACGGATTATTTACTGACAAGCAATTTAACTTTACTTACAAGTACAAGAAACGCGCGAAAAACATTACAAAATACCATAAAGATGAGTCAAATATAATAATCACAAAAAAAACAACATTAATCATCCAATTATCCTTTTAAATCAGACAAAAGAATACCAACAAATTACAACCGTGGTACCAGGGAAGCATGAGCTTGCAGGCGATGTTGCATAAGATTGATGCGTTTAGCGGGGGTGAAGGGGTAGCGGGGCACGGGTGGGGCACAGTGATGGATGACCATACTGCCATTATACCAGGAGACTATGGATGCATCGGGAATAATGTGAGCTGCTTTGAAATATAAGAAACAATTAGGTGTTTCTGGTTTTGAGAAAGGAATTTTTGTTTTAAAATGTGATTATCCTTTAGACGTTTTCTTAACACAATCTAGTCCTAAATTAAGTACAGCTTATATTATGGGTAATAGTAGATAAGGTAATAAACATATTTTTTTATTGTTATACCTATGTACAAATTCTAAGGATTACAAAATATTAATTTATTGTATACCGTTGTATAAAATATACGAATTCAAAAAAAAACTAAAATATTAACTAAGTTATTGGTACTTGTGCTAAGCTTCTAGGCACATCCCTGCAGTGGGACATTTTTGGGCTGGTGTTATAAGAAATAACTAATAGTAAATTACTGGAAAAATTCTTATCACACTCAATTGTAAATTTTAGGTTGATCTACAAATAAACGTCCTAATCCACCATTAAAGTATCAAAAACAGAATAAGAAACTTCAAAATCTACCAACAACCTGTCAAACATCTGTCAAACTTCACACATGACACTTAAACCCTTTAATTATATTATACAATCATTGCCATTACAAAAAAATAACAAACCTTCTGTTAACATAAACTTTTTAGTGTAAGTAAAAACTCAGTCGTTACCAGAGTTAAATATGTCATATGGTATTAGTTTTTATGGCAATTATTTTCACATTAATCATGTCAAATTACATGGGCCTGTTTTTACATTATGGTGAACAATTTTATATGAATTAACATACTTAAATTGATGGCAACACCTATGTGGAGAAAGAATTTAGAACATTGTTTTGTAAGAGTGATTATAAGGCTGCATATTAGATATTTGTGTGTTATATAACATGACTGCTACGCAGAGGTCTCGGGTTCGATTCCCGCTCAATGAAAATCTTTGTGTGGGTTCTGGGTGTATAATATGTATGTATTTACAGAAAAAAAAGTATTTATGTAAGTATGTTTATCCATTGTCTAGTACCCATAGTACAAGCTTTGCTTAGTTTGGGACTAGATGGCGTTGTGTGAATGTGTAAGGAATATTTATATATTTATTGCACAAATACTTAATTGACTAACCCATTCGAACTCGTAACTTCGAGTGCGGTAGTCGTTTATCGCTCACTCGACTCAGTTATTTAGTAGTCACAGTTACGACAAAAAACAATTCTCGAGTAACAAAGCCTTCTTACTCGAGAATTGTTTTTTGTCAATTTAGATACCACAAATCATGATTGTTATAATTTTTTTTTTAAATATTGTTTCATACATCGTCAATTATAATATATCTACGATACTGCTAAAGCTAGTTAGCAATTGAATTAAACCCAAAAACAATTGACACATTATAACTCTTGAAACGCACTCCGAGCTTTTACAATAACTTATTAAATTATACCAACTAATAAGCACGACAAGTAAAAAGTAATATTCTTATCATTCAACTAATTGAACAATTACAACATTAACAAGAATATCACCTGGCCTTGTTATAATCACAGCAAATAACTATTTAATCGCCTTCCGTACATTCCCAGGACATGAGGCTTGATGGGTCAAATGTACGATAAAAATCAAAGGAGCTTTTCATAGATAAAACACAAACAAAAAACCAATCAATAATCAATAACTTAAGGCTTAAAATGGATTGAAAACATATTCATCCTTACATTTATCCTTGCTTAGGTCGTGACTGTCAAAGATTATTACTGTCAAAGGAATTTAAATTTTACATGTTTTGGATTAAGGTTTTATTTCGTTTGTGTGTATGGAAGACCTCAAAAGGCAGTCAGGTCGTCGGATGAGGGTAGAATCCCACAAAAAGCAGTCGGACCGGTCTTTGGTTCTGATACGAACTCATTCGGTTTTAAAACTAAACAACTGATGTGCTCATGTTTTTTTTTAAGATCGATTACGTGTTATAATTTGAAGAGGCTTGCGTCACGTGGCATAACAATGAATTTTCTGTATTCGAAATTTTGAATAACTGACTTTAGTCTATGGAGTTCAAATTTAAAAAAATGCTTACGTATATTTTGTTCGGGAAGGAATGATAGGATGTTGACAAAGGAAATTTTTCGCGTAAAAGTAGTTGGGGATGGCCTGGTAAGACTTACAAATACTGTAAAAGTTCTTGCAATGAAAAAATCCTTAAAAAAAGAAAAATGCATAGAACTCACAAAGGATGGCGACCTCTGTGGCGTAGTGGTTATACAACATGACTGCTACGCAGAGGGTTCGATTTTAGCTTTATGCAAATCATTGTGTGCATGAACATGATTGTTTGCATTGGTCTGGGTGTTTTCTATGTATAATATGTAGCTACAATACAAAAAAAAGTATTTAAGTATGTTTACCAACTCACTGTCTAGTACCCATAGTACAAGACCTGCTGTGAGGAATATGGGTGCGTATAACAATATGTATAATGCAGCCGAGAGAGAGATCTTTACAAATCGTAGTGACCTTAGTACAAGGTGTTCTGTGTAGTCTTTTCTACCCCCGTAGAAATAAGTCGTGTACTTATAGTCTATTTATTTTTTTCTATACAATCCAGCCCAGAAGTCTAGTCAGTAGTTTTACCTGGAAAGATTTGAGAATCGGGTATTTTATAAATGTATATTCGCTTTTTCCAAATTTCAAATTTTAATTGTATTTTCGCCGCTCGCGTCGTCTCCTTGTTTGTTGTTCACGTCAAGCTTGTTTTTTTTATTTGAAAAGGTATACCCATCTAAATTCGTTTCATAAAAAAATCATTAAATAATTAGATTTTCTTTGAATCATGTAGGAAATTGAATATTTATAACTAGCTGTTACTGCTCTATGGTTTTAAAATCGGTTACATTAGTTAAAAAATATGGACAGGAAAACACTCATATAAAGCAAAAAGTGTGAGAAATAAAAACTAGAAAAAGAGTAAGTGGCTTCAAATAGACACGTAGGAATCGAACCTAAGACCTCTGAGCAAAAAAAAGTCGCATGATGGCAGTTTTTCTGACGTTAGTAGAGTAACGACATATACCTAACAAATAAGTTAAGTTGGCGTACATTATAGAGTTGCATTAAACTTATTCAATTTTTATTTTTATTAAGTACTAGCTTCTGCCCGCGGCTTCGCCCGCGTGAAGTTAGTTTTTGTCAATCAGAATCAGAATTTGTTGTGATTGAGAGAGAAGTGAATGTGAATTTGGCTTTGTAGTTCCCGTTCCGAATCCGTACAGTTCAAATTTCGGGAATTCCGTTTGTAGAAAAAGCCTACGTACCAAGATTTAGTGTCTTATCTTCAATTCAAACCCTATTTTACCCCCACACTGCTAAACATTTCAAAATGCTAGAACATACGATTTTTTTGTAAAAAAAAAAATTTTTTTGTTAATAAAAAGTAGCCTATGCTCAGGGTCTAAAGATTGTCTGTACCAAATTTCATCAAAATCCGTTCAGCCGTTTAGGCGTGAAAGAGTAACAGACAGACAGACAGACAGACAGAGTTACTTTCGCATTTATAATATTAGTATGGATTATTTACTGAATTGGGATTTGCAACTACCCGTAATTAACTGCTTTTGTCAAAATATATTTAACCTAAAAACATATGTATGCAGTAGTATACGTTACGTACATTCGCTGTAGTTAAGCGACGCCTTGATAATGAACGGTCTGAAGGCCATCGACTTAGTTTGACCTGCCCAAGGCACAAACATTCACTCTACGATCAGGTTTCTTTAATAACTTTACTAATTAATATTTTATTTATATTTTAAGTTCTCCTTGTTGTGACGAAGTAATAATACCACCAATTGATGGGTATCTTAAAATTCCTACGAAAAGAAATTCTGTCTCCTATCCACGAATTTTCCCTCATCTATATCTTTGACAATTAAAGAAGGAAAGCTTCACTAAGCTTCACGTGGTATTAGTCATCATCATCATCATGTCCAATGCAGGCAAGCGTATAACTTAGCCAGGCAAATTGGGATAAAGTTTAACAACACTTTTTTCTTCTTTCACATAGATAAATACCATAATCTCCGTGTGGTGACAGAGTAAGAATAAAATATGACACGACCCCACCTCATCCCATAGGTGTCGTAAACCGACTAAGGGACTATCCGTGAATATTATCTTTACAAAATAAAAAGAAGGAAAATTTGAAATGAAGCCCTATTCCAATCCGGGTAGTCAGCGTGGTATTAGTAGGCCAAGTATATTTTCGTCATGGGAGGAGACCCGTCCCTGCAGTGGGACATTAATGAGCTGTTATGATAGATAAATACTTAATATTTTTTATGGCGACCGTTAAATGGAATCATTTTATCTTTATTCTTACTCCACCGCTATTATAAATAGCATAATAATTAAATATCTGATAATATTAACAAAAATAAAACAAAAAGAATAGAATATATAGTACATTTTAACTGTTGTATGTTGTGGTAGGTCAGGACAAGGTTGCTTCGCGTCTACTTTTATTTTATTTTATGTGTTAGTTAATTATCATTAAATAAACTTGTTTTATGTATCCTCGTTAACAGAAACACCTCTGTAGTGATAGTGGTCGCGCCATACGAATACCATGATAGACAATGAGGAGGCACAGGCAAAACTAATCTCAGGTGGCAACACCATCGTAGGTGGGTGTCATTCTTGTGGTTGAAAATTTTGCTTGTAAATACGTAAGAATTTATTTATGATTTTTTCAATGAAAATGTATTCCTGCATGACCGTAGCAAATTTAAAAGTAGAGCTGAAAAAGAGAAATGCGTCCCTAGCTGGCAAAAAAGCAGATCTGGTGGCTAGGTACCATAATTCATAGCTTTCGTCTTTTCTCATCAGAAGGAAAACAACAAGTACCTTTATTTTTACAGTTAAACGCACTACACAGCGTCATTATTTACATTTAAGACCATTTTTAAAATATTTTAGTTACAATTTATATGAAGTTTAACAGGCAAACAAAACCAACGACAATGCGCCACCTATCGAGATAAATAAGCAGTGTGTCTCCTCATTGATTGAGCTCCATGGCTGAGCAGCCGATGGCAGATCACAGCAAGAAAAAAAAAATACCTGTAGCTATCGCTCAGACCTAACTTCAAACATTACAAAGCTACATCGAGCACCAGAGTTAGTCGAGTCGACACACTCCTGTTGAACATCATGGCTCTACCACCTTGTTTAAATGGTACTCTACCAAATAAGTTTCCTATGCTACTTCCTAATGATTCATTCTCTTAATGGATCCAAACCACTTTAACAGAATTCTCTTGGCCCTTTTATCCACATCTAAATCAGAAAACCATCTTAATCTGAATGATCAAATGTAGTAGGTCTAAATCGTAGCGCAAGCCATCTTAATTAGCTTGCAATAATAATAAAGCATAAGAAAGTGATTCTCCGTGTGGTGGCGGAGTAAGAATACAATATGTCACCACCCCATCTCATCCCATGGGTGTCGTAAAAACCGACTAAGGGGGGGTAAATATTATCTTAACGAAATAAAAAGAAGGAAAACTTGAAATTAACCCTATACTAATCAGTTTGGCCAGCGTATAGCCAAGTAGGCAAAGTATCCCTCTGTCACAGGAGGGGGCCCGTCCCTGAAGTTGGACATTAATGGGCTGTTATGATATAATAAGAAAATGAGGAGGTGCAAATGGTAACATGGCCCGGTTTGTTAAACTACTGCACTATCCTTACAAAGGCAGAATTAAGCAAGCAACATTGTAGTATTACATTGACCCCTGTACATACATTACTACAAATACTTGTCCCCGTATTAACACACTCTACAATCGACCTTGAGAAGTCGAAAGGATATTCATGTGGTTTCCTAGTAAACAAGTTATCATCATTTCATTTTAAACTCTACGTAAAACTATTAAGCTTTAGTTTTCATTGTATTATTTGAAGTAGGTATCCTTTATTGTTTCGATTCGTAATTATATCGTAAATAATAATTGTGAATGTGGTGACGGATTAAGAATATAAATGGTCACCACACAATGTCATTTTAAGGATGTTAAAAAAGGCAATTAAAAGACTCGTACTACATAATCTTTACTGTTATGGGTTTTAATAGACTCTGTTTTTATGTATTTAATAATGACAAGTGACGATACAAGGTGTTGTATTAGTAGCGGTGTGACTAACAAAAAAACAATTCCTGATAGCCACACTGGTGTGACAACCTGGTGCGCCCCCATATGTACGACCTCTGTGGCGTAGTGGTTACATAACATAACTGCTACGCAGAGGTCTCGGGTTCGATTCCCGCTCAATGCAAATCTTTGTATGCATGAACATGATTGTTTGCATTGGTATATTATCTTTATTTATTATTAATTATTTTATCGAAATAAAAAGAAGGAAAACTTAAAATTAAACCCTATAGCAATCCGTCTGGCCAGCGTGGTATTAGTAGGGCAATTTAAAAATCTCTCCGTCAGGGGAGGATGCCCGTCCTGGGACATCAATGGGCTGGTATGATGATGATATTACGAATAATAAAGGGGACAAACACAACCCAGCTAACTACAGGCCCATAGCTCTCCTACCAACATTTGCTAAAGTCTTTGAGAAGGCAATGTGTAATAGATTATATAGTTTCTTGGAAAAATATAATATATTAGATGACTGTCAAAATGGTTTCCGAAAATCTAGATCTACCACACTAGCTGTATACAAATATGTACAAATGGCACTACAACACCTAAACAACCAGAAACATGTATTAGGTGTATTGCTTGACATGACAAAAGCTTACGACAGAGTACTATACGACATCCTACTTAATAAACGACTCAAAAAACATTTATAAATTTTACTTTTTATTATTGTTATAATCCGCTAGTTAGTTATTTAGTTGTTAGTTATTTGTATATTTAATTAGTAGCAGTTAGTATTAGTATATGTAATTTAATTTGAATTTTAGGTTTATATTTAATTATAGGTAGTCATATAAGATTGTGTAAACAATTTTTGCAACGCCTGAAAAAGGCGCTAAGTCCTGTACCTTTTAGCTTATAAGAACATTGTAACACTTAGCAGCAAAAATAAACGTTTGAGTTTGAGTTTGAGTTTGAATATTCCAACTCGTACCTCTGACCAGTTATTCCCTCCCTAAAATACAACAAATAAATGAATCACATCAACATCGGTAAAGAGTATAATATAGATACTCGTAGTTACACTTGAGGTGCAAGTAACTACAAAGCTCCAAGTTCGTCCAGCCACGCGACTTCAGAGGTTTTCCATAAATTAGCGCCCGTCGGTGTCCTGACGTTGCAACCGCTTTGTGCACTGCAGGACATTGTTGTGTACCCCTGATTTTTTATGGTTTTTTAAATCTGTAATGATATCATAATGTTGTCAATGATATACAGTTAGCCGCGCTTTTTCGTCGCGTAAACGTAGTAAAAGGCGACTAAGGAAAATTTTAAAACTATTAAATCGATCATCGTATCATATCTAGAACTGAAAATCTCGAATCACCAATCTTTCGATTAGAGTGTTACTATTAAGACAAGTTACTGCCTGTCACTTCAAAACGTCCCAAGTCCCTGCAGTGGGACGCTATGAAATTATAAACTTAAATAATTTATTTGTCTCGTTAAAGGTGAAATTCTCTGGAATTACTGGCTTACATTTTTGTGTATTTGAGTTGTATTTTTTAAGAGAGCTTTTAAGCTATTTAACATCATGCTACCACCAAAATAATATATTATAAGTTTTCTACTTGTATTATGGAGGCTTCACGTCGTCGACCACGATGGCCTCGACCATCACCCTAAAGATATCATCATAACAGCTCATTAATATTCCACTGTAGGGACGGGCCTCCTCCCATGACGGAGGGATACTTGGCCTACTAATACCACGCTGGCCAGACGGATTGGTATAGAGTTTAATTTCAAGTTTTCCTTCTTTTTATTTCGTAAAGATAATATTTACGGTAAGTCCCTTAGTCGGTTTTTACGTCACCCGTGGGATGGGATGGGGTGGTGACATATTGTATTCTTACTCCGTCACCACATGGAAAACCTAAAGATATATTTAAATGTAAAATATGACTTTATTTGGCATGCAGTGTACCGATCTGTCAGTAACTTTTCCCATGCATCGCGTGAAGACGAATGGTCTAAGTTGCAGCACACAAAAACTGAGCCCGGGGAACTCCCCGAACAAAAATTTTTACATTGCCAACACTTACGGTTTTTCTTTCAACGTCGAATAGTTAGTTAGTCGGAGTTTCATCAGTAAACTAATGAGTTTGACGTTTTGTTCAGCTATTTTTAATAAGTGTAAGAAAATTTCTTTAAAATGAAGGTGTTTTACTTTTTGCTTGCTATAGCATAGAGATGTTTGACAGAAAGAATAAACACGGGACGGTGTAAGAAATGGTTCAAGAAAAAATCTCTGGAGCCCTAACCACCAGTAGTTTCGTCCTTGTACCCGATCATTAACAGTCTCAACTTAGTCGTACTTAGCATCACTTCTTGTAATTAAATTTATTATACTTATCATTTTCATCCAATGGATTGGCTAGGCTCTTCCTTCTCCTATGGATTACATAAGTTGGGTCCCTCTTGAGTATGGTATTTTTGAACAGAAGAAAAGCACTACTCGAGGTGGGACTCGAACCCGCGTCTCTGGACTATACATACTATACACTAGGCCACCCGAGCATCCGTCTTGATCACCAATTTTTATAGTCATGGCGCTGGACGCGTATAATCCAGAGACGCGGGTTCGAGTCCCACCTCGTGAACCAAATTTTCCATTGTCTTTCTTCTATTCGGATTTTTTTAGTTATACCTAAGCTTAAAGGTAAAAATGTTAATGTAATTATGGTACTTTTCTTGAATTCTATTCTTTCACCTGCTGCTATGAGGACTAGCATTATTATTTACACGTTTACACTACTGCTTGGAGATGGAAAACAAACGGCATCTTCCAGAAAAGTCTTTTTATCAAAAAAAATATACTTATTATTAGTAGGCGAAGACTAAGGGGTCAACAAGAATCAACCTACTCACTTAACATTACTACACGGTCACATTATCTAGAGACCTCGCTGGAATGCAAACCTCGCGTCCCGTTCTCCTTTCAACCCCAACGCTCGCTACGGGCGCATCAGTGGTTCGTCCGACGCGACGTGACGTCATGACGCCAGGTCTCTAGATAATGTGACAGGGTAGTAGGTACACTTCAATTAATTTTTATAGACTTACCATTCCTTTCTTCTCTTTCTTTCCCATAGGTTGCGTTGCTGCTTATTTGTGGTTTTCCTTGTTTAAAAGCTGCATCATAAAACCAGTCCATTTTAAAGTAACTATGGTGCTTTAATGAATATATCTATATATAAGAGTGGTATATAGATGAAATTGTGAAAGCTCATCACAAATTCAATCTCTTCATTTGGTTTATTTGCTCGAGCCAATCAATTGCCGAAAAAAAATGTTAAGTGCTCTACTATTGCGTTTGGTGGGTTCCGTGTGTATTTCTTTGTTTAAAAAATCGTCATATCGTTTTGGTATTAAAGTAAGACTAAAACTATACTTGCCAATTGCCCGAAGGTGTGGCGCCCCCTGTTGTCATACGCTATATACCTATTATGATATTAAACTGGTTTTTTTTTGGTGCGAAACCTTACTTTGTAGCTCATCAGTCTCCACCCGTGCTTCGCCTTATAAGACCGGACAGGCATATGCAGGTCGAAGTTCCTGTCCGACCCGGGTAGGACCAGATATTTCTTATCACAACAGCTTATTAATGTCCCACAGCAGGGACGGGCCTTCTCCCGTAACGGAGAGATACTTGGCCTACTAATACCACGCTGGCCAGACGGATTGGTATAGGGTGTTATTTCAAGTTTTCCTTCTTTTTATTTCGTAAAGATAATATTTACGGATAGTCCCTTAGTCGGTTTTTATGACACCCATGGGATGAGATGGGGTGGTGACATATTATATTCTTACTCCGTCACCACACGGAGAGCATATCATTAAAACCGTAAGTAGTAATTTTCCGACATTAAAATCAAACGAAATCAATCCGTTCAGCTCGACATTATCGCTTCATTCAGGGCAGGCATGGCTTTGCAGATTCGGTTTCCCTCAATTTTTGTGTGCATGAACATCAAAGTTATCATGAGTCTGGTTGTTTTCTGTGTAGGATACTTATGTTTTTAGAAATAATAATATTGTAATACATTAAATAAATTAACCGTGTGGTGACGGAGTAGCATTATCCGTGTGGTGACGGAGTAAGAATACAGTGTGTCACCATCTCATCCCATGGGTATCGTAAAAACTGACTAAGGGATTAGCCTATTAGTAGGCCAAGTATCTCTCCGTCACTGGAGGAGGCCCGTCTCTGCAGTGGGACATTAATGGGCTGTTATAATACATTAAATAACCAATTTAAAAAAATAATATCTCACTTAATAAGTCTGTTTGTTTTAAACGGAACCCTATCAAGTAAAATAGTCGGACGATCCGCATTGCGCTTTAATCGGAAAAATCAACAGAGGCGCAAGCAAATGGGATCGATTGCATATAATAATACTTGTACATACGGTCCGTATGTGTGTCCGTAATTGGTGGAAATTTAAAAAAAAATGTAGCCAGACCATTCGCTTAATTCAATAATCCTCCCTTGCGTTGCGCAGTCGGGTAAATGTGAATTGATATTGACTGCTGTATGTTATTAAAGGATAGTGGGATAGTGTGGTAATGAAGTAAGCGTACGTTATAAAACGTTTTTAAAACAAAGAATAAATAAAAAATAATCCTCACACATTCACACAATGCCATCTAGTCCCAAACTAAGCAAAGCTTGTACTATGAGTACTAGACAACGGATAAACATACTTAAATACTTTTTTTTGTAAATACATACATATTGTACATAGAAAACACTCAGACCAATGCAAATAATCATGTTCATGCACACAAAGATTTGCATTGAGCGGGAATCGAACCCGAGACCTCTGCGTAGCAGCCATGTAATATACCGACTGCGCCACAGAGGTCGTCTGTCGAATGATAACTGCCTGAAGGCGCAATGGTCGCGGTAACTGCTGAGGTGTCCGAGATTGCTCCACAAATTATGATCGTGAGTTTAGATGTTCTTTGTGCCAGCCTTTGTGTAAATGTTTGATAAGATCCCGCTATTAATATGTCCCACTGCAGAGCCGGGCCTCCTCCCATGACGGAGGGATACTTGGCCTACTAATACCACGCTGGCCAGACGGATTGGTATAGGGTTTAATTTCAAGTTTTCCTTTTTATTATTTCGTAAAGATAATATTCACGGATAGTCCCGTAGTCGGTTTTTACGACACCAATGGGATGAGACATATTGTAATTTTACTCCGTCACCACACGGAGAAGTCTATTAATGTCGTCTATTATTACCTACTTATTGCACTAAAACGTTTTCTTTTACTTTAGTGTCGAATGCTGAATATTTTTCATAATCACATATTTAAAAGATGCACCAACAACACTCATTTCAATAAATTCGATATCCAATTTTCCAGCGCAAAGAAGTGCAATTTAAAAAAAATTAACACAAATGAAATTTCAATATGGACGACAAATTATTATTTCGTTTGTAGTATTGACAATCGAGGCGGAATTCATGTTAATTAAACAAGAGAAATTCAATTGCATTAATTTATATGATGCATAATTGTTTTAATAATGAATAGCTTACTTAATATTAATTAAAAATATATTGCATTAATTAATTTTGGGTAAGTATAACGAGCAATAATGCTGTATTTAAAAAAAGATAACTCTATTTTCACGTTTTAATATTCAAAACTCTCTTGGTAGTTGACTAGAACACTACCTATGACCAGAAACTTTACAAACTTTCTAACATATAAAGTAACTTATGTGATATGTCAGTGAATGATTAAGAGCTTCTCGCTTTTATACGTTTGGAAATAGTTTCTGAAAGGGAATGTCACACTGCAGGGACAGGTCTGCTTTTTGTATAGAGGGATACTTGGCTTAAAATTATAATGTTAATCAGATGTGCTAATTTGGGGTTTTGCTATTTTGTTAGGAGCTATGAATCAAAAGCTGTGCTTAGGGGAGTTTAATAAACATATTTTCAACTAGATGACCCGTGCCCACTTCGTTGGGCCGCGAAAAAAACGCGTAATTTTTTTAAACATATTATATTACTGCTCCACTCCTATTAGTCATAGCGTGATGATACTATATAGTCTATGACACTCCCCGATGAATGGACTATTTAACACAGAAAGATTTTTTAAAATCGGTTCAGTAGATCCAGAGATTACCCCCTACAACGTCACAAAAACACAAACCCACAAACTTTACCTCTTTATAATATTAATATTAGTATAGATAAACACAAACCACATCGAGATTGATACAATAGTTGTGCGTCGAATTTGAATTCAAGACTTCATGCAGCTACTTCGCTACGAGGCGTCATAAACCTGCAAACTAATTACTTATTTGCCATCTTTCCTATAAAATTAATTTGAAAAAAAAAACTAGACTAACTTGTCAACTATTACAAACAGGATGAGAGCATTAAACCTTCAAATTTCAAAGGTGAAGAAGACATAATGTCAAACTGTGGAATTTAATAAATTGATAATATGTATATGTTACAGCCAAAGTAATAAATATGAATATTATACATAATAACTAGCCATTATGTATAAGGGCTACTCAATTTAGATAAAGTGATAAATGTCGAAGAATTAATCACATTAACTAGCCATTATATATGGGAAAAATACAATATTAAGGCAAAAGTCAGAAACAGTTGGTTAGGTTAGGTTAGTACAGTGACCAAAGGAGCTAGAATATAGTAATACTATATTATTCTGGTTTTACATAAAAAAAATGTTTCTTGCACTCGCCGGCCGCTCTTATCCCATGGTCGTACAAACCGACTAAGAGACTATCCGTGTATGTTATCTTTACGAAAGAAATAAGAAGGAAAACTTGAAATTAAACCCTATACCTACCAATCCGTCTGACCAGCGTGGTATTAGTAGGCCAAATATCCCTCCGTCACAACAGGAGGCCCGTCCTTGCAGTGGGACATTAATGGGCTGTTATGATATGATGTATATAACATAGCACCTTCTAGACAATTATTATAATACTCAGGTGCCCGTGACTTCGTCTGCACACTCCTCGTGCACGCCAACCGCATAAATAACTGCTTTGCACATTTGACGACTTCTGTGGCTTAAGAGGTCTCGGGTTCGATTCCCGCTTAATTCAAATATAGATATTTACATTGGTCTGAGTGTTTCTATGTATAATATGTATATATTTACAAAAAAAAAGTATATAAGTTAATATCCGTTGTTCTGTTACCCATAACACAAGCAGGTTAAGCCTAACTTACTTTGGGAACAGATGGCGCTGGGTAGAGATGTCCGTGAATATGTATTTATATTTCTTATTTTAATTTACATCGAGTAGGAATCCAACCCGAGTCCTGTGTATTTGTAACACAATATGCAAGGAAACTATTTATTGTTTATGACAATTTACAATACATTATCTAGAAAACTCGCAGAAGACAACAATAAAATTATAAAATTAGATTAACATTTAAATTAAATTATCTTTATTTCAGGCAAAGCCCATAAGTGTTAAGTACTTAGTAACAATTATCTTAAGTACTAGTGTTAGTAACATTTTTTTTAAATTAGGTTGCATGGAGTTTTATCCAATGACGTAGCAATGGAGACTCCCATCTATCAACTAATACACTTATTATTGTGGTGAAGTGTGTTATATAATAACCCCAAATCTGATGGCCAAACAGGTAAATAATGCAATAAATTAATTAAAAGATCATAGGATGTAGGACGAACAAGGTGATACACAAATATGCAGTTGTTAACTATGTTGCATTTACTTAATGCATTTATTATAGCGACATTTGTAATACTTATATAGTTGGTATTAGTTTAAATGTGTTTCATCATAGCAGCACATTAATGTCCCACTGCAGGGACAGGCCTCCTTCAGTGACGGAGGGATACTTAGCGTAGGGTTTAATTTCAAGTTTTCCTTCTTTTTATTTTGTATAGTTAATATTCACGGATAGTCCCTAGTCTTTCTATGACACCCATGGGATGAGATGGGGTGGTGACATATTGTATTCTTACTTCGTCACCACACGAAGGTGACTGTGTTTAGCACCGTGGGAGTAATTAGATCGCGGATAAGAATCCATTATGACTCTTGTTTTTCTAAACGTCATAATATGATTATCCTGAGTCTGGATGTTGTCTGTGTTCAATTAATGTTTATAAGCAGTCGGTAAAACCCCAAATACAATAGTAGTGTTAGTATAGTAAACAATTAATGTAACTATTACAAAGAAACAGCGGGGTCCTTTCTTGTAGTGGGACTCTTAAGAGGAAAAGAGAAGAAGATTAAAAATAATACCTACTCTAACCTATTTAAATGATGTTATTACAATTAGTCCTTTTGTCAATATTTACTACAACCTCGATGTCCACGAGTTCAGTAACAAAATAATCCTCACACATTCACACATAGCCATCTAGTCCCAAACTAAGCAAAGCTTGTGCTATGGGTACTAGACAACGGATAAACATACTTAAATACTTTTTTTTTTGTAAATTCATACATAATTATTATACATACAAAACACTCAGACCAATGCAAGCAATCATGTTCATGCACACAAAGATTTGCATTAAGCGGGAATTGAACCCGAGACATCTGCGTAGCAGCCATGTAATATACCGACTGCGCCATAGAGGTCGACGAAAAATGAAAGCTCTATCTCTCACCACCAAATATATTTAAAAAAAATGTAAAGTAATTGTTTTAAATCATTTTTTTTAAATAATAATTTATGTATGTTATGTATAATATAAGTAATAATGTAAATTGAGCTAGGATCAAGTTAGAAGAGATCGCGTCGTGACCGGCTGAACCCGCGATCATATATTAAGGATCCGTCCTGCGGAGCAGGGATTAATGCATCATGCACTTTGTGGTTTGGTACAAGTTGTAAGCGGAGGCGGGTATGGTAAAGGTATTTTTAGAATATTTGTAATTATGGAAATATCTACGAAATGTGACATTTTCAACCGAATTCAAAAAAAGGAGGAGATTCTCAATTCGGTTGTATTTTTTTTTACTGTTATGGTTCGAGTCACGCCTCAATCACAGTTTTTAAAATTAGTTTTTAGTTTATCTTTACATATAAACATAATTGAAGTGCCATATTTTGTATTATAAAACTCACTGTTTCTTGCTTCATGTGTGGTTTTTTTTTAAATAATTCTCGTTAGACTGATTGATATATATGGGTCGTAGCACACATATCAAAACAGAATGTGATCGTCATCGTATCAACTCGAGCTTCGAGATTTTTTGTCCTAACTCCTTACTGCAACGCACGCTAATCGGAATCGTAACGTAATCGGATTTTTTAAGTTTGACACCGAGGAAAAAGACAAGGCGGTGCCGCCGTTCCCTTTATGTCTTGATAGGTGTGCTACGACCCTATGACTCTAGTTAAATCCATTTATTGTCTTTGGTTTTTTCATGAGTCTGCAATCCCTTTTTTTTTAAAGACAACTAGGTATTATTCCCTATGTTTCATAAGGCAGGCAGTATATAATATGCATTAGTATAAGTAACATAAGCTCCGTTCTCCCGCTACCTCTTACACCTTAAAACCTCCACATAACTCCTCACCGCGCCCCCCTCAGACATCGGTTCGTGAAGTAGATGGATTACAGTGCACAGCATTTGTTACCCTGTACTATAACTTATAGTACATCCACTGTACTTAGTACAAATTGAAAAATAGCTATTGATGAGGTACTGTCTCGCTGTAATGATCACTTAATGAGAAAATATACAATAAATTAGTTAGGTTTTTTGTGTTACCTTGAATAGGTAAATACATTTAAAAATGTAGAAAGCAAGGTGAATTAAGGATAAAAGTTTCAACTCCATCTAGTGACATAAAAGCAGAGCTTGAACTGAATGCTTGAAAGCAAATAAATTTCAAACTTATATACACTTTATCTTGTAAATAAATAGGTACATATTACACATATAAAACACACAGAGTAATAAATATAAATAAATAAATATAAATATTCCTCATACATTTACACAACATCATCTAGTCCCAAGCTAAGCAGAGCTTGTACTATGGATACTAGACAACGGATAAACATACATTATATACGTTTTATTTTATAAATACGTACTAATACCCAGACCAATGCAAACAATCATGTGCATGTACACAAAGTTTTGCATTGAGCGGGAATCGAACCAGAAACCTCTGCGTAACAGTAATGTTATATAACCACTACGCCACAGAGGTCGTCCAATGCATACTACTTTATGTTTATTGCACCCAAAGATTTAACAAACATTGAGGAATCGAACCCGAGCCCTAACCTTTGCCTATTAATATGCCACAGACGGCGTTGGTATCAAATAAAATTCATTTTTCATTTTTGGTCTTTTAAAAAAAACAATTACAAAAATTAAATGTCAATGTAAACAAAAAAAGAAGCACAAACACAACACAAAAGATAGGGCCAACAAACACTGCCCTTCATTACACATGAGAAAGGCCCAGCATTGGGATGACAGAGACTAATACTAAGAGTAAAACAAACAGAAATCCTACTTACCTATATCCAAAACCTACTTACCTACCCAAAAAACTATTTAAAACATACATAAACAATAAATTTTCCTGTAAGCAAAATACGCCAAAAAAGAAATACTAACACAATACCGTTCACAATAAGAAAACGTCACATTCTACCGAATGCCAATAAACTATACAACGGATCACACAAAAAATACACACACAAGTAGCCAATGAAACGATGTTAAATACGATGTAACCATTTAATAAGTCTGTTGGCGAAAATGAATAACACCATCCAATTTCAAGCAAGAAGCACTCGAGAAAAAGATTGTTGCACTCAACATTAACACTTGCTTCGAAAATTTAATTCCAGCAACACCTATTTTACAAAACTGAACCATAAATCTAAAATACAAAGTTCAAAATGCTATTACCATCTTTGGACCATACTCTCATTTCAAACTGAAATTTCTGCTGAATCATTCCGTCTAGACAAAGATAGGCAGACACAAAAGTTTAGTTACTTTCAAGGGTGACAGAAAGAGATAGTTATATTTTGTCAGCTCAGATTCAAACGTCTGGCTAATGCAGTGAGTCTGGTCTGACGAAGATGGATGACTCTTCTGGTTAGAAGTTGAATGAGTGCATGCCTTCGAGTTAAAAAGAACAATTAAACAAACTTGTATAATAACTAAATAGATTTTTTAAATGAAAGTTTGTCTGTGGAAACTTTTTTGTTTATTTTGAGGCGATTGTTGTATTTATTTATTGTGTTTTTGTTGTTTTAAGACAACTTTTTAGTTAGTTATTATGAGAAGATAGTTTAATTATACTATGTCTTCCCGAGAGTGTTGTAAAAATGGACCAGATTAAGAAACTACATTATATATTGACTAGCTTCCGCCCGCGGCTTCGCCCGCGTGAAATTAGTTTTTGTCAATCAGAATCAGAATTTGTTGTGAGTGAGAGAGAAGTGAATGTGAGTTTGGCTTTGTAGTTCCCGTTCCGAATCCGTACAGTTCGAATGTCGGGAATTCCGTTTGTAGAAAAAGCCTACGTACCAAGATTTAGTGTCTTATCTTCAATTCAACCCCTATTTCACCCCCACACTGGTAAAAATTTCAAAATGCTAAAACATACGATTTTTTTGTAAAAAAAATATGTTTTTTTTGTTAATAAAAAGTAGCCTATGTTCATTCTCAGGGTCTAAAGATTGTCTGTACCAAATTTCATCAAAATCCGTTCAGCCGCTTAGGCGTGAAAGAGTAACAGACAGACAGAGTTACTTTCTCATTTATAATATTAGTATAAAAGTATACATATGTCGCAGGGAAATGAGGAAACCAGGGATTTCACGAAATCACTAGGGATATCACGAAATCCCGGTAAATGTCGAATACCCTTAATTATTACGTCTTCTTACTGAAAATGTTTAGTGATATGTCATTTCACTAAACAAAATCTAGTGAAATAAAGAATACTATTATATTATATTACTACTATAGATGAATAAAGTAATAAAACAAAGTTAAAAATCAACTGGTGTACTTTTATTTAGACAGTAAAGTTTCAATCAAATAAACATAACATTCTGACTATGATATTAATAAATCTTTTCCTATTACCTACGTTAATTTGTTCATTATGAACAGATACGAAGAATCAAATAAAAGTAATTTTAAAAAATTAAATAGATTTCTAAAAATCAAAAAATCTTGTCATTTATTTAAACAAGGCAGGGATTTATGGCACCTTGAATTACACAAAACATTACGTTTCTTGCAAATGCATCTTTTAGTCTTGCACTGGATCTTTGATTTTTCACAGTGACATTTTTTAAAACCTTGGCCTCCAAATGTGGAAACTCTTCCAGCTAACTCTCGAAGTGACAGTTCAATTTGTGGCACTAGATCTGTGAATATTGTATCTGCTTTTAAAATTGAATTTCGGGGTAACCAATCCTTTAATATTCCAGCTGAAGACCCAACCTTATAGAGATCACTTTTTATTTCTATTACTATGCCTAAAATATTTTTGGAGTCTAATGGTCCTCGATCAACTTTTGGAATGTCAATCAGAACAGTGTCATTGACTTTAACATCACCAAATTTGGTTAAAGAATCAGAAATGAGCTTCATTTTTAATCGACTGTATCCGTTTTTCTGGCATTTCACTAGATTTTGTTTAGTGAAATGACATATCACGGACGTTATATTAGTATTTTGTCATATCACTAAACATTTTCAGTAAGACGACGTAATAATCAAGAGTATTCGACATTTACCGGGATTTCGTGATATCCCTAGGGATTTCGTGAAATCCCTGGTTTCCTCATTTCCCTGCGACAGATACATATTGACGACCTCTGTGGCGTAGTGGTTATATTACATGACTGCTACGCAGAGATCTCGGGTTCGATACCCGCTCAATGCAAATCTTTGTGTGCATGAACATGATTGCTTGCATTGTTATGAGTTTACAAAAAAAAGTATATAAGTATTGATATCCGTTGTTCTGTTACCCACAACACAAGCAGGTTAAGCCTAGCTTACTTTGGGTACAGATTGCGCTGTGTAGAGATTTCCGTGAAAAAAAATATTAATTACCACACTGTTTGTAAAACATACCTCTAATTACATATTATATGTGTAAGTATTTATTACGACATGCAATCCGTCTGTTTAGGATCGTTTGACTAAGTCACTAGCAGACCTATCCATGCAAAAACAGTCTATAAAGGATAGGGTTTTTTTCTTTTAAACAAACACAAGTTCAAGACAATCGTTTATGGAGAGCACAATTTTTTTATTTGCGTGAAATTCGAACCCGCGACCTTAGCCGCATGCACTAACGTCTTGCCACCAAAACAGTTATAGTATTATAAACTTATATATTATTTAATACGATCACGTAGCTTTAATAACATATGAACAATAAGTAATCTATAATGAGTAACTTAACATAACATTGAGATAACACAAAACCACCCTTATACACAGCGCTATAAACCACAAAATACAAGGCATAAGCGGAGAGCGTTTTAAATATTTAAAATGTTTTGTCATGTTAACTTTACCAATTTCAGGGTAGGAAGTGGCTTGGCCGTGCTTAGACTTACATAGTTGACGGCCTTGCCAATTACTATCGGCGATTACCATTAACCATCCGATGAGCAGCTTCTTCGTCTGCTACCTAAAGACAATCCATATATCAGCCTATGGACGTCTACTGCTGGACATAGGCCTACTCCAAACGTTACCACCCTGCGCGGTCTTGTGCCTCCTTCATCCAGCGGCCTTCCGCCGTCCAAACCTAAAGTCAATAAAAAGGAACTATTCTAAGCTCTCCCCGTGTAGCGACAGATTAAATACGTATTTATATGTCACAATTTCTTTGCTTCCTTAATATTCCTACACTTGGTGTAAGGGTTATAGTAATGTTTAAAACTTGCACTAGACAACTAAACCCGAATATGAATGGATGGATCATTTATTGCATTTAAAACATTCACATATTCGCAATATAGGTACAACATTGCCTCACAAAACTGCTTGCGCAGTAATAGTGTCATCCTGGATAGTAACAGGGATAGTATAACTATTTGAAAGACTTGTTATGAGCACATGCTGAGACAGCCGCTGAGGCAACGTTTCTGCATATTTGTAGGCACTCAAGCTTAGCTTGCAAGCACTTATTAGCTTCAGCGTCACCACTGACACGAACAGAACCAGGTTACCTCTGCACAAAAGCATCGAGTAAATACTTTATTTTTCATTAATATCTTTCTATGTTTTGGCATAAAGAGACTCTGAAATTTACACGACATGCGACACTAAAAACATTGACACTTCATCACGTCTTAGGGTAGCTAAAGCCTGTACACAGAAGCGGAGGAGAGCAGAAAACCGATGTTAACCAATAGGATTGCACGATCATCCGTGTGGTGACGGAGTAAGAATACAATATGTCACCACCCAATTCATCCCAGGGGTGTCGTAAAAAGCGACTAAGGGACTAATCGTGAATAATATCTTTACGAAATAAAAAGAAAGAAAACTTGAAATTAAACCCTATACCAATACGTCTGGCCAGCGTGGTATTAGTAGGGCAAGTATCCCTCCGCCATGGGAGAAGGCCAGTTCCTACAGTGGGGGAGACAAATGGGCTGTTATGATGATCCTCAAAAACCTGTTTTGTTTAATCTACACTGCACTTGCCCTTTCTGTGGAATATGACTTATATAAGTAAGTGTTAAAAAAATATTTTAATAAATAGTCCCTCGCTTTAAGCTTACAATTAGACCACAATGTAAAGTCCGAGTCCAAGGAAGCGAGGGCGGCGGTCGTCCTTGCGAGGGTGTCCGTGACGGTAGCGTACACAAGAGCTGTATCGAGTTGGTTACTATGCCAAAAAACTCGGTGTAAATACTGCCTAATTAGTGTAAAAATAAAAAAAACTCTTCCTCTTTAGTTTAGGAAATAAACACCATTTTCAATGGGTACGCCAGCGTCACGATCAAGCTAGCGTACCCATGGCCGTACTCGAAAACGGCTAATTGTAAAGCAACAGAAGTTACACACAAAAACTCGGTACTAACTCTGCCCCCGCTATGCAAAATTTCATAACAATTGCTCTTGTAGAAACAGAGATATTGAACAAGACTTTTAAATGACAGCGTTATGGTAGCGTACACATAATAGTTCTGATTACTTCTGATAGATAGGGAACTTTTCTTTTGATAAATGCTGTATGAAAAAATTCGGCGTGAAATTCTGACTCTATTAGTGTAAATACTTTATGCGAATTTGCAGTGGAATATGTCAAAAATCCATGTTATTTTATGTTCATAGTACTGGTACAGATATGCTCACAAGTGATTTGACAAGTTTTTTTTAAAATACAGAATTAAAACTGATGAAATACTGAACTAGGAGTATATTCACTTTATTAATTTCTAGATAATAGCCCTGATAGAAAATGAAATAATTGGAAAATTTCAAATAAGTAGCTTTATCAGAAAAATAACGTTTGTTTTGCCAAAAACAACAATTTTTGTCACAGTATAATTATATTAGGTTCTGTTTTGTTATATTAATGACAATTTACATTAAAACAGGTTATGATTTAAACATATTTATTAGTAAGAATCAGTCTTAGAAAATATTTACAAATAATAACAATTGTACATTTATTAATTATATATTAAAAATCACAGTATAATCACAATTGGTATTGTTACAATAATCACAGTTTGGATTAAAACAGCATTTGTTGTATAAAATGTAATACAGGTTATGATTTATTTATGTTTTGTTATAATAATTACAATTTACCATAAAATAGGTTATGATTTAAACATATTTATTTGTAAGAATCAGTCTTAGAAAATATTTACAAATAATAACAATTTTTATTTTTAAAATTTATAACATAATATAAATTTTTAACTTACCTAATAAATTCACTGCCACAAAAAAAAACAACAACACATCACAACAGGGTCCGACTAGCAGTGGCGAAGGGTGGATTTTTATAAAAGGGAAGCCGAAGATTCCGTGGACTTTTGTTCTACTTTATATTACTATTATTCTGTAGTTCATAGGTATTCGTGAGAAAATGTTTCGATTTTACCTAGTTGTCTCGAACTCATAAACTTAAAATACGAAAATGTTTCTCTGTTTGGAAGACTTCTTTGATCAATTAGATTAATTGTTTATATTGCTATATCCTAAATGATTCTACATACCTACTTACTTACTTTTAGAATCTGAGAATACTGTCTGTAAGCCACTTACTTATACGTATCGAAATGAGATAATTGTATTAAAATGTTTCGAAAATCCACAGCGCCGGCGTTTCTTATATTTATAATTCAATTTCGAGAATGATGTTTTATCACACATCACATAATAGGATAGACAATATAATATAACACTATTAACCTGTCCCTTATAACAACAAACTATTAAATTTGCTGAAAACAATACAAACAAGTACTTACAAAAATATTCCATAGGATCCCAACGCACTACGACAAAAGTAAAGTCAACCAATGCACAACACATAATACACAATCATAAATAATTAAACATACAAATTTTACTACTTTAAACAAGAAAGCGAATTTTATAACCTATTTGCAGAAAATAAATACAAATATCTGTTTTTTCTTCAAATGGTCCTATCGTTTACCGATGATTCTGCCAAAGTCAAGACGCAAGCCGTATAAAAATATAAAAACAAATAAATATAATTAAAAACTAAAAATTCAGAGGAAAGGCTGATTTCTATCAGATTTAAATAATTGATAAAAACAAAGGAATGTCAGTGGCAAATTAAGTACTTAACGTGAAATGAAATGAAACTTCGTTACAATTGGTCGGTCCACTGGTTGCAATAGTGCTTTCTCGCTCTCGCAATGTTGTAGTTGTATCTTTTATCCTTGTCATAAGCCGGTGGCCATCGGCTTATATGGTACCTTAGATCGACGAAGACAAAGTGTCACGTGACCGTACGATTTCCGTACAGTCTGTTGTACTGGATTCCTAATTTCGCGACCGGCTTACTGCGCTTCGTGCATGCGCGCTTTAAGTACTCTCTGACTGAACCATAACAAGTTGTTAGTTAGTTGACAACCTTTAATTACAAGATGGCGTTATGAGTACGTAAATAATTATATTGAAAATTATTATTACTATAATTATTATTGCGATTTACGTAAGAGAATACTTTTTTGTTTTATATTATTTTGTATTGAGTGGATGTTGCGTCATTGATTTATAATTGATTAATAGACAATGCTAAGCGGTTTTTGCAAAGGTAAGCCGGTAGGAATCGAGTTATATGGACACTTCGCCACTACCGACTAGTCACATCACAACGGAAATTATGTGAGCGGATTTTTTTGCGCATCCTTACCCCGCTCACCCCTTATCCTCACCCCCCGATCATATTAGCTGCCATAAGACGTGCAAGCGCGAAGGAGAAAGTATTAAGTATAGTCTATTTCTAAATTTGTTAAATCGTTAAAAGAATGGTTAATCGAGAAGACATTTTACTCCGTAACAGAATTTTTAAATTGTAAAAAATCTTGACATTTCTTCCTTTTTTGTATAACAATTAGTAATTATTATTGACATTGACCTACCTTTGTAATCTGCCATCACATTTAATTATTTTTAATTCTGACACACAATTCTATTTTATAAATAAATAATAATATGTAATGTATGTGTGTAGATGTAAAAAATTATAGTTAATTGATATTATGTATTAGCTAGATCTTAAGTATTTGCATGCCCAAGTTGGACGAAACATGTAGATCAACCACTTTTGTACTACACCTTGTAATACCATGTTTTTGCAAATAAAGAAATTATGAATTATGAATTTCACATTAGCATTTGAAAATGTTCCATTCCAGACAAACCAACTTTTTACAGTCAAGTACATAAATAGGTAGTTAATCATTTTAATATTTATGTCAGAACAAATCAAGCTAGCTTATATTAGCAAATAACGCTATATCTCTGTTTATAATTTCACGAATACATTTTGTTCGCTACTGTACGTCAATACATTTGTTCCTAGAACTTTACATAGATTTTTTGACATATTCCACTGCGAATTCGCATAAAGTATTTACATTAATAGAGTCAGAATTTCACGCCGAATTTTTTCATATAGCATTTATCAAAAGAAAAGTTCCCTATCTATCAGAAGTAATCAGAACTATTATGTGTACGCTACCATAACGCTGTCATTTAAAAGTCTTGTTCAATATCTCTGTTTCTACAAGAGCAATTGTTATGAAATTTTGCATAGCGGGGGCAGAGTTAGTACCGAGTTTTTGTGTGTAACTTCTGTTGCTTTACAATTAGCCGTTTTCGAGTACGGCCATGGGTACGCTAGCTTGATCGTGACGCTGGCGTACCCATTGAAAATGGTGTTTATTTCCTAAACTAAAGAGGAAGAGTTTTTTTTATTTTTACACTAATTAGGCAGTATTTACACCGAGTTTTTTGGCATAGTAACCAACTCGATACAGCTCTTGTGTACGCTACCGTCACGGACACCTTGCGAGGTCCACTTTCTGTTTCACCAGTTCTCGACTTGCGTGCCCCGCCACGTTCCACGACTATTTACAACGCGTTTTCAGACGCTTTTGTTCGTAAGTTTATTTAATAGTATTGTTTTATTTTATTTGTGTGGATTATGATGATTTATTTATCGTGATTTTTGAGTAGAAGTGCAATAATATAAAAAATAAATATTCCTCACACATTCACACAACGTCATCTAGTCCCAAACTAAGCAAAGCTTGTACTATGGGCACTAGACAACGGATAAACATACTTAAATCATTTTTTTTGTAAATGCATGCATATTAAACATAGAAACTCAGACCAAATAATGATAGTGACGGAGTAAGAATAAAATATGTCACCACCCCATCTCACCCTACAGGTGTCGTAAAAACCGATTAAAGGATTATCCGTGAATATTATCTTTACGAAATAAAAAGAAGGAAAACTTGAAAATAAACCCTATACCAATCCGTCTGGCCAGCGTGGTATTAGTAGGCCAAGTATCCCTCCGTCACGGGAGGAGGTCCGTTCCTGCAGTGGGATATTTATGGGCTGTTATGATGATGTAGACTTGCTTCTGTTCTTCATACCATGTCGATATTGTCATAAAAAGCGACTAAGAATGTTTTACTTAACAAACAAGTCTTAGAAGCTCATTTATGTCCCACTACATGGACACGTCTCTTCATTTCATTGAGGTTACCTTAGCCTACTGACAACCCTTACCCGCTTTTCACGACGCCATCTGAATAATAAACATGGTATAAGATGGTCCATGCGAGGTCCACTTTCTGTTTCACCAGATCTCGACTTTTTGCTAGAGATAGTTGTTTATTAGTAGTCCCATAGTCACTTGTAGCTATAGCACATAGACTACCACCTTACATAGGTATTGGATTAATATACAATATCTTTATGACTACCTCTGTGGCTTAGTGGTTACATGACTGCTACATAGAGGTTCCGGGTTCGATTCCCGCTCAATGCAAATACTCGTGTGCGTGAACATGATTGTTTGCATTGGTCTGGGTGTTTTCTATGCATTATTTACAAAAAAAAAAGTAATTATGTTTGTCCGTTGTCAAGTACTCATAGTGCAAGCTTTGCTTAATTTGAGACTAGATGGCGATGTCTGAATGGTGAAAAAAAATGTACAAGCTACTCGTAATACTAATCCTGCGCAGACGAAGTTGCAGGCACCATCATAACAGCCTATTAATGTCCCACTACAGGGACGGACGGACCTCCTCCCGGGACGAAGGGATATTTGGCCTACTAATACCACGCTGGCCAGACTAATTGGAACACGGTTTAATTTTAAGTTTTCCTTCTTTTTATTTCGTAACGATAATATTCATGGATAGTCCCTTAGTCGGTTTTTACGACACCCATGGGATGAGATGGGGTGGTGTCATATTGTAATCTTACTCCGTCACCACACGGATAAGATTCCAGGCACCAGCTACTGTAAAATGGATTCGTTGCCTCTCTGTATAGGAATACAAAAGATACAATAAGCAAGTAAATAAAAAAAAAAAAAAAAAACAAACCAAATAAATAAATAGTGTAAGAAGAATCGAATAACGCGACTGCTTTCATCCGGTATATGTTCCGGATAAGTTAGAGGCATCCTCTTATACATTGTTTAACTTAAGTTCCCTGTTTACTTTGCTTTAAAAACTACTAATTTATCTATACTTAATATTATAAAGAGGTAAAGTTTGTGTGTTTGAGGGGGTAATCTCTGGATCTAATGAACCGATTTGAAAAATTCTTTCTGTGTTGAATAGACTATTTATCGGGGAGTGTCATAGGCTATATAAAATCACGCTAAGACTAATAGGAGTGGAGCAGTAATGAAATATGCTTAAAAAAGGGACGCGTTTTTTTCGCCGCCCAACGAAGTGGGCACGGGTCAGCTAGTTTAATATTGAATAGATGGATAACTAGTTAGTTAGCAAAACGGTCGTGTAAACGGCTGACGTTCATGAGGTCGCGGGTTCCAATCCCACACAAGATTATTTGTGCGATCCTCAAATTATTGTCATGAGTTAGAATTTACTTTGTGTCCGGTTATTACTTGGCTGCAAAAGTCGCCGCGTTACAAGACTTGGTCTCGTTTGCAGGAGTTTTTTTCTTAAAAATGGAAAAAAAAATTCACAACCACTTTTCCGCACACATGCGGAGATCATAACAGCCCATTAATGTCCCACTGCAGGGACGGGCCTCCTCCCGGGACGGAGGGATATTTGGCCTACTAATACCACGCTGGCCAGACTGATTGCTATAGGGTTTAATTTCAAGTTTTTCTTCTTTCTATGTAAAGGTAATAAATTCACAGATAGTCCCTTGGTTGATTACAACGGCACTCGTGGGATGAGATGGGGTGGTGACATATTGTATTCTTACTCCGTCACCACACGGATATGATGATGCGGAGATCTAATATAATCCGTCACGTAGGTATAACATCGAAGTCATAATTTATAATATCCTTGATTACATATAAACACATAATTATAGACAAAACAAACCCGAATAAGTGTCTTCATTTATTCTTGAGACAGTAAGTAAATTCGCCCAATATTGGGATAAAATCCCCCAGCAACAAGTAGGTGTCATAGCACTCAAGCTATTCAAGCTATATAAGCGCAGTTAAGATAAACCACATAACGATTTTAACTCAGCAGCATCTAATTGAGGCAACAGGTGAGCTTCGGTCCCAAGTTAGTTAATACGACTATTTATATGAACGAGCTTACCTCTAGGATAGGATGAAGTTATTGGTTTCAGTAAAAGTAAGAGTGTTGATGGTTGTATGCTTAATATTTATTCTTGGTTTTTTTTATTTTTTTTTTTATTTTTTATTTATTTATTTACATACACATAACACATTACAATCACTCTCAATTTACAAAAATAAAAATACCTACAAGTTTTGATCTAGATTGCAACATAGCAAACATGTGTACACAACAAATCAATGATAACTAAACAGATACAACTAACATTAGCATAAATTTAAGTATGAAAATGCTATCACTATAAACACAGTTACATATGTATATATATATATACACAACACATAATACATGTGCACATATTAACAAACATAACATAAATACAGTTCACAGTTTACTCAGGCTAACCAGGAGATCCTTCCAAGGATAGCCTGATATGGAGGATGTCTTTTACGTCCTTGTTAAATGTTTTCAAGTTACAAATGAATACGTCCAAATTGTCATTATCCCTTGCTAAGTCATTATATTGACGGGCCATCCGAGTTAAAGGGTTGAAGTATGATATATTATTTTTATAAGTTTGTAGGGCAAAAACATTAGTCTTAGCGGCTCTACGCGCGCTAAATTTTATATTAAATGTGATCTGTGAGATTAAATCTGGATCGGTTTATATAGTTTTGGTTTACAATAGCTGTTGCTCATTTATTACAATCACAATAAATAAATATAAATATTCCTCACTCTTTCACCATCTAGTCCCAAACCGCTTGGTTTCTTAGCTCTGCTTAGAGCTTGTACTATGGATACTAGACACAAAAAAAAGAATATAAAAAAATTATATCAAAGCACTTAATTTTTTATTTGGTATACTACATAACTTTATATGCAAGTCAAGGATATCCACGACACAGACTGTGCCTAGTGTGGTTTTCCACAATTTTTTTTGTTCACATTTGTAGGAAGTTTTTGGTTGATTATTGATATATAAGAGTATCGTATGCATGAGTATAACAGTTTTTTTAACGTGTATCCTAAAAGCACTTTTTTAAGCTCAAAACTGTCATTGTTATGACAGCATGTCGGATTCGAACCGACTAGAAAAGTGTTAATAGCTATCTGATTTTTTTTACTTTACCCCTAAGTTAATTAGTAAGTGAAGTTACCACCTAGCACTGAAGGAGGGCCTGTCCCTGCACTAGGACATAGGGCTAATAATATTGCACAGTTTTTGCACAAAAGAAGCAACTGCACAATTCAAGTTACAATCACTATTGTTTTATTGTAGCTTTTTTATACTATTGATTGTTATTTTACTAGTGAACTACCCATAATAAATTTGGCAGTAAGTTACCAGTATATTAACCTATTTGTATTAATCCCTAAAAAATCCTATTTCTATTTGCTTGCTTAGTGTGCTAAGGAAAAGGAGTAGAGGAAAAGTAATTAAATAAATAAAAGACAAATTTTCCCTTTACCTCTGAAAGGCCCATCCTAGAAGTTCCTTCATCATAACAGCCCATTAATGTCCCACTGCAGAGACGAGCCTCCTCCGGTGACGGAGGGATACTTCGCCTACTAATACCACGCGGGCCAGACGGATTGGTATAGGGTTTAATTTCAAGTTTTCCTTCTTTTTTTTCGTAAAGATAGTAGTTACGGTTATTCTCTTAGTCGGTTTTTACGACACCCATGGGATGAGATGGTGACATATTGTATTCTTACTCCGTCACCACACGGATAAGAAGTTCTTTAGTTGCCTTTTAAAAGAGAAGTATATATAGTAAAACGTTCGACGTGTACTCGTAGTAGCAACAAGTGAACATAATATCTCAAGAGACAGAGCTAATTGAAGATGAAGGTATAATTGTAGTTTTTTAGACGCCAACACTACGGTCTGTACTCCACGTGTGAGTGAAAGAATAACATGGATAATATGATTATTTTTATTAGAGCTGTTGCGACCAGAAAAAAAACAGAAAAGTTTACAAAAAATGTGTCATTAAATAGATATCCAAAACTTTACATTAGGCCAACCTGTCCTTTGGATAACGTGATGATTACAATTTGCTTAAATAAAATTGGGTACATTGTCGAATTATCTGCACTACAAGATTTGCTAAACGTTTAAGGTAAATGCACCAGTGGATGACTCTATAAGGAAGGAATTTACACATTTTTGCACATATCTCCTTAATTATAAATTTTATCGACTTCTAACAAACGCGAATGCATGAACTGGTTCTTCATCCATGATATACGAATAAAACATTGTATATTAGTATTTCTATTATTGAGCTATTTCAGTTTTACACAACCTCTGAAATTGAACTAGTGGATGACAGACAAAATCTCGAATGACCCAATGTATGACTATGAAAAAATAAAATCGGTGACCCAGTATATGACAGGATGTTTTAGGAATTTCCATAGGTGTCTAACTAATTATAGAGCAATGTATGAATAGGTCAACTATTGGAGATCGTCTTGGGTGGCAACCTACAGTCATGTGGGTAAAAAGTATGAGGAATTTTGATCCATCATCAAGTAGCTTGTAGGTCCCATGCGCCGTTCGATTGGGTGTTTACCTTTTACTTTGTACAACAAAGTAATATGTGGGATATCATACTTCTTTGCTACCGCAGCCACAGACATGCCCTTCGATACCTCGACTAATGCCCTTAACACGTCGTCCTGAGTATATTTATACGTCCTTGGAGGCAATTTGTATAGCAAAATATCTGAAACCAATGTATGACATTGTAGTCTTGACCCAATGAATGACACCTGTCATACATTGGTACTCCATAGAAAACCAGTCGATGACACCCCCTGTCAGGCACTACTCAAACATCAAATAAAAGTTTTTTGTTAACAGGGCAATTAAAATATAATGTTCTACTTCATTATAATTCAATAATAATGATGTTTTAAAAAATATTAGTTTGAACGAGAGAATGACATAGGTGTCATCCACTACTAAACACGTATAAGATTACCTAGTGAATGACACCCCTCTAAAATACTAAATTGTTGAATAAAATCAATTTAAAACCGTTTATATTTGTCATTTGTTTAATTATGTAACAATTTTAATAATCACTTACCTATATAACATACAATCCTGGCCATATTATGCACTTTCACTAAACAGTTCCTTAACAAATCAGATAAGTATCGCGATGCACGTCTTACTTCAAGCACTCGCACGCTAAAACTAATTCATAATTACAAAAATAATGATCCCATCGATGCCAAATTTTGCAAAAATATCTTAGATAGTACTAGTAGGCTATTTAACTAGTTTTTTTAGTCATATTATTATTTGTTGCCTTATTATTTTATGTTAACTGCAAAAAAGTCATTCATTGGGTACCTGTCAGCCACTGGTGCTTTTACCTTAGTTTATTTGTTGGGAAGTAATTTATTTGATTTAAAAAAGCATTTAACTGATAAAAATAAATTGATGTGAGATTACTTTTACTTATTTTATGTGCAATTAATAATTTCCCAATCAAAAGGGCAATATGTTATAAGAAATAATTTTAGTTTGCATGACTGATGACATGACTTCATCTTAACAGGTCATAAATATTCCACAACTCCTACTCTTCCCGTGACGATACTAATACTTAGATTAGATATGCTGGCCGGAGTGATTGGTATAGTAACAACAATTTTTTTACCTAGAGCTACGAGGGCCACACCGAAATGATCGGGAATGGAATACTTCTGAATAAATTAGACTTAGTCTTTTTGGTATTTGAAATTTTGTGCTCTTTCAAACTCAATTCTTTTTTTGAAATTTTAAAAAAAGTTAATACAAAAGAGTAGTAGCTATTTCAAATTGACAGGTCGGCATAAAAATGAAACTTACGCCGGAACATTTCTGTGCGATAATTTTTCACAACTTTCGCCGAGGTTTATCCCAAGAACAATGTCTCGCCGAGCTTGTTTCTATTTATGGATTTGAAGTACCTAGTCAAAAGACTATTTTACGCTGTTATTCTGAGTTTTGTCGTGGGTGGTCTTCTCTTACCACAGCATCTTCTGCTGGTCGGCCAAAAACAGCAGTAATCCAAAAAAACGTCGATGCTGTACACCAATTAATAAATGGAGATAGGCATGTGATATATGAGCAGATACGGGCTTCTCTCAGCATTGATATGACAGCCGATTAAACAATATTGCACAATAAACTAGGTGGCAGAAAGTTAGTTTTCCACAGGGTGCACCACCATTTGACAGAAGAACGAAAGTCGGCTCGAGTTAATTGGAACCGCTCTGCTCTGCAACGGTTCCATGGAGAGAGCTTAAATGCAGTTTACAATGTCATCTTGAGTTAAGAACTGTGGATATACTCATATAAGCCCGAAAAAAAACACCAATCGGCTGTATGAGTCTACAAAGATGAGGTCAAACCAACAAAAGTTGAGCGCTCTCGTGGCGTGTCAAAGAAAATGGTGGCTTCGCTTGTCTCGAAAACCAAACATTTGGCTACGATTCCTATACAGAAATGAAGAACCGTTACTGCTAATTGGTACACAACAGTTTTTTTCCCGGAAGTCCAAAGAGAACCTCGTAAAAGTAATCCGAATCGTCGTATAATCCTTCACCACGAAAATGCGAGCTCCCACACCACTCGGCAAACGATCGCATTTTTAAATCAGGAAAACATGGAGTTGATGAACCATTCTCCATACAGCACTAACCTAAGCTTGAATGATTACTTTACATTCACAAGAACTAAAGATTTGTTACGTGGTCAAGGGTTTTAAGGTCCAGAAGAGACAGTCGAGGCTTACAAAACGGCCGTTTTGACTATGTCCACTTCAGACTAGAATACTGTTACAATAAATGCTTTAAACGAATAAAGAGGTGCATCGATTGTCTCAGAGAATACTCCTAAAAGCAATAAAAATAAACTTAATTGTAATATCTTTCTCGTTTTTTCTATTCCCGATCATTTCGGTGTGGCCTATGTATTTATTCTTTTATACTTTCTCTTGATCGGTTTTATGACACCTTTTTGGATGAGATGGGTTAGGGAGGGATAGTATTGATAATATAGTAGGTCTATTATCTCTCATCTTTTATATTAAAGTTGTTATTATTTTTATAGGTATGTCCACATTAAGCTAGTTTCCTAGATGGCGTCTTGATCGCGAGCTGTTTACATACTATGTGGAGTATGAGTACACCTACAGGCAATACTGTTTGAAACTACTTTTAACGAACACTTTTCATGACTGTTTAAGTATTTTGGCGCTACTTTACTAGCGAATTAGGCTATAATTATGAAGAATTTTAATAGTCACAATATATTTAATTTTTGATATCTTTATTGAGGGATGATTTCAATTCGAATGCATTATTATCAAAATGATTAAATGATTATTATCAAAGTGACTCACTCAGAATACATTATACCTATCGTTTAACGCTAACGTAAAAGGTAATTAAAGAACTGCTACTAAACACCTAATATTTTTAACAAAGAAGGAAAACTGGATAGGAAACTCTACACCTGTGCAGTGCAAGAACTGCACTGAGATATTTAACTTTGCACTTTTCATTGTTTCCCTATAAAATCTGTCACAATTGGACTAAGTTAGACTCTACTAGAATATTTTTAGGTTGATTTTATTGCTTCTAAAACTACTAAACTTCGATGATTTTCTTGATTTGTGATAGTTTTTACGACACCTGTCTTCTTCAAAAATGTTAAATGCAACAAAATTGCTTATTATTATAAGTATTTGTGTACAAAAATTTGTGTATTCAAATTCCAGAATGACAAAATATGCTTAGTTCTTAGGGATAGCCACTACTTCCCCTACTAGCGCCTATTTATTATTTAAATAAAAAAACACATTTTACAAAAATCATCTTCATCATAAACTGAGCCATTTACAATAAAAAACCAAATATAAAATAGCCACCTACAAAAAAAACTCATTTTTAAATGAATCATTTACTCATGCACTCCGAAGCAGACAAGTCAAATAATTAGACCTAATAAACCTACAAAACGAAAGGCAAAAAAAAGCCTATTCACTAGGCTCCAATGTCGCGTGCGGTGGTACCCAAATGCTACTGTAGTGGCCAGTTACTGACCTCCTTTTCTGTCTAGTTTTTTTTGTCTATTTTTTGTCTCTCTCTTTCGGTTAATAGCTTGGCTTTCGGCAGATTAATACACCGCTAATGCATATCATTATATTGAGTGGTAGTCGTGTAGTTTGTATAAGAATATGTGTAACGATTTTGTAGAACTATTTATGGCTTAATGGTAGTTAGTTTGTTGTCCACGATGTTTTAGGATCGAATACTGTGCAGATCCCAGTCTCCATAGTTCGAGTTTTGTTTTTTTAAAAAGTTTTCGAATAAGTACTATCTTAAACCTGTCAAAATACTGTTTTAAACGAATTTTTTTAGGTAAAAAAAATTAAATGACACTGAAAATAAAATACTAAGTACAAATATTATAAAACAAGCTGGTAAAAGAAATGGTAGATAATAAAATCTAGATTATTTAACTCAATCCTTTGACACATTGACTAAGAGCATAGAAAAATTTTTACTGCGTGTAGGTGGAAAGGTAAGTAACTATGGGTATCTCTTTTATTCTCATAATGTAAAATTTTAGTACACTTGTTCTTATTCATGTAAGGGGTCATTTGGTTAAACGACGTTTTCATCACTAGATACTTGTTTATTAATGTGATTTGATGCTCCCACTTTTATGTACCACCTACAGAACGCGATCCCTTATCTAATGATTGTGGTTTTAATGATTATGGTATACAATGATTGCAGTACTTTTTTATAGTTACCTAATGTTACTAAATAAAGTGACGTCAAGAAAGTGCAGCAGTAGAGTTTGTTACGTACGCCGCTTCTTCTCTACTAGCGCTTTGGAAGCGGTGGTAAAGTTTTCTAAACTTTGAAATGTTTATAAACTTAGGTTAAGTAGTGTTAGATGACGTCAAAAAGATATAATATTATTGTACTACTTTGAATAAAGTTTGAGTTTGAGTTAATGGTTTTTGTCCTAAATTAAATTGTCATAATACGTTAGGCATTGTCCTTGTCATAATAATAGTTTGCCTTAATTGGTTTTTAGCATACTATGTTTATTGCTATAATCTCGTTTTCCATTATTTCATTTGTACGTATAATTGTTTGTCATAATTGTCCTCAGTCATAATATTTATTTGCCATCATAAAATAATGGTCAAAACCCGGAGATAAAGTAATCCGACTACGATAGGTTTTAGGTGTTAAACAACCCAGAAGCAGGAGATCCTCGAAGCGGGGCTCCGTTAAGCTTATTTTTGGCGTTAAGTATGTCTAATGAAATTATGGCAAATATCAGTATGGCATTTAAAATTATGGCAAACATAAAAAGGATTTAAAAAAAAATATGATTAAAAAGTTATGGCAAATGACTAATGGTAGGACAAGTAACATTATCCTATCTTAAATTATGACATAAAATCGTAGGAATAAAAATAGAGAATTGTAACTATGGCTTGTTTTACCAGGCCCTGGTGGTATTAGAGTGAAAGGAAAGAAAGAAAGAAAAACTATTTATTTGGTGAAAACCAAGACACACAAATTAGGTACACAATTAACAAACTCACAAAACACACAGAAGAAAAAAAAAGAATACAATTTAGACCGAATACAGAATAAGAGTGGTCATAGAGCACGTTTTTCTGAATATTTGAAAAGTAACTAGAAAACACTTTTATGATAATGAAACTCATCTGAAAACTGGTCGTCATCTTATCTTATTCCGTTGGGTTATGGTCAAATTTAGAGAGCAAGATATGCTCTCAACTCTGTAATATTTTAAAGTCCTGAAAAGTCATCCTTGTTATAAGGTTGGCAGTGAATTGTTTTTATCATGGAAAGTTTTTGATAATTGGCCTATAATTTGAAAGGATTATTTTAAAGGTAATGAAAATTTATGATAAAGTTTTTAACTACATACATGCTTATAAAGTTATTATATTAATTATCAAACAATTATAGTAATAAACGTTTATATAGAAAATATAGAAGGATAGATTTTTAGTATAAAAATATTATTTAAGTAAGTATAATATTTTAGGCTTGGGTCAAGCGTGTAAGTTAGAACTTAAGGTTTAATTTAAAGATCAAGCCTTTTAAAGTCCTAGTACAGAGACGTGACGTCTCCAATGAGGACCTACTCATACCATGCTAACCAGAATGACTGGTACCTATAAGGTTTTAAGTCAAATTTTCCTTCTTAAAAAAATCGATATCTGTAATTTCTCTTATTCGGCCTTTACGATGTCCACGGGACAAGTTGTGATAGTAACACTCCTTTACCAAACAAATAATAAAGGTTGTTAAAGAAAGGTATGTTTTAATTTAATAATTGATAAATTTCTATTCAATTTTAATTACGAAGCATCAAATAAAATAAAAAGATAACGACGCGTTGAAGTCTTTTCATCATAGCCCACAAGAAAAATATATAACATAATTTAAAAAACAGCACCACACGTATATTGTAAAACTCATTACTGATTATATATTCAAAGAGCAGTGATGGAAAATGTCGACGCCATTATAAAAAAAGGATTACATTTGCAAATCCCACATCAGATTTTTAGACGAAAGGACGTGCAGTATGCAGGGGGTGAATACATACACGTCTATCTATCATTCATTAGCGCAGCTAGAATCCAATACGACATTTTTTACAATCCCCGGGCACAAAGAACGGGCGTCCACCCCCACACAAGCAAACAACCCCATACAAACAAACGACATCCATGTACGAGTAATAAAAACTTGAAAAAAATCACACTGACCCGCGCACACATGTTTAAAGTACGCGAAAAAAATCACGGACACAAAGAAAGTCCACCGAAAACTTGTATAGGAACTTTTGTACCCACACAAGTGAGTCGCTCACACACAAAGCACGATACAAGGAAGTTTGTGTTGTGTGCGTGAGTGCAGCCTGTGTGTACGAGGGCTAAACTTAGCTTAGCATCTATGTAGTTGTAGCTCACAGTTGCAAGAGTCCAAAACTTCAACTGTGCGATGTTGTAGTGGAATATCCTTCTATAGCTGTATTCTAAGAAGAGCCTTATAGTTATGATAATTAAGTTGGAATCACATCAGCGTTAAATGGAGTTGAGACCTTCTTTTCGAGAATAGTAGATGCGCGCCGCGGGTAGTTTTCGTATGAAACTTGGTGGCGCGAGATGCACCGACTGAAACAGGTATAGTAGAGAGTATTCCCGTCTCTGTCGCACGCCACCCGCCGCCCGGGGCGCAGGGGACGTGGGGGGTAGAGGAGGGTAGCGGGAGGATGTCGTGTCGCGTTGATGAACATTTTTCTCATTTTTTCTTTATTTTTACGCGAATCGTTTTTAAAAAGGGTTTCGTCATAATTGCGTCGCCGCTCCTGATTATGTTAGCGCGAACGATAAGCCGATCTGTTGGCGTAGCAACATAAAAGTTCACCTACTAATTACATATAAAACAACATATATTTCACAGACAACAAATGCTTTATCTAAAAAGTCTCATAATTTGATAAATGCCTAATAAAACTATGCATTAATTTGCATACATTTTGACAACATGATAATTAAGGCAAATAAATAGGTAATTATAAAAATAATTCATTATACAATACCTCTTTTTTTTAATTACACATTAGACATTCAAAGTGATTCTGCCAGACACTAAAAGACATGTAAATATCAAAAATATTGACGTTCCACAGTATAAACATTGAATGAAATAAAAATAAATAAAGCGATGTCAAGACGCTTGTAAAATGCCGATGTTTAAGTAAAAAAAGGTTTCATGTAAACATTGTGTGACGTACGCATGTCTCACGGCTCGTCTCGGCGGGAAACTTATTTTCCCGCGTTTTCTCAGACGACGGCCATATTTGTTTTTGTTTGTTGCTAATGTGAATCTAATTGGAATTTGCAAATTTTCCCATACTGATTTTTACCATTTTCATTGAATTTTCTTTTATTATAATTAATTTATTTTGTAATTTATTAAAACAAATTATTTAAATAAAAAGTCTTAATGTAAAATAAAGTAAGCTTTATTATTGCCTCAATTGTTTTTACTGTATTTTAGTGAAAATGAGTAGTATGTAAAGTAAATAATTATTCAGATTAACATATTATACAAATACATGGATAATCTGAACTTATTTGAGTAGAGGCGCATCCTCCGAGAGCGAAGGGAAACAAAAAAACAACGCCGGCGTTGGCAGTCTCGCAGTAACTGCGGAGCGCACCGCCCGCATCCAAAACCATTCTATTATTTTATATTACGTGTTTCATTTCGCGTAGACTTTTGGACAGCGGTAGTATGCGGCGCGGTAGTGCAACAAATTGTGACTTTGGACATTAAAAAATGGAACACCGTGACCTTTCGTCTAACAAAAACAATATTTTCCGGCAAAAAAATATTTAAAAAACCGCAACCTTACGCAGTTCAAATTAGATATTTTTATTTTATCTGGTTTATTCAAGTTTTTAATTTTTTTCGCACACACAAACAAACAAACTTATGCAGTTAAATCAGTTTCAGTTTACGTACATTATGTTTAGTTTGTAACAAATAGGTAAACAAACTGTATTTACGACAGACGGAAGGAGTTTACAGAAGTAGAAGAGAAGAGAAGATAAGATGGCGCTTGCATCTTCTGTCAGCTTGTATTACTCTATAGTGCAGCGAGCGGCTAGGCATTACCTAGAAGATTACTGCCACACAGGTAAGAGGTGTTATTAATTACAATTATTTACTATAAGTAAACCTAATAATTAAATATAATTACTACTTACACTTCGTTAAGACTCATTAACTTTTTTCATTGAAAGAAACTATTTTATAAAACATAAATAAAATTAATTTATAACGTGTTGAAAGCCGCCTCTCTATAAAAAAAAAGAATTAAATAATTTGCACAATGTAATAAAAACTATAACACTAACAAATCCAAATGTTGCCGCTTAATTAATACACATTTAAAAAAGCAACAATAAAAATAATGTAGAGCGGCAACTTTTTAAATTTACTCGGTTGCAATTTTTTGAATCTAGAATTTAACAGTTGCTGAACAAAATAAACTAAAAAAGTATAACCCATAAATTATAATTATAGTTAGTTAGAATACGAGTATTTTAATATTAAATATGCTCTCTGTTATGAAGAATAATGGTTTTAAAAAATATAATATGTAGCGCAATTTTATGTAAAAGATGCGTCGGAAAAGCTGAATGAAAAAAACATTTTTAATTAAGGTGGTTAACATTATTCTTAATCGTAATCTTAAATTATATTTTCGAATAATTAGTTATTCTTTAATACATTACATTTAGCACTTCTATTCAATGTTTAGGTATAAAGCTACATTAACTTTTTCATCTTCCATTTAACATTTTCATAGCAATATAAGGATTGAAACTTAAAAACTACATAGATATTTTTTTTCTTTTTGTCCGCATTGTAACTGGGCTAAGAAAATAGGCAATGAACTTTTGTGACCGTAATAATATGCCGAATAAAAACATGGACAACAGGAACATAAATCGGAACTTATTAAATTGTTCCTTTAAGACAAAAGCTTTAGAAAATGTTTATAACTAGTTAAAACTCTATAACTTTTATTTGTTAGACAAATAGAGTTATCACTTTTTTATATAGCAAACAACAATTACATACAAAATAGAATAAAATATCTAGAATAAAATAATACAATCATAAATAGGTACCTATAATAATAACAATACATATATTAAGTATTATTAATTATAATGATTTAAATTGGATTACCATTAGTGATTGCATACAATATGCATATAACGGTCTAATATGCATGCTCTATAATATTAATTATGTATCTTTGTTTCTTAATATAAAATCTACGAAAAGATCTTTGTAAGGAAGAACCGATTAAAACAAAGAATGGACAACTTTTAAGCTTTATTTTTCTTATTTGAATTAATCGTTAGCATCAGACGGGTATAGATATTTTTTTTGACTTAGGGATATTGTCTTTTTATATCAGGAATATGAGAGAAAAGAGCTTTCATAATCAAGAAATAAGACAAGGAGTTTGCATTTTATTGACACAAGTGTGACAAAGTGTAATCACTGCTTCTGAAAGTACAAATTCCTCTTGCCAGCGTGGTATAAGTAGAACAACACCAATCTGCACTACAACCGCCTATACCTTCAAAACATAAAAATATAAGGGCAAAGACATAAATTAAAGAGCTACTAAAATTATCACGCAATAAAAAAAGTTTTAAAATCTTGTTTATACTTTAAGCTTAATTTCCATCAATATTCACGCTGTTGTCAACTGTAGCTAAAGACAAAAAAGAATAAAGCAAGAGTTTTAGGTCACTGTATCTCAGCCTTTTAATATGATTATCTGTTCTAGCAGTAAACTTCCGATTTCCAAGTTTACAAGCGTTACCGTGTCATCAAAATTTTATAAATAGGTTAATCTTGATAAAATTAAATGGAAACTTATTAGTACGCTGCATCTTTCGCGCGCTTTTTACCTTATTTGCAAGGTTCAATTGATGGCCAGGAATTTAGCTGCAATAATGTCTTGCCTTGTCCGTGTGGTGACGGGGTAAGAATACAATTGTCACCACCCCATCTCATCCCATGGATGTCGTAAAAACCGACTAAGGGACTAACCGTAAATATTATCTTTACGAAGTAAAAAGAAGGAAAACTTGAAATTTAACCCTATACCAATCCGTCTGGCCAGCATGTTATTAGTAGGCGAAGGATCCCTCCGTCACGGGAGGAGGCCCGTCCCTGCAGTGGGACATTAATGGGCTGTTATGATGAATGTCTTTTAACAAGAATTACATAGAGAAAAGAGTTATTAAAACTACTAAGGTCCAGGGGTCATCAATTAAAGTAACATTATTTCAATATTACTTTGTCTTAACTTATAATTTGAAACATTTCAAACTAAATGCCATGTCATGATATGATTTGAAAGAGTAATTTCTAACTTAAAAGAGTAAGAGCCTATTAAATATAGTAGTTCCTCGCTATTTTGACCCTTTTTACGCACAGAGTAACACCGTGTGATTTAGCCGAGAAATCATACCTTTACTTTTTCAGGATTTCGAGACTCAGACTCACCGCTTTGTAAATATCAAAATATCCGTTACAATAAATAAATTAAAAGATCTATATTTCCAACAATTATGTCACATAAAATCATTAATAAGTACTACAAACACAACTGTATAACAATTTACAATAAATAAATAATTAAACAACCGATTTAATATCGTACAAAATAAAAAAACAGTTCCATCAGTAAATTTAACTGGATAAAGTTGTTAGGGGGCGAGCGTGTAACCAGTTACAGTGAAGACATTAGTAATAATTTCCACATTCACTTTCCAAGGACGAGTTTTCACTAGCAGCAGAGTGGAGGATGTGCAGTGCTAGAATGCTAATGTGTTACCATTTTATTAGCATAAGATTTTCATTTTTACTTACGTTTCTAGTCTGTGTATGTTTATGTCGATAGAATAAGACTTTTTTTTAAAAGACTTAACAAACATTTATTTAATAGACACTAAGAAATATCCAGCCTCAGGACAATAATGTCCAGTGACGGATTCGAATCCGCGAACTCTCGCATTGCAGCCGCTACCGCGATCGTCGTCGCACCACCTAGGCATACGTCTCCATATAAATTATGATATTAAGATCCATACTAATATTATAAAATATGGGAAAGTGTGTCTGTCTCTTTGTCTTTCATTCACGGCAAAACGGTGCGACGAATTGCCTTATTTTTGTAAGTGGAGATAGTGGAAGGGATGTAGAGTAACATAGACTACTATTTGCCCCTTTTTAACCCCCCACTTCCCAAAAATTCTGTTTCGAATTCTCTTCTGTGTCCAGGAAAGGGGAACTGTGCTTCCCCAAATTTGACGCGAGCGAAGCCGCGGGCAAAAGCTAGTAAGAAATAAAAAGGTGTCAGTTTTGTGTGTAGATGTCTTCTTTGGTAGAAATATTGACTGCATAGTGCCTAATTACTAGACTTTTATGATACCTTAGAAATGAGATGGCACGGCGTAGTGACACTTTGTATTTTTAGTTCGTCACCACAGACTACTACATGTAATTAACTAAACTAATTATACATACAAGTTATGCATAGTTTTAAAATATTAATAAACTTCATACAATAAATAGATAGCCTTCAATTTTATGCGTCTACTTTAAATGACATTCAACATTTTGTGCATTGTTTAAAACTTTTTGCATAATTTTCTGAAAATATAATTTAGGAAAAAAAGGACTTCTTTGTTTATTCATATCATTAATAACAAAAATAATAAAAATTAATGTCGAAATTTTAATTTTCTAAAATATAATAATAACGAAAACTTAATAAATCTAAATGAGAAAATGAAAATAGAATTCTTTGCAATAAAAATAAATACTTATAGTCTATTTTTTTATCTCAGATACTAAAATGACATTTCATGTGTTGCCTGTTTTTTACAACTAATAAATAGTGATGCGATACAGCCGGTACTTACCGATAAAATATAGGTTAATTCCGCCGATTACGTTAAATACAGACTATACGTTGTTTTTTTAATCTCGAATACTAAAATATCATTACTGTTACCTTTTTTTTGTGCAATTTATGTAGTGATGTACCACCATTATCATAAGTTAACGATAAATTAAATTTTATACAGTTTTTTGGAAATAATAATATTAAATGTGCAAAAATAATAATATTTTAATGTGTGTGTAATATGAGTTCCTGTATCTGGAATCCACACGAGGCTTCATACGCTCTACTACTCGAAAAGGTACAGAAAAAATTCTTGAGATTTCTGTATAAATCCTCTCTAGGTCATTATCCGTATTTGTATCCTACCAAATATTTGACAGGGTGTTTAGGGTATAATACATTAGAAACTAGGAGAGCATATGATCAGCTGATCATTATGCTGAAAATATGTAGAGGCATAACTGATGCTCCCGATCTCCACAATGAGCTGATTCGTTTATACGTTCCGAACAACTACCTCCGCGCTCGTAATCACCGTCTACTCTCAGTGCCCGCATGCCGTACCGTAGCCCGCGCATCGTCTCCTATCCCTCGCGTCCTTTAGCGCTCAATAACCTCATGGAAGCTTTCCCTGATTGTGACTTATTCGCAGATGAGTCTAATATTGTAAATAAAGTATGTTTAAGTTTTTGTGAAAGTTTATAAATAGTTATTTAATTGTTTCTTTTCTTATATATTTTATTTTGTAAATGTTTTAATATTCCTGTTTTTCTTTAGTTATTTTATCGTTTGTTTTACTGTTTTTATAGTGTATTTCTGTGGTGTATGTTAATGTTATTGGTTTGTAAAACCGTGTTAACATTAATAAATAAATAAAATAAAAAAAATGTCGTCGACTATATGACCCAATTGGCACATTTTGTCTTCGAGTTGAATAACTGACTGCATAGCGCAGTCTTGCCACCGCTGAGGGGTCACTTGAAGAAGCCCTTCTTTAAAAAGACTTCGTACTTCATTCAACTTGAAAGTTTTATTATCCTTTGCGACATGTCCCTTTACCTGAGCCCACACTAATTCTATTGGATTGAGCTCACAGTGGTAAGGGGGCAGTCGCAAAATAGTGACACACTGTGCAGCAGCCATCTCATCAACAACAGACCTCTCATAGACTTTTTTGTGCTTTTTGGAAATTTGGATTAATTCACATTTCAACATTGTTTCTTCATAATGAATATTTTTTTATTGTAGCCAATTTCGTATTTGCTCTTTACGCCAATTTGAAGTAGGTAACGCCTCCAGTTTCCTGGTGTGGTACGGTGCATTATCTATAACAAGAACTGCATTCTCTTTTAATTTTGGAAGAAAATTATATGTGATTGAATAGTATTAAATAAATATTATTAGCACTAATGCCAATAAAAAGATTCTGATAAATTTACTGTTGCTATGTTGATACATGAAATAAGTAAAATGTGATAAAAATATTAAATTAAATTAATAATATTTTAACTTGAATAATCATACTGAACTTGAATAATCTATAGTGTTTTCTTTCTTTTCACTCACTTTTTACTCTTAAGTGCCAACATATGTAGGACTTCTAACGATTAGGTTGTTTACCCTAATTTGTTTTATATTATAAAATTACGAAAACTTCAAATTGAAATATGCGCCAATGACGTCATGCAAGAAATTATCCCTATCATTTGATCATGGACATAGAAGAAAAAAAGAGAGAAATTCATTAGATTAAAACGCTTTACCGAAAATATGCTCTAGTAACAGTCAATAACGTTGACTTTACTATTTGTTTTTATAAATATCTAACGACTATTTGCTAATACAGGAGAACTGATAATATGTCAAAATAGCGTCATGCTTTGGCTGATGTTTTGTTGTGCGATATTGAACCTAATAGTTTTATGACATGCAACTAACATTAACTCTAGAGGTGATAAAGCCATTTAGTTCTCGACTATACTAACAACCGTAAATATTTTACAATAATTACAACACGAATCGAAACACAGGACAGCACTGTTTCTTACAAGCTGGCTACATTATTTTTACGTTTGACATTTGTAGTTGTCATTTTAGTGTCCGAGATAAAAAAATAGACTTTAGATAAAGCTGGGTTTAAAAACAAAATCAAATAGTTTACTTTAGTCCAATGTATTATGCAGAAAGCTTTAAGCATTATACAGTTTTTATTTTTTTTAATCTACCTATATCAATAATATTCAGACTTAAAATATGCCAAACTACAACCACTTTCGTAGAGCTTTGAGAAGAACGTAGCCCAGAAACTCATACCGCTCTCTTTAAAAGTAATAATTTGACATTGTTACAATTTCTAACAGCATGGAGATCGATTTAGGCATATAATATGATAATCCTCACACATTCACACAACGCCATCTAGTCTCAAACTAAGCAGAGCTTTAACCCTATGTACTAGACAACGAATAAACATATTTCTTCATGACAGAGAGAAGCCACACGCGTTTCTGTCGTTCAATTACAAGCTAATATAAATAAAAATAATAATAAATGCATCATGATATAAATGTATCACGTTTTTATATTTCATAATTAAATAATAATTTATTATTACAGCAAAAACTTCTAAATTCACGTACAATATTTAGTATTAGAATTTGCATTTAATTCTGTAGAATATTCGTCTGAAGAATATTTTAGTTATTCCAAATTTCTTATCAAAATAATCTTTTTTTAAAATTGAATATAATTGCAGCGAAAATAATAATTATCCATTATATACCAGTGACCCTGAATAAATGCAATTTACGATTCAATGGCGCCATTACGCAAATGACAGAAGACGGCTTCCAATTTATTATAATTACTAATTTTCTGTATTTTAATATGTGTAATATAGTTAAAAACAGAGTATAAGAGTGGGATAATTGATATTTAACAATGTCCAATAAGATATTATCTTATTATCATTGAAAAGCTTGCATCAGGATGCACTTTGAAACGAAACGAATTAACCATTAGGTTTAATATCTTGTGATTTTATTTATTTTATTTATTTGTATATTACACACGACAAATTACAATTATAACAATACACAACAAAAGATACAGAGATATGATCTAGATTGTAACTCAATAATGTATGTAACTAGCAAAACAAATGTAATAAACAAGGAAATTATATAAAATCTAGACGAATCATTACCAATAACTTAAAGCTATGAGTAGATGTATTATAATTAACTTACGAATAAATAGAGCTACACAGTTCAAAGACTTATTAATTAGAGACATGAACATAGGTACTTAATTCTAGTGTTAGTATTAAATGGTTGAAACAGTCTAACTCAACACCGTGGTTGAGCCAGAGCTGCTTGGGTTGGGTTTCGGATAGAGGAGGACAATTTGATGATTATTTACTTGACGAAATATTATTATTCTCTGTCCATTCATTTATTTTCTTTTTGACACATTGAGAAATTTTGACATTAGTGACGCCCTCACACGTTTTCGATTCGGTTTGAATTAATTATCGATTTTATTTGAGAATAACTTTTAATCGATTTTCACATACATATTATAAGTACAAATATTAATTTAAATTATACATGCGATACATCAATATTAAAATTATAACATTAATTTATGCAAAAAAAAAAGTATAAGCGCATTAACTTATTAGAACTTATTTTCGTCATACAATTTGATAGAAGATTGACAATTAAACTCAAAAGCGACCTCCTGTCATGTTTTTTATATTTCTGGTCAGGCTTTAGGTACTTTTGTTTATAACTCTTGATTTAAACTGGACATAGACTTTATTCACCACGCCTTATAGAGTTAAATTTCACTTACGCTTGCATATTTATAATCTAAAGCAGTTAACATAAGAAGATAAAATATCAATGGACAACGTTATTGTTCTTCATATCTCACTCCATTCGTACAAAATTCCAAGTTTTCGACTTTCTTGCAAATAATTAACTATGAAGTCATAGACAGTATTTTTATTTTCTATTTTAAAACAAAATTTACAGAAACGTAAGGCGATTTATTATTGTATATGATCGATTTATCTTATTTTAACACCTGTTTTATAGTCTGTGGTTGTTTGTTATGTAAAGGGCACTTCACTAAAGGGGCGTTACCCGTCATTAAAGTAGGATATTACTGTAGTACATTATTACGAAAATAAAACCGGTAATTCATAGACATGAGCTGTCAAAAAGAAAATAAACGAATGGACAGAGTAATAAAGTATTTAGGTTTTTACCTATAAGCTTACTCGTAAAATGGCCAATGTAATGATGGGCCTCCTCTAATAAACGGATTAGTGGTCTTTGTGCCAAGTTTTCCATTCTAATCTGCGGAGTTTTTCTCTAAGACCTAAGATAATTCTTACATGTATATTTACTTGGATATCAACAGGCAACCTTGTCGTATAAACTTAGTATTGCTACCTTAACACTAGTAATACGTTTTCACAAGTTGTACTCGCGATTCTGAAGGAAACAAAAAGTTTGAGTGTATGTGCCATGGATATTCGATTTATTTTCTTTATTACCTTTATGCGTTAAAAAAAATAAAATGATAAAAGGATTTAAGAACTAGTTTAAAACAAAACAATTCATTTTTCTTAATCTTAATTTGAAATAATTAAAAATAAATTTGTTATATTTTCCCAGCGACGGCGGCTAAAGTTAGATTTTCTTTTGCGTTTTATTATTTTGTTGTATTCAAACGTGCATAATATGTACCTATAAAAAAAAATGAAATGAAATAGAATTCATTTATATTATGTCTGTTTTTTTTTATAGCAACAGAAATATTATAGTACCACCCAATAGTGGCGAAGTGTCCATATAACTCGATTCCTACCGGCTTACCTTTGCAAAAACCGCTTAGCATTGTCTATTAATCAATTATAAATCAATGACGCAACATCCACTCAATACAAAATAATATAAAACAAAAAAGTATTCTCTTACGTAAATCGCAATAATAATTACAGTAATAATAATTTTCAATATAATTATTTACGTACTCATAACGCCATCTTGTAATTAAAGGTTGTCAACTAACAACTTGTTATGGTTCAGTCAGAGAGTACTTAAAGCGCGCATGCGCGGAGCGCAGTAAGCCGGTCGCGAAATTAGGAATCCAGTACAACAGACTGTACGGAAATCGTACGGTCACGTGACACTTTGTATTCGTCGATCTAAGGTACCATATAAGCCGGTGGCCATCGGCTTATGACAAGGATAAAAGATACAACTACAACATTGCGAGAGCGAGAAAGCACTATTGCAACCAGTGGACCGACCAATTGTAACGAAGTTTCATTTCATTTCACGTTAAGTACTTAATTTGCCATTGACATTCCTTTGTTTTTATCAATTATTTAAATCTGATAGAAATCAGCCTTTCTTCTGAATTTTTAGTTTTTAATTATATTTATTTGTTTTTATATTTTTATACGGCTTGCGTCTTGACTTTGGCAGAATCATCGGTAAACGATAGGACCATTTGAAGAAAAAACAGATATTTGTATTTATTTTCTGCAAATAGGTTATAAAATTCGCTTTCTTGTTTAAAGTAGTAAAATTTGTATGTTTAATTATTTATGATTGTGTATTATGTGTTGTGCATTGGTTGACTTTATTTTTGTCGTAGTGCGTTGGGATCCTATGGAATATTTTTGTAAGTACTTGTTTGTATTGTTTTCAGCAAATTTAATAGTTTGTTGTTATAAGGGACAGGTTAATAGTGTTATATTATATTGACTATCCTATTATGTGATGTGCGATAAAACATCATTCTCGAAATTGAATTATAAATATAAGAAACGCCGGCGCTGTGGATTTACGAAACATTTTAATACAATTATCTCATTTCGATACGTATAAGTAAGTGGCTTACAGACAGTATTCTCAGATTCTAAAAGTAAGTAAGTAGGTATGTAGAATCATTTAGGATATAGCAATATAAACAATTAATCTAATTGATCAAAGAAGTCTTCCAAACAGAGAAACATTTTCGTATTTTAAGTTTATGAGTTCGGGACAACTAGGTAAAATCGAAACATTTTCTCACGAATACCTATGAACTACAGAATAATAGTAATATAAAGTAGAACAAAAGTCCACGGAATCTTCGGCTTCCCTTTTATAAAAATCCACCCTTCGCCACTGCCACCCAATGCAAAGGCGTCTTTTATGTTTTTTTTTTATTGATGTTGCATACCAGTTATAAAAAATAGTAAACCAGTTAAATATCAAACTTGGTTCAGGCAAGCTTTAGCCAGTACCTGGTGGCTTCACAGACGACCTCTTTCAGAAAACCTTTGGACGAATGTTGTGTAGAATCTAAGACTTTAAGAAGTGTTAGGTATACTAGATGATGAAGATAATTGTTTTTATATACGAAATAGAGAAATATGTGCATGTGAGACAGTTATTTAAAAGTAAAATGTATTTCTTTATATGGACTGTATTATAAAGAAATACAATTCTTAAGATGTAAACGAGAAACACAAATAAATTAAATGCAAATATTTTATTTACGACAAACTTTTGATTTCGTGTACACCCTATAGGAACGAAGGGATCATGTACTATCGCGGTTAAAAGTATTACAATATTTAAATTTAATTAATTTAAAATAAATAATTCACTTTAATGTTTTGATTTCACTATAATCGGTTTTTTCACATTTTCTATGATGTACTTGTTTTATTATTACACTATTTTACAGTATTTACCTTATTGAGATAAATAAATATAAAATTGAAAAAATTGATTTCTTTCCATTAAATATAGAGTCTGTACAGGTTGTCTATCTCTTTGACTTGCTACTGTCCAAAACCCATAGGGTTTTGATCAGTATACCCAAAATGACAACATTGATCCCCAAATCATACTGGAGAGTTTAGAGACCATCCCATACAAAGGTATGCCCATTAAGTGGCATATTTATGTGCTTATATAAATTTACAAGCATATTTTATCGATGTAATTATCTATAATATCCAGCTTTTAACAGCATTTAAAGTTTTAAAATAGAAAAGTACTTCAAAATCACCTTATGATCACGAAGACGCAGTTTCAATCCCGAACAGAATAATTGTTTGTCTAATCCACTAATGAAAGTCCTGAGACTGCATGTTTGATTGAATTGATGCTGTAAAAGTTCCAAAATACAGGGCATAAGCCCTAGTTGCAGAGCTGTTTTTTTAAACTATAATAGAACAATTTTATCATGTCTAACAACGAATAACACTACTCAATAATAATTAAACTCAGCACAATCCAGCCACAAAAATAAAACATTATTTCTACATTCCCTAATCAACTTAACAAAGAAAAATAAACAAACACTTAACCGCTAAACTGTACTGGCACAAGAAACCAGTTACGATCGCAGTTCCACACAACCAGTTTGTCGATAATCGCATCGCGCTGCGTTTAAATGCAAATGTGATGCATCTAAGTTCAAGGCCACTGTGCGTCTAGTCGCACGGGTAACACTTATGTACGCTAGTGTACTTTATATGGTAATACTAGAGTGTTTTATTGAGGTTAAGAGTTTGTACACTAGTAGGTGATATTTAATTTTTTGTAAGTTTGTAGAAGATACATAGATGCATAAACTAATGCCTCGTTTTCATAGGGGTAGCAAGAGACTAATAAGTAACTAAGAAGCGCCTTATACTACGTAACCTTCATCATAATAGCCCATTAATATCCCACTGGCAGGGACGGGCCTCCTTCAGTGACGGAGAGATACTTGGCCTACTAATACCACGCTAAATAAACGGATTGGTATAGGGTTTAATTTTAAGTTTTTCTTCTTTTTATTACGTTAAGAAAATATTCACGGTTAGTCCCTTAGTCGGTTCTTACGACACCCATGGGATGAGATGGGGTGGTGACATATTGAATTCTTACTCAGTCACCACACGGATATGTGGGGACTTTTACAGTCATTAATTAACGAACACAAAGAACTTTAAGTCTTATGACTTTGTGAATCACATACAGAGTTACTTTACATTCGAACTATTTCAAACCCGCTATCTAGGGTACGGCAGCCGCATAAACAACCACTTCGCCACTGTCATCATCATCATTACAGCCCAGTAATGTCCCACTGCAGGAACGGGCTCTCGTGACGGAGGGATACTTGGCCTACTGCCTTCGCCACTGTGATTACCATAAATATTATCACCTCTGATCTCCGACCACCGTGAAGCGGAAACGTACCACATGACTAGTGTTGCGGTCATTCGCCAATTTGTGAAAATGTTAGCCCTTTCTTGTCTCGAATGATTACTTAGGAAAATTGGATTTCGTTTTTCAATGTTGCTAACAAACGATGTGGCAAAGTAATGGTTTGCTAATGTTTAGGGATTCGGGTTTGAGTCCCGCGGATTCTTAATTTGTGTTAGAATATGATTATTAGCATTGTTCTGGGTGTTATTTTTATATAATATTTTTCTGTGTATTTGCAAAAACAAGTTTATTTCAGATGTTTAGTCTTGTTAACGATAGAGTAATATTTATGGGTGTGAGTGTGACCACGCAAACCGGCTGATTCTGTTCGAACGGGTAGAGATTCCCAAAATACAAAGGACATTCATGCATTTTGTCATAAGCGGCAGTCGAAGCATAGAGCTTTGTGTGCCTTTGTACATCGGCTAATGAAAAGTACTCAGCCAAAATAATTATAGCCAGCAGAATACATAAATCACCAAGCTGTATGTAAACGCAATTACACAAAAACCTACTCTATTCATAATAAATAAAGTCTTATTTCATAAACAATAACACATTAAAGTACTTAACTTAGATGTAAGTAAAGTAATTAACTTGAACAAAAAAAAACCTTGTTTTTTTATAAGATTTTGTCTAAAAATTCATAGAAAGCAGACGTCACGGGTTGTGAAGATGCGCCGGCGCAGGTGACTTGACACTTTTTACTTTAGAAGTAATTGGGCGTGATTTTAACTAGGTACTCTATACTGAGAATAACACCCCGAATGAGGAAAATATATCTTTTAGGAGGTCATTGGCCGACTCTCGATATTAATCAGTCGATCATAAGGCTTTATCTCTGTAGAAAGGGTAAAAACTAAGTCTAAAACTCGTATTATAGTTAGTTAATTGTGTATGTACACAACATATAAGTTATTTATTATGCAAAAAAAAATATGAGAAAAAATGTAAAATGAGTTCTCTTTCAGCAAACTTTTAAGTGTTAGAAAAGAAGAAGAGAACGAGTTGTACGAAAAGATTTTTCTTTCTTTCAAGAATACGAAAATAAGAAATAACAAATAATATGATTTTATTTAAGTAAATAGGTTTTGGTATAAGATTCCTACACAAATAACATCATTTTTGTCCAAAGGTACTTTTGCCCTAAACTCAGACAAAAAAAACCTTTTTAATTATTTGTATTTGATTGTTAGATGTTGTGTATGTTTGTTTGTCTAACATATGGATTTTCTTTCTTCTTTCTTGTCCTTTCCATCACGTTTAAGCTCTACTAAATCACGTGCCACAGCACGCAGCACGAAGTTTACAAATACACCTGATTACTGCCCGTCCGGTCATGTGAGGCTCGTTTTTATCGATAACCACTGTTTACAAAATAGTTTAGCGCAATTGTTAATGTACTAGTAGCTTCGGACCGGTACTTTTATCGTATTGGGCAATTGATGTTCACCGCTGGACATAGAGCCTTCTTTAAATATTTCTAACTTAAGCGGTCCTGTGCCTCATTACGTAACTGAAGAAGGTCAATCGTGTCATACCATAGGTCATATATTAAAAAATAGAAAGATGAAGGAGATAAGTTTGCGGGTTTAACAGAAGGACCTTTCACCCAGTTCCCAGGTCTCGGGCCCCATAGTCTTAAGTTGTACTAATACGATTTTATTTTCTAATTTTCCAAAAACAATTCAGTCATCCCTATACCGCAGAATTTGGCTACACGGCCGAATAAGGTCGAAACATTTGTGGAATCAAAATCTTTATAATCTACTACTCTCGCAGAATAAGGTCTGTGTCGTTTGGACTTTTACTAATATTAGTTCATTGTGAGAGTCTAAACTCTCACAACTTATTATACTTCATGGGATTCAATAAGAGTAAGCACGTCAGTAGCACACCACGATCGCTCTACCTAGATATGAAATATGTTAAGCTAACATCAACATACTTAAAGCTCATCATCATCATAACAGCCCATTAATGTCCCACTGCAGGGACGGGCCTCCTCCCGTGACGGAGGGATACTTGGCCTACTAATACCACGCTGGCCAGACGGATTGGTATAGGGTTTAATTTCAAGTTTTCCTTCTTTTTATTTCGTAAAGATAATATTCACGGATAGTCCCTTAGTCGGTTTTTACGACACCCATGGGATGAGATGGGGTGGTGACATATTGTATTCTTACTCCGTCACCACACGGAGAACCAACACACACACTTAAAGCTACATACATATAAACAAATCGTCATAAGTCCACCCACGTGACAGCTCCTCGTCGGCGACTCGTGCCCAATTTAACAACTAATTGCTTATCGCCAATAAACGCGTTTTATCGCGCGCCGTAGCCACTGTTTGTAAACATTGCTTCTATGCTCCGCTATGTACACACTCATTGAGTGTGTGCATAGCGGAGCATAGAAGCATTGTTTTGATACGTTCTGATAAGGAAGGAAGCTGGGTTTTCTTTGCTTTTTTGTCTTTGCTTACTACAGGATATAACATGCTTTCGTAGGTATAAGTTTTAAGTTGCAAACTCGTTATGAAATAGGATTATAAGATTCTGTATTCTAATGGCTAACGCAGACCTGGACGGCATGGCAAAGTATTTTAATTTTTACTAATGGAAATTCAACCGTACTGTTACAGAAATACGACATAAATTGCTATGCTTTAAAATGATGCCGCGGCATTGAAAGGGATTTTTCAATGCCGCGGCATCATTTTAAGGTTGAATTTCCATTAGTAAAAATTAAAATACTTTGCCATGCCGTCCAGGTCTGCGTTAGCCATAAAGCGCCGCTAACACTAGACTACATGTAGGATAGTCTCCTACATGTAGTCTAGTGTAAGTGTGTGTGTCGGCGCTTAAATCTTGGACGAACGAACTACTGGTTACTAACCGGGCGTCTATTATGGTTTGAACATAAATATCATTATTGTCTAACTTTTTACATCAATCATTACTAACCAATAATGTCCTACTGCAAGGAAAGGTCACCAAAAATGTGCTACTGCAAGAAATGTCCTACTATCTATATTAACAGACAGTAGTTGTATTAACAAAACTAACTAGAAGGATTTGAGCAACGAGATAGACTTGAGTTGCTTAAATGATAAATATAATTTTATGTGGAGTTTTTCTCCTTGTTGGTTGAGATAATATGTGCAAATCTTTCCTAAGTTTGTTTTGGACACATTGATTTACAAAAAACCAAAGATACACACTCTACTTCCCAAAACCGTCCGCAACAAATAGGCGCATTGTGCACTTTTTTTAAATTAGTATCGCGTTGTTCTACCGGCAAACGTCAATCATTAAATTTTATTGCTTTATGTGCATTACTTTTTAAATACAACTTTATGTCATGCGTGTAAGTTGAATTTGAAAAAAAAATATGTTTACGATATTACTATACGTATTTATTGCGTATGTTTAATTTGGTGACACTTTTGGTTGTTAGTTTTGTTTGAAAATGTGCATCTTGGGTTTTTTATAAATCAATGTTTGGACACCAATAAGATGAGTTGGAATGGTGACAACATGGTATTCTTACGTATTCACCACACGGAAACATTTCTAAATTAAATATTGAAACATTTACTTATTATAAAAAGAAAATCTAAAAAAAAATGGCTTCAAAGAAAACTTTTCGGGAAGTTTCGAAAAAAAAAAACAAAACAGTAGGATATATTTTCTCAAAGTTCCACCTGTAGGGTGCGAAGTTGCGTAAGGGTACAACCCCTACCCTTGAACTGTTGACCTTGAGACCGACTCACTAAACAACGCCTTTATTATTTAACTCTTATGTGTACACCCCTTTATTTTGATTCTGAGTTTTTTTTTGGAAATGGTACGTGAGTATCAAATGTCAGCTAGGTTTTTTTCGTTTGGTTAATGGCCAATCGGGGGGAGCCCATAGGCCTCTAAATTTAAGTCACAGCTAGTATCAATACTTAGTATTAATACTATGATACAACCTTATAAATGTGTAGGAAGTATGGTAGTTATCATTTAAAAATATATCCGATACTTTTTTTATTTTATTTTATTTATAAGGCAATTAATGTTCACTCATACTTGTGTGGAGATCAAACTAGCAACCTCTGTTGTAGCAGACAGTTACATTAACCGCTGTGCCATCTGGTCGTTGAATTGTGACATATAATATGTTGGTAAAACAAGAAATAATCCACATAAAAAAAATACTTATTTAATTAAACATAACAAAAAAATGTTGTATATACGACCAATTACTTCCACAAAGATTTTATCTTGTCCCTAATCAAAAAAATCACCAAATAAACTCCATACGTAGCACATCACTAGTCAGCCGACCGTGTAACTAGATCTGTCACAACACTAGCCAACATATGTCGGTATTTAAACATAGACATCCCCTCATAGTCATAGACAACCCTCTATTTGCTGGTCTATTGGCGTAACAAATCTCTATGGTTAGGTCACTGTTGATGTGCATCAATTTGATGTTATTGTTATTATTTTGAACATTTATAAAAGAAGACTAATTTTAAAGGATGATAACATTTAATTACTCCATTTTCTGATTATTCAATTACTAGAATACGAAATGTCACTACCTCATATACCGCGAGAGTTTTAAATGTAAATTAAAGAAAATTCGTCACAATTTATTTCTGCGATGAAAAACAAACTGTCATAGAACCCAATAACATTCGCCACTGCTAGGACGACGCTCCTCCTTTGACAAAAACAACTTGGACCCAGTCTTGATACAGAGAGTTTTTAAAGACACATATCCCAGCAAAAGGACGTTTTTAATCGACTATGATAATATTAGCCTCAATAACTGAAATCAAAATCGATCATGAAACATTAACGATACGTACAAATACATCCCAACATACAAAACACATACAGTTACATAAAATCACATGCAAATCCTGCACAATCACATCTAAAATGAGCACGAAACGAAATTAAAAACAAATACACTTACACGGACGTAGGTAGCTAATAATCAAATAACTAGATACATCCCTCACCGGAGGGTGTAACCTAGCCCTTCTCGGTCTAAACACATCCCCTATTGTATGCGAGAGGGTAGTGCGATTATAACACGAAGTAACATGTAACTCAGTGACCACCCAGTCTTTTTAGTTCTTTTGAATTAAGTTGTTTTATAAACAGGACTGTTTTCTAAAAGTCTACCCCCGGTTTCTGAATGACTGTTCAAGTCAAAATCAACTAATTAGACAAACTATAATTTGCAGGGACTAAAATGACAGTTTTGACACTTGATTAGTTGATTTTGACTTGATCAGGGATTCAGAAACCGGGGGCTAGTCAGAAAAAGAGTCTCAATTGCTTGCCCAAGTGTAATAGATGTACATCATGGCTCTAAACGGCAATTTTCAAATATATGATATCAAATATGACCCTGCTATGCCAACATCATTTACCTGGCCACCGCTCGACTAAGTTCAAGAATTTAGAATTTTCAAAAAATACCAAATTTTTCTTCCTAATTCAGAAAAAATCCTAAAAAAAATGAAAAGAGAAACTATAATTTTCGACTTACAGGGTCTAACACTTTCCTTCTTGGTATATAGGTAGGGTAATAAGGTGAATAAAGAAAGGAAAGAGGAGATAAATGGGTTTCCAGTTAATCTACATTGTATCTTCTGAAGGAAAACTTTATTCTACGTAAAGGAAATTTGCTGATAATAATTATTATCTATACGAAAAGTAATGAATAAAAACCCTACCAATCCGTCTGGCCAGCATGGCATAAATAGACTAAGTTTCCCTCCGAACCTGAAGGCTCAGCTGTTAGGAATACTTTATCCATGTGAAAGAAAAAGAAGTACTAAATGTCGTTTATCGAGATAATTTATAGCTTTACATAATGCCTTTGCAAAGATTTCACCCTAATCCCTACTTATTGTAACATTCATATGTGGATTAACACAAATATCTGCATTTATAATATGAGAAAAAGTTTCTAAATAAGTGATTTAATATAATAATGAAACCAAACTCAGACATTCATAGACAATTCACTACAATAAACCATAACTATCAACCATAAAGATAACAACTCCGTTGACGTGCCATAAGAAATAGAGCAATGTACATGAAGAAGTAATAAATAGATAGTCTATGGATGGTCTGAAGGCTCTAAGTTATTATTTATCTACGGAACGGCACGTGACATCGCGTGCTACGATGTTGGGCCACAGAAACAGCGGGAATACATTATTTTGTGGTAATAAAGCTGTTTTCATATATTTTATGTGTTATTGCTTTATTCTGTTTATTGTGGTTCATGCAAATATGATATACATAATTATTGATTTTATGTGGCATCATTTCACACTTAATTTTGGTTGGTGACTTACGTGATAATTATTGATTAATGTACATTTAAAGTTACTATATCGTAATTTACTACTAATTTTACATTACGCTCATAACTCGAAATTGATTCTAAAGCAATTATGTTGACGGCATTATTGAACATCCACACATACCTACATGCACTCACGCCTTGTTAATCTATGGGGTAAGAAGAGAAAACTAAGAGCCACTCCTTACTTTTTTTTTTACCTGCTATGATTTGACTGCATTCAAAATATTTAAGTATAAACATTTACCTATTTCACTAAATAGTATTTACTCCCTTAAAGCTGGTCTCTTTAGTTTACTTTGTCTTATAAATCATGTATAATTTTGTTAACTATCCTCCTTGTTTTCTGTCGACCTCAATAACAATGCAGTGGAAAAATATTACAAAACTCTAAATTCCTTAACAAGCGTATAACCCGCTGTTACTAAGGCCACACATTATAAATTTTACAGTGCTAAACTTTGCAGACCTTATATGATTTGATATCATCCGTTACATTTATGTTATTTCTACGATACGACCATTTTTATCGACAGGCTATAACATTTGTAATAGGAACAACACCCTTCTGGTTTTCAACAAGTCTCCTATGCTAGGTTCAAAAGCGATATTGTAAATTTTAATAAGCAGCAAGACATTGTCAGTCCCGCGGAAAAATAATTAATTTGCTGCCTTTATAAGTTTTGATCAGAAAATTATATGTAATTAAAAAAGCGATTTGACTTGATATTGATTGTATTTTGCATATTTAGGTTGCGTAATAAAGTATGCAACGTTGCTAGATAGAGTTACGATAGAGTTTAAATTCAGGATTGTAAATTTTATTTTCTCTACGTGTGGTGTGGAAGTCAAAGTATTATTTTGTCATATGTGACAAAATAATACTATACGTATAATTCGAGTAAGAAGGGTATTCTTACTCGACTAAGAAGGTATTCAAAGGTATTTTCTCTACAAGAATACGATAAGTAAACGCTACGGCTACGGCCCCATACCCGTCCTTTTAACCTCAACTCACTAGAAAAGGCTTTTTTCTTCAGTCTTGCAAATAATCTGAAGATAATATAATTTGTTGTTGCCTGTATTTGAATCAGGACGTCGCTAATAAAGCTTTTTAAATATGAACAACCTTTAAATTAAATACAATTTGACATTATGATAACGTTTCCATAAACAGTTTAATTTATTAAAAAAATGTTTTTTTTGTTTAAAGCATTCTATTTTTAAATTTTAGCCTGAAGATATATAAACATTTGCGTTTGAAAACCGTCAAATGCCATTTCTCTTTTATATATTTTTTATTTCCTAACATATGATTTTAATGAATAATATTAAAAACATTGTAATTATTTATTTAATTCAAGGTTTTAATTTGTTTTCATTTCAACGTAGGTGTAGAACGATATCGTCATTCACTAAACGGTACAGTGGCTCATACTTACTCATATTTGCTCATATTTATAATATATAGAACTAGTTAACTCTTTTAATCCTGAATAATTGAAACAAGGCACAGATTTCTAGGGCGTCTAGCTGACGGTCGTCATACCATCATAATCATCATAACAGCCCACTGCAGGGACAGGCCTCCTCCTGTGACGGAGGGATACTTGACCTACTAATACCACGCTGGCCAAACGGATTGGTATAGGGTTTAATTTCAAGTTTTCCTTCTTTTTATTACGTAAAGATAATATTGGATAATATACTCGTATTATGATATGACGGTCGTCATACCATAATCTTTTATTATTGGTATTATAGTATGGGAACTGATTGTCTTCTTCTTCAAAATTGTTTTTTTTTTTTTTTTGAAAATGTCGATTTTTACTACACTTACCACGACCTAAGGTATATTCTTTCTTACTAGGTACTTCACGATTCTAATCTATTTTCTAAAAGACACCTATTGCAGGACAATGGCATTTTCTAAACACTTTTACTATATAAGTCTTGCGCTCTATTTTTTCCCGCCATCTTTAATAGTCTTCTGTCATCAAGAGAAGAATCTCCGTACTGTACAACATCAATAATTTCAATTTTATCAAAACGTGTTACTCAAATTACACTCATTACATGACCCATACAAACAGATTCATACATCTGTAGTACAGTGAAGAACCCTGACCTCTGCGCAAGCGCAAGTGGTCCAATTGTCGCGGCGGACATGACGTCACAGACGCACTTCCTCTCGCTAATTACATGCGTCTGCGACACTCGCATCCTGAAGGGTACTGGAATATCGGGTGTCTGGCTCTTTAATTTCTTATATAGAGATAGTTTTTTTTTCTTTTTGTAAATATATTGATTGTTAAAATTGGCTGTCATATTATCGTTTTCATGACACCTTTAACGAAGTGGCTTCCTCCTTTAAGGAGGCCTACGCCATGTTAGGAAGGCGAATTGCATATAATTTATTGTCAAGCATCTGGTATTACGAATAGCTTACCATCAAGAGAGCGACTATATCGTGTATTTACCATGTGAATGAAAAATCCCTACTCATTTACCCATTTATCATTTTTTTTTCTATGTATAATCTGTATGTATTTACAAAAAAAAAGTATTTAAGTATGTTTATCCATTGTCTAGTACCCATAGTACTTTGCTTAGTTTGGGACTAGATGGCATTGTGTGAATGTATAAGGAATCTTTATTTATTTCTTTCTCCTATAAAATAAACTCAAAACTTTTCTATAAAAGACTCAAGGAAACAGATGTTGAAGTTTCTCTAAATAATATACTCTCTGACTATGCTTTGTCTCTGTGATAGAGGCGGCTGCTAAGCACGAGGGACAGTATTCGAATTCGAATCTGATGCAGGTCAACTTTTTGAACGATCTTCAAATAAATGTTTAGCTGTATGTCCTTGGTTAACGTATACTGCTACTGTTAAGATCTCCGCGACAAAGAATAAGGTTCCTAACCAAGGAGTCACAATACACAACATTAGTACATAATTAAGCATACATACCTACATAATTTATGAGCTTATTAATCTACCAAAACCGCACTTAATCAATTACGATATCAATAAGTGACAGCTTGGAGATAAGTTTGACTTAAATAAAAAAAGATGGCGCTGTACCCATAATACAGGTATAGCCTACCTGCTTCGTAGCGAGGTAAAGACGAGCTTTGGAAGTATAAAATGAAAAATTACTTGCAATCTTGAACACCTAAGACTTGTTTATCTGCCAACACAAGGTTAGGTGAACTTGATGAGTTTACTGATATAGACTACTTTTGCTGTAAAATAATAAGCACCATTAGCTCATTAAGCAACCGCGACTCATGATACCCTAAGAGTAAGTACACGCCGCATCGCAACACAGAAAAATGCATTCCCGGAGACAAAAGCAGGCTATTACTGCGCCAGGATTAGCCCTATTGACACTACGTTACCAATTAAAAAGGGAGGGGTGCCTTTTCGTCTCGGTTTTTTTCAGCAGACGGTTTTTCAGGCCGCGGGCGTACACCCCCAACTTTTCTCCCTAACCCCCCGTGGCTGTACAGAAAAATCAATAACGCAGCACTTTTTTCCGCGCGTAAAGCATGCACCGACACGGAGCGCCGCTGTGTGTGTACGACCACCACGCACACATGTATAAGCTGCATTGGGTTGCCAACATTTTTTTCCGTTCGCATTAAAATTTGCTCACAGCGACACTCTCCTGTCCCGACGTCCCTGCTTCTGATTAGTTGGATGCACCTGGAGGGCTTACGCAATAAGGAATACGGTTCTGACTGATTCAAATGGGCATATTAACATTTTTTCTTAAATCCATCTCTACTTTACATCTACAAATAAAATGTAAACAATTCGTAAGCACTCTGAATATCAAAAATGTACGTCGAATGTTCCAAGACGTTGAAGCGTTAAGGTAAAACAATTTTATAACTTTCTATCATCAAGCTTTTGTTCGAATTCTCAACAAAATCGCCATAACTCGTGCTCTTAAAAGGATTGCGGTAAAATGAGCTGAGGATTCAACAAGAAAACGAGTGCAGACGGCCTTGTGTACCTAAATGGTGTATTGTGAGTCTGTTTAATTCTACAAAGAATCGGGAGGGTAGGGCGACTTTGTGGGTGGACTGAATGGCGTTGCTTCCGCGATCTCTATTTAAGACTCATCCGATAATATCATTGAATGAAAGATAAAAGCTTTTAGAAGAGTCGTCGGGACCAAGGGCATATCATTTGCATAGATTCCTAACGCTCGGTGTGCGACAACCGCACAACACTAATTGCTAACGCAGACTAACGTAAAAAAAGCATCACATTTAAAAAGGAACGCTTTGCACATTTTTATTTCACGTTCGCAATGACAGAGGTGGATCCGTCCCGCTCTCACACCATTGTTGCTTAGCGCTCGTCATCATTCCATCTTTGTCTACCGCGTGCGTTTTTTTGAACGTGCAAAAATATAAAAACTCGGAATCGCGGGTGTAGTGGGGAGCTGGCCTCGCTGCACTTGTGTGTGTCGCCGCGATAATGCTTGTTTTAGGGCTTTGCCCGATCATAAGTCAATATATACTCCAAGTTTGTAAGTGCACCAATAGAGAAGTGCTTAAAAGCTATAAACACAACGCTTAGTAGGTAAACAACGACAATACAGGAGCAAACATTAAACTAGTCTATTTACCAACTTCTATTATTTTTATAACTTGGATAGTCTCTACTAATACTCAACGGTTTGTAACAATATTTAGTAACACTTTTAGATGTGAAAACTTCCAACACTCGACTATTTTCCGTCAAACGAAAGTGTCTATCAACGACACCGTCTTAATCTATTTTCGTTAGTTAAAAAAACAACCCGTACACCTTTCTCTGCACCTTTCACCTGCTTACAATTAGCGCTCTGTTAATCATAAGATAACAAGTCCAGACTACTTTTTTCTTAACGCTCCAAATTGGACTAAGTCGATTAACAAAAACGAAATAGTCTGTTACTAAACTTGACATAAGGCTTCCTATTCCTAATTTAAAAATTCTAGTTTATATCAAACTTCGTAGTAGTTCTGGCTAGTGGCTGGCTAGCTATTTCTTTTTTTAAACCTTTTTAAAAGTTTCATCATAAAGTTCTTTATTCAAATGTATAAAATGGCGGCAAAGTACGTACACCGCATCCATAAAGAACACAATATTGTAGAGTCCTGTTTCTGACGGTTACTAAACGAGCAAAAGTCATAAATACATTGATTATTTTGATGCATTAGCCTGTTATGGTCACAGACCGCAGACTGCGAACTGTTCTTTCATTTCTTTGGCTGAATAAAATAATTTGAGCGTGAAAACAACGGTCCGTGTCGTGGACCACATGTTAATGGACAACATTAAAATAAATACAACGATTGTGATTGTTTGAACAGCGGGCATTGCGCTATATTTTTAAGCTCTCGACAAATTACTAAATAGACAGGTTTTTTAAGTCTCACATAATTTAGTTATTATTTAGATGACATAGGTTTAAGTCCATCGCTTTGTCTGCGTGGTTAAATGTTTGGTATCATAATGTTTATCTATTTACAATCGTCATCAACTTATTAATTTTATTTCGAAAACGATTTCTAAAGTGGTCGCGATAAACGGCCACTACGCCCGAGTTCGCAGGTTGAAATCCCACATAAGACATTTGTATGTTCTAAAAATCAGCTTATTTTACAACATTAAGCACTAAACACCCATCAAAGAAAGAAAACAGTTAAACCACAATTAGCTGTTATTCACTAGAATAATAATTAAAATAAACAATTGCATTAAAAAGTATAATATAACCACCAAAAACCAGACCAAATTAACAGTAATATAATTTAACAAAAAGGTTGGATATCCTAGAAAATTCTATCTCTCTCTTTCTGTTTAAAACGATAAAAAAGGACATAGTCTACGCAGCCGTGGTTTTATTGCAATCGTGCCCGTGGCCTCAGTCTTTCTTACCTCATAACACAGTTTCTCTCCGGTTTTCTTTTTTTTCTTTCATTCATCCCCGACGGCGCGTGTGTAGAAAAAACTTTGCGCCCGGTAAAAGTCCACTTGAGAAAAAAAAAACTTGGCTTGTTTTGAATTTCGAAACTTTTGTTTCAATGTTGTTCTACTGATCATCCGTAAGCTGTTTAATTTTCGAATTATGATTTTGAATTTCTTTCGGTTTTTGTTTTTTTTGTTTTTATTTTTTTAAGTTTCAATGTTTTTATTATTTTAAAAGAATTTTGTCCTAATTCAAGTTTTCTTTCTAATTGAAATGAAAATCTAAAACTACATAGTACTTCCCGATTCCAAGAAATTACAGATGTAATTTAAAATTGTACTTATAAATTTAACTACGAGTCTTTCATCAAAATTTAATGAAAGGTATTTCATTAGTATAAAAAGGGAATTCTTTTGAGAATTATAATTACGGCTTCGTTAAACTCTACTTTATCCTGTACGTAACTAAAAAACTTCTTTACCCCGCCATATTAAAACTAAAACGGATCTTTGAAAGCCAGTCTCTTTAATTTGAAAAGTCATATTTATATTTTTTTAATTTGACGTATAATTTGGTTAGCGAAAAACTGGGAATAATAACACAAAATTACAATTATCTTCTTACTTACAGTAAGTAAATATTAATTAATTTATTTAATAATAATTTAGATGACCATAGTTAAACCAATATGGCTGCATTGTCCTTATTTAAAAAACTAAAACCAAAACAATAGCGCATCTCTCGAATTTTAAAAAGTGGATACGTGATACATGACATCGAAGGGGCCCCGCATACCGTTATCTAACTACCCCTAGCACATCCACCATTATAAAAAGACCTCTAGAACGGCCTACAGATCCCTCCCGTTGCGTTGTTTTGTTCCTGTGTGGGGCGGGGTGGGAGGTCGAGAGTTTTTGGCTTGTAATGCACATTTTTGCATGGAGCCTCGCGATCAGAACGGGCTCAGCTCACCCTGCAAGCACACACACTAGTGTATGTTGTATGTATTCCTGATTACGTACATGTACAGTAGATGGATACTGTTTTTAGTTCTTTTTAATTGGCCCAAATTTCTATAGGGATGTGAGGTAGTTTATTCTACATTTTTCTAGGGAGGCTAGGTTGTTTATTATTTATTAATTTATTATCAAAAACGCAGTATAGGTAGTATTTTATTCATATTTGTATGGTATAATCTAAATAGGTCGTATTAAAAGATTTCCATCAGCAAATTAATTCGTTATAAAAAGATTTTTGAATAAATAATGTTAATAAAATCCTTTAACCACCATATTTTTAAGCTGTACCTATCATTTCGATATTAACTTTGACGGTCGTAAATTAGTACTTAAGTAGTTAGTTGTTAACACATAGATATAAATATTTAAATATTGTCAACTGAGTGCTAGTTGAAGCCATCCTAAATTCTATATATTGTAATTTTCCAAACATAGTTAAAATTATATTATCCTTACCTGCCTTTAAAAAAAACCTCACAGAAAAAAAATACAGGCCTCCTACAAAGACAGATACTCACTAATACGTTGCTCACAGTACTTATTTCATCCCTTAATATTAATATTACGCTTATTAAATTATATTATCATTATTATATTGCCTAAAAACTCTACCTATGTATAGAACACAGTACTGCATAAACACGTACAGTCACGAGCAATAATATGTACACATTGTCAAATTTTCTAAACTTTCTGCACGTTTATCTAGACATTAGAATACCAAAATTGTTTCGTAATTTAGAAGAGGTTCCGTACAGTTTTGAACTAATCTTCGAATATTCAATTTTGGATTAGCATAACTTTAGATAACTGTTTTACAAAATGTGAAAATGTGTACATATTATTGCTCGTGACTGTACATACGTAATACATAAACTCGTACATCAAACAGACAGAAATACCTAAGTGCAATTGATTTCCCGAATACATAAAGGTAAACCTCATACTAATCGAGAGTGACGCTCGAAAAAATCACATCCCCTGGACGCAGACGAAAGGGGGGAGTGCTAGGGTGGCGGCAAATGGGGGGGAGTGCAGGTGGGGTTGCCAATGTTTTTATTTTTCATGATTGGTGGATTGCAACCGGAGTAATGATCGATGGAATTAACGTGCGCCGCTGGCTACCTACAGAGAACGAATTTTAAAATTTTTTGAATCGGTTTTGTTTCAAAATTTGAAAGGAATTTTATTGTTTTATTGGAATTTTAATAACTTTTTATATCCTACTGCATACAGTACAATGCAACGCTGTTCCTCGTCTAGTAAAGAAGGACAATTTGATCTACTTATGATGTAAGAATACAACGTGTAAACGCTGCATCTTATCCCGTAGGTGTATCTTCTAAATAAATCAGTAAATCAAGAAACATAGAATGACAAAAAATATTATGTAATACAAGAGTTAACCTTATGAATAAGACTTACTCTTGAACCATTTTTCCATTGTCTACAGATTGGTAATTAAATTTATTATCAATTAAAATTCAGTGTTACAAACTGTAATAAAACTTTTATTTATTATGAGTATTTAAGTGCCTCGGTGGCGCTAAGGTCGCGGTAGAAATGATTTGCGTGCACAAAGTCGAGGATTCAAATCATGATGACACATATTATTGTGTGATGCACATACTATTGTTATGTGTTTGTATGTTCTTTCGGGCTGGTAAATTGATGCTTGTAAAGTCCGCACGACACAAGACATAATCCCTAGTGCAGAAGTTACTTTTATAGAGGTTTTTTTTAAGTTTAAGGCTTTCGTTCTCAATAATACATTGCAAGAATTACCTTCAGTGTTATTGCTCCGCCATCGCTTTCACGCAGAGTTACACTATCTAAGTTTTTTTAATTTACCAAAGATAAATCATACCATAATCATAGATACATATTTTTTTCAATTTATATAATAACTTGGTACATACAATAAAAAGAGTTAGCATTTTTAAAGCATCCCAGAAAGCTATAAAAGCAACGAAATTCAATAGAAATCCACGCGATTACGTTTCAATCCATAAACCGAGCCGTCGCCACTCATAAAAATATCCGAACGCATAAAATCCTTGACGTTGCATTTTTTTTTATTTTTCGTGCACCATTGGTATTTGGTTATACATCCTTTATTCCGTTTACAAATTAAACAAGGTTCTGTTTACATACCACCCACCATCCCCCCCTCCCATATAACCATACATTAACATACATACAATGATTTATACTCCATACACATTTGGTATAATTGAAAAATGGCCGTCCTGTAATGGCGAATGGCGGACACTGCAAATAATAAGCTTTTAGGGTTCTGACATAACGAAATGGTTTTGACTAATTAAGCGATTAATATCATATGACGGGTGAGTAATGTTTTAATAATTATTCGTCTTTTTTTTTCAAATTAATGCCATCAATAACAAAAAAGTTATCTCATCATTCATCAATTTATTGATGACGGAACCAAAAGCTGACAGGACTTTACTTTTTGGACTGGACTAGTTTGATATGATGATATCAGATATCAAGGTAATAGGTACTAATGAAAACTGTTATTAATATTCACCATAGAGTAATTCAGGTAGGCCAATTTAGAAAAAAATCGAGTAGATGGTTTAACCATAAGAATAGTAAGGCTTTCTTGTAAAACGAAGGGTAGGTACCTACTTTCGCCTAGGCGTCACACTTTTGTATCTACTAAATAGGAATTACTTTAAATAACCCTAACTAGATACTATTTAAAAAGTAGTTGTATTAAAATATACTTAATTACAAAAGTTCTAGAAATCCGCTCAAAGAGAATCCATTCGTCAAAATCTGGGTGAAGTTTGATGAAAATAAAAGACTCTTTTCTCAAACCACACATCAAAAGAATTTTTAAGTTCATTTTCTTACAATGTACAATTTATTTCTTGTAAATAAAAAAAGTATACGGGTTAGTCTTAAATCTTCAGTACGTCCAGTGTTGTCAGTCTTAAAATAAACATCAACTTTTTAAGTAAAGCGTTTTCGTATTCAGACATTTCAATTAAGTCGCTCTGTTTAAAACGTGACTTATGTGAGAAAAGACAATTATTTTTATATCTTTATTAAATTGAAGTATATTAATAAACTAACGTGATAAAAACCGACTAAGGGACTAACCGTAAATATTATCTTTACGAAGTAAAAAGAAGGAAAACTTGAAATTAAACCCTATACCAATCCGTCTGGCCAGCGTGGTATTAGTAGGCCAAGTAACCCTCCATCACGGGATGAGGCCCGCCCCTGCAGTGAAACATTAATGGGCTGTTATGATAGTATTATATACTACGAATATATATTTTTATATTAAGCTGTTTTTAAGTCTTGCGCTTGGAGGAAAATCGTTTAAAATTTTGGAAAATGTTTAAATATTATTTTTTTTCATTTTCTTTTGTTTAGAAAATATTATATTATTACATCCATTGTTAATGGATTAACAGTACAGAATGTCACCACCAAATCTTAATTTAATGTTTAAATATTATTTTTTTTCATTTTCTTTTGTTTAGAAAATATTATATTATTACATCCATTGTTAATGGATTAACAGTACAGAATGTCACCACCAAATCTTAATTTAAGGATATTTCATATCAATCTAGAACTTTATTTTAGTAGTTTTTACGACACCCATGGAATAAAAGGCGTCATTTATTCTTATTCCATCACTACACAGTTAACATTATTACCAACTATTACATTCATAATGTCAATTCGACTACAAAGTACACAGAAAAAAAATGCAGTTCTTTTTTTAAATGCGTACCAAAGAGTATAAATACATAACCAGTATAACAAGTGTGTTTGTCCTTGAAAGCGCAGTAGGCTCAGGAAATAGTTAACTAACTCAGATTGTAAAGTTGCACTTCGCGTCCCGAAAGGGAAAGTTAGCATACTGGGGTACTTATAGTAGGGTTGCCAACTGACAGAACTATTTTGTCTTATTTGGATCTTTTTGCTTAATTTTTGTTTTAGTTATAATGACGCCCTTGGAAATTTACAGGGTTATTAGTGGCAGGTATAGGTAAGGCAAGTGCGTAGTATTTAGAACCTATGATGGTGCGCAAGTAGAATGTAGACAAAACCAAGCAAGGTTTCTACGGATCGTAGTATATAGCGTTTAATAGTTTCTCCACCCTTACGGTAATAAGTTGTGAGTACTATTATAGTTAACAAACAACATTTAAACATACTTTCATAAGTTTTTTTTTAATACATACTTATTATACACAGATAATTATATGGCCAGCGTGGTAACTGTCTGTTATTTATGCTATCTAGTCATAAATATAATATAAATAAATTATAACTACAGCATATCATAAATTTTAACCTAAGACTCCTTCGCCTACTTTCTTTGAGAAAAAAAATATACATCTTTTTCTTTTTAGCAACCCTAGAAGTAACGAAAATGTTGTCCGAGTAGCAAATTGTTACTGACAAATTGCGTACATTAGATGTAGTTTGAATACAAACAATATATTATAAATAACGTATTAAGTTAAATACTGACCTGTCGGATTGGTATAGGGTTTATTTTCGGGTTTCTCTTACAATAATATTGTCTTTTTTGTACGTTGAGGAAAAGCTTTTTATACATAGGTACAATTCGCATGGGGATAGTGGAATTGGTTAAGTCGGACTCCAAAGAACAGCCATTATCGGGTGTTCGAGAAGAGTCACGGTAACGCTATGACATGGTCCTTGGATTCTCGAACTTCGTTTTGCGTTTGAAAACCTACTCTCATGCATTGGTTTTGCCTCAGGTCGCTTCAGTAGCTTAGTTCTGCTACAGCCACCTTCAGCTCTTATGATTGAATTAAAGATTGAGCGGCATTGTCTACGAATCTTACGTTAATTGATTTAATCATAACTTCGATATACCTAAGTTCATAAGGGGTACGGTGTTAATAACACACACAAAGATTTGCATTAACCGGGAATACAACACAATAGAGCTTTTCGTAGCAGTCATGTTCTACAACTACTAAGCCACTAGGCCGTTATTGTTGTAATACATACTAGAAACATTAACTAGTATTCTTATAATAGTCCCCCTGCAAGTTCAGACTACTTCACCATAAGGATGATGAACTTGACTTACTAATACCACGCTGACATAAATCCGGTTTTCAGTATTCTTTTTAGGTTAATTGATATTTTAAGGCTTGTATGACAACCGCGGGTAGAGATAACAAAGATATTCAAAGTATTTCGCAACAAAGAAAGTAATTTAAAAATGTCATCCTTTTAAAAAAAATCATACCCATCATATTGAAAACACATCAGCGCCATTTTCAGACGAAAAAAAATATACATAAATGTATCTGTCTGAAGAACTCATTATGAAAACAATGCATTAAAAAACTTGAACACGAAAAATGCACGACATTCTAACACTTAAAGCTACAGGAAGCAATGCCGTGTCAAACTTGTGAAATGTTCAGCTTTCAGAGGTTATTCACCTCTTAAGACGACCACCTTTATACACCTGTGACGCCCTTATTACATTCATATAAAGCACGTTTTTCTTTGACACACTCCCAATGAGGTTCTTTTAATGATCGTCTTTGTACACTTCAAATGCCCTTAAGTTCTACATGTTAAGGTTTATTTTGGCATATTTGGACTGTATTTATGAACTCTCTTTGTATGCCGTTATGGAAAGCGCTTAGTTTTTCTTTTGAAGGATTTCGCGTGAAAGAAATTCGGGTTTTAAGAAACTTGCTGACATGTATTTTTACTTTTTTTATATTTTTTTCCTCGTTTTTTTAGTTTTGTGTTGTAAACGTATAATTATTTCCTTTTGAATAAAATATATTCATAAAGAGCTAAGTACTGTTTTGTAAACAGGTAAGTATGCGCTTATTACTGCAAGAAGTGGAGTTATATTGAGCTATGAACGATGTGAAAAACGCAAAAGTCAAGTAGTCTTTAGGCTTTTTACTATTTAATGCATAATTTTTTACATGGTTTTATAATATAAATAGGTTACATGACAATCAAATGAACAAAAGAATATATCAGATAAAGAAGCTCTCTCAGCTATGTCAGAATAAGTTGCCAGCTGATAATAAGGGAGACATTGATTTCACCATTTAGGTACCTACGATGAAAACCCATATATTGAGTCATTATCAAAATATCATTCGTATAAAATCACAGTAAAGCAAATATCAATTGTCACTTGTGGATGTTAAACACAATTTAATTCGGAAAAAAATAATCCAAACAACTCATTCATTTTTAAATAAATTTAATTAACCCTAATCATTCTTGATGGCAGACATTTTAGATTTTTTTTCGCGCCTGTTAAAATCTTTTTAATAATTACCTACGTGTTAAGATTTTTTTTTTAATCAGTTAAGGGCAATGACGTTATTTAGAAGTTCAGTTCAGATTACAAATAATATAAAATATTTTTTTTTTCGGTAACCAGTTGCAGAATGCAAAAATTGCACCGTTCGCGTGTCAGTTTACAAAAAAGGTTCATTGGCTCTACCTTATTTATGGCTTTTACTTTTTAATTTAACGACTTTTAGTTTGCACGCAAGCATTGGTATTAGCGCTAAATGCCTGTTAGTTTATTTTCTTTGAATTAAAGTTTTTTTTAAAAAAGCTCATACGAATTTATGGTTGGTTATGTGATATCTTAACACGATTTGCACTTTCGTTAAGTAAAAGATAAAGAAATTGACTTTGACTTGATTAATGAGATAACGAATCTTAATAAACGATCTTTGTGTCATTGAAATAGAGAGGTACTATAGTTAAATCTCTCTATAAAAAAAACTTGGAAAACCTGGACTGCAGAGAGCTTCTAAAAACTTTCTGCAATTGTTAAAGTCCAAAGAGACATTGTTAGAAACAGAAGAAAGGAACATGGCTGTTAAAGGATGTAGCCCTAATAAGGTGTTCCGTATACTGATAATACTAAATAGCCCTATACCAAACCGTCTGTCCATATTAGTAGAATGGAAAATTTGCCTTCATAACGGTATATTCGCAGTCCTTGCAGAAGGGCATTAAAAGCAACTAATAAAGAGCTGTTACACATCATAGAATCACAAATTCCTCTCCTCATAACTTTCCCATCACATTTCACCAAAGAAAATCTAAAAAACGTTGACGTGAATAAATAATTTAAACAAAAAAGTACCAAAGAATGTTGTACGTGCGGTTATAATATAGTCCAGGTACTTAAGTACACAACACAGGTATAGAGGTACAAGTACTCAACCCCCTTCACCACACGTCGAAGCCTGCTTGCGCATAATATCGTAAAAATAGTCAACTCCACTCGAGGGCGTCTGTAGCAACTTAGCGTCTCAATGATGCCTTGTTTTGTGCTAAGTTTGCAGGGCTGCCTACCTGTGTGCATAATGTTTAGATATTTTTGTAGATTAACGCAAAATTGTTATTAATGATATTTTAATTGACCATGTTCTGATCGACTAACCATAAGAAAGACCTAATCTTAGTATTCCATGGAATCTTCGTGCGGGTGCCGGGTCCATCGCGTGTTAGAGGACGGAACACTAGCATAACAGTGTCTAGGACTTACAATCCAGATGTAGGTTTAAGGAGGCCCATGAATGTCGTAAAATCCGACTAAAAGAAACTTCGTAGGTCTACGTAAATAAAATAAGGAAATTTATTACTTTGTGTATTTGGCTCACTAATGCCATGTTCGTAGAATTTAGAACTTCTGTCATATTTGCCTTCCGTCTCTATACAAATGATTAAAGGGGGGAGTGGGGGGTGACATTATGACTATGAACGAGTGTTTCAAGTAGAATAGTCTATACACATACTCCGAATTACCAGTAGTCGTCAATACGTGCTAAAGTCTGTACAAAACTGAAGTACTTATGTACGTTCGATGAAGCGTCAGATTAATTGAGTGGACGGTAACGATCCTGTTGTAGTCAGGAGTTAGCAGGTTAAATTGACGAGTACTACGTCATAACGAGGGCTGTGACGTCAGACGGGATAGCAGTCACTAGTTAGGTTTGGTAAAAGTGAATAAAGTAAAGGGCCTTGGCCTACGGGAGAGATAGAACAAGGAGGAGTTTTAGTCAGTAAGAGTCTAACCAGACGCTAGGGGTGAAGGAAATCCATTAGGGTTTCCCGCCGCGCCTTTCAAAAACTTGTAAAAGTAAATACAGTGCATAAATGAAGTCATCAAATTTTAGTCAAAAAACTACTTCACTCCGTGAATATTAGTAGGTTAAATTTCCCTCCATCACTGAAAGAGGAAGAACAGGTTTTGTCATGAGAAAATGAGGATAATTACCTCCAAAAAGTCTGTTTGGAAAAACCTAACAAATGCAAAAAACAAACATTTGCATCAAGCAGGAATGGAACCAGATCTTACTACGTATCACACAATTCAACATAATTATCTTGTTATTCATCAGATAAATATAAAATGTATCTACATCTAAGATGAAACCAGCAATGATTAAAAGTAGGTCTATAAATTGTGTGACGTAGAATGGAACGTCCGTCGTCCTACCGATAATTAGCTAGAAATAGACTCGTCTTGCCGGGAGACGATCATGTCTGACACACCCTAATTATTACTTATCTATCTCAAATTTTAAATACAGGACATCCTTAATATCTTTACTTACACATACATTTATTATTTGCGGTAATGATATAGGCCGCTGTGTAATTAGATAAATAAATTAGTCTTGTCTTACTTAGTTGCAATATTTTTTTAATTTTTCGAACGTTCTTCATTAAAAATATTTTTTTATTGTTTATAGCTTCAGTAAATAATCTGCTGGCAAAACAGTCTATTAATGTCCTACTGCAGGGACAATACTCCTGTAAAGGTAACGCCCCCGCCTTAAGGGATTAGCTTACAGGCGAGACGTGAAGAAATTTTTTTTTTCGAGTTTTTTTTCTCTATCATTACACATCTATAGAGAAATTGTCAAATTTTCCTTAGTCGTCTTTTACGAACACCATAGATCGAAAAAGGAGTACTTACTTACTTACTTAATTAACCAAAAAGTAATAAAACGGCAAGCTCAGACTAAAATAAAAGATAAAATATAGAAGGTCAATTTTATAATGTAGGCCACAAAGCTCAGCGTACGCATAAGAAACTGAAAGTGGTAATATAACTTAACACATGTCCATAAAAAACATATATTCTCATCCATTTTATAAAGTAAAAGTGAAATTAAATCGACCAGCATAGACAACAATATTCAAATGTCATAGATTACATTAATAATATGTCATAGACCAAAAAGAAAAACAGGTTATACTTATTTGTTAATTAACATAGTGAACTGCAGTAGTGTTTTTGTTCGTCTTAATAATTTAAATTATAATAATATATAATTATTCTTTATATGCAAATATTATGACTTTAGTTGACTATACATAAACTAAATTGACGCGACTTTTTGTCTACATGTTTTCGGGCCGCGAACCATGCTAGCAAACCAGGGAGATTGTTACAGGGTAAACCTAACATGAACTGTTCACTTACTTAATCACGAAGTTTCTTCTTCATCCGACGACCATTAATTATATAATTAGTTAAAATACTTGACTACAACAAGAGGTCTAGGGTTCGCTTCCCGCTGAATGCAAATCTTTCTGTGCTTTCTGTGTAAAATATATATGAATTTACAAAAAATAGTATGTTTATCAGTTGTCTAGTACCCATAGTTACATGGTGTGGTGTGAGAACATGTGAGAAATAATATTAATAACCAGTCCAGCTTCCTACATGAATGCCCAAATGTGAAGATAAATGAACAAATTATCCTTCTGAGAAGTCTGACAGTGACCCTGAGTGAACGTGAATCATTTAAGAAACTAGTTAAGCTAGTTCTCAGGTAGTTTGTAAAAACATACTATATATATCTACGTATCTATAGCAAGCATATGTATCTATATTAATGTTTTAAAGAGATAAGTTTACATAGTAGCGATTAAGTTGGAATATACTGGCCAACTTATCCCGTGGGTGTCGTAAGACTATGGGGAATTTCGCAGATATATTCTCTACCAAAATAAATGCCTAGGCCAAGTATCATTATGTCTCTGAGAGTGGCCTGTCCCTGCACTGGGACATTGTTAGCACATTGAGTTTTTTTTAAGATAAGGCATGACAGTGACGGGAGAATTTCATCCTTTTTCGGTCCTCGTTTTCGTTGTTCGTTTAGGCTTATGGGTACAGACTAGCTGATGATTTCTTTTAAGTCTTTCCTTCTGTTCAAAAGGACATTAGCCAAGTATAATATTAATATTTATTATACTTGGCTAATCTCCCTTTTTACGACATTAATTATTATGATAACATAATGTCGAATTTTATTACAATTGTATCTATTTTTGTATTAATAACGTCGCAATGTCAAATGAAAGATTCTTAAATGTCACGAGTTTTGAAAACAGCTAAAATTGGACATAATGCAGGTTCTACATATGATCAATTTATTTATGAGTAGGTATTCGTTTTATGTTTAGTTTTGGATTGGAGCACTAATGTCAAAATTATAATTAAAAAATTTATGAAAAAGCTTTATAATAAAAAAGTTCCGCTCTCCGTGTGGTGACAGAGTAAGTCTTTATGTGGTGACGGAGTAAGACTACATAACATACATACAATATGTCACCGTTGTCGTAAAACGACACGTGTCACGTTGCCGACTAAGGGACTATCCGTGAATATTATCTTTACGAAATAAAAAGAAGGAAAACTAGAAATTCAACCCTATACCAATCCGTCTGGCCAGCGTTGTATTAGTAGGCCAAGTATCCCTCTCCGTCATGGGAGGAGGCCCGTCTCTGCAGTGGGACATTAATGGGCTGTTATGAACTGCAATGCCGCTTCTACGTGGGACTTCATGTAAACACACAACTCTACCTTCTTAACCTGCTTCTGTAAAGGGCCGACGAACAGCCTTCTAACGCCTTAAAGCACGCGCAGTCAAGAGAACCGCGTGTGTCACATCACGGAGACATAATATTACCTTCTCCGGCGGCCAGTGTGGACAAAAAGCGTGGCGTTTCTTTCTTGCACTGTATCTGCCGCCTCCTTCTGAAGCATTACCTGCTCGCGAAAACACGTAACAGGGACCTGCTGCTGAAAGACTTACCGCCTCTAACATCGCAACGAAGTTTTGGGCTTACCGTACCCATACCAAGGACTCTACCAAAGTGTAGTGTACCAGTCTGATGAAATTACACCTGGCCCTTGTATCCTGGCAGTTGCCACACAGATACTTTACGAAGCACCCGTATTCGTTCATTAAACCTTGCGCCTGTTTGTTTCGCACGTTTTTCTCTTATTAATTTAACAAGTTCATAAAGTAAATTAATAAACCAATAAAGTATTGATGTCAATCATGAAAATAATAATTATCTGTCATAAAAGTCTTTGTTTACACCAATGGCACTTAACATTTGAATAATAAACAAATAGTAATGGAATGAGTGTGTCGGTCTCGTGAGTCGGGAGCCATGTCCCGCTGGAGTGTCCTAGAGGCCGTTAGCATTTGTCGAGCAGCGTCGCACACTCAAAATAGCATAGGCGGCGCGTCATCAATGCGCTTCGTTTGCTTTATGGCCAGTTATTGCGCGCGTTTAATTACCAACGCACGCCATTTTGAAGATTTGTGAAACGTCAGTTTTGGCGCAAAACGTGCACTTGACAAATTACCGCAGTATAAGCGCGGACGAAGACTATGTTTACTGCCGAGCCGCCGTAGCCATAATACAACTTTTATTTTCACTCGCTTGTTAACGAATAACATTCAAAATAAAAATGTTTTAATTTAAAATAAAAGTTTGTTTTAATTAGCATACTTTGAATTGCACTTCCGTGCTGCGATACGTTTTAGGCAAGTAAAGTCCACTTATTTCTGGAATAACAAAGTGCGCCGTGTTACATCGGCTGTATTAAACTTTTATTGCCTTCAGTGCCGTTCTTTAGTCGGTGCGAGTGTGCGAACATGCCATTAATTACAGCCGAAACCATTTAAAAGATTTATTATATTTATTCTGACAATTTAAAAGAGCATAAAAATTCTGCAATACATTTGGGACATACCGAGTTATTGTGTACCTCTGATCATTTATTAATATCTATTTTAAACTTCAATGACACAATTAAAGAGTAATTAGTTCAAATTATTTCTTTACCTAGACATACCCTGGTTTATTATCTCTGGTATCAAACTAAGGTAAAAAAGAAACATAATGATCAGTATCTGTGCAATAAGCAAGTGGGGTGTCTATTGCCGTAGTGCGAGGACGATCAATGCAACTAATTTTACCAGCCTTGATTTGTAGCCGTCTACGTTGCATTTATTTTTCCCTTCGCGTTTCATGTTTACTCTCGTTTATTCCTCGCGCAGATCTCAGGGCTGCGTGCGATAAGTGCATTGCCCCGAACCGAAATAAATTGTCGCGACGCAGGCCGAGTGTCGCGTGGTGCGTACAACCGGTACCGATGTCGTGTAGTTATTATAAAGAATCCAATGCCAGACATGGCGGCCCATTCTCCCGCCAAAACGACCTGTCACTTTCGCGTCATTACACATTTGCTGGCGTTCGTATGCTGCATTTGCTTGAAGTAATACGTCTCAAAGTGGTGATGACACGTCCGTGTATAACGTTTTATGACGAACTGCAGCGAAAAGATGTCGCCAACTTTCAACGAATTTTTTACCCAATGTTGAACTTCTGTTTTTTGTAACGTCTTCATTCACTTGTCTTTTCCGCATTGGTATGATTCATATGAAAGATTCTCGGTTTTTGTTTAAATAAATGATTGATGTGTCAATCTGCGCGACACCTCGACTTGAGAATGCTTTTTGGTGCTCAATTCTTAAAATTAATATATTATTTACGTGTCACAGTTTTGTTTATGAGTTGCATTAAACAGTAATAAGTGGGCTTGGAGGTTGAACAGTATCTATACTGGATATGTGTGTAATTACAAGGAGTGTTATGGGTAATTACTCTAGTAAGCTCGAAAAGTAAATTGCCTTAGATCATCTATAGACACATCTTCAGTACAAGTTGTATAATAGATGAGATTCTCTCATCTTCAGGATACTTTCACCGTGTCTACCTCCATGACTTTCAATTTTATACTTAGGCTTAGGAAGGTAGCGTAACACCCTTTCATTCTGCCAAGTCTTCATCCTAGTAACTAAAGTTAAACCAAGCTCTTCTACTTAAACATCGTCAAGATACTACATATTACTACGAACAGTAATCAACCTGAACACCCATATACCTTATTCTCTTGTCATAAGTCACATTTTCGTATATAAATAATAAGAAATAAATAAATAATCCTCAAACATTCACACATCGCCACCTAGTTCCAAACTAAGCAAAGCTTGTACTATGTATGTATTGTATTTTATTGTATGGGTACCAGACAACAGATAAACATACTTAAATACTTTTCTTTTGTAAATACATACCTACATATTATACATAAAAAACATCCAGACCAATGCAAACAATCATGTTCATGCACACAAAGATTTGCATTAAGCGGGAATCGAACCCGAGACCTCTGCGTAGCAGCCATGTAATATACCGACTGCGCCACAGAAGTCGTCGTAAATATAACGATATGTGTTGCTCGTACACAAAGGCCTTAAGTAAAATGTTTGACCATAGTGGTCACAAAGGGAGAATGACTAAGCGTCCTGTTTTCATTGTCGATAAAACAAAATGATTCACTAAAACTAAAATAACATGAAGTTATTACAAATGTCTGTAGTCTAAACATTAGAGAAATGCATTTATGAATGTAAATATTAATTAGTTAATTATTTTGATGTGTTTTATGTTTAATTGGCTTGTAAGAACATAGGACAAGATGGAGTGGTGACCTTCTTTATACCACCTAAATAATATTAAGGGAAAGTTCGCAGATATTATCTCTCGAAACCAAAATATTCCTCATATTTTCACACAACGCCTATTCCTCATATTTTCTTAAACTAAGCAGAGCTTGTACACACAGCAACTAATCAAGCTAGACACTCATGTACCTTAATACCTTGAAATAAGACACAATTTCAAATGAAAATGTTTAACTTGATGTGTTGCTGTGTGTACTATAGGTACTTGACAACGGATAAACATACTTAAATACTTTTTTTGTAAGTACATATATTGTACATAGAAAACACCCAGACCAATGCAAACAATTATGTTAAAGTAAAGATAAGGAAAGAGCGGAAATCCAACCTGAGACCTTTGCGTAGCAGTCATGTCAAATAAACACAGAAAAACTAAAAAAAACTATTATTATTAGTATCCTAAGTAGAAATCCTTTACAAATAACATAACAAATATTTATCTTACGTTGTTCCTAACTATTATTGAATAAGTGTAACCATAATATGGTTACCGATAATAATTATTATTACCGGATCGAATATTATTCGACAATTTTATCGAATGAAAATCCTTATTATTAATTAAGTGTTTCTTTTTCCTCAATCGTGGTAAACCATAACTTAAAGGAAAGGAAACTAATTTGAAACTTAAAAAGGAAAGATTAAAATTTTTCCAGTACCTCAAATATTAATAATGCATCATGGAGTCCTAAGGCTGCATACCATAACGTCCCATAACGTTAAAGGTGCAATCAAATATAATTGTACCAACATCACCGCGCGATAACAAAAAATCATGTAGATTATACTTTACGCGTTCGATTCTCGACCTGCTCAACAAATTTAGATTTGTCATTGTTGAAATTACTTTTTGTTGGATTTTGAACTTTATTTTTTTAAGGTTAAGGTGTTTATGGATTAGTTTAAGTGATATTTGGGATTATGTGAAGGATTTAATCCGACGGATCGCTGCTGCCAAGCGGGTGACGGGTTCGACCATCCGTGAACCCTGTACGGTGCGCATACGCGGTTGTTTATTTTTTATATTTTTCTTTACTTAAGCACCAATTAAGTTTAAAATTATTGAATTTTAACAAAACAAAAAATAATACACGAAAGAAATAAAACATACCTATAAATTGTAAACAAATAATATTAAAATAATTAAAATTCCAGGTAAATTATAATCAAATAATAAAGTGTAACAATGAATAATCGAAAAAAAAAACAGTAAAAACTAACGACATTAAAAAACAGTCTATAAAAAGATAACATTTATCCTTATTTAGAACAGTATATTAAACAGACCTCCGTGTGTAAGAATACAATATGTCACCACCCCATCTCATCCCATGGGTGTCGTAAAAACCGACTAAGGGACTATCCGTGAATATTTTCTTTACGAAATAAAAAGAAGGAAAACTTGAAATTAAAATACCAATCCGTCTGGCCAGCGTGGTATTAGTAGGCCAAGTGCCCTCCGTCCCAGGAGGAGTCCCGTCCCTGCAGTGTGACATTAATGGGCTGTTATGATGATTAAACAAACATATTTTTTTATTAAACAAACTTCATAAAAAAATTCACAAACCACACATTTTTTATTGTTGTCGGTACTATATAGTGCGCAGGAAAGGGGCGGTCTTGTCGGACCAGTTCGGAGGCGCCCGCGCACTCTCCTGCCACATATTCCTTACGTTTTAACATCTAGTAGAAAATGTTAATATTAATATTTTATTGTTTATTCCATTGACCTAACTAGGAACCAGACCTATATCACTCTAAGTGGTTGTAGTAACAGTTAACTTAAAGGAAAAACTTTATTCATTTGTGCAAAAAAAGAAGGAAAACTTGACACTAAAGCCTGTATTAATGCGTCTAGGGGCAGCGTGGTAAAGAGGCTAATTTTTTGTCTAATATTGGTGGAAACTCGTCTTTACGTTTGAATTTTTTTTTTTTTTTTTTTATTTCGTACCTCACATTCAAAGAGAACTTCAAATAACAATAATGGAAAGTTTAAAATTAAAGATAAACAAATGAGTTAAATAAATAAATAAATCACATAAGGCTTAAGACTAGGACCACCATAACGCTGCAGCAGTAATAACTACAGCACTGTTATTTTCGCTGATCCCTTTTATGAAAAGCCTTTTAAAGGGCTGTGAAAAACTATATATCCATCAGCATTAATAATTAATTAGTCTAAACTTTCTCACGGCCTTACTTAACCCTACATAACAGTGCTTCCTCGTCATAACCCTTTTACTATATTGTCACATATGCACGTTATGTTTGAGAGAAAGTATAACATATGATCGAACCCTCATTTAACCTTATTGTCGCTACTAAAATTATATTATGAGAACTTTTGATTAATCTCACTCACTCTATATTTAATCCTGGTGTTTAATAATTAAGAAAATAAACGTTATTATCGGATTATTTTTCTATTCTTATTTACTCGTAAATTCTTATGTTAACTAATCTTTTGTTTTGAAAGTAATGTAATTTCTAGCTCACATTCCCATTACGTTTTCTATTCCTAAATACAGCTGAGCTTTTTCATGGGTACTTAGACTATGTATAACCCTACTGCTGCGAATGGCGTACTATAGGCTATAGGCAACCTATCAATCGAAGATTTTAAAATACTTGTTTGTACGATCCACGAATAATTATCCTGAACCTGGACGTGTTTTTGTAAGTGAATTTAAGATAAGTTATAGTACGTACGTACTTATTCCGTGACCACAGAGTCAATGTTTAATATTTCCTCTAAGTTAAATGAACTTCAAGGGATACACTTAAAAATACATTTATTGTGTAAAGAATGACTTGATAAAACTTTACCGGTTTACTCAAGATGGACATAATCAAATTGCATGACAGAATTATTGGTCGCCATTTACCTTAACGGTGTTAGATTATATAAAAACTTCGTTAATAATTATCGCAAATACCCAAAGTGAGCCACTTGTGATGTTTATTAAATGATGTTTGTTTAGAAGAATTGGTATGCGAATTTGATTCCTGTTCGCTACTGATTGTGTATTACAATAATATAATAATTTGTGTGGGAAATACATGGTGTCACCAATTTATGTCATAAGTGTCTCTAAACCCAACTTATTACTATTTAAAATCTACTACTTCAAAAATTACACCCAATACCAAACTAATAACTTGAGAGAGCAAACTCTTAACAAACTTAATACTAATCTGCTTAGCAAACTGGTTTACCGTAATTATGAAAGGGAAATATTCCTTCCAACCCACATCCTACACTTGAACACCTAAAAGATGGTATGAAGATGGTGAAGAAAGTACAATTAAATATCCAGTACCTATTAGTACGGAAATCTTCGCTAGCAAAACAAGAAGACTCTTCCAGATTTATAGTTCGGCTCTAAGTCAGTGACATTACCATGCTACTTTCCCATAAGATCTTAACATACGTCATATAAAGCAATAATTTTGAAAGGGTTAAAAGAAAAAAGTTAATACAGTATGACACCCCACATGTGTAGGCATCCGGAGTTAACCCGCTACTACTCGCGTCATTAAAACTCCGCTGTCAAATGAAATCATTTGGACGATGTTTCCTTTTAGTATTATTTTATCTCGGACTCGATTATAAACAGATGTTATTCAGTTATAAATCTTTGTCTTTGTACAGAATGGTGCTTTATATAAATATATCAAGTGAAATGTTTTAGGACTTCGGTGTGAGGACTATAATTTCTTATTTGAAGAATTTTCGTACATATACTCGTAAAATTAACAACGCATTAATATGTCACTGCCGGGAAAACTTTACCTTATTATAAAGAGGTAGCCAAACGAATTGGTACAAAGTTCTGTCAATGAAATAGATTAATGTCAATAATAAGTACTTTTAGCTAGTTTCCATGCGGATATCTAAAAGAAAACTTCTTAGATTAAGCTAGTTTTAATGGAAATTTTAGTAAACAAATAAGGAGTGCGCTAAATTAATTATTTTGACATTTTAAACAAGTTTTAAGATTACGTGTTTGTACAAAATATACAAGGCGGCGCATCAAAACAAGAAATTATTTAAACAAAATACTAGATAATATTTAGTATTAGATAAATAATGATAATGATAATAATAATATATTTATGATAGTTATATTATATAAAATATTTATGATAGTTATATTTTTATTTACTAATAAATGCTACGGATTGCTACGCTGCGCTGGCAGATTGGTTTAGATCAAGTTTGTGTTTGACATCAAGTTTTCCCTCTTTTCTAAAGCCCGATTTACACATCGACAAGTACAGTAGCGAGTTTAGTAGTAAGTTGTTGATTAAGTTGATCTAAATAGATCCCCATCCTATTATAGGTACCTACTTAAGTACAAAGAAGCCGCCTCTCGCGTCTCGCCAACTTAACTCGCTAAAAAATAGGACGGAGATCTATTTAAATCAACTTAATCAACAACTTACTACTTAACTCGCTACTGTACTTGTCGATGTGTAAATCCGGTTTTAGAGATAATGAAAGAGAGCTTTCCCTTTTACTTTTAGGATACGGATGACTCTCTCACTCCCATTCTTACTCACCACTCGAAAAGTATTGTTTAAATGACAATGCAACACAATAAAATAATCAAAAAAATAACCGAGTCATAGTTAATACTATACATAAAAATAATAACAATAAAAAAAACATGTTATAATTATTACTTAGTGATACTCAACCAAATCCATCATGGCCGGTCGTTAGATGACTCCATTATCGATTAACAACTAAGATTTATATTTTTAAACCCAACCTCATGTCATTCGTCATTAGGATGAACGCATTCGATGTAAAAAATGGTGCCCGATCGATCTTGGACCGGCTTCCATCGTTATTAACGTCAAGGACCGACAAAACTGTTGATAAAATCTTGCTACTATCCTCTTTGGTAACCATGATAGATTTTATTGATAAATTTGTTTATGTTACAAAGGAGAAATTATAAAAAGAAAGAAAGAAATCTGAGTCCTGTGAGCCTCTGAGTAAAAGACGAGAAGTTTATGTAGGATAGTCGTGTAAAAAAGAAAATCAAAGAAATTACATTTTAAATAACAATAATATTTTTTTAAAAATACGGTACTCGGTGTACTCGTAATTTATAAGAATTTATCTTGAAATTCCGCCTCCATATTATTTAATTTTAAGGTTAAAGAAGTAATGGTGTTAAATAATTCTTTTTTCATAATTAATAAATTAATTATGCTTAACAGACATCAATTTAAAGGACACGAAGAATATCTAGGCCCTGTACAAAGATTTCTGGATCGCACAAAAAATTAATGTCTGCTTACGTGACCGCTGCCTGTTTCACTGAGGCTGTCATTGCCTTGGTGGGCAGACTGGTTAACAAGCTTTTGTCTTGTTTTTCTCCTCTTCCAATGATAGCTTATATACACCCTCGGGATAAGGGAAGTAGTGACTTTTAAATTGCAGTCTATTTTCTAGTCATTTTATTAAAAATAGTAATGTAGGTAGTAGTACTAAGTAGTATTAGGTATCGGCATTACTTTGCCATACAAAAAAGTAAAATTTAAAAGTAAATTACATAAGTAGATTTTGGATACAAAAGATCCTAATTCGTGTGAATTTCTTACCATAATCATAATACAACTAAAATATTAAATAAATATACGGAGCAATTAAGTTTTTTTTCGACTTCATTAAAATAACTACCTATATTTTCAAAATGTTAACCTTGAATTTATGCAATTGGCATAAAAATGAGTTTAAATTATAATAATAATTATATCATTTAATATTATATATTGCTTATTTAATTGTTAAAAATTTTAAATTTTGATGAGATCGCAGAGGTATTTTGGATTATCATTCCAAATGCTTTCCTGAAGCCATCGACTTAAGCAACTAGGAAAATCAACGTGTGGTTTTACTCGGTTCGAGTTCGACACGGCACTGGTACTGACAGGCCTCTGTGTTACAAAAAACTTTGTCACATATTCGGTAAAAAAGTGATAAGTAAACTTTAACGTCTAAGGCAAATATCATCTGCATAACAGCCCATTAATGTCCCACTGCAGGGACGGGCCTCCTCCCATGACTGAGTGATACTTGGCCTACTAATACCACGTTGGCCAGACGGATTTAACAACAAACCTTATACCAAAGGTTTTATTTCAAGTTTTCCTTCTTTTTATTTCGAAAGATAATATTTACGGATAGTCCCTTAGTCGGTTTTTACGACACCCATGGGATGAGACGGGGTGGTGACATATTGTATTCTTACTCCGTCACCACACGGAGTAAGAAGGCAAAAAAATATATTATGAATGTATCTAGTGCAGTACTATTACTACTATTATTTTAAAGATCCCTTTCCTGCGTTTTATGTTGGTACGTTGCATTCTAAAACCTTAATGCCCCGCTTGTAAGCTGACCACTTTGAACTAAATATAATTCTTAAACAAACACTTTTTTAATACAAAAAATCACAATCAGAATTCTATATGACCATAATGTAAAATTAAATGGTAATCCTACGAGTAGGTAGGTATGTATCTTACACTACTTTGATCGCCATTTGCATTTCCCTTTGAGCGGGAAAAGAAAATGGTCGCGATTTCAACTAAGTTTTTTTGTGATGCACAGACTCAATACGTAGAGAAACTAAATCGTTTGAATAATCATTTATAAATTTCTTTTGTCTATGCAGTTTTACTTAAATGTGTTTTTAAGTATTGAAACTATTCTTTTTATTTGTTAGAAAATATAACTGCCGAATTAGGTATAAAGCATTATCGCCTTAACCTTAAGTCTTAAGTTATAAAATTTTCTGTTAAATTCAGAAACCATATTCCCTTCCTAATAGGGGGCAAAAGGACAGGTCCTTTTTTCTTTCTTCAAAACTACATCCCCTAAGTTCTTACGGCACAGTTTTCTAAGATACTCATATCACAATAGCACAATGAAGTGTCATCTTCACCGTCTAAAAAGGTGTAGTTTGTATCACGAAGCCCATCACAGAGAGCGCTCGACTGTTGCTAACATAACGACGAACAAACCTGACGTTTTATTAAATTCTTATTCGTTTGGCGCAGTGAGTGTTATGAATCGCGCGAGACACGCGATGTCTAGAGCTTTTACCTTCTATCTAGTCTCACGCCATTCCCACCCTTTGTTCCACCATACTCACAGTTTAACAAATAACTTACATTTCGGCATATTCGGTAAAGGATTTATAGGTTTTTAACAAGCAAGTTTGCAGCATTTGTTTACTGTAAAGTTTATCGAATTTCATTTAGGCATTATTGGCCTGCAAGGGGCTCTGAGCGCAATTACTTTTCGGCATAAACTGCGCCACCAATCAAAGCTACGAACGATATTGGATATACTGGTCAACGTTGACTACTCGCTTTAGTCAATATACAAGCGAAACATAAAGCAACCAACATTTTTAGATTAAATTGAATATCTCAATCATTTTAATTACTCCTTCTAACAATAACACAATACATTCTCAGTTTATTAATGTTCTTTTTCTTTATTTCCAGATACAACAACGCCATATGTCCTTTACAAAGATGGCGTTGAACGCGCTCCTCCCGGGACACAATGGGGCGGAGGTGTACTGGACGGTGGATACCAACCGATGCAACATCAAAGCCCAGGCGGGCCCTCGCCTCAACCTGAGCCACAACTCGCCTCACCAGCACCGTCGCCGTACCCTCCTGCACCTCCACCCCCTGACCCAACAGGCGCAGCCGAAGATGCCGCACAGCAACTCGCTCAACAGCAAGCTCAACAACAAGCGCAGCAACAACAGCAGCAACAACAACAGCAACAAACTTCTCCCGAACACATGCAAGTGGAGCAACAACTCCAAGCACAGACACAGCCTACAACACAAGACCATCTCGACAGGACTCCATGCTTTGTCCCGCAACCGGACCTTCAGCAGCAGTATACGCCATACTTCAAAGAAGCAAGACCTACTAGCCATATGCTTGGCACGGGTGGATTCCCTCTTCACTACCTAAAACAAAATGGTGGTGTTCTTTCGCTCGAGGGCCCACTTGATCAATACGCAACGCCTGACTTACGTCATCTGCCTGATATTGTCCAGCCAGAGCCACCGAAGCCACGCAAGCATAACCCTAACTCGGAACTGCGACTGTTTAAATGTCTGACGTGTGGCAAAGACTTCAAACAGAAGTCAACATTACTACAGCACGAGCGGATCCACACAGACTCGCGGCCATACGGATGCCCGGAGTGCGGCAAGAGGTTCCGGCAGCAGTCGCACCTGACCCAGCACCTGCGCATCCACGCGAACGAGAAGCCGTACGCGTGCGTCTACTGCCCGCGCTCCTTCCGCCAGCGCGCCATCCTCAACCAGCACCTGCGCATCCATTCCGGTGAGAAGCCATATACGTGCGGCGAGTGCGGCAAACATTTCCGCCAGAAGGCCATCCTGAACCAGCACGTCCGCACACATCAAGGCGAGCGCTATTCACACATATATCTCCACACCAAGCCCCAGCGCGCGCCGTCCGCACTGACCGAGGTCACTGCTGCCGGCGCTCGCATTCCCCGCCGCCCCCCGCATCGTCGATTCGGTCTCGCATCCATTGGCCTTCCTATCAAACAAATTCTCGGTCCCCTCGTCGCCCACATCGCACAGGGCGCTCGCGAGACGCGGAACCGACCGCCGGACGCTCCCGTAACCGCTCCTCAGTTCAATTAACCCACTCGTCGGTTACCTTTCTACAGACACCCCCACTAGTAACTGACCAGCCTGTTCGATTTTTGCAGACGTTTCGCCGCATCTCATCTTCAAGAATGGTACGACACCTACACTTTGGCCCCAGGATGTGCCATTTCCCGCTGATGAAAATAAGGAGGAAATCCAGTCAACGTTCGGCGACGGAGACGGTCAAAATGGAGAACAACGTGGATCCTGTTTCTCACCAGGCGACACTGCGCAATACCCTGCATACTTTAAAGATACAAAAGGTCTCAACCACTCAGTATTTAGTTCCGGACTTTCATTACAATACTTAAAAGGTGGTAAACTGCCAGACGTCTTGGGTGGTAGAGCGATGCCTCTGTACGTTCGTTGCCCCATTTGCCAAAAAGAATTTAAACAAAAGTCAACATTACTACAACATGGATGCATTCATATAGAATCACGTCCATACCCCTGCCCGGAGTGCGGCAAGCGCTTCCGACAACAATCGCATCTGACGCAGCATCTACGTATTCACACCAACGAAAAACCCTATGGGTGTGTTTACTGCCCCCGCTTCTTTCGCCAGCGAACTATCTTAAACCAACATTTGCGCATACATACTGGTGAAAAACCGTACAAATGCACACAATGTGGCAAAGACTTCAGGCAAAAAGCGATTCTTGATCAGCACACAAGAACGCATCAAGGTGACAGACCATTCTGTTGCCCAATGCCTAACTGCAGGCGACGATTCGCTACCGAGCCCGAGGTAAAGAAACACATCGATAACCACATGAATCCGCACGCAGCCAAGGCTAGGCGGGCAGATGCCTCTAAAACGCCGCGGCCATTACCGCCCGCAGCCGCGGTGGTGAAGCCTGAGCTTTACTTCCCACAATGCTACGCGCCCCCGTTCCAACAGTTCCCCGGCTCTCAGCCGGAGTTCAAGCCAGCAGTGGGCCCGGGCGCGCCCGTGGCGTGTCTCCCGGCTCAGTGACCCGCGCCCCCGCCGCGTTGGCACCCGGCGCCCACGCACGCGCACGCGCATGCGCACCACGACCTCTACGCCGCTGAGCGACTCTACAACTGAGCGTAGCGGCGTCACGCAACGTATACGACTCGCGGCCTACACTAGTGCCGCGAGCTTACAGTACCAGTAGTCAACATGTATCATTAACCGGATCGCTGTAAAACGAGCTTCGATCTGTAAATAACGTCCTGTTCATACTCCGTCGGGAGGTCTGTCGCGATGTACAGTTTACAGTTCATAACAGAGTAGTGTTACCGTCAAGAAAGCGAGTACAGATAGCATTTCTGCCCCGTAATCATTAAGTTACCACGTAAGAGTTAGTTTTCTCAGTGATTATCAATTCTGATGAAATTATCGAGCAGACGAGCCGAGCTAATCGAGCTCGGATATTTAGAATTTAATACACTTCGTTGAAATCTAAAAATTAAGAATTGATCTTTTACCACATAACAATATTTCGCGATGAATGTTTCCGGCGCTACGTTGTGCCTAATTGTAATAAATATACATATTTTGTAGATGTATTAAGTTAATTTTATTTACGAGTATTAAGAGATAAAATCTGGCAAACAATTTATGGGGTTTTATAAAGGATCCAAGATGCTCAAAATACGTTTTAAAGTAACGATAAAGAATGATATGAATTTACGAGTTAGCTTTTAGGCAGAGTTCGTACGTAGTGCATTATAAGATACAAATCAATAGCGTCGATGAAACAGATTCAAGAATAGAAACCAAAAATATAGGTTACCTTTTGTCATCCACATTATAGCTTGTTAGTAAATACAGAAAGTTTTGTTCTCAACGCATTTAATAATTTAAAAACGTGAGATTAATAAGATGTCTTCTTCACACTATAGGTGCCAAATAGTGTAGTGATTTATAAATTTTTTCTACCAGCTTGTATAATAGTTGGCCTAGTTTAGGTTGTTACCAGTTTTTTCAACGATGTGACAAAATGAAAAGCATTTAAATGGAAAGGGTCAGACTGAGAGAGGACTGTGATAGGTAGGTTAGGTCTATTTCGCTCATTTAGCGTTAAATCTTCGTGTGTCGAGACGTAATCGAGTATTCGTTGCGTAGTCGAGTGAATATTTCGAACTTAGTTTACTTTATGTGCATTGATTTATTTGTAAGATGACTCGATATCGAAAAATATTTATGTTCCTAAATTATGTCTGCTGAACCAGGGTGCCAATGAAAGAGTATAATGATTTATACAGTGAAATTCAATTCTAATCCTAACACCAGTACTTATGAAAACAGTTCATTCAAATCATATTAATTCCAAATTCACATTTGCATTCGAGTTTTTCGTCTCCAAATTACTTTGTTCCGATTTATATAATATTAAGCTAAGGATTGAAATCTCTGTATGAAGAGTACTCTACCATTAGTGCTCTGTGTAAGCTTTTGATTGTTCTTGTGTCTTTATTATATAACATGGGAGCGTCGCCTTCTCTTTCTTGACTGATTTAATAACGTAATAACGATGAGTGAGATTAGTAAATTTTACCAATTATAGGTAAGGAGTGTGATGACGTAAAGTGCTTTGTTGTAGCTTGATCCATGGGACGGAGGGTATTCCAGAGTAATTCTTATTTCTAATTTAGCTTAGACTTATCGACTTTCGAATTACCAAGCAATTCGATCATTCATCGCGAAATAACTTAGTATTTAGGGAGAATAAAAATATTATATAAAATTTGGGACGTTGTTGGAGTATTCTGGTGTTTCATAATAGCTGACATTTTTAAAATTTATTGAGATTACAACTTTTAAATAACACGAGTTCTATTACGGACTGAGCTAGATGTATATAATACATCTTTAAATAAATGACATGAAAGTTTTTAAACTAGTCTCACAGACTATAAATGGCCTGTACTCCAGAATATTCCAACAAACTTTTTAACGTTTTAATAACTCTGTTTGTATCTATAGACAACTTATATAGCTTATTTTACTATATTATTGTGATGGTTTCGTTTTCCTACCGCATAATATGAACTGTTAATTAAATATAGGTGTAATAGTACGGTGGATTTGTGGGAGTCACATAATAATACAATTTATTATTTGTCACTATAAAGTGATTGATGCAATATTATTATTTAGTGGGTTAATTGTGTGTTTATTTTAATAACGAATTTTAAAGCATTGGACAGTTATGAAAATTGTATAGCTTTTAGTTGTGAACGTGATTCAATATGTCGGCTTCATTACCATTTAAAGCACCGTCTAAGATTTATTATAAATAACCAAATATAATGTATACGATTGTTTCCAAATGAGCTCTTGTGCATTACCAACGTAAGCCGCGTACAATCACGTTCACAACTGACAAGCGACAGTAGTATGTTTTTATTTACCGTTTGATTTTCCTATCAAACTTTCGGAGGTTTACAAAATATATCAAAAAATATATAAAAAACATCGTTATCGAAGAAAATTATAAAGTAATCTTCCGTGACTTAAGATTATTCCACAAGATTTCCATGTGTGATCCTCCTTGTAGTGTGTCACGCCGCCCTCGCCCCTCAACACACAATAGAATATGATTGAGTTGTATAGTTTATAACATGATACACAAGCAGCCTTAAACAATAATAGTTGATAAGTATTTTTATACAATATAATGTATGTATATATCCCCCGGGCGCGGGCGTGTCGGCGGCGGCGTGTTACGCTCGCGTACAAAAGTTTGAATACAACAAACATACAACACAGTGCCATAGCCGAGATTTAACCTCAGATTTATACTTATTAGATTTTTATACCGATACAAATGGATTTAATTTTTAAATATAAAAACAAGAAGTGATTAAGTATACAGAGATTACAGATGATATTTTATACATTTATTATTACATACAATATTATTAAAATGAAAAGGTAAATGTGAAATAGGCTTACATTTAGTGTCGTGTTTGCAACGTGCTAAGTACATAAGTAAATATACATTTTTAATTATAAATGAGTTGTGAACAATGTGTTATTATATAAATATTTTTCACAACTCTGTTATACCTACATAATGTCTTCGAACGCACGTTTGTTAAGTACTCTAGAATTTTCTTTCCTTACATACATTCACTGTGGTTATTGTAAATACATATCATTGCAAATTTTCCGAGTCAGTGTTGCAACTTTATTTGGTTTTTATTGAAACCGAACAGTCGTAAACAAAAATGTTAACCATACCATAAACTAGAATGGTTCGGTTTCAATGGATCTGATTAAAGTATAGTGAAATGATACATTTCGGTAACATATTCACGTCCCTGGCTGTTCTGTTTGTATCGCTCACTGTTTTGTTAAGTTTTGCTCAATTACACGTGTATGTATTACCTATAAAGTTACTCTTATTAGTTTTGTTTAATATACGAAATGATTTTTGTAAAATATTTTTTTGAGAGCACGGTTTTGCTTTCTTATGAGACTATTTTTAAGTGCTAAATGTATGATCGTGTACGATCTTACTTGTATTTGTTTATTCATTTCGCTAATCTTGTAGTAACTACAGTCTTAAACTCTATTAAACAGAATCATGCCGTAAAAAAGCGTGCCGTCCAGTACTCATCGGAAATCCATACATGCAGTTTCTAAGTAATACTTGGATTGATTTTCCGGAGATTCTTTTCAAATACATTAATTAGGTTGAAGCATGTTCCTAACCTTTATAATACGTAATATTTATTTATGTGACATGTCATTTCTTAGCTACTACCCGTAGAATAGATATACAATCTGTAATCATTACCTATTACATATTCTTGTTTAACTAACTTCTTCTCAATGGAATGAAATTCCGTCAAACATCTCACAACAGTATAGGGTCTTGCAGATTATTATTTAAAATACAGAGTTATAATAATTAACCTAACCTTAAGCAAAACTAAACACTCTTCTTCATAATTGTATCGCAATACCTACTTACCTACTTAATTTTGTATATTTTTAAGTTGTTAAAAATATTAAAAAGGAGAGAATAAGATTGCATTGTACTATTATATACTTTGCATATAAACTTAATAATTATCATCATAACGTCAATTGTATTAAATACAATTATCAGCAATGTAAGTGAAACTGAACCATTGCTAAACATTAAACACATAGTTTAGTGAACGAAAACTTGAATATAATATTTTCACTAAAACTTCGTATGCATTTAATAGTGATCTCAAAGTGAAATATTGGCGAATGTACAAGTCGAATTACACACAGTTTCTTTTAATAATTAATAATAATACACATATCCACATGCTTAGTAATTTTTAGTATTAAAATGTGAAGCAATATATTGTAAAAAAAATTGTGTACTCGACGTTACGATTCGTTTTAACTGATGCCAAGTTTCAATACATTTTGGTAGTATACGCATAGGATATAAATACTTCTTATTTTCTGTCGCATCACAAAACAGTGTTACGGACATTATTATATAATAATCAAAAGGTTTACGTCTACGCATGTAAACTTGAGCTTAGTATAAAAACTATCATTTCATAGATAAGTTGGCTACGAATTATTTCAACGTCTTCCATTTTCAAAGTAGTTTAAAAAAAATAATGTGGCGTTTATAATTTGTATATCACTGTAGCTAAGGTTTTATATAAATCTGGTGTGGCTATGATGAAAAAATAAATATAGCAATACCGATAAGCTTTAGAAACAGATTTTTAATAATATTTAGTTTTCTTGTCGAGTCTACGCGGCATATTAGGTAATTAGACGTGCTCTACCATGTCGCGTATACACGGCTGTATAAAGAGTTACTTGCTTATGTCTTTAAAATATAAAAATAAATGCGTATAACTGCAGATAGTGCAGTACCAGTGCAATACACATCATTTTTTGGCGATATTAATGTATAATTTATGTTATAAATGACTTATTTTTAAAATAGTTTTAGTGTTATATAAAATAATTGGTAGCCAACATAAAAATGGCCTATTATAATTTGATATAATGTTAGAATACACCTAATGATTGTACACACTGCCACTCGCCAACCGCTGTCGGAAAAAACATAATTAATTACATGATAATTTTTAACACAATAGAGACTTGTTAAAACAGTTCCACAATAAAATAAGTGTTGTTGAATTTTTTAATAAAATATGGACATATTTAGAATAATGATCTTGTAGTCTGGATTGAGTTTTTTAGCAGATTTTATTAAATAAAAAGAAAGGTTTTTCGTCTCTGTGTATAAATAATAAAAGAAAGTTACGTCGCCTATTCAGCTTATTTTTGCTACAATACTTATTTTAAGCCATACAATAACAGTTTTAAATAATAGTACAATACATATACAGAATATACAATTATAAATATACAATACAATATACATTATACAATAAAGCGGTGATATAATTTATTTACGAAGCATTGTAGGCGGCGTACCTTGAGGTAAATTGATTTCATTAATTAATGGGTGCTGTTAAATCATTAATTGTACATATTTATTGTAATATACTACAATAGACTGGTAAATTTACACTGTTGTTAGGTTTCTACAGAGTTATCTGCTGAGCTCGTCTGTCTACTGATTATACAACATAATATTTATTTGTACACAAACGACAGGTACCTGCATCTTTATACTTAGACTTTTATATTCATTACATGATCTTTGTTTGTAGAAATAAAGGTCTATTTGTACCAAGAATAAAATAATCGTAGGACAATCGACACTTAGCTGTATTTATAAGCGAAAGACGAGAAATGCTAACCTAACCTAACCTAACTCTTGATGTATACAAACATTTGGCCTCCACACACATATTCCATCATTCAACTAAAATTGTTTACGGTATATAATTACTATAATATACTTAAATTGGTACATATAGACCTTTATGTATTGTACATAATATTTACAGAACTCAACAGTAATATAGAAATATTAAGTGTTATATTTAAATGGCCTATAATAATCAGTAGCGGACAGACTCGGTCCACATGTTACAATAGAATATATTTTCTTACATACCTACAGAGAAGCCGAAATAGATTATATAAAATTAATTTTAGACAATCCCAGAATACAAGATCGAACTTTTTACACACAACAATAAACAACAGACTTCGGTTAATTTCAATAGAGAATTTTTAAACATTTTTTTTTTTCGAAGAAAACAGTTGGTTGCGAAGATCACAAAGATCCAGGCGAAAAAATTTAAACGTTGGCATTTATTAAAAAAAATATTATAAAAAAAATTGTAAATATATTTTCTAGTTCTTCCAAAATATCAGTATTAAATACAAAATTCAACTTTGGTTAAGGTCAAAAATGTATGTGTGATCTATAGAGAATTTTTGAATTAGATTTTCCTTGATGTAACTTTTAAAATATATTTTAATTATTTTTAATTACATTAATTTCTTGAATAGTTGATATTTTACTTGAATTGTAATATTCTTGCCTAGAATTGCATTTATGTTAGTTACTTATTATATGTTTGAAGTTGATACCATCGTATTTATGTATATTATTATTATATTAAGGGTTTTGTTTGTTTTTTTTGTCATTAATAGAAGTAAAATGTTGTAAAAAGTAAGCTCGTTGTATTTTATCAAATAAACACTTTTTAGTCCAACTGAAACAATAATATGAAGTTTTATTTTAATTTATATTATATTGCACCTATTTACAGCTTTTGGGTCAATCGTATTTATAAAGTGCTTTGTGCAACCAGTAAGTACCTATCTAAGTAGATAAATATCATGTAGGAGCTGCTGTCTTTTCAAAATGGAGAAAGAGCATTCGCACGATTACTGACTAAAAATACAGGATGTTACAAACCGTGTTCATTCCGAAAGTGACATAAAAGACTTTTAGGGGACTTCTACTTAAAAAGTCAGTATATCCGTAAAAAATCTGACCATCCATAAAATCAACCAATGTACAACACAACAGCGTAGCATGTGTAGGCCAACCGAATTCCCTCTTTCTCCTTCCTTTCAGATTAATTCCCTCTTTGAAAGGATTTTTTGTGCAGTGAGACGTTCATAGGCGGATATGATGATAAGTAGGTATACCTTAGGGTGTGAAATTCAGAACCCAGGACTCTCATACAGAAGTGAGAACTAATAATAGGTACTGACAAAACTGTAGACCTGTACAATAAGCAGCAAAAAAAAAACATTTCTCAAACTCACGAAACAGCATAAAAGATGAAAACTGATCTGTATACTTACCATCAATTACCTTTTACAATCCTGGTATGGAAGGGTTACAAGTTTGTGAGATATTAAACAAACATTTATTTCTCTCCTCGTTTAATCAACTTAGCAATCCGTTCTTTATTTCTATACACACATAGATCCATGAAAGTTAAACTTAAAAGCAAGCAGTGGCCCAACATGTCCTTTTGTAACTCTTTCTGTGATCTGTACATATGCTGCAAGGGTTCCGGTACGTAAGCGTTTGTGTTCTTCTCACTAGGTTGTGAGAGATCTTTTAGTAGCATTTCTACTGTTTGATCTGTTGACACCCTTTCGTTGCCTACTAGTGTGCCGTAGAGTCTGAAATAGAAAATTACTTTAAATTATACAATTTTTCCGTGTGATGACGGAGTAAGAATACAATATGTCACCACCCCATCACATCCCATGGGTGTCGTAAAAACCGACTAAAGGACCAACCGTAAATATTATCTTTGCGAAATAAAAAGAAGGAAAACTTGAAATTAAACCCTATACCAATCCGTCTGGCCAGCGTGGTATTAGTAGGCCAAGTATCCCTCCGTCACGAGAGGAGTCCTGTCCCTGCAATGGGACATTAATGGGCTGTTATGATGATACAATTTGACTGTTAATTTAATGTAATGTTAACAAAAAGCAAAGAAAAAATAAATAAATAGTTTTGAATTTGATTGAAGAGGGAGGCACAGTAAAAAAAAAACCGTCTTCAACCTTGCCGAGCAAGGTTGGAGACGATTTTTTTTATAAATATTGGCTTAAGATCTTATATCTTATATATAGCAATAAATGTTGGTAACAAGATAGAGAACTAATGAAACAAGTTGACATCATCCTAATAATAGGATGAATATACAATAAAATAACAAAAAAAAAACTTATATATAAATAAAAATAAATAAATACTCTCAAATAACATAGATGTTATGATATGATATGAGATACAGATGGCATTTTATTAAGTTTTAATGTTACGTTGGAAAAAGGTACAGATGGCGTTTTGTTAAGTTTTGACGTTGAGGCTCAACGCAATAATAAAACGCCATCTGTATCTTTTTCCAAGTTCTATTAAGCTGTATTGCCAATTATTTGAAGGTGTAAAATTTATCAACATTCATATTTATGTATTAAATACACTGGACCGCAATGAAAACGGGTCGCTTACATAAACCTTAATAACTTTCAAAATATTGGAGCTAGCTTTATGAAATAAAGACTAAATGATAGACAATTTAATCACAAATAATGCCGCAAGTAAAATCTTTCAAGTTATTTTTTATTATTGTAATAAATCCATAAATTAAAAATAAACACACAATTTTTAAATTTTAACAAGTTTCGAAACCATTTCTTTTACTTTTTTTTTCTGTTGTATCATGAAAAAGACGCATTTTATATACAGAAATTCAATATTCTGACCAAATTAGCATAAAAACATGCCTCTAACCCCTGAAGAGTCTACAAGGATTCCAGAAATGGTAGAAAAATGAGGTAGTCATCGTTATACAGCGAGAACTGTTAGTTTATAGACCTCAATCGTTCGAAAAGTACTCCAGCCATTAGAAGAGACTGTATCCAATGCGCGCAGACCAAGATCTGAACCAACAGCGTGCACAAAAACACAAGAGGATCGTTTCATGGTGTCGAGAATGTTGAGAAATTGATTTCAAACGGCTGTTGTAGTCAAAAATCATTTGCTACGTGCTCGAGAAAGCAATCCAAGCACGTGTATAGTGAGGCAGTCTCTAGATGAAGCAAAATTACAGTCCTAGACCTGCAAATATTCGTGAACTTGAAAGACATCATCAAAATTCAAGATAGAGTGATAATAGAAAACTCGTGAATAGCACTCATGGCTGATTAGTTAAGGAAAGTGTTTCCGATGAGTCGAGGTTTACGTTATATAAGCACGATAGTAGGCTAAGAGTCTGCAAAAGACTAGGAAACCTGTATAACCAAGCTTACATTGAAAAGAAAGTACCTTATGTCGGAGGCACTGTACACGTGTGGGCTGGAGTTTCTTCTGAAAGCCGCACCGAGCTAGTAATGATATAAAATGGTACTTTAACTGCAGAGAGGTACTTGAATGAAATCATTAATGAGTATGATGGGTCATTTTTGTTAAACATCGGCGAAAAAGGCACCTTTATGGAACTCAACGCTCGTCTTCATACAGATTTAATAGTGTTTAAGTTCTGTAAAGATGTCGCTATCACACGTATGAAGTGGCCAGCACGCAACCCAGACTTGAAACTGATCCAGCATGATTGGGACGTATTGGGTGGATGAGGAGAACATCAATATTTCCCTCTAATCACTGTTTATGAACTCAAAGAAGCAGTGATAGAGAAATGAGTGTAGTTTCCTCAGGATTAAATTAAAAACCAAATGGAAAGCGTCCAAAACCAGATGACAGCTGTATTAACAGCTTTTGATAATAATACAGTGTATTAAATGAGTGAAAATTGCACTTTTGATACCCTTTACCTGTTTTCGACATCAACTTACTTTTGTTAAAAATACACTTAACCATCTGTAATTTTTATCACTTTCATTTGAGGACTGTTAAATTATCTTTATTTTAGTCTTTATTTCATAAAGCTAGCTCCAATATTTTGGAAGTTATTAAGGTTTATGTAAGTGACCCGTTTTCATTGCGGCCCAGTGTATTATAGTCAAGACACTTAATATTGCAATAAAAAGCAACAACTCTTATTTAAAAATTGGTTACAGAAATTCGAGATCGCATAACTTCGGTGCTATGTTATTCGTTTTGGCGTTTATTCCTTTTCAAGTGATTCCTATTAATGAAAAAAGGGGTCGTGTTATTCGAGGTTGCATGACTTCGTTACTAAGAAATTCGTGGTGGCGTGCATTCGTTGTTTGTGATTCGTGATAGTAAACTTTCAGGGTCGTGGTATTCGTTGTTTCACTTTTCGTTGTCACATATTACACCCAAGTATTTTTTACTGTACAAGACTTGTATCATTTCGTGTTCTTTTTACTTCTTTCTACTGCCACTTTCAGTAAAACGAAGTATTTTCATCATCATCATATCAAGAGCACTAGTGGTCCGCTGCTGGACAAAGACTGTCTCTCTAAACGTCAACAATTTAATGCTTCCCTTATCCATTTGCCGTGGCGGCAAGTGGTTGCTTCGGGTGCGCCAAAGTTCACCAAAATTTTCAACTACTACTATTTCAGGTACGACAACCGAAAAGACTTGTCTACATGTTAGATAGATTACAAGAAGGCGTATGATTCTGTTTCTCATACATGGCTTCTGAGAGTGCTAAAGTTGTATAAGATTGATCAGGTCGGTAGAAGTAAGGAGAACTTATTCAGGTGGGGGTTTAGGGAGGACCAGGAATGTATGTGTGGTGCTGTTCCACAAACAATGGAACATCTGTTATCTTGTCCTTTGAGACCCAACACATGGACAATGGAAGATCTCATGCATGCCACTGAGAATGCAATACTCGTGGCAAAATTTTGGCAAAAAAAAACATCGACACGCATAAAAGAAGAATATAAAATTGATGCAACTCTAACAGTGAAACGTTAAGATGAAAATTTTTAGGTGCCCGGTGGATCCATATTGGCTCACCTAAAGTTCTTCACCCGAAATTTGTTCTTCCTAACGATTTATTATCCGAATGATCACTCTTTCTAAAAAAATTTAATCTTGATGTTTTCATTCATGCTATTTGTATTGGTAACTGAGGACGGTCAAATCACAGTTTTTTTTTTAATTGGCCTACTAGAATGACTATGGTGCCTGATGTTAACTGTTTTTGCAGTCAAAAGTGAAACAATAACTATATGACTTTGAATAACAGTGTAAAAGAGGGTTATGTTGAGAAAATATAGGAAAACAAATGAAAGTATAGGAGATGTTTATTGCTATAGTGTATTCACGGAGACGAGTTAGTATAGCGCCTTCTTTATCGCACATTATCATACAAATGACAAGGACAAAAATACTTTTTTAGGGTCGGTGGGCGTTAACAAAACCTTAGAAATGTAAATGTGCGTTCACACTGCGCTTCTTAAAAGTTCGCTTAGTTTATTACTGCGGCTTCGTCTGTCGTATAAATTGAGAGACATTAATTTGATAGATTTTTTTATAAGTACCTACTTTTTGTATATCTGATGGATATGAAGGAAAGAAATAAAATCGAGAGTTAATGATTAAATTTTCTTTATTATATTATAATTTATAATTTTTTGTATATGACTGTTTGTTTCTTAATATAATAAATAAATAATATACAATATACCTACTTATACAAGTTTATAACATATCAGGATCATCACCATCACTCTCCGTACTATCACTACTGTCGTCGTTATATTTTTTTCTCGTAATCAATTACAAGTATCCTGTTTTTTACGTTGGGCCGTTAAGATTTGCTCTATTTTTCTAGAGTGATAAGAAGCGTTATCCATGACTATCACAGAATTATCACCTAGCTTATTTAAAACTTCTCTAAACCAATTTTCAAATTCTTCGGCATTCATCTCCTTGTGATAATCGCCTTGTTTCTTCGACTCAAACATATTTAGACCACCTTCGACAAATCCATCCTCACTCCCGATGTGAGTAATAATTAGTCTTTTACCTTTTCCTGTTACGAGAATATAAAACATGTTATATAACACGTGTTTCAACAATGAGAATATAACAATAACTTAATGATAATAATAGCAATGGATATAGCGCACCAGTTTAATATACAAAAATTTTTAAATAGTATTTTACTATGGTAATGCTCATTTATGACAAAAGAACAATAAACGGGTCATTAGCACACCTGCGATGCTTAAAAATTACCATGAACAATTTATTAAAAAAAATACACACCTGAAGGTGTTTTCAAGCCAGTCGTTAGTCTATTAATAAATTATAAAATCCAATAGACCAGCCGGTTCACAAGTCGAGCATACAGTCACAAGTATGAGCACGTCTGCACAGCACGGGAAGTATGAGTAGACTAAAAAGTACTCGTACTGTGTACACCGCCTTAGCGTTTATCACTGACCAATCGCAATTAAAAAATTGTGTGAGTGAGATAGCGCTCTACTAACTCGTCTCCGTGAATACACTATAGTGACATTATGAAGTCGAATGCTTCGGAATTCAAATATGAGAGACAAAGTATAATTAGGAATTGCGATTGTTAGTATGAAAAATGTTAGGAAAAACATTTTCGGATTTCCAATTATCGGAGTTTAAATTTAGGTGAACTTTGGCGCACCCGGACCCGGTTGCTTCATCATTTACTGTCTTACCTGTAAGGTAAAGTAGGCCTTAAAAAGTAAACTTTCTGTTCTAAACTGTCTTCGCTTTCATCAGAGGATGATCTGAAATCAAAATTAAAGATTATGATACAAAGTATTATATTTTGCACATAGTAACATACTATAAAATATAAGTTATACCATCATTATCATCATAAAGGTGACGAAGGGATACTTGGCCTACTAATACCACGCTGGCCAGACAGATGGGTATAGGGTTTAATTTAAAGTTATCCTTCTTTTTATTTTGTAAAGATAATATTTACGGATAGTTCCTTAGTCGGTTTTTACGACACCCATGGGGTAAGAGAGGGTGGTGACATATTGTATTCTTACTCCGTCAACACACGGAGAAAATATAAGTTGCAAGTGAATAATATTATAATAACAGTTATGAGACACAACACTCTCTTATTTGAACTAAAAATGGCTAATTGATTAAATATACACTATCTGCATTATAGACCATTAATGTTTTTCTTCAGTTGTCGTGGCTTGGGCGAGACCTAATTTTGGCGCGAGTTAGAAGAAGCCCATCATAACACCCCATCAATGTCACATTGGAGGGTCGGGCCTCCTCCGTGACGTAGGGATATTTGGCCTATTAATACCACGCTTACCAGACGGATTGGTACAGAGTTTAATTTTAAGATTTCCTTCTTTTTATTTCGTTAAGATGATAGTCCTTTAGTCGGTTTTTACGACACCCATAGGATGATATGGGGTGGTGACATATTGTATTCTTACTCCGTCACCACACGGAGAAGAGGCCTATATCGATTGGTAAATAGATTAATTTTTTTTTTATTGCGGAACCGTAAACATTTTTTGAAAACTCTCTCTACCTTGCTGCATGTCGTGGCGGAGCAGCGGACGCTTTTCGATAAGATGGAGTTGTAACACTATTACACCGTTCTGCGATGACGGAGAAGATAAAAACTTTGATGAAAGAATAGATCCTCAGGTGCGCAGCGCTCAAACATACGCTGAACAAAATCAATTTAACTGGCTTGGTGGTGTGGCAGTCAAGGTAGCGGCTGACGTACCGGTTGTGGGCTTAAAACTCACGCCGGACAATACTTTTTGCAAAAGTCCCCACGACATAGGGCATGATCCCTAGTGCGAAAATTTATATTACACTCACCACAACATATGCATTATTTTATTACACCTGCAGCTAAAAATTTACAAAAAAAAATTTATTAATGACCTGGCGACATCTATTTAATTTTTAATGTACTTTACAGATTACTTTGCTCCCACATTGAAATCAGTAAAACCAATAGATGGCGCTGATGTAATTATAAGTGCCGCAATGGTATTATGTTATGGAAAACAAATTCAATATTGCGTGCGTAGAAGTCGTCCATGAGGTCGCAGGCAGATGAGATTTACTCACGCAGCAAGCACTACAAATTGTGCGATCCACAAATTATCTATCGTTCTTTTCAATTAAGTGTTCCTTCTCCGGGTAGGTAATAGACCCTTACATTGTTGGTAAAACCGAAAAATATTTATAAATGTCAGAAATCATCAATCACCCGTACCCGTAATCAAACGTAGTGTAGGACGCCCCCCAGCTAGGTGGACCGACGACCTCATAAAGGTCTCTGGGTCGGACTGGATGCGGAAAACGCAGGACCGAGTTCTGTGGCGCGTGTTAGGAGAGGCCATGTACAGCAGTGGACTGCAATAGGCTAGTTGATGATGATGATCAATCACCCAAATCGCCCTATTAAAGGGGCGCCCTATTAAAGGGGTTAGAAACCTTTCCATCTTTTAGAAACTGCCAACACACCCTGCCTGCCAGAGCCAATAGCACGCGAACATATACAGATCACCTAAGCTTATAAACGGTCACCTACAATTAAAAAAAAAAAAAGAAAATAACTCACTGTTGATGACTCCTAGCATTAAGAAGAGCGACGATCATAGATATCATCTGTGCTTTCTGTAGATTAATGGCCAGCACCTTAGGATTGTTAGGATCGCTTCCTGCAGCCCGTAGTGTTGTGGCCTCCGCTTTCATTACGAATATATCTGCCATCGGTAGTTGCTTTACCACACTCCAAGCCTGAAAATACATTATTCATACATGATCCTTAAAATTCACACTTTTTTTTAAGTAAGTACTAAGTTTCTATATTTATTTCTCTCCGTGTGGTGACGGATTGCGAATACAATATGTCACCACCCCATCTCATCCCATGGGTGTCGTAAAAACTAATGGGCCATGAATAGGCTGTTTTGAAGTACTTAATACTTACAATATTGAATATGTCAGTGATCTGAAACCGCTTGCCATCAGGGTAGTCAATGTTGTAATATTGCCATTCCTTAACTTCATAATTACTTTTCTTTATGAGCATCCAACATACAGAGTTTACATTGACATATACACTCAGAACTAACTCTATATTCTGAAATGTAAGTTAATAGAAGACTTAGGAAAAAGAACAATGTAATGCACCGATCTATATCTCCGTGTCGTGACAAAGTAAGAATACAATATGTCACCACCCCATCTCATCCCATGGGTGTCGTAAAAACCGACTAAGGGATTATCCGTGAATACCTTTACGAATTAAAAAGAAGGAAAACTTGAAATTAAACCCTATACCAATCCATCTGGCCAGCGTGATATTAGTAGGCCAAGTATCCCTCTGTTCCGGGATGCGGCCCGTCCCTGCAGTGGAACATTAATGGGCTGTTATGATGAAAGCACCTATGCATGAGGCAGGACATTCTTCCGGGAGAAAAGGGGTAGCAAAGACTATATTTTGTATTAGTATCCTGGGTCTTACTTACCACACAAATCTAATACTAGGATTATTACCCCTAGTTTTGAATGACTGATCAAGTAAACAATCAACTAATCAAGTGTCAAAATTTTCTAACATAAAAACATATAAGTACTAACAAATGTTGTCAATTGTTTCAAATTGTTTAGGCATTCAGAATGAATAAAGTTTATAAATTCAAACCTCAATAACTTTAGCACTTAATGCCGGATGTAAGATCTGCCCTTTAATTTTATTAGATACATTTTTTTCCTTAGTTTCTCCATTTAATATGCTACTAAATAGTTTCTTGAGCAATTTCTCAGAGAATCCATCTATATATTCTATGTCAGATAATGTTTGAATTTGTCCATTATTTTTCCTATACAGTGCTATTTTTTTTAACTTTTCTTTGCTTATATCATAACTGAAAAATGAGGAAAATAACTGTTATTTTATTATACTTTTTTATAGATGTTGGAAAGGAATTTGACCTTGATTGGGAATTATATACACTGGGTTAAATTAGCAAATGCCACCGGTTAAAAATGCGGCCCTGTAACAGATTCCTAAACCAAAAATCTATGACAGCATTGGTACATAAAGACTAAGGTATTCTCTAAATATCAAGCGCTCAAATGTTGCACAGATAAAACTTTATAGGTTTTATTGAGCAGTTTATAACAAAAATAAAAGTATGTTTTTTAGGTTAGGTTTGTTTTACCTGGAAAGAACCTGTGTATCAGAATCGTTAATAATCTGCAAAATTCTCTCCTTCTCAGTATCTGTGTATTTACTATCTATACTACTGCTAGCATAATGTCTTGAGGTTGTTACTGATCTGTAGTTGCAGCGTAATGGTTTCTGAAATTATTGGTTCGATAAAGTTTTGCAAATTTACTTTACAATATAACACAGGAAACAGAAACCTACCATTACTATTCTCAATGGACATACTATGTTAAAAAACATTTTAATTACACAAAATTCAAAAGTGAATCTTTAATATAAACTTCTTACAAGTAATTGACTATTTATATACAAGCTTGTTTCATATTCCTATATTATTCTGGTCTGTTTACAATATACAAATACAAACATAACCTTAAAAAAAAATATGAAACTTCAAACTTGTCAATATTAGTTGTCACTTGTCATTAACATGACAACTCATAAAAAGTTTAGCAATGAGCAGAAACGCGTTATTCTAACTTGTAAACTGAGTCCTGTAACCTGTAACTAACAAGCCCTAGATATGCGAGGAAATTAGAATGCGTATTTAGAATGTTTGTTTAGATTATTTAAACAGAACGACTTGAAGGATAAAATTCGAAACGAGGCTATTCGACAAAGAACCAAAGTTACCGACCGACATGTCTCGTAGAAATAGCAAACTGAAGTGGCAATGGGCTGTCATATCTGTCGAAGGACCGATGGCCTTTTGAGCAAAAGCATTCTAGCTAGAATGAAAACCGCGACTCGGCAAGTTAATTGAAACAGAACAACTTGCTCTTATTATTATGCTACATCCATATAATAAGTATATTTTTGGTTGCAGTAAGAATTAAAAACTTTCTAAATTATCGTTATCTATACTAATTTATTAAAGAGGTAAAGTTTGTGTGTTTGTGACGTTGTAGGGGGTAATCTCTGGATCTACTAAACCGATTTAAAAAATTCTTTCTGTGTTGAATACTTCATTTATCGGGGAATGTCATAGGCTATATAGTATCACGCTATAACTAATAGGAGCGAAGCAGTAATGCAGAACAGGAACAGGAACCATCCTGTCTGTCCTGTCCAGTCCAGTATAATATTATATTAGACCAGATTTTCAAAGATGATAAATGTTATATCATTACTTCGCTTTATCATTAGCTTCCTTTGTCATTTGCATTTTTTTAGGTTTAATTAACGACTATAGGTAATTTATATTATTACTCACACAACACTAGGTCTATCTAATTTGTACTAAGGATGCTAGACAACTTAGTATACTTACTGCAAAATTGTTTTATTCTATAAATTCACACTCACATTTTTATACTTTTCATTTATTTAATAGGTAATTGATAAAAAATTGTAACTGATGTTATTTTAATTATCTGAAATTGAAAAACAAAACTGATCATATCCCATTAAAACAATCAACATTATTCAGATTCGTATTAATAGAAAGAAGTATTTATGCAACAAAATTAATAAATTTTTAATTTTGTTTCGCCTACGCGTTCGTTATCGGAAATAAGCGCCATCTATTTATTACATCATGAACTATTTAATTGTTTCAACAATGTCATTATTTTTCACTATATGAGTATAGATGTCGTTCATTAGAAAAATCATTCCAGGAAGTCATCAGCAAATCTCGAACATAATCCACATTTTGGAAGTGCGCACAGAATAGAAGACAGTAATAGCGTACCAGCTGTTGGAAGCAGCTGTTACGCATAGTATAAAGAGTAATGTGATACAAAAGTTTATAGTAGAGGGTTTGACAAATCATCATCATATCAGCCAATGGACGTCTACCTCCACACTGCAGCAGTACAGGACATAAGTAGGCCGCCTCTAAATAATATGTCCATCGTGTCTCCCTCTTTCATCGGTTCTGGCTGTCCGGTTTGACTAATAGTCGATGAAACATGTTTTCGATACCCCTCAGTAGGTACAGTATATTTATTCGAAGTAAAATCCTTAGCAGTACAGTTCTTCAATGTACCGAAACAGCGTAATATAATAATAACAAGACAAGACATCGGCATCGATCGAACAAGGGCTTCGGAATATAGAGCGAGTAGGTACAATAGTGTCATTAAAAGGTTTTCAAAGAAGAGAAATTCGATGTTACGTTTTTCGCATTGAATTGGGTAGGTATTCTCTCGTCTATATAATGTCAGGCAGAATTTTTTTATTAGATGAGAGTCTGAGAGAAAGACTACCTACTATAATAGTATAACGATTCGGCAGGTAGATAATAGGACGAGTCACTCACTGGTGGATGACCGTGGATGTATGCCATTTGATGCATAAAAATACTGAAGTCGTTTAAAAATGTTCTATAAATAAACGATTAGGTAAGTATTTATTGTCAGTCATTCTGACAGTACCTATTCGAAATTATTTTCAAATTATGAAAAAAAGAACACAAAACCAATCAACATGGTATTTTTTAAATATTTTGACATCTTATCGGTCAAAGTCAAAATGTTGTTATGAATTGACATAGTGATTAGTGAAGAAAAAATAGGTAAACGACCAGTGTAATAAATAATCAACTACGGTAGTTGTAGAAATAACTTTTATATTTAACAAAAGCTTTTTACCTTTTTACTTTGTACCTGACATATTTTTATCTATCGGTATTTTCTGTTTTAGAGCAAGACAACTATATATTACGGTTTCACTTTAATTCACGAAGCGGCAATTTCAAGATGGCGCTTGTTCTACTTCGCACTCATTCGCGTATTATGTCATGTTAGCCGCTCACGTGACATTTGGTATCTTCTTCTCATCAAGTAAACGTGTCTTTATCTTTGCAATTTCTGCAGAAGTAGCAATTAATATTGCATTACAGTGTCTGTTTGAAGATTGATGAACAGGAATAAGACGGTGAGTTTCTAGACAACTATAAAAAATAATTATAAATACTTAAGTATTAGAATAAATTAATTTCTGATCGATATAAAATGAGGGTATCTCCACAACAAAAAAAAAAGATAATCGGTCTAAAAAGATAATAGTCAAAAGATAAGACCGTAAGTTAAGTACCTATAGGCAGACCGCTTAACTCAGACCCCGCCTGCGGTAATAGGGGTGCGCGGGGGGCGAGGACAAAGGAGAGAGCTATCTCTTGATTTTTTGGCAAAACGGCGCCATCTAGATATTGTGACCCGAACTACATCACATCACAACACAGCTCTAATTTTTAGCTAGCTTATTTTTATGAAATAAAAAGAAGGAAAATCGAAATTATACCCTAAACCAATCTAAATACCTGGAGAGGTTTTTTTTATTTTTCTGATCAGGCTTTAAATTGTGTAATAATTTAGATTGCATAAATTTTCTCTAAGAAAGTACGATTTTTAGTGGGAAGATGACGCCACCATCTTTGAAATTTGTAAATTGTATAGAAGACGGACTAGCATACTGCACTAGTGTCAAACTGACATACTGACTAGGTGTCCGTTATGGTAGCGTGTAAAAATAAAAAAGCTCTTATTATTGTTCTTATTATCTGTAATTATTTTCTAAGATTGATTCTTACAAATTAATATGTTTAAATCATACCTGTTTTAATGTATGTTACAGTCAAAGTAATAAATATGAATATTGTACATAATAACTAGCCATTATGTATAAGGGCTACTCAATTTAGATAAAGTGATAAATGTCGCAGAATTAATCACATTAACTAGCCATTATATTATATGTTATAGTACTGGCAAAAATACAATATTAAGGCAAAAGTCAGAAACAGTTGGTTAGGTTAGGTGAGTACAGTGACCAAAGGAAGGCAAGAAACATTTTTTTTATGTAAAACTAGAATAATATAGTATTACTATATTCTAGCGTCCTTTGGTCACCATACTTTTTTTTTTTTTTTTTTTTTTTTGTCCCAGGGGAATCCATGAAATTGGATACCATGGAGACTCGAGGGAGTCTTCCATGGCATGCGGGGATCTCCCCCCCAGAAGGGGAGGGCCTACCCGCTAAACCCCTGGGCTATTCCCCACGCGCCTTTAAATTAGGGGACAGGCCGGATCGCTCCGGGCACTCACAGCCTGCCCCCCAGCGCATTGTGCCTTCGCACATACGGGCCCGCTTATGCGCAAGCCCTGACGGCACATTGGTCACCATACTAACCTAACCTAACCAACTGTTTCTGACTTTTGCCTTAATATTGTATTTTTGCCATATATAATGGCTAGTTAATGTGATTAATTCTTCGACATTTATCACTTTATCTAAATTGAGTAGCCCTTATACATAATGGCTAGTTATTATGTATAATATTCATATTTATTACTTTGGCTGTAACATATATAATATATAAAAAATAATTAGTTGTATATTGGTTTTACAACCTTAAATCAGACATTCTTTTTACTTTTTAATTATAATCTAAAGAATAGGTTCTTTTAATTATTGTAAAAAGTAGTGTTAAGGATATTTCTTGAAGAGTCTACAAATAAATATATTTGTATTCTTTAAAATATAATCAAATTATTACAAATTATGTAATATTATTGTTATTTTTGGAGTCGGTGTCAGCCAACGAAATACGATAATACCTAAGCAAATAGAATGGCGGCCGCGAATTACAGATTATATTATTATATAATTTCGACATTATGACATAAAGTTGTTGATTGTTTATCATTATATCAGCCAATCGACGTCCACTGCAGGACATAGGCCTCTTCCAAGTATTGCCACCTTGCGCGGTCCTGTGCCTCCCTCATTCATAGGGTACCAGCCGTCCTAACTAGGTCGTTAGTCCACCGTGTGAGGGGTCTCCCCACCTTGCGCTTTCCGGTAGGCGGTTGCCATTCCAGAACCTTTCTGCCCCAACGGCTGTCGGTTCTCCGCGATATGTGCCCTGCCCCCCCCACTTTAACCGGGCAATTCTGAGCGCTATGTCGGTTACTTTGGTTCTCTTGCGGATCTCCTCATTTCTGATTCGATCACGCAGGGAAACTCCCAACATAGCTCTCTCCATTGTGAGAGTGACCATGGGCCTTCTTAAAAGGCCCATAGTTACATTGATTATGATTGTTTATGGATTGGTTTAAAAATTAAACAAATATTAAATAACTATTTTTATCAGATTTAAATAAATATATTTCAAAATACCTGTGTCACGTTCAAACGTTTTAATATACCTAAAAGCTCTAATATACCTACTTAGTAACTGATTTAATATACCGTTAATAAGTTTTAATATACCTATTTAGTAACTGATTAAAGCTTTCCATAACTTATGAGCGTTTATGGGGCTAACCAGCACCGTCAATTGAAAAAAATCGTAATTCGCGAATAGAATCAGTAATGCAAAATGTTGTCTACAAAGTCGTTAGAAAAGGCAATAAAGTTTTGTATTCCATTCTATTCCTTTCTGATCACTTTAAATGGTTTTTAATTAGATAAAAATTGCATTTAAAACAAAAACGGCCGTTTCATTTTAGCATGCGAGTTTTAAGTAATTGTCTTTGATTTGTAGTACTTATTTCTCATTTTAGTCTTTAGTCTATGTATAACAGGACGCCATATTTCTTCAAATTTTAAGTCAGGAATAAAAAATAGAATATAACTATCGTGGCTGACACCGACTCCAAAATAACAATAATATTACATTATTTGTAATAATTTGATTATATTTTAAAGAATCTACAAATAAATATATTTGTAGACTCTTCAAGAAATATCCTTAACACTACTTTTTACAATAATTAAAAGAACCTATTCTTTAGATTATAATTAAGTAAAAAGAATGTCTGATTAATGTTGCAAAACCAAAATACAACTAATTATTTTTTACTTTTTAGTGCAATTTTTGTCTTTGAAGTCGTTTTTTTTTGTAAAAACTTATTTTATTTGGCATAGTAATCAACTCGATATAGCTCTTGTGTACGCTACCATAACGGACACAGCTACCCCGCCCCCTCGTCCCTTTCATACCGCAGGCGGGGACTGAGATAAACGGTCGGCCTATAATAGTCATCTTACCAAAATTTAAAAATAAACCAGATTTAACTTCAACTTTATAAGTACTTAAATAAAATTAAACGGTAACTAAATAATTCCAAAAATAAGAATGAACTAAACATGAAAACTACGACAATAAAATCCTAGTAAAAACAACGATTTCCGAATAAAAAATTTAAATTCTCAATCATACCAAAGACTAAGGCTAAAGTTTCAACGAGACCAAAACGTATCAGACACGAAAACTGTGCCTCTGATAACGCGCGAAGTCGATGTGGCAACGTCGCGCTTTTCTAGAAATTATAGACGATCCAACACGATAGGGCGTTGATACCGAACAACGTTGCGCATTTCGCGAAGACTAGCAGTTGATAAGCTTCTGCAATATCTACTACAATGTGTACTCTTTCATGTTGATGCTAGTCCAAAACATTACAACAGTTGAAAAATATTATGCGCAGTACAAAATGGTTATTCAATTGGATAAAACTGGTAGAAACGCGCATGACATTGAATGCCTTTATACCTACACATTGATAGTCTGGCTGGCCTAACCGTCACGAATGAGCTCGCTCGTGCAGCGTTGCCATACCGCTGACCGCTGCCATTTTGTTGTTATAATATGCGTCGTGGTAGTTTTAAGGTTTGGTAGCTATATTGATTCAACTTCTGGTAAATCTTCTAATCCAAGCCAACAGTATAATCTGTTTACTGGAGCTATAATTATGAGTCTTTTACTTTTAATTCAACATAACCACTAGTTGATTGATTATTTTAATTATTCTAATATATTAGGTAAGTGCTGGTTTAATGTCCCAAGTCCCAACTCCCAGTGTTCTTGATAACAGGCTTCTCTTTTTATTAGAGAAAACTCCAAATGTAGAGTAGTATAGCAAACCTACCTATTTTATTCAGTATTCGTTTCCAGTCATATAATTTTACATTGATCTTAATGTTTGACGTACTTAATATATTCCTCTATTCTATCTCTTTCTGAGTTAAAAGATTTTATTCTATTTCTTTTACATCGGTCTCTTTCTTTCTACTTTGTTGTATTTTTAATTTTATTACTTTCTGTCCCTTATCATATTTTTACTTGAAAAAAAGGTTAGACATATTTTATAATAATATAACTATATCTGGAGAGTGCTGCGAACACTAACAATTTTTAATCTGGAAGAATCAGGATAAAAGTAGGTATACCTAATTCCTGGAAAAAAAAATACAATTTTATGGTTACAACACTATACCCATAGTTGGTAAAGCAAATTTATTTATTTTATTTTATTGGTATAATTCAGATTCCATCAGTACCTATATACGTATTACAAATTTGGGTTTCCTATTAAAATTACTACTAATCGAACACTAATTGTAATTCTTTTGAAGTAATTATAATGTTTCTGGGTGGAATAATAAGTGACAATTTCGTCAGTCACACACAAACATGAAGATTTTAAATTAATTATTTTTCGTTTACCGAATCAGTTGTTTTTGTAATAATATTTTCAATAACTCGGAAGGCTCAAAGTGGGCAGACTCGCGATGTTCTTGATGCTACTAACGACATGATTGTCATATAGATGTGTGGGGAGTCCAATTAATAAGTCAAGCATAGGACAGCGAGTATCGGAAATGTTGATTTAATATCAACCAATGAATTTCTTTCGGTTAATATGATTTGTTAGAGCGGTTGAAGTACTTATATAAAAATGAATTTTAGTGTTTGTGTTCATTATTTTCCGGTGTAATGTTAAGTATTTATTTTATAATCTCTTAACGTTGTTGTTGAATTAAATAGATGTGCTTGTAAATAAAAGATCCTCTAACCCATACATAAATGCCCGTAGGTAGGGAGTTAGTCTATCAACTACAGGTGTTATTCCATAAACTCTTCTAATTAATATTAACATTACTTGCCCTTATCCACTCCCTTACTATACAAAAACCAGACATAATATTCTTAACACTTACACAAAAAAAACCACCAACAACGTCCAGTATCTAAATGCCAACGCTCTGTGTACAATAATGTACAGTCGATAGATACAAATTATAACTGTGTAAAAAGGTGATAAATAAACAAAAAATAAACTCTTTTTATACAACTAAATGCTCCCACAACAATGGTTCGTAAAATTAAGTTATTGCTAATGTAATCTCTTCAAAAACATTTTTTATTGATTGCACACTGGAACGCAGGTTTGGGATTGGGACCCTGTCCCTTACCCGGTAGGTGACGACCTAGTCAGGATGGCGGGAAACCAATGGATGAGGTAGGCACAAGACCGTGGGGGTGGAAACATTTAGAGGAGGACGTCTGAGGACTCCTGGACGTCAATTGCCTGATATGATGATGATGATACATATTTTAATAACAACTAAATAGGTAAGGTTAATTCTGAAGTTCTTGAAATGTTCGAGTTTGGAGCAAAGAATTAGCGCAGTATTATTAATAGCAATTAGCAACAATACGTCTCTATCAAATACCATTGGTATTGTAAAAGATTTGTCACGGAAATCATTACTAATATAATTAAATAGTTGGTGACATTATCATATGAAATTTTGATCTCTCATTCGTCATACCTATTATGTCACCTTGAAGGAGAATCAACTTAGCTCGTTGTTCATTGCCAATTTGGAATGGCGCTTCTGAAATTGATGGTTCTTAGTTCGTATTTTGGAAGAGCGTTTTGTATCATCCAATCTGCCAAAAAAATCCGCCATAAAATTTAAGAAAATTAAGTAGGTTTATAAGTTATACAAATAAGGAAGCATTTATTTTAGTGTTGATTTTTTGTCGACTCGCGATAGTGTTGTAATCGCGTAAAATTAAAAAGTACTACAAACATATTTGTAGTTTTGACTATTAAAATAAGTAGCTATGCTGAAATAAAGATAGTGTTAAAATGCAGATGAGCGATACACCTAGATATTAGTTTTATCAATGATAATAATAATGAGAACAGATAAGTAGGTAAGGTCAAGGGGGGGAATACCGGCATATTTCATTTTTTTTTTATTTTGTTTGACCGTCTAGGAGTACTTATTGAACCTAACTTACTTTTTTGTAACGTATGTCATAAAGGATATTCTTCTTTACAAATTCCATTAATCATCAATACCCTAATATAATCCATTGCGAAATTAAAGACAATTTTATAAAATTTAGTCTGTTGACGAACTTTCCCGATTTTTTGGGGTAAGTCCGTCATATAGTTGTTTTTTAGTGAAATTTAATGTTTTATCGAGTACGTTTATGATATGAATACGTAAAAATGTATGCTTATCAAAAGTAAATTCTCAAATCTTAGATATAAGGTACGATTTCCATTGAATTGCAGTAAAATCATAAAACGGGGTAATGCCGTCATATTGATTAGGCCAGGGGTTGTAAACATATTATACATACCTACCCACTAGGCAGGTAAGGCTGTTAGAATGTCAATGTGTAGATAAGTAAAACAATATTTAATATAATTAAATGGGTTTATTTTAAAATATTTGTACTGAATCAGTCTTTAAGTATAAGTAAAATCACAGTAAGTATTTAAACGAAAGTAATTAAACATATAACTGTTGATATCGTTCGAAATCAACTAACAAAATGTGTTGACTACAGAGTATATTATTGCTTACTGCTCGCACCGCATCTTCTAACTTTTCTTTTGGATATGATGCTTTATCAGTTTTCCTTTTATAATTCCGCACCATTTTGATGTTTACCTAAAAATAAAAATAACACACTAAGTGATGAAGAATATTAGTACTCGTAAATCAAATTGGTTGTTACTGCAACCACTAACTACCAATTTGATTCACCGCTTAAGGAAAAGTAGACTTAAATAGTGAGGTCTAGTAATAAAAGTCTAGTAAAGACTTTTTTTTACTTAACCAACGATAATGTTTAGTCAAATATTATATTATTTATTATAAACTTATGGATTAGTGGTAGGTAAAATAATATCTACAAACAGTTGTCTACTGGGAAAAAAATACACTACAACAAAAGGTTTACTATATCTGGAACGGGACAAGACCGGCATATGACGGCATTTCCCTAAACCAGTATACGCCATTACCCCAACATTACTTTTTGAGGTTAAGTTATTTTGCCGGCTAATATTTCTCGAAAAATTGCACATATTCACTTGAACACATATGAAACTATAAATTTAGAACACAATGTAGCCACTTACCGTAAAAACACCTGTGAATTTCTTGTTTTCCACACCGAATTTTGGTAAAACTTATGATATCACTTACTTGACTACCGCCATAACTGACACTAAAATTTTTGAACTATTTTTTTACTGCTGTGAGAGTCGTAGCGACATCTGTAATTTGATGGCAGAACCAGCAAGAGACACTGTTTTACCCACATACACTATAACTGCTGTAGGTGGTTAAAAAAGCGCGCAAACGAGACGTGGACGGACTTAACCCGCTGCCGGAATTCCCCCCCTTGACCTTACATTGAACTACTAAATACCTACTTAAATATTGTTGACCAATTTATTTGAAATTGGCCTTCAATGAACTTTTAATGTAATATTCTGATTAATTACAACGTAATGCATTTAAGAATCACCAAATGCTTAAATTTCAATTATTTTTTCGGGATATTTTTGGAACTTTCGTATTATGATTTTACTACCTACCTAAATAGAACACAATTTTTTTTTACTTTTCACATTAATTAAATATAGACATTACCTAGATAACATTACTAACAATTTTATGATGACGTAGGTATAATACTGACGTAAAACTTGATTCGGGCGCGTTCGGGCATAGTCGGCAGCTCTCGGTAACGAGTCAAACGACCCACTCGACTCAACTCGGACGATGTTTTACGTAAGAGCGGCAACGTCGCACGTTCACGTTCTCGATCAGCCCACAAAATACCAGCTACTATTTTTGTGATTTAGTACTTTACTTCCAAGTTTTAGCAAAGCTGTTTTACAGGATGAACTATTATACTTACTATCTCTTTATTTCTGTGTCTCTATTTGTAAGGAACATTTTTAATAAATAAGTATTTTACTTGCGTACTGTACCTACATACGAACATTATGAAAATTCCAAAAAGTTATAAATACAAACCAAACAAACATCTTAGTCTTTTTCATCTATAAACGGGCAACGTAATATGTAATTTGTATTAAATCATTTAAAACTACACTTATCATTAAAGAAGGAACAATTTTACCAAAAAATAGCACTACACGTATGTTTTATTTACTACTCTGACTAGAAATAATAACGCTTCCTATTTGAAAGATCCCAAATTGAAACAGAAGTAGAACGCAAGAGAACGAACAACTATTATCGCAACGTGACCTCGCTGAGTAATAACATACAGGGTAATGTACGAATGTAGAAACAGCCAAACAGCGCTCAATGTGTACCGCGGATGATATGCTATCCCACTCACTCGCAGGTTATCGCGGTATAGACCTTTCGGCCGCTGCCCTCTATTCGAACGGCACAACATGACATCGCGGGTCTCTGACTAACAGCTACTCTGTGTTATTAGTTCATGTTCCGTCTGCGATCTCTGTCGCCGCGTTGTGGCGGCCATTTTCTTCTCTCTCTGTCTGCTGTTGTTGTTACTTGTTAGTGTCGCTTCGGACGTGGAACCGAACGCCCGTATGTTGTTGTGTTTTACATTCTTCTTGGTAATTCTTCTACTCTCGCATTCTCTTACTTAGTCATTTAGGTAAGTGATGTAAACATTGATATTTAATTAATGTTATTTAAGTTTTTGTAGATTACTCCTTTAAGATCTTTTACACCTTCTGTTTTTTAGATCGCGGTATCGAATTTAGTGATGTCAACAATTGAGAATTTTAATATTTTGTTTGTTGTTTTTGTATGTTATTAGATTTATTGTTTTGAGTGTTATTAAATACACATTTATATAACCATTTATGGAATTTTTGTAGGTATTTATAATAAGAAATAAAAAACTTTTTTTTTTAAATAACTTATATTTTTTTATCAAATAGCAACGGCAACGGCTCCCACCCGTTATTTTATGGCTTATTATTTATTATGTTTTTTCGCCGTTTTTGTAGGAAAGTAGGCATTCTGATAGATTTTCAAATGTAGATTTTGAATTTATAAGACAGTAGAGGCGACGAGCGACTACTATTTATGCCTACATAATGCAACAAGTCTTTACATTTTGACAGCTACATGACACATCATGGATATATTTTTGTCAAATCTATTTAAATATGCATTTCTTTTTAATTACGTTAATTTTTTTGTGTGTCTGTATTTGAAATAATTACTGATTATGTTTTTAATTAAGTAATTAGATTAAAAAAATAAATTTGATTTTATTATTTATTCTTTTAATTATAATTATTTAATTTTAAGAATAATTTTTCCAAATAATTAAGTACTAAAAAGATTTTAAAATTTCCTCAAAAGTATTTTTTTTTTATTACTTAACTTTTTTGTGTGGGCGTGGCCTGACGACTTGCTGAATAAAAAAATTAGGAATAATAATTATATCTATTAATATTAAAACAGCACTTCAAACCTTGAAGTGAACTTTGAACATAAAAAAAATGTTTTTATTTGCTTGTTATTAGTACTTAGTTAATTTTAAATAAAATATAAATCGTAATACGCCTGGTATAGTAATGACTCTAGCCTTAAGTCCCCGTTCGATAGCCTCACTCAATCAGCTATCCACCTTCACCAACTTCGGTTTATTTTCGTTTGTCCTCGGGGAGTATGTCTATCTCTTTCGCCACCCCGCTGCTAGCGCTGCGAGTAAATGCGACAGCTGTTTCTTTCGCTTTGCCTTATAAACTTGGCGATCAGCAATGCAGCACTACATCAAGCGAGTGGGGAATTTATTCCGGTATTTCGTGCGACGAAACACTGGGCGGCCATTTTGTCTTGCTTGTGTTGACGCGATATCACGAGTATTTGTTAAAATGTTTATATTTTGATAGGTATATTATTTGTACGTAATAACAACTATACTTCTTAGCTATTTACCGACTTGCTAGCATTTTTATTACTGTCTGTGTCTCATGAGTTCTGTGGTCTTATTGACCCGATTCTAGTGATGCGATGACACTTCGTTGTTTTAAATAGATTAGATTAGATTTACTTACTCAAGTATAGGTATTTAATTTGATTATATTGCAAAAATGCGTCAACAAACACCATACAAACTGACCAAATGACCCTCGTTCTGAACGGTCAGAAATTAATTGCACAGTCGGAATATTTAATGATTTAGATCGGCGTAGAAGTTAGACATTAGCATATCGGAATTAGCTACGTACTGCAAATTCCATACCCTTCATGGTTTAACAATAGATTTTCAAATACACCTAGGTTTTGTGTAGCTTACTTTGCTAAATTCTCTTCCAAAACTTTGTAAAAGTGGTCTATGATGAGATTATATTGCTCGCGAAAGACCAAGCTCAGTCCAAATTAATATTATAAGCCACCAGTAGAACGATACTGACGGCTTCTATACGATCTTTGCCGAAGTTTACCGAACATTGCCGACGAGCGCTCCGTCGCTGCTCTACATTGGGTCGACTCGACACTTTGGATATTATACATAGTATGATTTTGCGCGGCATGAATATTTTTCTTCATTTATTTGCCGGTATTATAATGTTTTTTACTTAGTAATGAGATATTTAGAAATGTTTTTATGACTCACAATTAACTTATTCTCTTCAATTTATTTGCCGTAGCTGGTTTGTTTGTAATCTTTATTTAAACCCCCTTTTTTGCTTCAAAGGTCAGTAATGTGTTAATAAAACATCTGGTAGTTCCGTTCTACAGTGAACAATTCTTTTGGGTTATCTATTTGGCATATCGCCGGAGATTTCAACAAAAAAATGACCTATTGTGATAAAACATACAGAGCTGCAATACACCTTAATTTTATTTCAACTCATTCTCATAAATAGGATTTTCTTTTAACGCTTGTTTTTGATATTTCATATATTTTTCTACAACCTTGATAATTTTGTTTAAAGTTCCGCGACGGGAATGTACGTTTCTTAGATGAATACATTAACTATTTTTTATCTATAAAGGCCTAATAGAAGTTTATCACGTTTTAAAGAAAGGGAAAATTAATTAAATATGTTTTTTTATGCATTAATAAAGCTTGGTTTTCATCTAAGCTAGCAGACATGTAAACCTTGACTGCGTATTGATAAAATTTGATTTCTCTATCTTGTAGATGATTATATCTCGCGAATAGCACACAGTATGTGGCATATGTTTATGCATGATTTTACGTATTTACATAAATAAATAGTATGTTTAATGTTTTACTGAGAATTTTTGTTCTTCCTTGTTACTTATAGCGTTAATTTACTTAAAAAAGTTATAATTATTATTTTCTTATTCTAATAAAATATGTGTCACAGGACAGAAAATCCTCGTCTTTTATTGTTATATATTAAAATACTTAACAAGTTTTTTACAAATTTTTTTATTATACTGCGCGAAGGATAGTGCATGTTTTCCTATTTTAGAAGTTTAATTGTTCGATATGTTTTTTGATAGTTGTAATTATTTATGTACAATTATATAAAAAAATATGAATATAAGTACACTGAAACTCGGTTTAAGACACACGTCGACTTCTACGTCACATCACTATTGCATACAAAGATTATTGTGAAATAGAAATTCCGCTGACAATCATTTTTCGTAGTAACTTATTAGTTTTTAATAACTCATCATAACCTCATTATTAGTGTCCCACTGCTGGGACGAAACTCAGTAATATGGGGAGTATTCTCCTCCCGATTCAAAATGTTTGGGAGTTTGGTCTAATGTTAAGTTTTTGTTTTGTTTTCGTAAAGATAATATTTCCCATCTTTTCTTTACGACGCCTCCATATGTTAGGTTTAAAAATAGTGGAAAATATTTACTTAATTAATGTCTTAAATTGTAGTAGGTACTTAGGTTTCTTTTTTTGCAAAAATACCTGGAAGATGCTTCCTGAATGTGGTCAGGTAAAAACCTAGTAGCATCTTTATAAACGAAATTGCCAGTTTTTAATTAAATATTTTATAGTATAAGCAAGAAATGCATTTTATTATGTTGTTTACATAATGGGTACTACTGATATTATGGGTACTTTGACCTGACCGCAGACCACAAAAGGCATCCAACGTAAAACGTCCTTGCTTGATCTTCTTTACCTCATTGTCTAAAAACTATTCTCATCTGCTCTCATCTCATTCTTGGAAAAAATTATAGCAGAATTGTGTAGGTAATGGCTATGGATTGGTAATAGATTTTATGGTATTTTTGTTATAATTAATAAAGGACTCGACAGTCTTATTGCATAAGTACCAAATAACAAGAAAATGTCAAAACAATAAGATTGATTTAAAAAATCGATATTTTTCTCGGTTTGGCGGAATGTTGGTGCCTCCCCCTTCAAAGGCAGTAGCTCTTTCGCCTTACCCCAGGATTCGTTAATAAAATCTGATTGCTTACTGTAATAAATTCAAAGGAATTTTAAAAAAAGCTGTTCTGAGGATACCCTCTAATTTCTTGCCTTGAAAAACCGGGAGGCGGTGTGGCATCAGAATTTATCATGCCTACGCTTCCATACGCGTTGGAGTCGTAAGAGACCACCGAGTGCAAATAGCGACCACGTTACATTCGGGCAATAGCGTATATTCAGAATAACCGTTACACATTTTGCACACACGAAGTCATTTCATGACTACCATTCGCTTTTATTCCGAGGTTTTATTTCTAGACTGAACTCGCGTTTTCCATCGGGTTCGATACAATCACATAGCCGTGTCGCCTGCGTAAGCTAGTAACTGGTCGTCAGAGGGACAGGCCTCCTCCCGTGTCGGAGGGATACTTGACCTACTTATACTACGCTGGTCAGACGGACTGGTATAGGGTTTAATTTCAAGTTTTCCTTCTTTTTATTTCGTGAAGATAATATTCACGGATAGTCCCTTAGTCGGTTTTTACGACCCCCACGGGATGGGATAAGGCGGTGACATATTGTATTCTTACTCCGTCACCACACGGATAAATGTTTATTATTTGATCTTCGTAAATTGATGTTACGTTACTACGAAAAACTCAGTCTGATGCTAAATTAGTATTGGATATTAAACGCAGGTACTCTAATAATGGGAACTGGATTAATCTTTGATAATAATAAAGCTATTCGATGTTAATCATTATTAAAGAAGAGACTTAACTGATCCAGCAGTTTTTAAATAATATAATTCATGACAGAACTTAGGGTTTCCGACCCCATAATTGTGTGATAATTTACGTATGTTAAGTTTAACTTGATGATGAACGATGGTCAAATTCTGTTTACCTACCTACTTGATTCGTTTTTTTTCTGTGCCATTTTTAGCGATTGTGTTATAATCCTTTTGGTAACATCGTATGATTAGTCGTTCTACCATTTTTAACGGGGGACGGGGTATTATAAATTTGACGTGTCTGTGTGTGTGTGTGTAAATGTGTCTGATCCTAATCTGATGCAGTTTTTTGTTTGAAAGGTCGAGATTGTTCTTAGCTGGAATGTTTGGTGGAAATCGGTTCAGGTCTTCAAGGTCATCAGGTTGTTTGTTAAGTGTGATAGGAACGTTCCACGCTCTAGGATCTGACATTTGAAACACTAATGTCTGCTGGAGCCACTGAGCTGGTCTGTTGTTACGGCTCCAAGATAGCAGACGTAATCCTAATGCCCGATTTACACATCGACAAGTACAGTAGCGAGTTAAGTAGTAAGTTGCTGATTAAGTTGATTTAAATAGATCTCCATCCTATTTTTTGGCAAGTTAAGTTGGCGAGACGCGAGAGAGGGGGCTAATTCGTACTTAACTTGCCAAAATATAGGATGGAGATCGATTAGTATAATTTATTTTTATTTAACACGTTCATTGCCACGATGAAAAAAAAAATTTTGTGGTATGGCCAAAATTTTTTTTTTTTAGATTTCGTTTTTATACAACTCAATCTAACTTTTTATGGTATTTATATACTTTCAAATAGTATAGATAATTAGTAATGTACTCTAATTATGTATCACGCTATTTCGCGTGGTTGGCCATACCTAATTCAATTATTGCGTAAGTGGCCGGTAACGCGATATAGCGTGATATATAGTTTTGGGAATTAAGGTATATTTTCCAATAAAAAACTTAATTAGTAATTAAAACTTTAATAATCAGTCTTTATATAAGTGTAATCAAATATATATTATAAAAATTAACGCTTTTATATTCGTAAAAATCAACATTCATAGGAACTAATCAGTTTTGGTTTCGTTGTAACACATTCCTCTTGCAAGTGCTCATCTTCAGATTCGGAACTAGTTTCACACTCCTCAAAATTATAATTTTTGTCATCGTCGTCACTCCCATCAAAAATGTCCGTGTCCGAATCTTGTAAGTAATCTTCCAATTCTGCACTTCTAAGACGTTTCTTTGCACGATATGGCATTCTACTAGTTCTCTTTGACGGTCCCGGTATATCACTCATTATAAGAAATAATAAACAATACTCAAATCGCAAGACAACTAACTTTGTTATTGTTATTATAAAAATGACGGTAAATGTAAACAAACTTCGTCAAGTCGTCGCGTCGTCTAGTTCAAACGTCGCTATTGTGCGCTCTGAGTAGTGAAAGCAAAACACGGCCGCTCAAGGCCATCCCCACTTTACAATTGCTCAATCCCTTCCCTAGTGGCCGACGTAAACATCAAGCGCCCTTTCGCTGTGGCCGCTAGCATAGAACGCTTAGAAACTTGTTCTGAGTGGGCACGCGATATCGCGTGAATGGCCACTTGGTCAACAAGTTAAATCACGCGTTAACGCGTGATTGGCAATGAACGTGTTAATAGCAAAAAAGAAAAACACCTTTTGATTAAGTAAGTTTAATTTTTAGAGTTATTATATCCCATTGTAACTGTTATTATTTTCTTATAAGTAGGTATATTACTTGTACATCTAATATTGCAACTGATCCTGTAAAAGAGTTTTGGGGTTATTAGGCAAGCTGAAAATTCAATTATAATACCATGAACCAGGTTTTGTAAAATCTCTCAAGATGATCGCTGGTTTCAGTTTTCGTGGGATGCATCGTAAAACACCAGTTCCTTTTGCGATGCACCTACACATTATGTCCCAAATACACTTAATATTTTACCCTGGTGTGTTCTCTGCTAAACAGAGACTGATGAACATTAAAACGCCAATAAAATCAAATCGCATTTTGAGTAGGTGTGATAGTGACGTGAAACGTCGCCTACTGACGTTTGCCTTCATAATTGTCATGCATTCCGAATGACAGCTTTATTAATGAATAAACGTTTTGAGACAGCGACTGCAAATGTTACAATTTTATTGCATTTATAGGAAAAAATACAGCAATTTAAACTATATGGTGTGGCTCATGGATTGTATGTTTTATTTATTGATTCTCTGATGTGCTAAATGTATGGTTTAAATTATTATACAAATCAAATCAAACCTTTCGTTTGAGTAAATAATTTAGTGTAAGTAATGCAGGACTATTTTTGCTTGTATCCATAACATGTAGAAAGACGTAGCATTATTTACCTTAAATTCACTAGAAACTATACATTAGTCAGCTTTAGATTTCATATTTTTTTTGCGCTCGCGTGTCAATCAACTTTTGCTAGATCATACACGCTACAAAACTATGTAAATGCCATAACGCATGCGCCTAGCTATACGATTGGTCGATCGAACGCGTACCGCAAGCGTACGGAAACGCCCGGCAAGGCAACCATGCTGGTTAAGATGATACATTGATAAAATGCACTATCTTTCATCAACTACTACAGGACTATGAAAAGACCTATTGATCTAGAATTTTAATATAGGTAAATTGATACCTTTAACTAGGTTTTTGTAATTACCAAAACGCGATAGCTTGATTTTGGCTCGATCATATTTATTTTTGAAAACACCTCTACAAAAACAGTTTTTTACATATTACACGGAAAGTACACTATCATTATGCTTAGGAATTACTCAAATACATTCGTAACATCAATATTAGTATTACTGTAGAATATCATTACATAACTACAACCAATAATTTTTAATGAATCAAATAAGATTTTAGCAATTTCTAAGCGCTCCGGATCGTTGCGGGCGCATCGCAATTTCAGACCTTATACCGATTAGTTAACGATCGATACAGAATGAGTACGGTCGACGATTCAGTCGGGCGATGGCCCTCTTCGACGCCGGACCTGTGCATGTCGACTCACCGTTCGTACTAAATTTTATCGCGTAATTTTTAATCGTAGGTAAAATATATAGGTTAGGTTTAAAATATATACCTAAGTTTTTATTAATACTTTGTTCTCTTTTATAAGTAAATAATAGTATTATTTTATAATAGTTATTTCGATAACATTGGTTCGTAAAATATTTTTGTAGTTATGTCTTTTATAAAACTTAGGTAAAGTTCGCCATAACTCAACCAAGTACCTAGTTACTGTTGACCCTTTTGATAATGCAAGCGTTTGTTTATATAAGCGATTTTAGACTATATGCTCAAGTGTAATAAGTTTTATAACCGTTTTCGTCAAGATCACGTAATTGAAATGGCCTCAGTGGCGCGGGCAGTGCGGGCCGGTCGCGGTAGTGGCTTGCGTGCACGAGGTCGCGGGCTCGAATCCAACCAAAAAAGTTGTTTGAGCGATTCACAAATTACTGTCCTGAGTTCGGATGTTCTTTGTAAAAGTCTCCGCGACAGTACCTAGGAGTTGTATGAAACTGAAAAAATCTAAGAAATAATATTACTCACCTATTTTATTTGCAAGCTTAGGTAGGTAGGTACTTACTGATAAGATCTAAATAATACTTTTTACTTTCGCGGAAACTTTTACAAACATGAAACAAACGAACACAAAGAACGTCCAGACTCAGGACAGTTGTTTGTGGATCACACAAAAAAATTGTCTTACGTGAGATTTGAACTCTCATGCACTCCACCGCGGGAACGTTTACAAACATGAAACAAACGAACACAAAGAACGTCCAGACTCAGGACAGTTGTTTGTGGATCACACAAAAAATTTTCTTACGTGATATTTGAACTCTCATGCACTCCACCGCGGGAACGTTTACAAACATGAAATAAACGAACACAAAGAACGTCCAGACTCAGGACAGTTGTTTGTGGATCACACAAAAAATTTTCTTACGTGAGATTTGAACTCATGCATTCCACCGCGGGAACGTTTACAAACATGAAACAAACGAACACAAAGAACGTCCAGACTCAGGACAGTTGTTTGTGGATCACAAAAAAAATTGTCTTACGTGAGATTTGAACTCTCATGCACTCCACTGCGGGAACGTTTACAAACATGAAACAAACGAACACAAAGAACGTCCAGACTCAGGACCGTTGTTTGTGGATCACACAAAAAAACTGTCTGCCTTAGGCAGTGGCGGGCGCAGTAATCGGTAATCGTAAGTCAGCATGAAGAGTCCACCACAAGGGCGAGACGAGACGAGAATTGAAATCGCACCGAACTCTTTCCACCAAAAATTGACATCGCGACATGCGTGTTTCTTGTTAATGTATTTTGAACTCTATTTAAGAAAAAATACGGTTCATTTTTACACAAACAAAAAGTAGCAACAAACAACAATAGGCCTATCGCGAGAAGCGAGTGTTTTTATTACAAAGTTAATATATACTCTATTTCCTAAGCAATACGGTTCATTTTTACATAAAGATTTCAATTTTTGCCTCGTTTCGCCCCTCTGGTGGAAAATCACCTAGAGTTCAAATCTCACGTAAGACAATTTTATTTGTTCCATCCACTAATTATTGTCCTGAGTCTGGATGTTCTTTGAGTAAGCTAAGTAAATGTTTGTAAATACCCCGCGACACAGGACAATACATAGTGGGGCTATTGTATTTTTTTTAAAGTTCTATTGTTTTGCGTGAGATTCAAACTCGCGACCTCGTGCACTGCGACCGCTACCCCGAGGCGGTCAAATTATTTTTGTGATCCCCAAATCATTGTCCTGAATCTGGATGCGCTTTGTGCCTTCATAATACCTTGCGCGGGTGTAAATTAAAAAAAAATAGGGGCTACATGTATAAACATAATAGACCGGTAGATAGGTTTTTCTGTAACAGAATTTTCTGTTACCTACCGCGGACTGACGTCACAGTATAACCAGTAGTCAAACTGGGCCGAATATTTATTATAAATGGGTGCGCGGTACATAAACAATAGTAAACATGCGATCTACTTTGTGTTTCCATTTAGTTTTGTAATTGTATATTAATACTTTTTATTTTTCTATTTTATATTTAAATAAATAGGAAGTGTTCTGTAAAAAACGTGTTGTTTTATGATTGATACATTTAATTTAAAGAAACATGTATATGTTTGTATTTATATCCACCATGTTTGTGATATAAATAAAATACTAAATTATAATATTAAGAAGGTACTTAACAAGTCATTCAGTAAAGTAGGTACAGTACCGGGCCGTTTATATTGCATATCAACCTATAGAAAAATACAATCGGTCAATTTCGGCTTCGTAGAGCGTCAGAGAAAAAGTCGATGTGTAATATTTACGGCCGGGTACTGTATTTATTATATTGGCCATGTTTGTTTGAAATTGAATTTATCGATAACCAAAACCAAACTTTAAACAGGTCTATTAGATCTATTCTAACGTCAAAATAAAGGCATCGAGGTCACTTTATGGATGGGTGACCAATCCATTCAAAAAATGACATCGATGTCATTGCTTAAATTTACCTAGATCAAAGTGAAAGATACGCATGGGGGATTACATAAAGGGGGGCTAAATTTTCATTATTATTGACCTAAGTACAACAAACCGTTTTCGTGATAAAAAAAATACTATATTATAATATTAAATACCTAAGTCATTTAGTAAGGTAGGTATTTATATCAGCCATGTTTGTTTGAAATTGACATATGAATAATATATTTAGTTTCAATTTATAACACACAGTCCGCTCGTTACTGCGGCACAGTAGCGACTGTTCCCTCCGCGATCGTGAGCGTGTAGGTATAAACTCACGTTTCGTCCGTTTCTATGAAGTTGAAATACTGTATATATTTGTACTATGGCACAGAGCGATAACGTGTCCTTGAGGGCCGGCGGGACGACGACGGCGCACACGGCGCGGCGGCGCGTGAGCGAGAGTATATCCATCTCATTCGCGCGCCGAGGGGCGCGCCCCTCTGGCCACGGCCGAATTCAACTCGAAAATTTTCAAAGCAGCGTCTTAACTACGCCTGCAAAATTAAGGATTTGTGGTTTTCGATTCAGCTGGTATTATTTGTGATCTAGATCACAATATTTTCACACATTTTACTCTTGACACACACATTTTCATAATATCATAACAGCCCATTAATGTCCCACTGCAGGGACGGGCCACACACACATATTTAGTTGGAATCGTAATAGGAGTATTGTACAGGTCAAGCGCTCTGTACGTCCACATTTTGTAACTCATATTATTATGTTAGCTACCACTTTTGGCTTACGCTCCAAATGGCCTTACTCTATATGTATTTGTACTTTTTTTTATTCAAATTAATGCTTAATTAGTACAGCTTTCGAAGGTTTTGGTATGCTTTTTTAAAATATTGTTTATAGCCTAAAACGACAGATACATTTTCTTTTTTGTTTTTAGCTTTTCGTATTTGCAAGTAGTCAGATGCTGAGTTCATGCTCGTCTTCTCGTTGTTTGTGAAAGACTTCCAAGATCCAATCTCGTTGTTTACTTCCCGATCTTTCTCCGTGTAATACTTTCCGCCACAAATGACTTTATTTACTCAGATGACTTACCATATACGAGCCGTGCTCGCTGATTAATATATACCTACTTCTTTTTTGCCGTAATGTTTTGATCGTAGTGACCAGTGACCACGTTTAAAGGATGTCTATGGGCGCTTTCGCATTGATCGGATGCGCAAGTTCCGGGCTTGGTAACTTTAGCAACACGCAATTTATTCTAGTACCACTGTCTCTACTACAATCTTTTTGCCATTCATTCTTTTCCATGTAAGTATGTGCTAACTCTACTTGGAATGTAGAAAAAAGATGTGCAAATTTAATGAACCAAGTTTTAATAGCAGCATTCACTTTTTTGATGCTCATTTATAGAACAGAATGAAGTTTAAAACCTCAAATTATTAACGCTAAATTGTATCTAGCCTGTCATTTATCCTAAAAATCTTTATTGCGCTGTTAAAATTATATTCCGCCTATAGGACTCGAGTTATGCTAGCCTCTTGCCGTTCTGGCGCCTGTGGCTTAATAAGGAAATAGAGGCTCCGTCGGTAAATAGAAAACCCATTCAGCAAGTGCCTGTATCTTCCAGTCTCTTTATTTATCTTATTATCAACCCTAATATAAAGACGAGAAAGTCATTTCTCGTCTTTTGGACCAAACGTCTAATGGACCAATAAATCGCGAAGAGTTAAAATTAAAAAAAAATGCAAATTAATATGAATTTCCCACGGCATTTCCTTTAGAAATGCATTTTGACAAGTTTTCAAGCTAGCTTAAAGCCTGAAAACGATTTTCTTATTGACCGTCTCTCAACCAAGGAAAAACTTCACTTGCTAAAATAATACAGCGGGATAAAGCACTTTGAATGTGAGCTGATTCTAGTAGTAGCTGTTGATTTCCTATTGATCGGAAATATCAAAAAACTAATCTACCAAATTAACCTAAATTACCATCTTGTCCAAAAATTGAATAAAGACAACATAAGTTTTGCAATGTTGATATAATCAAAACGGAATACGGATTCATGCGTTGCCCGCAGCATCGTCCACTAGTCCCAACATCAACATGTTGGGACTAGTAGTTTCTGAGAATAGCGCAGTCACACATACTCTTTAGCTTTGTGTATTTGTATTATTATTATTAAATAATTTACAACTTCTCTCTTTGGTCTCTTTAATGATCAAATTATCATGTAATAGGATCGATGTTTTCTGTTTTTATATACATATTACAAATAAATCAACGTTGGCGTTGTTGTAGGTCTTACGATAAGATCAATTACTTTGTGAATAACGCCCTCTATTGGTTTAATATTTGTATTAAAATTAGTATCTCTAGCGGTGACTCTAGGTACTACGTGCCGCCGCTGTACAATGTGTTAAATCGTTAATTAATGACTCATTGAATATTTATAAAATTAATATGACATAATTGAAATGAATTGTCCAATAACAAGTGACTTTATACAATTTAGCGTAACATCATTGCAAGTTAAGAAGAAGAAATGAAGGCAAATCCTGTTCCATATTAATACGCTTAACTAGCGTTGTAGTAGGGCGAACTTCCTTTCTTACTGCATGAGGCCTAGTGATGTACCGTGCCCGGGCACACTGCCAAGGACTGGAAATATTGCCGGCAGCGCTGCCGGCAATGTTCCCAAAGTGGGAATTTACTGGGAATTTAGGTTAATTTTTCAGAAATTTTATGACTTTTGTATTTAATTCGCTTTTATTTATTCATGTCTATAGACTTTTCATAAAAGAATGTCAATAAAACATAAAATTAACGAAAATTCCCAGTTCATTGGCAATATACCCGGCAATATTCCCAGAATATTTCCAGTTTGTTGCCGGCAATGTTCCCAATGGGTAAAGAGTTTTATAATTTCTTATAATTTCTTCAGATAGATAGTGTTTAAATGAAAACAGTTTTAAATTATTTAGCTTTTTTTATAAGAATTATATATATAACATAATATGCAACTAATTTACTTTTATAAACAACGAAAATCTGTAATTATTATGATACGAATACTACAATCAAGACCATAATCTTCTGATTGAACTATATCTTGGATCATAGGCATAGAATTAAATTAAGAAAAGTAATTTGAGAAGTACTTACTTTTCTTATACATACATCTATTCATATAGTTAAATAAAATTGAGGTGTCTGTTTGTAACATGATATCCACGGCTTTTACTAATTGCATATCAATGTGTACACGATCCCAATGCCGTGAATTACAATTTTTTTTTTTTTCCGTCTGTCTGTCTGTTTGTTTCGGCTAATCTCCGAAGACGCTGGACCGATTTCGATGGGAATTTTTCTATTGGTTTGTAAATTTAGCGGCGCGTCAACTCAAAAAAATCAAAAGGAACTACTTTCGATTTTTATAAACATTTAGGGTTCCGCAGAAATAATTAAAAAGCATAAAAATGTCAATGATACCTATATGATTTTATTCAATGGGCTTTTACGGGAGGTTAAAACGCAGTTTTTTTTTACAAAACCTTGTTTGTAGGTAGGGGTTTGGCTTTTTAGATGAAGCTTTCGCTGTTTATTTTAAAAAAGTAATTTTAACCAACTAAGTATTCTAAAAAATCATTGTTAGGGTTCTGCAAAAAAAAAGGAAATTGTAACATTTTAGGTTTTTTTACAGGGCTTTTACAGGCAGATAGCTGATGTTTTAACAAAGCACAAGGGGTTAAGGTTGCCCACCCGGCAAAAATAATATGATTCTAGTAAGGGCTTTAAATATTGCTCTTTAAATATATTTTACATTGGCATCCTAAATTAGGAGACAGCTCGCTGTCAGCGAGTCTACCGCCGCCATGCTGCTCGGTAGTTAAGGCCTAGCTTACCGCTCGTTACAGGTGAGCTGTCGGTGCGGTGTCTGCTCGGTCACTGCTAGCTGTCGGTCGGTCAGTATCTATGAACTATCTATGGACAGCTGGCTGTCTACTAACAGTTACTACGTGGACTGCTGGGTGCCTGCTAGCTATCGCCGCGTAGACTATGAGCAGTCATTTTAGTATAGGGACGGTGCTGGGTGGGAGCGATGTTGGAGCAGAGTCGTTAAAGTGTGCTGTGACCTCAAGGGTTCTTTTTCAGGTTTCCGCAGAAAAAAAAAAGGTTTTGTTTAAAATGCATTTTCTCTGGCAGCCACTTACAGCCCGTTGCAGTCACAGATTTGAAAGCGAAAAATTTCACCGAGATCATTGCATGGACGGGTGACCACTCAGTGGTATTTTATTTGAACATATCCGTACTTCGGAGGGCACGTAAAACGTGGCTCCTGGTTGTCGTTGTAGTGAAATAGTTGTTTAGTTACGTCAAAGGGTTTTTAAATGGTTCCGCAAAACAAAAAATGGTGAATGTGTGGACGAAGGTCGCGGACAACAGCTAGTTATACAATAATATTTAAAGAAAAACTGTCACCAAAGAATGTACATTTAAAAATTGTACGACACGTATTATCCTTGTCTTCTATAAATGTTCGTGTGCTTTTGATTTCTCTCGCATTACAATGAAATATAACGATGCGCCCAGTGCTTAACAAGATATTATTATGTATTCTCGGCAACAAACACGTCAATACTGCGCAAATCGGTGCGCGTGCGGCGCGTGAGCGGTGGAAGAGCGCGGGGGCCGGGGGTAGCTATAGCGAGCGTAAACAGGTACAAGAGATAAAAAATAATCATATTTTACACTTTAAAAGTAACAATCTGTTTAGTGGGCATTTTCGGCAATATTGCCAATGCGCCCGGAAGTTTCCCGGGCACATTGGCAGTGGAAATTTGCCGGCAGTGGCAATATTCCCAAGCGTACATCACTAATGAGGCCTGTCCCAGCAGTAGGAAATTAAACAGTTAATATAACCTTTTAAAATAGTGTAAAACTAGATCTTTTATATAGCAATGTAGGCCATTTATCAAATTAAAACATGAGATTCGTTTAGGGAGCTATTCAAAGAAATAGGTATTTTAAACGTCCGTGTACAGTAAACTACAAAAGTTGTTTAGCACATCTAATATTACAAGTTCGCTTTTCGTGTTCAGCGATTTATGGAAAATTTGTGTTCAGTGTTTACTAGACATTAAGTACTAATGTATGTAACTAAAAAGAAAAATGAAATAGTTTTACTATTTCATTTTTCTCTTCTCGTCGTAACGAACGACGCTTCCTTGAGGAAACTTTTAGCCTTGAGATGTTTTGCAATATTGTATGAGTTCATCAACTTTTTCGTTGACTGTATGGTTGACGGTTTGTAACAGAATACTGCATATTAGACAGAAAAGTATACACTTATGAAGATTATAATATATTAAACGAATTATCGGGATATTTACCATGTTTAGAGTGGTTAAGTTTCCGATATTTCGACGCTGATACAAGCGCCATGATCACGGAGGAACAGTTCCTCTTCCTAAATCCTATCCCTACCCTTTTTTATGTTCTTATTGTAACTAAGTGGTGTAAATCACTGGATAGTTATTTTGAAATGTGACCGGGTAGAATTGCTTACTAATATGAAGTTATATTGAGGTTGGACAACGCTATTATTTAAGAAAATAATTATTTAAAGAAGTTAAGCACAGCTGGTTACACAAGTAGTAGACCCCTTATAATTAATAACAACTTGGGTAACATATCAGGTATAGATTAAAACATATAGACCAAATTAAACTGTCTTCTTTAAAATAACGTATTAAACCTGTGACACTATGCCACCTGGTAGTAAAGTGTTTGTGGGTTAGTTATGTGTTTATCTATCATCATTGTTTTGTCAATATCATGTCGAAATAACTACTTATTATTACTTTTCAATACTTGGAGGAGGCCTATGTCCAGCAGTGGACGTCGATTGGCTGATATGATGATGATGTCGAAATTAAGTCGGACATGGTCTAATTGTCATTTATCTTAAATCTAGTATGTCATCACTTCCAAAATTCGTCCTTAAAGCATAGATATTTTAATATATTAATGTTTATTATTAATTTGTTCCAGAGTGTGGTGTTCGTGGAAATAAACTAGGAAATGTTCAACCATGCAATTAATCGAAACTGAAACTTTAGATATAGAAAAAAACATGTCCACAGTCGAAGATGTACAACATAATAAACCCAATAGTATTGATATTGAAGAACTAGATAAGAAAGACTTAAAATGCAATGGAAATAAGGATATTACTCAAATAAAAACAAATACTATAAATGAAAATAGTGCTGAAGTCATTAGCGAAATAGAGGAATCCATAGATAATATACCTAAGCCTATTGAAAACAATGAAGCACATTTGAGTAATGTAGATGTAAGTGTAGAAAATAGTGAACAAAATAGCCTCGAAACTGATACTGTACAAACGGAGAATGATTCTCAAGATCTTACAACCGAAAATCAAGTCAATGGCGTAATTACCGTTCCAAAAGAAAATCTAGATGAATGTAATGAAACAGAAGAAGATGATTTAGAAGATGATATAATAAGTATTAGTGAAGAGCCAATGAACGTTAGTTCTGAACAAAAGACAAATGAAGACAATGTTACTGCTCAAAAGGAAAAAACAACGAATGGTAATGACACTAATGCGTTAGTAGAAGCTGAAAACGATATTCAATTAGAAAACAATCGTTTAAAAGATGAAGATAACGATGTTATTGAAGTTTTAGAAGAATCAGAAGAATTGAATGATACAAAAAAATGTCCTGATGCAAGTATAACAGTACCAGAAATAGTGCAAGAAAACAAAGACGAAATTGAAATAGTAGAGGAATCTGATAAGCCTGCAATTGAAAGTGAAAAACAAATATCTGAATCTTTAAGTAATCAAAGCAATGGCGTTGATAGTGGTGATAAAAGCAATGGCGTAGAAATTAGTGATAAAAACGTTGCTTTATCTACTGAAATAGAAACAATTAATGTCGAAGAAAAAGAAGAAACAAATATTATTTCAGCTATTGATTCAAATGACAAAGAGGTTCTGCTAGAACCATCAGCAGAAGAAGAAATGCGCTGTGAATCAGAAGAGAAAAATGATCCTCTACCTATTTCAATTGCAAATAAATCTGAAAGTAATGCACCAGCCGCAGTAGACAATGTTGAAAATGGAATAATTGAAATTGATGAAGATATAAGTAGTACTGATGCTGATGAAATTAAAGAAGACCCGCTGACAGAAAATAAGAATGACAGTGAGGATTCTAACGAAACCAAGGAAATCACAGTCGAGGATCGTAAAACGGATTCTCCTTCTCCAGCTAATTTAACCTCAGAAACATTGGATTCATCAGAAAATTTGGAAGTACCTATTGAAATCATAGATTCCCTCAAACAGTCTGCACCTCCAAAAGAGACCTCTGAAACAAAAGTGGTTGATCCACTAATTGTGCAAAAGACAGGTGCGGATATGGACATAGATGAAACCGTTGAAGAAGCTAAAGAGAAAGAGTCAACTACAAACGAAGTTGACTCTCCAATAGAATTAAAAGATGATATGGATGTTGAAGAAATAGTTGAAGAACCTGTAAGCAAAACAACTAATACAACTAATGTTAAAGATGTTGTTCCTGCTGTTGTTCCAGAAAATAAAGTAATTGATAAACCTATTATTTGTAAACTGTCTAACAATCTTGAAATACTATCTGATGATGATGATGAAGAAGAATCGCCGGTAGATGAACTTCCTAAAGCTGAATCCCCTAAAGTAGAATCACCTAAAGCTGAGCTTGCTAAAGAAATAAGTACAAATGAAAAACAATGCATTAATATTGAAGATGATGATGACATCATGCTTATTGATGAGGAACCAAAGAAAGATCCAATAGATCTTGAAGATTATAAAGAAGAAGAAATCAATCAACCAAAATCTGAAATTATAACTAATTCAGAAACTGGCGAAAAAACTGTCAAAGAATCTCATGAGGATAATGAAACTAAAAAAGGTAAAAAAAAATGTTTTTATGTAATAATTCATACAGAAAATATAACAAATATAAGATATTTATAAATTTTCTGTTATTAAGCTTACGGACTAATAATAACAAAAATACTGATTAGTATTGTCCCGAGAAAAAATAATCTCAAACATTTTCATCATCGTCATCATATCAGCCAATGGACTTGGACATTCACTGACGAACATCGGCCTCCTCCAAATATCTCCACTTTGCGCGGTCCACTGTCATAACTAGGTCGTCAGTCCACCGTGTAGCACAATAAATAATATAGAAAATGTACAAAATGTTATTTTTTATTATTACAGAGTTGACGCTGCCACCCAGTGAAGCAGACGATACAAAAAAAGATATTGATATTAATGAAAAATCGCTTGAAACGAAAATTGTAGAAACACCACCTCTAGTGCCTGACAACTTCTTAAAGACTGCCAAGAAAGGTTTTGCTGAAATGACAAGAGAAGAACTAGAAGAATTCTGTATATTGAAAATAGTGGAAAGTGTAATTGACAGAACCAGTTTAAGTGAAATCAAAAACAAATTAAAAATAATGACACAAGGACTGGAAGAGTTTAGAAAGAAAGCAATGATGTTAACAAAACAAAACAGAGACCTGCAGCTTGTTTTAAAATCAGTACAGGAGGAACAAAAGAAGGCATCAGATACTGCCATAACCCCGTTAAAAATTACTCGCTCTGTTGGTATGCAGGTGTTTATGGAAAAAGCTCCTGTCCTCCGTCGCAAAGGACAACAACAAAACACAGTAAATAAAAACACAAACAGCCCTCAGAACCGTAATGTTAATCCTGCAGCCACCCGTCTACCAAAAGCAACCAGTGTAAATATACCTGTGCCTAGATTAGTTCCGGCATATAATCCTGCAAAAAACAACATAATACCTCAAGGTCAACAAATTAATACTCCAAGTAAAAATATCAATCCACCAAATGGAGTTGTAAAAACACCACCACCGGTATCAAAAGCAGAAAAGAGAACATTCAATAAAATGTCATCAGTAACTGTAGATTTAACTGATGATGAGCCTCCAACAAAATTGCCTGTTGTGGCCAAAACATCTCCAGTTCCACCAGTAAGATTAGTACCTTCTCAAAACCTCATGGCGCCGCAGAGGCAAGCTTTTGGAACAGCTGTTAATAGTCCTAGAAAAGTGTACATACCTATCAGTGGACCACAGAATCAAACATTAAGGCCTGGTCAAACTATTATGTTAAAAACAGTTCCTGCAACGGGTAAGTAAATCATTTAGTTGTAAAATGAATTGTAAAACAATTTATTGTCAAGATAACTTACAAGTAAGACAGTGTACTAAATCTAGTATTATTTCAGGTATGAGGACAAGATGCCCAGCACCTCAAGTTACAAGAGTAGATAATACAGCCAAACCGAATAAAGCACCAGTAAGGCATCCAGCACCGCTACCGCTGGCCATGAAACAATATCAACCACCTAATTGGAAGCCATTACCCCCTGCTCCTGATCTGAAACTGTCAAAAGTAGAAAATGGTATTGTAATATCATGGAAAATAGAAAATATTCCAGAAGACAGTTACGAAGAAATAGCAAGTTATCAATTGTATGCCTACCAGGAAACTGCCTCGGCTCCTAGTACTACTTTATGGAAGAAAATTGGCGATGTAAAAGCTTTACCTTTGCCAATGGCGTGTACATTAACTCAGTTTATGGCTGGCTTTAAATACTACTTTGCTGTGAGAGCAGTAGATATCAGGTCCCGTCTGGGGCCATTCAGTTTACCTGGAAGCATACTCCTATTAAGTAAAAATAATATGTAAGACTGATTTTTTTATAAAGCATTGTTTGCAATGTTGTTTAATTAATCCCAATGACTGAAGTTTCAATATTTGTGAATTGTTACTTTTTATTTTAATTATTTATTACTTTAATGCATCTAGGCTACAATGAATAATTAATATCAGCCTAGACCTAACTTAATTGAAACTTTCGTATAAATGATCAGTCATTATTTTTGGCTTCTGAGAACGCTGTTTTAATAGTTTTTAAGTTTGTTTAAAGTACCCTTCATGGGTTTTGAAGATAACATCTTGTGACAGTCCTGCTGTTGACTGATTTTAGATCTTTTGAACAATATTATAATAATAGTAAATAAAATGTAGGTACTTGTTGTAAATTTAGTTTATGTTATTTGTCAATATCACTGTAAAGTTTGTAATTAGTTAATAATGTAGGAATGTTTAGTCGCAATAATTAAATTGTGTTTCTTGATTACCTACCTACCTATTTGGCTACATAGAATGTGGACGTTCCGATTACTACTAGTGATTACAGATTCAAAATCTATTTATTTGTTTTTTATTACCTACCTACTATAGTAATTAGGTTATCAACTAGGTACCTACGTTAAAGAGTTATTAAATATTATACCAGTGTCTGTCAGTAGTACAGTAGTACCAATGCAAAATATAAAGATAGCAAAATTGCTTTGTTAGGACTTTGGGTGGGACACTCATCAGATACCTACAAAATGATACAACATAAAATTTATAAAGCGAGCTAAATACGAGTAGAATGGGGTGAACGTCAGCATAGACGAAAGAGAAATAAAATATGGTTTACTTCCAACTTTATAATAGGTAATTTTTTTTTATATATCTGATCTCAAATCAAACTACAGAAAACGGAATATTTAAAAAGATAAACAGCGCCATCTCTTATAATTATTGGTATAAATTCTTCAGAACAGCTTAAAATGTCAGCGCAGATTATACTTGCCTGACTTGGGAAAGAAGTCCCATGACTTGCTACATAGGTAAGACGGTGAGTTAGAAAGTAAAATAAAATTATGGTAAATGGTTTGTTTGTTACATTATGCAGAATTAAAAAATGATGCATGTTTAAGAAACTGCTTGATTGATCTGAAAGGGACTTTAACTCGAAAATAAATATGGGGAAATTTTGGGAAATATAATATTATAGCGATTCAAAGTGTAAATTATAACATTAAGTTGCTCTAAATTAAAATGTTTATAATGTGTGTGTGTGCGAATTACGTAAGTCACAATCGGAGGGTGTAAGAAGGAAACTAGAATCACTTAAAACGAGATTTATTGTTCTTATTACAATCGAATTAGCCTAAAGATGAACGAGTTCGATATTAGAACTACATTCTATCTATACTAACCACTAACTTACAAGTACTAAACGGAATTATAACTGAGATACGACTACATTATAACTGATGATTCTTCTCTTGAGATGTCTTTATATAAAACTATAAAATAAGGTCGAACGTAATCGAACTGCAACTGGTCGGTCACACTTGCTGATGCTGCGCCTCGTGCTTGATTTCTTAACAACTGCTGATTCTGCTGATTCAGGCCACGAGAAGTGATTGAGGTCACGGAACGAATGTACGTAGTTGCACGGATACGTAACATCTCCACCCTCAGAACAGCAACTATTTGAAGACGAAGTAGAGAATAGTTCTGATCTATGAAATAGATTCGACATTTCTTGACTAGTCTTCTCTTTCTGGATACGTTTCGATGATAGTTCAAGTTGTTTCATATGACCGCAGCTCGACTTCATTTTGCTCAAACTGCTGATGCTGTATGTTCATTCGCCTGTGTGGTAATATAACGGTAATATAATATGATCATAACTTTATTTAATTATAAATCACATTATAAAATATGCTTGTACTGCCTCAATTCTGTAGTAGTAATGGATGAAATGGAGCTGGATGATATCCCGGATGATGCGGCGTCAGCGTGGTAGTTGCTACTTCATAAATTTGGAAATTATTTTTTCTTCGCTTCTTTTTCTTTCCTTTTTTCTTATTGAATTCTATACACTATATTCCGAATCCTTCTTGTGTTATCAATGTCTGGATAACCTCCGTTGCGGCTTCGTGTAGATTCTGGATACTCGGATTGCTGCTTGAAAGCTGCCCAGGCGACTCGCGTACTATATAATATCGATATTAGATATTACTATAAGGTCGCGAACCGGCCCGCGAGTATCCTACCGACTGCGCCAATTACGTAAGTCACAATCGGAGGGTGTAAGAAGGAAACTAGAATCACTTAAAACGAGATTTATTGTTCTTATTACAATCGAATTAGCCTAAAGATGAACGAGTTCGATATTAGAACTACATTCTATCTATACTAACCACTAACTTACAAGTACTAAACGGAATTATAACTGAGATACGACTACATTATAACTGATGATTCTTCTCTTGAGATGTCTTTATATAAAACTATAAAATAAGGTCGAACGTAATCGAACTGCAACTGGTCGGTCACACTTGCTGATGCTGCGCCTCGTGCTTGATTTCTTAACAACTGCTGATTCTGCTGATTCAGGCCACGAGAAGTGATTGAGGTCACGGAACGAATGTACGTAGTTGCACGGATACGTAACATGCGTGTGACTGTGTTCTACAAAATAACAATTTTAAAGTTGTTGGTAATCAGCTAAGCAGATGTCATTTAGAACAAAATGATCGGGAGCGTAGAGAGCGGCTGATTTTTTTGCACAAACTTCTCTGAAAGCTAACTTCAGGCGGGCCAAGTTAGATTGCGCGAACTTGTAGGTTTCAAGCATAATAAAAAAATATTTATGTAGAACGTGATTTATATTTCTGTACCTTTTTTGTCCAAACTTATACTGTTCAAAGTATTATTATAACAAAATAAACCCAATGGGTTTCTTCAATGTTTTCAAAAATGCTCTATTAATGCCAATAACAAAATGTTATTCTTCCATAACCTGCAACAGTGTGACCACTTAGCAATAGGTATACAATTTAACTACAACATACCTATCCATATTTCGTTTGTGTACGCTATATGGGTCATATTTTATGACCAATCAAAATGCCCGGTTACCTTATTGACACTTTAATAAGCTGGTTACCAGCCCTCTCTATCAGGGAATACAAACCTTGCTCTTTACCAACATACTGGTTGATACAACATGGAGCATTGTATTAAACTCTAGTTAACAAGTTTGATTTATTTTGCTCAATAAAGTTGTTATCATTCGTTTTCTAGTATGGTAGAATATCGAACCTAAGGTTAGGAAATTATTAAAAACCTTAAAATGTCATTTCGCTGTCAGTTGAACAGTTAGCATTTTGTTGGGTTGGCAATAATTTTGTGCCAGTTTTCGATTTAGTCGCGTAGCGGTAGATCGTAAATTTTGCGTTGCATAAATTTCATGGTATTTCGGTGACGAAAAAGACGCAAATCATTGTTATTCTCTTAAATTCCAGTTGTCAATCCTTTGAATTAGCTCCAAATTCATGTAGAGTCTAATTTATGTAGTGTTTTCTATATTAAACTTGAGATTGACGTAGGTAGTTGACATATCATTTCGCAAGTAGTCTCGGAGGTGGTTTATTTGTGTACATTTTGTGAAAATTATCCGCACCGATTATTGTGGATAGTGAAAAGTGTAATTTGTGGTTAAATATAGGTCTAAAGTTCGGTAGTGAAAAGATATAATGGTCTGTGATGATAGCGTAGTGAGTTAAGTTTTAAATTATCTTGGCGCTGTAGGTGTGAAGTGAAGTACTGGTGTTTGCTTACAGTTCCTGCACTGTGAGAGCCATGCTAGTTCAATCTTGCAGCTGTAATTGTGTTACACGTACGGTAGGTACATTCTATTATTCTGTAGAATACCCTTGATGTGGAATGAATGACTTTATGTATGTAATATTTACAAATCCAATAAGATTCTGCTTTATAATGAAAAGTTTGATCAGAATATCTTAAAAATTTGTTTACTATGTTTATTTACTTCTTGTTTACCATAATACATTTTGGAGTTTTTCTAGAAACAAGCTGTTTAAGTATGTAAACAATAATAAAACATGATAGGTCATTATTCCACTAAACACACTACTTTTTACCCAAAACTACTTTATTTGGTGTCTTAAGTTGTTAGTATTGTGACTATTAGTATTTAACAATGCACTTACATCTGAAAAATGTAATTTTTTTTTCAAGGCATTATAAAAACACTCTGCAGAAGTAAAAAGAAACTTACTTTATTCATCCATACATATTACATATGGCATATGTAATATGTTAGATTGTTATAAGATGTATGTCAAGTTGCATTTCTGTTTATGCCGAGCAAATTATTTATTATGTGTAACCATACAGATAGGATATATAATAGTAAATCACCATTGTTTAAAATTAGCGTTAAATTTTAATTCTGCTTTTAATCTTTTGTTTAACCAAGACAAGTATTATTGAAATTAAAGGTTTCTGGGTTGGACTGGATGCGTAAGGTTAAGGACTGTGTTATGTGGCATGTGTTGGGAGAGGCCAATGTCCAGCAATGGACTACAATAAGATAATTGATGATTTCTGGATTACCTATTCTTTTCTTCACTCTTTTCATTATGACTTTAGAAATGAGACTTCTTTTTTTTGTATTCCCCGGCAGGTTAAAACCACCTACCGGGGGAGTTTATTGCGACAGTTTGCGCTAATCCTCGCTATTTGGTACAAGGTTTTCTTAATGTTAATATTAAAATTTATTGAGTATAACATTAATAGCATATTTTTTTTTTTTTTGATTGATTAATAAAAATAATTAAATTTAATAATAAGTACATAGATGTAGTGTTTGTATCAGTAGTTATGTGTTGTTAAATAGTTTGAGTGTATTTATTATATGTGTGATGTGGTTCATGAATGTGTTGATGGTAGTGTTTTTGTTGATGATTTGTGATAAATGAGACTACTACATATACTGAGAAAAATGTATTAGGTAACACATTTTTTTACATTTTCTATGATTAAAAAATCTTTTTTGTTCTAATTCATGTTGAGATTACTCCCAGATTTATTTTACTATTTACACAAGTATTTACCTACTCATACTGATTAAAAAAAAAAATTGAACTTTATATAAAAAATATTTGGCTCTGCCCTTTTTTCCCTTATACAAATTAAGGTAGGTAATGACTCTAATAAAATAATGCATTGTTTAAAAATTTAACTTAACAACCTAGAGTGTATGTAGCCTGTATGATCAAAGTAATAACTTAAACTCATGACTGCCTTAGCGGTCAGGATTGCCCAATTAATGTAGTGATCAAAATCAATCAATCAATTAATCAATCAACTAGCCTATTGCAGTTCACTTCTGGACATAGGCCTCTCCCAATACGCGCCACAGAACTCGGTCCTGCGCCTTCCGCATCCAGTCCGACCCAGAGACCTTTATGAGGTTGTTGGTCCACCTAGCTGGGGGGAGATGGGTTGGGCAAATAATGTGAACAACTGTTAGCCATTGAAGTAGATCTGGAAGTATGATTAAAAGATGTGAAGTGGTCTTCGTCACATCACTAAGTGAAAATATTTAGAGAAGGCCAACAAAAAGTATGAGAACCTAAAAGATCAACTGAGTTTAAAAGGAATCTAAAATACTAATGCTATCTTTGCACTAAATCTTAACTTTCATTAATGTTTAAATGGTTGGTAGTTAATTTGGTTAACAAAGATCTTGCATTCCGAAAGAAGAAAGCCGAGGTATTTTTTAGTTTTATAATTTTATAAAAAATAATAAGAATTTATTATAAAATTTATAATATAAAAAGTTAATCACATTTATTTTTGTGTACTACTAAGTATCAGGTCTGTGTGGTGACGGAGTAAGAATACAATATGACACCACCCCGTCTGATCCCATGGGTGTCGTAAAAACCGACTAAAGGACTAACCGTAAATATTATCTTTACGAAGTAAAAAGAAAACTTGAAATTAAACCTATTTCAATCTGTCTGGCCACCGTGGTATTAGTAGGCATTCCTGAGTTTTAAGCATTTAAAGGGATAGACAGACAACAGCAGCAACTGTTTTATACTCTATAGTGATTTGAAGTGTTGAAGAAGTCTATTTCTATATCTAGTGTGTTAAATACTATGTGTTACTCACACCTAACTTCTGAACCAATTAGTATAGAGACATTAACACTTTGGGAAGGGCACAGGCTACTTATTATGAAGGCAATATTAACTAGTCTGACAATGTCCTGATACTTAGTAATAACAGCCCATTAATTTCCCATTGCAGGGACGGGCCTCCTCCCGGAATACTTGGCTTACTAATACCACGCTGGCCAGACGGATTAGGGGTTTAATTTCAAGTTTTCCATCTTTTTATTTCGTAAAGATAATATTGACAGATAGTTCCTCAGTCGGTTTTTATGACACCCATGGGATGAGATGGTGTGGTGACATATTGTATTCTTACTACACACATTACATGGTTTTCTAGAAGTGGTAGAGCAATATTCCCTACGCTATCAATGGGTCGACTTGTCTAGGTCAGTGAAAGAATGACATCATTAGAGCTAAGGTTAACAAAGCTAAGTTATCAGAATGCCATATTGACGCGTGATATGATAAGTACTCCATCAATGTTATGATACGTACTCTCCTAATAACAAGGCCCGTAGTATGTCGAACCAGCTGTCAAGGTCTAAAAGTTTTAGAATGGCTTCTACCAAAACAATATTGATAAAGAAGTATGCTTTTGTATCTTACGTTACGTTATTTTGCTTCTTTTACGGTAGAAACCTTTTAAAGACCGCTTACTCATCTTTGGCCCAGGCGAGTAGTAGTCTCCAGAAAGACGGAAAACATGAGTTACCTACACTTCTCATCAAAAAAATCGAAACAGTCTGAAATTTGTGTTTTGTAAGGATTAACTGAAAAAATTGTATATTTAGGTATATGTTATATGTCATTTAATAGGGAATTTAATGAGGTTTTCAAATAATAATGTTGATGTTCTAAATTCAAATTAAATTTTCGTATTTTGTTTGACAAGTCGTTTTTACCCTGTACGTAGTTTGACGGAAATTGATAAAATTAGGCACGTAAATAAAAAAAAGATAGAAAACGTTTATTAAAAAACACGTATCGCCCACTAGGGCATGCAATATCGGAAGGTTTTCAATTCCGATACTAACTTCCGATATTAGGTCTCAATATCGGAATTCCGATATTAATATCGGAATTTCGTATTTTTTTTAGAAATTGCACTTTTTGTTCAAAATGTCACAAATTCGGTGTGAGGTTAGATTTAATGGAATAAAAAATATTTATAAATCATATTATTTAATTTGGATTGCTTGTTTTATACTCGTATTTAAGTTTTACCCACAGAATTTACTAAATCTGATATTTCTCATTATTTTTCTTTTCGTTCAGTTATACAAATTCGTCGGACGGAAGCACTGCCTTCTTTTTTTCTTTGCACTTTTCTATTTCCTTCTCAAATTCTTGGTGCAGGGTCAGCTCACTCGTTGTAGCTAGACTAGCTAGTGATTCATCATCTTCATCTGAAGAGACAAAAGCTATCGGTGCTTCAGTCTTTCTTACTGTGAAGTTGAGACTGCTAGTATCGTTTTGTTTATATTTGAGGCGTTTTAACAACCTTACAATAATATCACATATTATTAGAGTAGGTAAAGAGTGAGCGAAACAGGTAATAATATTATTGTTCTTGTAGCACATGCATAGCGAGCGGGCAACATTAATACGGTACCTACTGTTTCGCTCGGCGATACACAAGGATCGATATATATGTATAATTTAAAACTCAAAATATAGAAAAATATTCGAGTTCCGAGATTCCGATATTCGATCACCCAGTATCGGAATTGTAAAATCGGACTTTGCGTTCCGAGATTCCGATATTACGAGATTCCGAGATTCCGATATTCATGCCCTATCGCCCACCCAGAGTTCCTTGCTCCTCTTATTACTGCGTCCATGCGATGTTCACCCGCAAAAACCACCAAGTGGTGGCATTGCTGAATTCTGGACTTAGTCAGCGTCTTACGGCTGAAATATTGCATCTAAGCTAGTCGTCTTTTCATAGAATCTGCAAACGCTATCAAGAGACTAGTTTGTTCACGCGCCGTTAGAGATTTGGCAGAAAACAGGTAATTTCTGACCGAGTAGATCGATTTATAGTAACACCTTTCTTACAAAATCTACGCCTTAATGTCTTTCAACCGCAGCAACAGCTTCATGATGAACCTATGGTGGCTGTAAGTGTCTCTACAATTAGAAGAAGGTTAAAGAAACGTCGACTAGTACTGTAAAAGCCAGCAAATAGGGAGAAATCAACTGCAGATCATCGAAAAGTGCGTCTTAACTTTTCACGTAATTACCTAAATTGGTCAAACATCAATTGGAACAAGTTCCTCCTTTCTGATGAGTGCAAAATTGTATTGTATGGTCACGATGGAAGGAATAAGGTCTACAGAAGTCATGGAGAACGCTTTGCACCATGCAGAATTAAAAGAAAAGGCCATCCATGGTGGCGGTTCATGGACTGTTTAAGGAGAAATTACTGGCAACGACAAGATAGAGTTTGTCTTTGTGTTTGGGTCACGTCTGCCCTTTTTTAACAGTCATAGGTACATCGAACAGTATCTTGAACCTCGTGTGATGCCCTATGCACATTTATTTGACCCACAGTTTGACATTTATGTACTAGGATGCCAGGGCAAACATCGCGAGCGTCGTAAGAGATTATGTTACTGAAGTCGATATCTCTATTATTGATTGTCCAGCACGAAGCCCGGACATGAATCTGATTAAACATCTATGGGATGAATAGAAAAGACGAATTAGTGTAAGAGATCATGCCTCAAAAACACTTAGCCAGCTTTAAAATGCAATCCAAGATGAATGGAATAGAGCACCACTAATTTTGATCGTGACTCTCATCCGATCGATAAAAAACCGTAAAGAAGCAGTAATGAGAGGTCGGAGATGGTATGCGAGTTATTAAATAAACGTTTCCTAGCTTTTTGTTTATTTACGATCGTAATTTTATCAATTTCCGTCAAACTCCGTACAGGGTAAAAACGACTTGTTAAACAAAATACGAAATCTTTGAAAATTTAATTTGAATTTAGAACATTAACATCATTATTTAAAAACCTCATTAAATTCCCTTTTAAATGATATATAACACATATTCCTAAATATACACATTTTTCAGATAATCCTTACAAAACACAAACTTCAGACTGTTTCGATTTTTTTGATGAGAAGTGTATTAAAACTCAAGGTGTTTCTTTGTCATCAATAGGTCTGACGTTATCTACGATATATTATGTTACGTTAGATCTCCTAAATAAGGATAAAATTAATAAGGATTGTATTAAAATATCGCGGATTGTTTTACACGGATCGTCTTTATTCGAATGACCCAAATGCGTAACCGGAACAAAGGAATATTACCTTTGTTCCGGCAATACGCATGACATTGATTGAGATTAACACATTTACTTAACATTGGTAAATAAAAACATATGTTTAATACTTTAACTGCCTCTTAAATTTTAGTCAATTGATTACCTACTTAGCTAGCTTGAATTATTACGAGTTTACTTATAAAATTCTCGCTAAACAGTGATTAAATTTTAGAGGCGTTTATGAGTAAGACCGTATGAGTTTAAAATATCATGTAAGAGGTATGTTTAAAACAGGACCTATGTGTTAGGGAGGCTACGTTGAAAGCAGTTCTTCCGCACTCGACTTTCGTGACCACTTTCACTTGTATCGGACCGGGCGCAGGCGCCGTCAATTGCTACTTTCGCCGGCAAACGCGTTTAACTTGGATTACTTTAAGATTTACCATATCGACAATAAAATTAGTAATTAAGGTTTTGGTGGAACAAAAGGATATGTTTATAGTAATTACCCCCGGTTTCTGAATGCCTGATCAAGTCAAAATCAACTAAACAAGTGTCAAAACTGTCATTTTAGTTCCTAAAAATTATAGTTTTGACACTTGATTAGTTGATTTTTACTTGATCAGTCATTCAGAAACCGGGAGTAAGACACCTAACTCCTATAAAGAGATAGAAGGAAGACGACTATTTATTACTGGGAAACACATAAAGTGTTGTTTTTTTATGATAGTGCTATTTCTATTTACCGTACGTACATTGTTATCTAAAAGAAATTGGTTAATTAGTGAAAATAACGATTGAGGGCGTTGAACCCTAAAATATTTTCATCTGTCTAAAGCCTGCTCACATAATCTAGTCTTTATCTGTGTAGTTGAGGGGACATTAGTTGTAAGTTCTTGGACTTATGAAAGGAGAAAGAATCTTTACTTTGAGTTATATGGAATAAGTTGAAATAAAAACAAATCTACTTCTTATTTGGCTTACAAGGGCCAATGACATCCTTTAGAATGGGCAAATTCGTAACACTTGAAACCGTATGGTCGTGTATGACAATTTTCTCTTTTTAATTTTATTTTTTTACGATACAACTTTGAAAATGCGTTTTATTAAGCTCAAGATACCTATTTCAAAATTTTATTCATATCGAAAAATTAAAGCAGTATGTTTTCATTATCTATACATTTGTTTCAACATTCAAGGAGGTTTGTTTCCCAAGGAGTTCAAATAAGCATTTCATGATAGACGGAGCCTACTATAAAAAGAGGCGGATTCATTACTCCTACTCAAAATTTTAAAATAAAGTTGGTCCTTAATGACTTAATTATTCAGATTATTTTGTAATAAACAAAACAATTATTGATATTTATCATCTTCAAATAATTTGATAATTGCCGATTATAAATTTTAATAAAAATCGAACTTGTAATATTTTTTATGTTTTTACGTCATGCATGCGCCCGTGCACGTCATAAATCTTAGTTTAGAGGACCAAAACACAGCAAAATGGTAAATATTTGAAACAGTAATTTGATGTTTTTTTTTTACTATAAATATAAACGAACTAAACAAAGAAAAACTTTATTATTTAAAAAGTTGTGGGTTCGATCCCCACGCAGGACAATAATTTGTGAGATCCACAAATTATTGTCCTGAGTCTGGGTGTTATATGTGTCCGTTATTGATGTTTGTAAAAGTCCCCGCGACACAGGGCATGATGCCTAGTGCGGGAGTTGTCTTTAAAAAAAAAAAAAATTGTGGCTCAGCGCTGATTGACATCACGGAAAGGCGACAGGTTTTATCTATTGGAAAGCGAATATCACAAAATATCAATTAGATATGAAAATATTTTATATTGCTGACCATTACGGCATAGTGGTTAACAATTTTAATTGATTTGCAAGAAGTGTTGGATTATTAAACTTCTCAATGCATGTGTTTTTTATATACAAGGATGTTGGCATTTATTATGTTCTGGGTCATCATCATCATCATCATAACAGCCCACTAACGTCCCACTGCAGGGACGGGCCTCCTCCCGTGACGGAGAGATACTTGGCCTACTAGTACCACGCTAGCCAGACGGATTGGTATAGGGTTTAATTTCAAGTTTTTCTTTCATTTTATATCGTAAAGGTAATAATGTTCACAGATAGTCCCTTAGTCGGTTTCTGCGACACCCATGGGATGAGATGGGGTGGTGACATATTGTATTCTTACTCCGTCACCACACAAAATGTTCTGGGTGTTTTCTATTTTTAATGAATGCATTTATTTATAAATAGCATATTGTGTAGTTTATTCCTTTTTCAAAAATTCATATTATTCTAAGCTCTGTTAAGTTTAATTGTTTTATTTTTAACGATTACTTTATTACTTACTATAGTTTGCCGTTAATCTCGCTAGATGGCGTTTGTATGTAGTATTAGTAGCGTGACAAAAATTTTGTTCAGGTTCAATTAAAATAAATATAAGTTAATTAAATGTTAATTTAATTTTAACGCTATTATTATTGTATGTTTTTCTTAGTATGTGTTTTTATCAATTTACTTACTTAAATACTTTTTAAATTAAATGAATTTTAGGTCAATTCAAAGTGGTATTTTCGTTTTTGATCTGACATGAGAGGGAAAGGAAGTTAAAATTTTGCGTAGAGAATAATATCATTGCTATCATATCTTCTAATCTCTCTTAATATCTCTTCTTTGTCTTTTACGCAACCTGTTTTTATGCTATCATAACAGCCCATTAATGTCTCACTGCAGGGACGGGCCTCCTGCTATGACGGAGAGATACTTGGCCTACTAACGTCTGGCCAGACGGATTGGTATAGGGTTTAATTTCAAGTTTTGCTTCTTTTTTTTACGTAAAGATAATATTCACGGATTTTATGCTAATACTAACAACAACGTTGTTACATTATTATTTTGGAAAATAATATCATAACAAGAGAGACAACTTGACGTTCAATATTGATGTCGGATTAGCGTTTTTGATCCCCAAAATATTGCCTTACCTGTGATGTTTTTAATATCTATCGTGATAGTTATCGCTCGTATATAATATTGGATATTATTAAACTGTTGGTAGATATTTTGGTAAGTTATTGCTTTCATAAATAAATATGACTGAAAAGGCTTCACATATTATATGGAATAAAGGTGAAATTCGCTTGCAGCGGTGTAAAGGAGTGTCGTTGTGTTTTACATGTAGTCTTGCTTTCAACTTTAATATTATTAAAACTTGACAAGTTCTGATACAAATAAATAAATAAATAATCCTCACACATTCATACATCGCCACCTAGTCCCAAACTAAGCAAAGCTTGTACTATGAGTACTAGACAACAGATAAACAAATACTTTTTTTTGTGCATACATAATACATAGAAAAAACTCAGACCAATGCAAACAATCGTGTTCATGCACACAAAGATTTGCATTGAGCGGGAATCGAACCCGAGACCTCTGCGTAGCAGCCATGTAATATACCGACTGCGCCACAGAGGTCGTCAAAATATGAACGGTATCTAGAATGACGGCAACGGTTGGTTTTCATGAGTTTGCTGGTATACCGTATACGTTTACACGTGTAGGCTAGATGGTGCAGCAGAAGATCCCCAAATCCTCGCACACGATATGCTAGTGCAAGGGTTTTAGTAGGGGTTTTCGCTATTTTGGATGGGTCATAGTAAGGGGTCAATAGTTGACCTACCACCATGAAAAATAGTTTTTTGACCCTCAGTTGCCTCTTACACCCTGAACGGGTATGGAATTGAAGTTGAGTTGTATTATAAAACCGTAGCTAAAATGTCGCTTTGATTAAAACTCATAGTTTCTCTTCTTTAGCTATTTTATTATACTTGCAGGCGCCTTTCGTGACAAGCAATGATCTGGATGCTGCGATGACATTTTGTAATCCGAGTAACCGTCACTACACTTATCATTTAGATATGAAGAAAAAAGAATTAAATCTTGTTTGATATGATTAAAAATACTTAATATAACAAGGAAACGTGTTATTCTGGTTATGATCTAGCTACATAAATAACTAGATAGACTTGTTTCTAGATGCTAAGCCATCGGTTTGTGATGATTTGCGAGTTGGCCGCACGTATTCTTAGGTAACTGCGAACTGCGGATGTTATAATTATTGAGTTTAAGAGAAGATTCAAAACCACGATTAAAGTAGGATTAAGATTTTCAAAGAAAGATGTCTTAAAATATTCAGAAAAGCTGCTTGATAGAATTAAAGATACAAATAAAATCTTATTTCTAATCAGCACACTGAACGCTTGCTTTAGTGAAGGATGACTGTGGTAGCGGTGTGTTGTACTTTGGTTAGTCAGTCGCGATATTGAGCAATAGTTTCGCGAAGGGTTTCCAGGTGGCTTTGTAAGTCCATACGCAACGTAGTCACTGACATTTAGATACCTCAGTATGCACTGAGGGGAGGGAGCCTAGGCAACTCACTCAGAACAATGCGATTAAAGTTCTGCCTCGATCTTGAAATATTTTATCACTGTTTTTATTCATCATCATACCAGCCCATTGAATGTCCTACTGCAGGGCCTCCTCCCGTGACGGAGGGATACTTGTCCTACTAATACCACGCTGGCCAGACAGATTGGTATAGGGTTTAATTTCAAGTTTTCCTTCTTTTTACTTCGTAAAGATAATATTTACTGTTAGTCCCTTAGTCGGTTTTTACGACACCCATGGGATGAGATGGGGTAGTGACATATTGTATTCTTACTCCGTCACCACACGGACATGACTGGACTGGACACGGACTGTTTTTATTATCTTTACATATCGACACATTTAATGTTATGCTCTTGTTTCCCAACATCTTGGTAGTCATTCGTGGAAAACGTGGCATGCATAATCAAACGTTTTATTATTGTTTTTAGCTCTCTCAATGCATGCACTTATAAAAAATGGGCCACATGTAAAACTAACTACGGAGTCATTGAACTATTGTATGTGGGTTAAAGATAGATATAGACGGTAGCCAATTTCTTTTGATGTGCACAAAGATTTTATTGAGTTTACGTATTTATGAGGCCGATTGCGGATAATGTATGGGGTTGGGTTAGACGTGTACACTTAAAATAGAACGAAGCTTAACCTTATAAACAAATATACGGAAGAATGACACGACATATTTATCTGGTCGATAAAATAGCAAGTTTTGTTGTGTATTGGGGTTGAGTTTTTATTCGCTTATGTTCTAGAGCTGGAAGTTTCTTTAGCTCCTTCATTTCGGTCTGATTAAATCAGTTGCAGACCTAGATTCGGCTTTGTTTTCTTTCGGGTCTAGACAAATGTTTTGGTCGTTCCATTTAGAGGACATTTCGCTATTGTGCCATGCTTACGAAAACCTTATATGTATATGTGGAAAAGTTGATTGCATTTATCCCATTCAACAAAAAGTTTAATTGTAATGTTTTCTTTAATACTCAGTTACCGCTTCTGAAACTAGAAATAGTGGTTATTCAGAATTCATTTTTGCAAAAATGAATTTCGCTCAATTGAGTCCCAGCACTTACTCAATTAATTAAAACCATTAGGTACAAGGGATAGTCCATAAATTAGTTTCTGCAGTTTATTTTGTTGAAATAAATTTAGCATTTATTTGTCGTTAATTCTGATCTGATTTAATCTCAAGGGTGACGTTAGCCTTATGATAAGTAGAAATTAAGCCGACTAAATAAAGAACAATGCTCAAAAATGTATGGACACCGTCCCCACTTTGTAGCACTTTAAGATATATGTTAATCGAAAGGTATTAGTCATCTCTCCATTTTATTGTATGACAGCAAAGCTGAAATGTGTATCCGAAAAAAGTTATATCGCCTTAAAGAAACCGAAATCAGTCACAATTATGTTGCTGTTTATTGTACTTTTTCGAAATATAAGAAAAATATAAAAGATTATTTATTTATTTATACGCGCCGTATATGCCCAATGACCCGATTTTATCTTTTTTGTGGGCACGAGTAAGTAGTTTGTCTCTTGGGACATTTACTACTTTACGCTGGGTGTGGGGTGGATGGCCCTCAACCTAAGACATTTAAGTGTCATGCCTCAGGGGCCCCTGTGGGGCACGAACCTCGACCTGGACCGTCACCGACTAACAGGATGTGCGAAAGGCACGATCTCTAGGAACGAACGCGGCGCGTATTCCTGCCTTAGCGGCGAGAACGGAACCGCGGACGTGTTGTTGTGGCTTCGCGAGCCGTATGAGCTCTACGTTGAGCGATCGCGATCCTATCACCCGGCTCTTCGAGAGCATGTATATGTCATGCGTAGTCTGAAATGGTCTAAATGCCTTCCAATACCAAAGTACCACACGATACTGACGACATGCGCGCAGGCACCAACTGTTCTCATAGTAGTTAAGCATGAACAATAATATGCCTGAATGGCGTTTAAATCCTGTGCGTTATTTAAAACCAAATAACTGTAATAGGTCGCATTTGACCTATGTTTGGATAAAATTCGACCCCTCAAAACAGTGCAATCTGCCGTGTTTATACCGTATTGGTTCATAATTGGGCTTGGAGTTGCACCAACTTCTATGTTGTAGACGCCGCCACGTAAATGTTCGCTAACATAGGAAGCTGCTAGTTTTAAGTGTGATATGTCCCCAAACTAAACAAAATAGTATCCTCGTTTGACAATTCAGGGAACGGTATATTTATGGACTCATCAGTTAATGTTCTGAACGTAGCCCGCTGCCTGTAACGTAGTTACCCAAGTCATTGTTGATGTGAATTCTGCGATAAATTCGTTCAACGACGTCTGTGGTTTAAACAATGTCATGAAAAAGCTCCCTGGATGTATTGAGAAGCGCACCAGCAATTCGGTAGTCTGTGAAGAGATAAGGAAGTGTTAATACACTTCCTCATCTCTTCATTCAATAATTTGAATACTACATTCCTGAACATTTTAAAATCACGTTTAAATCTCCCGTTTATGGGCTCCATGACCCAACGGACAAATTGTTACTAGATGGGATTTATTTGGTTCTTCATTCGTGAATCTGCGTCCTACGCCCTCAGCGAGTGGTTCTGGAAATGGAGGATAACAGTCAACCTCGAAAAGAGCCAAACGTTAAATTTTCACAAGAAAAGGAGCCACAAAACTCTCTCGGCAGAGACACCAAAAGTCAAAAAGTTCGATCCGATCCCTTGGGCGAGGGAAGCCAAAAACCTTGGAGTCATACTCGACGATAAAATCTCACTCCGTCCCCACCTAAACATGGTTTGCAAGCGGGGCTCGTTTGTGATGGGACGGCTGCACTTACTCCTTCCAAGTTAGGATACATGAGACTTGTATTAGGCCAATCATGACGTACACGTGCGTAGTTTTTGCACACCTTAGGCCACATAGCAGGATCCATAAGTTACAAACAATTCAGAAAAGGTTCATGCGCAAAGCGACGGCAGCACCGCGGTTCACGCGTAACGAGGATCTCCACATCGACTTCGAGTTGCCGACCATCCAGCAACACATGAAACTCTGTTCCCGTGGTCCCGTCGCTACTTTGAAATGGCTGCCACTCACCCCAGCCAACTAGTGGTTGAGGCATCCGGGTACATACCCTGTAGAATATCCAAAATTAGAAGACCTAGACATGCTCTCGAAGAGCCGGGTGATAGGATCGCGATCGCTCAACGTAGAGCTCATAAGGCTCGCGAAGCCACAACAACACGTCCGCGGTTCCGTCCTCGCCGCTAAGGCGGTGACGGTCCAGGTCGAGGTTCGTGCCCCACAGGGGACCCTGAGGCATGACACTTAAATGTCTTAGGTTGAGGGCCATCCACCCCACACCCAGCGTAAAGTAGTAAATGTCCCAAGAGACAAACTACTTACTCGTGCCCACAAAAAAGATAAAATCGGGTTATTGGGCATATACGGCGCGTAATAATAAATAAATAAATAATCTTTTATATTTTTCTTATATTCTACACTGTTAATTATGTATTTAATTGGCTATAATTTCGAAAAAGTACAATAAACAGCAACATAATTGTGACTGATTTCGGTTTCTTTAAGTCGATATAACTTTTTTCGGATACACATTTGAGATTTGCTGTCATACAATAAAATGATCAAAATACTAAGGCCTTTCAAATAACATAGGTTTTAAAGTGCTACAAGCTGGGGACGTTTTGAGCATTGTTCTTTGAGACAAATTCTTGAACTACACATCTTGTCAGCAAATTTTTTATTAAGCGAAGTAAACAATAGAACTTTGGACATGTTTTGAGTATATTTTTTTTCATTATTTAGAATGACTTTGACCCCAATAACACAGTGAAAAATTATGTAAAGTATAAAATAAAGTAAAATAAATATATACTTATACAAATAGGTAGGTACTTATTAGCTGTAATTTATCACCAATTTATAAAATATAAATTTGTTTGTTTATTAAGCTTAATCTTATTATAAAAAAATGTTTCGAAAGAGAAAATACCCCTGATATGTGACAATGTATTTACGATTTTTTGTTTTTATGACAGGGTACTATGAAGCCAAAAAAACGTGCATAAATTCAGAACTCAGTTTTTAGATGAACCTATAAATCCGGATCTTAGTAGACTGCAGGTTTGATTATGATAAAGAAATACTGAATTATTTGAAGGTTGCGTTACTAAACTGTTTTTATGTTTTTTTTCATGATAGTCAGATTCTGTAGTTTACTTAACAGTTTGCCCATCCCGCCATAAGACAAAATAGGAAAACAATAAATGTATCATGATACACTGAAGAGGGACAGGGCTAATGAATACCAGGTTATAACTCAGCACAAAGCTTGACTAACTATAGACATAACTATAGAAGTATCATTAAAATATATATAATATAATATCAATATTTTCACCTACAGACAGCTAAGTTTCTTGGGACTCTTGGTAGGCTATGACAGTGTCCATCCATAGTTTGGTGATTTCAACCACCATTGCAACACTCCTTCTACATCGGGTTGTCAAACTGGGTGACGAAATCTATTTTATTTTTTTCCTAAAGGAAAGAAAGAAACCGTAGCGTACGCTCTCTGACAACTCTCTTAACAATAATTAAATTTTCTTGGTAGGTACCTAATTTAACTTCGCGCCTCCCATAAATTGACTGCTAGAATAGGGTATAAAATACGCCTTTGCAAAAACAAAATCCTGTATAGTTTTATATTATGTAAATCAAATAAATAATAAAAAATAGCATATAACTATGTTTATAGGTACAAGCTCGGCTTAGTTTGAGATTACATAGCGTTGTGTATAAATAAATAAAAGCAAAAGAAAAAAGAATTTGGTTCTTATAATGTATTTCTTGTTAGTAACACGGTTTATAATGAACTTAATGAATTGTTTTTTTTTAATGTTTTGATGACTATGTAAAAATTAAAAATGTATGTAAAAAATATAATAAAATTAACAATGTGGAACTGGTTTATGTTTGGTATCGTCATTATAATTTATTAAAATGTTTTGTTTGTTTTAAAAAGAAAACTCTTAGAGGGCCACGCCACGGATCTTGTACAAACATTGAATTAAAGGTCATAAAAATATTTTTTTGATCGCATAAATAAATTACCTGATATATTCGACGACCTCTTCGGCGTAGTGGTTACATTACACGGCTGCTACGCAGTGGTCTCGGGTTCGACTAGTAGACGTAGTTTGGGACTAGATGGCGTTGTGTGACTTAATGTTCAACTACAGAGACAGAGCTCCTATGACGGAGGGAACGTTGACCTATTAAGATCATGAGATTTTTTTATGTTCTCTTTCTCTCGTTTTCGTAGAGAACCTGCAAAGTTTGGTTGATTTTTACGACACCCTAAATATCATATATGATATTCTTTCTTTATACCAATCTGTCTGACCAGCGTGGCACAAGTCTACCAAGTCTTCTCTCTTTCAATGGAGGAGACTAATCCCTAAAATGGGACATTTATGACTTGCATAAAAAATCCTTTATTGACTTTTATATTTAACTAATTTATTTCTCTATTTTTGCAGGAGGTCCAAGGCGAGGACATACACAGTAGTTTCACATCATAATGGTAAGCATTCCATAACAAATCGTAAAATTAAATGGCGCACGAATGTGTTAATAAAGGGCCTGTATTGATGAGCGGCCATCAATCATTATTTAATACGGTTAGACATCTTGATGTGTTATGTATTTATGTTACGTGTTAGGTATTGCGCCATGGTTAGTTGTTAACTGTTTGTTTTCATTGTAGGGTTAGCACTGAGGCTTGTTTAATTATTTTTTTGCGTTAAGTTGGTAAGTAACTGCCGCTCATGGCCTTTGGCAAAGACATAGCTGTCTATCCTAGGACACTAGCAATTTGTAACCCAACATTTGCACAGTACTTGCTTATAATTAAGTAAATAAAACTTAATATATAGGTATCAAGAAGTCGCTGCTTTTCTGAGCTGGATGACGTTTTTTTAGATATTTATTTATTTTATGATATCTGATATCTGAGGAGTACCTTTGAAGCAGTGAACCCGTTTCCTGCGCATGAGTAGTCGATTGGCGATCGTTGTAAGTATTCTCTAAAAAGTTCGAATAAAAGTACTCCCCAAACATGTTACAAATCTCTTCTCCGTTACTAGACGAACGATCGTTGAATTTTAATATAGAGGGATAGGAATTGCATTTAGCTTTAGCTTTAACATATCTCCAAAATGAACGAGGATCAGCAGAGATGTCCGTTTCAATTTTTGTGATGTAGGTGTCGTACATATTCCTCTCCAAATCCTTAGCTCGCTGCCTCAATGTAACGAAGGAATTATAGTCCGCCAAGTTGCCATATTTTTTGTATTTTTTATGAGATTTTGCCTTCTCCTTAATAATCTTTATCAAAGGGCTTTTATACCATGGTGGGTACCAATTATTTGTCATTATTCTAGTTGGAATATGGTTCGTTTTCAATTTGTTGAGGACGTCATAAAAGTAAGCAACAGCTTCTTCAGAAGACTTGGAATATAGCTGACTATCCCAGTCTATAATATCCAGTTCCTTATTAATAGCTGTATAGTCACCCTTATAATATAAAAACTTCTTACTAGGACAAATTGGCAGACCTTGAAATTCCACGCTATTCAAAAGAACACATAACGCCCTATGATGTGGATCCTCGGGAACCAACGGATCACCACACAAATCAACCTCCACCTCGATGTTACAAAGTACCCAGTCCAATATCCTACCATCCATCTATACTATAATAAAACTGTAGAGGTCGAAATGTCTGTTCTTTTCGAAAATTCAGATAAAAATTATCTACAAAATCTAGAAAAAAGTCAAAAAGCACGAAACCACAATTTTTAGAATTAATGTCTGTCTGTCTGTCTGTTTGTTACCGCACATCTTTAAAACGAATGAATATAATCTATAGACCAATACATTGTATTGTAGCCTTTTTTATTGGGCTTAAACTGAGGTACGTTTTATCAAAATAGGATAAGTATTACTCGAGATGTCGCTTGATCGCTTTATTAGAACGGTTCAATATAAATCAGGGGTCATGAAAAATGGTTTTTGTTCAATGCTGAATGAATTTAAATTTCGTTTCTTATGATCACGAGATGGCGTTACCAGTAGTAATCATACTCATAAATGAGTTTGTAAATAATCTATAACTATTTTATTATTAAGTGCTATTAATTATAAAATATTCTTTTTAAATTTTAATAAAATTAACCATGTTATCTATACTTACCATGTTATCTGTATCTTTACGTAATAAAAAGAAGGAAAACTTGAAATTAAACCCTATACCTATCCGTTTGGCCAGCGTGGTATTAGTAGGCCAAGTATCCCTCCGTCACTGGAGGAGGCCCGTCCCTACAGTGGGACACTAATGGGCTGTTATGATGATGTTATCTATATTATAATAAAACTGTAGAGGTCGAAATGTCTGTTCTTTTCGAAAATTCAGATAAAAATTATCTAAAATTAAAGAATTTAAAATAATTATTGAATTTTAATACATTCATATTTACTGATTTACAAGTAAAGTCGGTTGGGGGACAGACCAGGGGAGAGATATTTTTCACATATTAGAGCTTATTGTGACTAAATTACGTACATTTTTGCAATAAATTTTAGTGACCATGTAGGAAGCATTTAGTTTTAAGTAATAAATAGGTTATTTATAAAGTTTATTGAAATAAAAGATATTTTATTGTCGTTGCCGTCGAAAGTACTTCTTAACTTAGAATAACCCAAATACACAACGATTGAGCGTAACTTGAAGTTACATTTAGTTTTTGTTTCATTGCAATCGGTTCCGTCTATTAAAAGATATTTGAATTTAATTAATTAATATTAAACAGCGCCATCTTTCGAACTTAGACTGGACTACATCAAGAGTTAAACTGCGTGCTGTATTTTTAAATATAAATAAATACAAATACTAATAACCTTTATTTGTTAATCACAGGTACAAAACATGTTACAAAAATAAAGAGTCTTTCCCTGTTTTGCCAATACTGGCGTACAAACATCAATTTTTAAAGTTAAACTATATACCTACTTAATCATACAAATTGAACTAGCTGTTGCCCGCGGCATCGCTCGCGTTCAGAAGTATTATGATTAATTAGGCTTATTTTTTATTTAGCGTGTGTAGAAATAAGGGGCCTACAAAACTTCTTTGTACACATATTCTTAATAATTAATCTGTCATTAGGCGCTAAAACTATTACGCTATTGAGAGAAATTACTCGTGAGCAAGCAACATAAAACATGCAGTCCATGAGAGAAGCTAAGTTTCATACTAACTTTAATCCCCTATTTTTTACCCTTGGGGGTAGAATTTATCAAAGTCCTTTCTAAGGGGGTGCCAACGTCATAGTAGCTATATGCATGCGAAGTCTCAGCCCGATCGTATTGAAACTGACAAAGTTTCGTACTAACTTTCATCCCCTATTTTATCCCCTTGGGGGTAGAATTTATCAAAGTTCTTCCTAAGGAGGTGTCAACGTCATAGTAGCTATATGCATGCAAAGTATCAGGCCGATCGGTTTGATATTGACAAAGTTTCATACAAACTTTCATACCCCTATTTTATCCCCTTGGGGGTAGAATTCATCATTTTCCTTTCTTAGCGGATGCCTACGTCATAATATCTACCTGCATGCCAAATTTCAGCCAGATCCCACCAGTGGCTTGGGCTGTGCGTTGATAGATCACTATGTCAGTCACCTTTGAGTTTTATAAATATAGATTTAAATAACATTCCTTTTCTCACAATCTTATTATAACTGCAATTATAACACACTTATATAATTATTTAATAAATAATATATAGGTATATAACAGACAACATAATAAGTAACACGTTTTTTTTCTTTATAAAATCATTTTACACATTATTGCTATTTGTCAACATACTTGAAAAAATACAAAACTGACAATAAAATATAGAAATACAATCACAAAACATTAAATAATTGTTCAATGTGTTTGTGTTTATTTTATTAAGTAATTCAAAACTGCACGCAGTTTATCTATAGATAATAATATAATCCAGTCTAAGTTTAATCAAATATTTTTTGCTATAATATGGTACATAAGGGGGCCTTTAAAAATGTATATTTAACGGACACAAAGAACATCCAGACCAAGGACAATAGTTTGTGGATCACAATTGTCCTCCATGGGAATCGAACGTAAGAATACAATATGTCACCTCCCCATCTCATCCCATGGGTGGCGTAAAACCGACTAAGGGACTATCGGTGAATATTATCTTTACGAAATAAAAATGAAGGAAAACTTGAAATTAAACCCTATACCCATCCGACTGGCCAGCGTGGTATTAGTAGGCTAAGTATCCCTCCGTCACGGGAGGAGGCCCGTCCTTGCTGTGGGACATTAATGGGTTGTTATGATGAAATAAGCGATGTCATTTATTTTAACTTACAAATTTTACAACAGATGGCATTGTGTCTGTGACGTCATTTTCAGTATCGCGGTGTTAAGATTTTTCTTGAAAGAATGAGGTTTGCTCATGTCTGTCAGTATGAGTTCTGACGCAGTCTTTATAGATCTGTCTTTGTAAAGGTCTGTTTTTAAAAAGTTTTTGATTCGTTCGTTATAAGGTTTAAAAAACGATTTTTCAGTATTAAATCGAATTGCGAAGTAAGTAACATCCACCACGCGAACGAAGTCGCGGGCACAGCTAGTATTGTATAAAATACACTGAACTACATAGTAATTCAAAAAGTATGAATTTAATAATATTATGAATGTCTGTCTAGACTAGACATACAGCAATAACTATCATAAGTACATGAAAACTTTCACATTTGTTTATATTAAAAAGATTATAGATTTTTTTTTATGAAATGGTACCTAACATTCATACTTCTATACAAATATATCTATAGATAAGTTTATAATATTATAAAGTCTTCACAGTTCTTGCGAGTGAAAGTCACGTTGTTGATGACACTTTCTTACTTTGTGACGTAACACATCAACATTGATCGTCATTAACTATTGCATAACTAGTACCGTAGACGCGTTTATTTGTTTGTTATTTTGTTAAGGGCTATAGAGAATTTCTTAGCTAATTAAAAAAGCGACGAACCAAAGTTGATAATGATTGTAACACGCGCATGCTAGATGGCGTTAAAATGAATCATACGTAAGATTTATTGTTTCAAAAAGCAAAGTACCCACTTATGTCCTTAAAGAATGCTGAATTGTATTTTGTTAAGATAAAACATTTGGGAATATAAATATGGAAGAAGCATTTTCAAGTATCGCCCTTTAAATATTACCCCCCTTACTCATAAACGTATCTTAAATTTTAGTCAATTGATTACGGTTTTGTTTGGTATAAGGTTGAATTTACTAATAAAAACCTCGCTAAACAGTGATTAAATTTAAAAGGCGTTTATGAGTAAGGGGGTATATTTTTGTAAAGGCACCTCCCTTTCTCACTCGCTAGGGTTTGATACCTGTGACGCGGGGCATTTACAAACATGAAATTAACGGACACGAATATATCCAGGCCAAATTATTAGTGAATTGAGCATGAGTCAATTATTATTTCTTACCAAATTCGCGATCTAGAATATTGGCTTGTACATGTTCCACACATACAAAGGGCATAGCTCTGTCCCGTCCTCATGAGGACCCGCTTTCGTGGATCTTCGGAATAATACGCCTTTGAGAAAGGGTAGTAGAACCCTAAGAGTACTGACTACTATTTGATACTACTAAGAAGTCACCAATATTTAAAAAGAAAGTTATAATAATACATTATTGATTAAGTGACGTGAATAAATTCTAATAAAAAATAATTGTGTAATTTGTTTATTTTCGACAGTTTAATGACGAAACATTAAAGGGTTATCTTCGACACTAATTGGACGTGCCTATCTTAATTAGTTAGTTTAATGAGGAGAGGTATAATGTCTAACGTTCATAAACATTATGTGTAAACTTTATTTTTAAGTCGGTCAAATCTAAGAAGAAATATAAGTAATTCCGTACCTACTATTCAATTAATTAAATGTAATTATTTTGAGACCTTGAAAACGATTTACCAAAACCAATTATATGAATGACTGAATAATTGATAATAGGTAGCTAACATGATTTACGCTTTATTTCATGCCATTTTAAGTAAAAAAAAAGTATTTAAGTATGTTTCTCCGTTGTCTAGTATCCATAGTACAAGCTCTGCTTAATTTGGGACTAGACGGCGTTGTGTGAATGTGTGAGGAATATTTATTTATTTTATTTTCAGCTTATTAATGATTCATGGGCAAAGGACGGGCATCCTCCATTGACGGACTGGAATCTTGGAGTACCGATACCACGCCAACCAGACGGATTTTGTTTTTGTTACCATAATCTGAGTACTTTCCTATAGTTTGACGATATTGTCTTTATTTCTTATTACGACACCATGGGAATTTGAAATCATGCATTCTCACAAAGAGAACAAACGGAGAACAAGTAAAATTGAACCTTTATTATTAAAAGACAAAGCCATCATTTTATTAACATGAGCGCATATGCGCGTGAGCATAAAATTGTGGTGTTACATAACCGGATATATCTTTAAGTGATAACACTAACATTAGTATTCTTAAGGCGTAGTTCTCATGTTGTTACCTAGACAAGGTCGTTAAAACATATAGATTTATATATGAGGAAACGTTCTTAATAAATTATTGATAACTTATAACTGTGAGGGTATTTAATGTCGTGGGAATGCATACAGATTTGTGTGACTGTTATTGATAAAGCTGAGAAATAGTTTTTCTTATGTTAATAACTAGCTGACCCATACCCACTTCGTTAGGCGGCGAAAAAAACGCGTCTCTTTTTTAAACATATTTCATTACTGCTCCGCTCCTATTAGTCATAGCGTGATACTATATAGCCTATGACACTCCCCGATAAATGGACTATTCAACACAGAAATAATTTTTAAAATCGGTTCACTAGATCCAGAGATTACCCCCTACAACGTCACAAACACACAAACAAACAAACACACAAACTTTACCTCTTTAATATATTAGTATAGATTAGATTTCCCGCTGACCTGACTACACTGTGATTAGGAAGGCACAGGACCGCGTCATGAGCAAATATTTGGGGAAGGCCTGTGACCAGCAGGGGATGTGTTTTAGCTTATATTAGGATGATTAAATAATTAATAGTTTGTGCATTTAATTCCTTTATTATTCCTTTGTGTATTGGGCTCCGTTTTGTGTAGTGGTTATCTCGACTGTCACGTCTAAATATTTGAAGAAAGATTTTGTCTAAATAAGAATGGTTTAATGTGATATTGATGATGATTTTAAAGTATAGTATTTCTAGATTTGGAAAACCTTATACTTTAAATTCTGTTGTGCACAGTGTAAATATTATTTGGCTTCATTTATTATGTGACCTGTAAACATATTGATAATATATCAATTAATTGTACAATCTAAAAATCCTAAGTGTGCTGTTAAAATTTTAAGTAAAAAGAAAATAATTTTATATACCGCTAATTTAGCAAGACTTTCCCATTTTCTGACTGCACGATTATTTGCAAGTTACTGATTCAACCATTCTGCGGTTAACGAACATGATAAATCAGAATATATTAATATGTTATGAATTCATAAATGACTTGAGATGTCGAAGTGAGGTCATGCTCTCTTACAGATGTTCAATAAAACCATAAAATTGTGGAACAATCTTCCGGCATAAATGTTTTCCTTCCTTCTTATTTCCTTCTCGGGATTTGTATCTGGACTGTATTTGCTTTCCATCAGGTTTTCGATACGGTCTTAAATGTAACATGGCTGAGTGCATATTTTTCATATATTTTATTTTTAAAATCTCATGCCTTATTTCTGCTCAGTAGTGTCTGCCATGGCCGCCATGGAAGACCTCTTTTCTATGTATAATATATGTGTATTTACAAAAGAAAAGTATTTATGTATGTATATTCGTTGTCTAGGTACCCATAGTGCAAACTCAGCTTAGTTTGGGACTAGATGGCGTTGTGTGAAAGTGTGAGGAATATGTGAGGAATATAAGTAAATATTATTCTTGTTTAGTAAAGTAAGTAGTAGCAAAGCATATTCATTCTATTTTTCTTTTCTGTTGAAGAACGCGTATTTTAAGAATACAAGGCGCATTCATGCTTCATAAACTAATAATCTCTTATTTGACACGTGCTTTAGTTTGTGGTCCTCCTCCATAAACACATATAGTTACATATAAACCTCTTGTCATAATATAATTTTATAGGTACATGCATTGTGTTATTGAACGTCATATGGTTAACCCGACAGTAAAAACTGCTACAATCTTAGTTACTATGTTGGTTGATTAAACGAATTTACCTTCAGGGAATTTTTGTTAATTTCCTTATATGTATATAGTAGGTCATAACAGCCCATTAATGTCCCACTGCAGGGACGGGCCTCCTCCAGTGACGGAGGGATACTTGGCCTACTAATACCACGCTGGCCAAACGGATTGGTATAGGGTTTAATTTCAAGTTTTCCTTTTTATTACGTAAAGATAATATTTACGGATAGTCCCTTAGTCGGTTTTTACGACACCCATGGGATGAGATGGGGCGGTGACATATTGTATTCTTACTTCGTCACCACACGGAGAATATAGTAGGTTGTAATATAGTAGGTAAAACTTATTATTTATATCTGTGTATAAGATTGGAAATAGAAACGTTTGTAATGAGCAATGACTTATAATGAGTTATTTAAGATTTCAGTTTTAAACAGGGACAAAGTATCTATTGTTCCTGTTTATTTTACTTAGACTATAAGTAGTGTACTAAAAGTAGATAGATAAGTTGACGAAGTAGTAAGAACTGCAGTGCAAGAGCTAGCTTACTTTTTTTTTTTTTTTAAATTGGCCTACTAGAATGACTAACTGTAATACTGTTCTTCGTATACGAATATAATTACTGGTTTTTGGTATACTAATCTTTAATTTTTTTAATATCCCTTGGGGAGATTATTAGATATTCGGTTTTACGACACTCTTCACAAAGAGGACATGTTTACTACCCTTAAAATCCTATTACTATTTACAGAGATGTGAGACAATAAGTATTAGTTTAAACGCACAGCAACACATTCAGCTATAAAAATTCATTCGAAAATGTGTCTTATTACCAAATAATAAGGTAAACGAATGTTGTTGCTGTGTGTACATTTAACAAGTTTTTTTTTAACAAACTTTTTATAAGTATATTGCAAGGTCGATGTGTGCTAACAAGTTATGTATTGTTGTAATACATGTTGTTTCAGTGCGTTTTCAGTACGTTCAGTGCATATGCACTATACTGTTGTCGCAAGTTATCTATTATTTATTATGCTTGAATGTTCTGTGTCTAGTGTTTACTTGTGTAGAATGTATTATTACCATTCCTGTTCCTAGGAAGTGCGAGTTGACTAATGGAAAAGTTGTAGCTTTTCCGGCTTTATCGGAACTATGACGTAAATAAATTATGTCCAACTCATACGAACATGCATGTTTGTAGATCATCAAAATTATTACCTGTTTCTGAGGTCAAAAAATGATGGTAGTATTTTTATTATCTAAATGTAAGAACACGAATCATGATTTAAATGAACTAAACCTAAAAAAACAATGAAAACATTTACAAGTCCGAAGTTAGACTTAAAGCTCGCATCCTTTAGTTTTACCAATTATGGCAATCAAGATTGTTTCTTAATTCAGCCACTATCCTATTATTAACGTCTAATCCAGGCACATGCCTCCTTCCGGAGAATAACTTGAAAAAAGGGAAAATGTAATTTTTACATTTGGACATACTTTTCAAATATGATAACTCAATAAACCAATATTGCATAACTGTAAGAGATTAACTATAGCAATGGGACCATTAATAGGCTGATATAACGAAGTTAAGTTCGATAAGGGAAGTTATGTCACTGAACGTAAGAACGCGTAACCTAAACATGTTTAGGCCCTCATCAACCTTTCACTATCTATTAAGTAACAGAGTGAAAGGTAACATTAAAATCGGTTCAGCAATTATGATGATACGTCCGAAAATTTGGGTGTGATGTTATATTTTGATCGTTACGGTTAATGCTTATTGCATTTATGTAACTATTCTTTCTTTATGTTTCTAATGAGTTTTTGTAATGAACATTTACATAGGAATTGTTGTTTGTTGGAATAGTTTTCTTGCAGTAAAAACTGTGTTGTTGTTATATGTATTGGCTTGATAAAACCGTTAATTTGTAGTAGAGTGTTAGAGATCTCATTTCGTAATCCCGTTTGGGATTACCGACGATGGTGCAAACTGGTGGGTTTTTTTACATTACAAAAAAGGGTCGCTGTAATAATGCAACAAAATTGTTATATATTGAAATATGCAATTAACCTATTGCTTTGATGAAAAACCCTTATTTATATAATTTAATAATACTTACTTTTAGGAAATTTTACATACTGATCGCTAAACCGCTCAAGCCAAGTACCCCTCAAGCGGGTAGGTTTGTTGTTCTGGTTGAATAAGTTGCTGGTTCCAAGACAATTTAGCATATTCAGCTATTCAACATTTATTGTATTCAGATATCATAATTTATCATGCTGTGAGGTCACGTTGTTGGCGCCGATATTGCCCAACAAAAAGAAAATTTCTTTGAACTGAATCCCTTCAAAGTTGTACAAGTAAAGCCCGATTTACACATCGACCAGTACAGTAGCGAGTTAAGTAGTAAAAGGATGGAGATCTATTTAAATCAACTTAATCAACAACTTACTACTTAACTCGCTACTGTTCTGGTCGATGTGTAAATCGGGCTTTACAGAAAATAAAATGTTGGAAAAAATTATCTACAATTCACGTTGCGTAGTATAAACAAGTATTGTACAAGTCAATTATTAGTAGCCGATGTTTATTTTAGTCTCCACAAGTCATGCACTGAGTTGGCTTCATACTATTACGACGAGTTTAATTGATTTCTATTATTAGCCTAATGTTGCTCTAATGATAAGGAAAATTAATTATGAACGTGTTTTATTTGTTAAAAAAGTAATGCTGTTTTATTTATGGACGTTTTTAAGATCGACCCACAAGTTTTTTTTGCGTTAGGGTTTAAAATGGCGTAAGGGTAATGAGTTATAAATGATTATTTCTTTTTAAGATTGCGTGGTACATAATGAATAAGTTTAATTCGGGCGTTTTTCTCATTCCATCTCACATTGCGTTGAAAGCCTACTAAGGAATACTTACTATAAATATCATCTTTGTTAAAAAAGGGATGCAAAGCTTGCTGACTGTTGCTTCATTGATGAAGGGAAACCTCTCGCCAAGCTTCCCTTCATCATGAGAGAAAGAGAAGTCTTTTCTAAAGCATTAACGATCTAATATGATTCAGCGTTACACCCGCGCTCGTCTCGTATAATATGTAAACGCCTTTACATTTGATTTTAGCTCTGCGCTCATGATCATACAGTGTGTAAACATTGACAGATTGATAATGAATAAAATATACGAATATATACATACGTATCTGCGGTTACCATACATACATACATGTTTAATATTATTTTACATTGTGTAAACACCACGTGTACTGACGTGGTATATTATCACGTTATCATGCTACTAATATATTAGTTTTATAACTATGTACTTGGGTGGCAACATTTTTATTGGCACAACCTATTATTATGTATAAGGTGATCCTCCTTATTCATACCAATCAACTAGCCTCTCGAAGTCCAATGCTTGTCATAGGCCTCTCCCAACACGCGCCACAGATCACGGTCCTCCGCCTTAGCATCCAGTCATCCAGATACCTTTACGAGGTCGTCGGTCCTTATTTATATAGGTTTTAATTTTTGACTATTCCCATGCTCCCTGCTAATAATTCAGATTGTGTTAGAGAGCGAGATAACGTTAGAAAATACAGTACTAAGTACAAAAAACTATTGTGGGCAAAAGGAACTGGTTGGAAGGCCCTTCGTGGCTGATGGAGGCTTAGAAAAACACAAAACCCTTTTAGGCATCCTTCTACACAGCATTGCACTACACATTATTTTTAATTTTTATTATTTGTTTTTGTTTGTTGTTACTTTTATAATTATCTATGTTTGATTGTTTGATGTTGTGTATGTTTGTATGCCTAATAAACCTATTTTCTTTCTTTCTTTTTTTCTGTGGAGGCCCCTTAGCTAATAAACAAGAAGCTGTGAACAACATTTACACAGCGATGAGAAAAAGATTTCTTACACAATTTAACAATGAAACCGAGTAACCCTTTCTCTATACGTTAAAGCATTTCGCGAAACTAATGCAAATACATTCGGCTTTTCTTTTTATTACAAACTCTTGAGTTAACCGCGAAAGCGTAACAAAAGTATTTTTAAACATGCTAAAACATTGTAGGTCTAGCCGTGCAAATGGATTTTGCGTTGTTCTCATCTTTATTGGTAAAGTAGGTTCTACGGACCAAAACACAGTAGATGGCTACTACCGAGGATGGGCTCAGGTTTCCATGAGGAGTCTCTGCATTTATTTATTAAGAAAAGGCGAAGCATTACATTGGTGATGAACATTTATTAATTTATTTGAAACCTATCATTATATTGGTGAAGGAAGATAAATGTGGATTACAGTAAAAATAATAGTTTTTACTGAAAAAATGTTACAACAACCTTTTAATCGTGTGGTGACGGAGTAAGAATACAATATGTCACCACCCCATCTCATACCTTGGGTGTCGTAAAAACCGGCTAAGGGACTATACGTCAATTTTATCTTTACGAAATAAAAAGAAGGAAAACTTGAAATTAAACCCTATGCCAATCCGTCTGGCCAGCGTGGTATTAGTAGGGTAAGTATCCCTCCGTCACGGAAGCAGGCCGTCCCTGTAGTAGGACATTAATGGGCTGTTATGATGATACAATAACGCATTTTGTTGTCAATTAAACAATTTAGAGTCGAAAGACTATAAATTGTTATCTGTATGTATGAACTTGTACGACAGTGTACTCCTAATTCTTGGCAAAAATAATCATAAGTTTGGGTCGTTTTAAAACACATAGGTACAGTGACAGTAGAAAAATTAATGGATGTTTTTAAAAAGGACGCGGAATAGACGTGCGCTTATGAATAAATGTATAAGTCTAGTGCAGATGTACTAAAGCAAGTTAGTAATCATTGAATAGATAATTTTGTTTTAAATTTCGTGTCGTTGTTTCATAAATACGTTGGTTACGTGGGCGTATGTTTGCACTTAATAAGCGCGTCGTATGTTTTTGACATTGTACCTACAGTTACATTTATATTATGTGGTGCTATTAATAATTTGGTTTATTTTTGTACACCAGCGGCCGTGATTGTCCTCGGTTAGCAATGCTGTTTTGTCAGAACGAAATATAAATAGGGATTCTTAATGTAATCCCAAAAATACTCATTGTGTTATCCACGAATTATTGTGTATATTGCTTTTATGCCCTGGGTGTTCTTTGTGACCATTGAATGCTAGTCTGTGTATCTAGACATGATCGTAGTGCGAAAGACATAAAAAAAATGTTTTTTTTTTTTGGAAACTGCTGTTAATTTCTGTATCAATTTCGATGTCTTTGAAGGTTCATATATGACATCATTTACTGACTACACGATGTAATATTTGATTAGTTTGTTTTCGTTGCGAAAATATTTACTAACTTTTCTTTGCAAATATTGCGATAATATTTGTGAAGCACAATACATTACACCCTATCTAATCCATAAAAGACAACTAAAGGGAAGTTCGTATGTGTAATCTCTAAGAAAACGAATACAATTCTAAACCATCTAGCCAATGTAGTACCAGTTGGCTAAGTTTTGCTCCATCACCACATTGTTATATTAATAGTCTGCAACGAAGGTTATAAAAAGAAGCTCTATTTCAAGCATATACCTAAATAAGAAAAAATATTTTTCGTCTAGTAACATTAAACAAATCGTGGCACACTCTTGACATTCGTGCAAATTACTTGAATGTCAAAAACACACTTGAATCTTGTTTATACTAGACGTAATGACATCATTATCTTAAAAGTTAGTTTCTAGATACCGTTATATGCGCTAATTTCAGAAATATATACGCCTTTATCAAGGTTCTATGTGGTGGCTCGCCCCCTGTCTAGAGGCTCGAGTAATCTAGTTGCCTCGCTCCTTAGACTAGAAGATGACGAAGAAAGACCGTGGGTTTTTGACAGCCTAACGCTTAAGATGGACTTCTTAATAGAAAGTAGAATAATTACTATTTAATAGAAGGCAAAGATGCTGTAGTGTTAGCATGAAAATGCATTTAAACTTTTATTCGCTTATAAGTTACCATACGTGTTAGGCCTAAGGTCATCTTTCCCCTGCCCTTATCCCAATTTTATTTGGGGTCGGCGCAGCATGTCTTCTTCTTCCATACTTTCCTATCGGACCTCTTCTCACAAGTAATACTCTTCGCAGCCATATCGTCTTTTACACAATCCATCCATCGTTTCTTTGGTCGTCCTCTTCCCCATTATCCATCCACATCCAGACAAGTTAGACCTAAGGTCTCCTATAGAAAAACACGATACGAGGCCGCATATTATTTAATGCGTGATAACCCTAAAGGTACAAATCGTGAGATCGTAACAACATCGTGTCGTACAATGTAAATGTATTTAATAATATATCTGCCAAATACACACATCAAAAAAGTCTAAGCAACATGCATGATATTACAAATTTACCATTTATATTAATTTATTTTACCATTTATTTTAATTATAACGTTGTATTTTATTTTTAAAATAATATTTTTAGGGTTCTATGATGTAAAAATAACAGCTGTTTTCTTTATAAGTTCTTTTAATAACAGAAATTAACAATATTAGAATATACAGGTACATAAGAAACTAAACTTTTTTTTTACAAATTGAAATTTCTTAAGAAAATGAATTTATTGTGAAAGAATAGGACAATTTAATACAAAGTATGGCCTCCTCTGCTATTCAGAACTTGTCGGCAACGATTATTCATTGAATTAATGAGACTGTTTATGTCATCTTGCGGTATTCGCTCCCAATGGAATTGTAGCAAATCCTTCAGCTGTTGGGTTGTTGTCACTCCGTCCAAGTCCTTCAAAACACGTCTCTGGAGCATGTCCCATGCGTGCTCGATGGGGTTGAGGTCTGGCGATTGTGCAGGCCAGGGCAATACCTGGATGTTCTCCGTTGCCAAGTATTCACTGGTTCGCCGAGCTGTATGTGAACGCGCATTGTCGTATGCATTAACGTAAAATCGGAGCCAAAGGTTTGTGCAAATGGATGGACATAAGGTCTGAGAATATCCTCAACGTAATTTTCAGCGTTCATGTTTCCATTTACAAAAACGAGCTCAGTTCGCCTGTTCTTCATAATACCCGCCCATACCATAACTGTTGAGCCGCTGTATGGATGAACTTCCTGAACGCACCTGAGTCTTTCAGTATTTCCGGGTCGACGGTACACTCGCACCCTTCTTGTATCAGGCCTAAACCCGAATCGCGACTCATCGGAAAACATAATTTTATCCCATTGTTCCTGGGTCCATGTTATGCGTTCTCTACACCATTCATTTCGACGAGCGCGATTCCCGTGACGTATCGGTGGGCACCTGATAGGGCGTCGAGCTCGTAGGCCGTACTCATGCAGTCGATTTCGCACAGTTTGGGGACTTACATCAACACCACTTGAATTTTGTAGCCTCAAACTTATCTCTCGAGCGGTTAACATCGGCTGGCGTCTTGCAGTCAGTTGTATGTACCGGTCTTGCCGAGTGGTTGTACTCCTTTTACGGCCTGGATGCTGTTCAGCGGGTTCCCCTGTATTATTGTAGCGCTGCCAAAGACGACAAATAACACTTCTATGAATACCAAAATGTCGAGATACCTGAGATTGATTACTTCCCGCTTGCAACATCCCTACAGCTCTTTGCATTTCATCTGCCGTCAAATGACGTCGCTCCATGACGTAAAGAATATCTAACAATTCAATTTTGTCGCCAACTGTATTTAAATGGTTGGTAAAATTATAAAATCAAGACTAAAACGTAGCAATTAACATGCACTCAAATTCAAACAAATTCGCAGTCATTTTGAATTTTATGAAAAAAAACAAAACATAATCGAAATTTTTTTTTTACAACCAGCCAGTATTTTCAAATTTCTTTATTTTCTCTCCACAATGATACAACTAATAAAATATACATAAATGCTAAAATGTAATAACCATTGTGAAGAGACTGGTGCCTGAAATAGGTTTAGTAAAAAAACCTGTGTTACAGGTCACCAGAAACCTTCCAATGATAAAAGCACATGCAAGGTGATCGGAGATAACAATATTAAAATTGAACAATAAAAAAAACCACTTACAATAGCAACATAATAAGAATAATAACTATGTAAGTACATAAAGAGATTTCTAAGCCAGAGTGAAGTTGTGTGTGAGAGAAAGGGAATGTAAGAGTGAATGTGTGTGATGTTGTGTAAGTTTGAGTGAGTGTGTGTATACAATATATTATACCAGTTAGCGAAGCGGTGTTAATAATTTTTCTGTCTCATCATAGTCGAGTGATTTTAGGTATATGGTAACGATATTTTTACATTTAGTGTGGTTTAGAGAGTAAATATTTAAAATAGTATTTAGTTTATTGTAAAGGTAAGGCCCAAGGAAGTTGAAAAACCTATGAGAAAGAGACGAGTTAAAAGTGTTTTGATCACAAACCTTACCCTTACGCCGTTTGTCTTTTTTTAAATGCTGATCATACTGTAGAATGGAATGCTGCTTTAAAATAGTATGCAAGATTAGTGACTTCCTGACAGTGAGTACGTCCCAGTCTATGTAGAGCTCAGTTGTTGGGTATCGAAATGGCAGACATGCGCCCACCTTCAGTATGGCACGTTGGGCTCTCTCAACTTGTATGAGGTGTGTCTTAGCTGCCCCTCCCCAGGATGTGATGCAGTAATCAGTTAAACTTTGACACAGTGCAAAATACAGCATCCTGATAATCCTCTTGTCAGCTATGTGTCTTAGGGTCTTAAATATGTAAATAAGTTTTCTTAAACGACAAGTAAGACTGGTGATGTGAGGCTTAAAACTCAAAAATTGGTCAACCACAATACCCAAATATCTGATGGAGTCGACTCTTTCAAGTGCAGTACAAGAGCAAATAGGACTATCTCTGTCACACTTGTGAACAGTTAATTCAAATTTAGGCAGGGGTAGGAGGTTGGTTCTATGAGCAAAAGCTATATATTTAGTTTTAGTTACATTCATTGTCAAATAATTAGATTTCAACCAATGATCAACCGCATCTACACCCCTCTGAGCTGAGTCAAATACCTCCTCCCAGCTATCACCAAAGAAGGTGATAGCTGTGTCATCTGCGAAGGTGGTAATTTTGCCTTTTGGTAGTTTAATGGAGCACAAATCGTTAATGTATATCAGAAACAATGTAGGTCCCAAAATACTACCCTGAGGTACACCAAATTCGATAGGCAACTCATCACTGGTATCGGTATCAATCCTAACCCTCTGCCTTCTGTTTGACAAATAATCTTGCATCAGCTTCAGTGGAATGCCTCTCACACCAATCTGTTCAAGTTTCCTAATCAAGAGTGGAATTGAAACTGTGTCAAAAGCTTTCGCTAAGTCTAGGAAAACTGTTGCACATTTCTGTTTTTTATCTATGTTTGCGATAATAGGGTTCAAAAGTTCATGTATTGCATCATTTGTTGACCTGTTGCGTCTAAACCCAAATTGATTAGGTGCGAGGATGTTATTACTATTTAAGAATCGCGTAAGACGGATATTAATTAAGCGCTCCAAAATCTTAGACAGTACTGACAGCAAGGATATAGGTCGATAATTTTCGACACAGTCTCGCTTACCACTCTTAAATATAGGCTTTATAAGTGCAACTTTAAAAGCATCAGGAAAGACACCACCGCACAAGGAAAGGTTACAAATATGTGAAATCGGTGAGCTAAGTATATTAGCGTATCTTTTAATTACAGCACTATTAATAATGTCTATCCCAGCTGCTGATTTATCTTTTAGGCCTCGGATAGTACGTAAGATTTCATCTTCATCGGTAGGTAATAAGACAAATGAGTTGATGGGTGGCGTGACAAAGGACCTGCTTGGAACAGGGCTAGCTGATTTTGGCAATACAATCTGTTTCGCAAGATTACTGCCTATATTAGCAAAATATGTATTTATTCCGTTTAAGCTTTGTTCCGGATTGTCCCTCGATACGAGATCGGAGGAATGATCCAGTACTTTACTTGTCCCATTTATAGACTTGATTGTATTCCATAGCCTTTTCCTGTTGGATGCCGTTTTCTGTATCTCCTTTTTTTCATAAGCCCGTTTAGCTCTCTTTATTTGGTTTGCACAATAGTTCCTGTAGCGCTTATAAGTAGTTTTTAGTATTTCGTTAGTAGGATCTTGTTTTATTTTCTTGTGTAGATTGTCTCTATTTCTTAGGCATCTTAGCAGTCCTACCGTTATCCACGGTTTGCTAATACGTCTTCTGTTGGTTAATTTTACAAAAATGGTGTTACTTTTTATAGCAGTGGACAGTAATGAAATCAGTAAATTAGTTGCCATGTTAGTATTGTTGCACTCTAGGATAGAAGAAAAATCTAAATCTAAAATCGCTCTGTCCAAACCTCCAAAGTCAATTTTGTCTATTGTTCTCTTACAGTAGTTAGGTAGAGAGTCCAGACTCATACTTATAGCAACACTTTCGTGATCAGTAACTGAAGATTCAATTACTAAACAGTTTGCAATAGAGTCCCTTTTTATTTTTAGGATTATGTGGTCAAGACATGTTCTACTGTGGGTGGGAAAAGTGTGACCAGGAAGCATGCCATGACCAGCAAGCATATTCAAATATTCATCAGAACGTTTGTCTGCACTATTTTGGGCAATATCTATATTTATGTCACCGCACAATATAATATTTTTGAAATGACTAAGTTGTGACAATAGTAAATCTAAAGAATTTATAAAATTAGTGGTATTTTTTTGACTAGGAGGGCGATAAATCCCTATGATACAAGTATCATAGTTAAACTTTAAAACAATACAGTTTGCATCAGTAATGACAGGCTCCTCACAAGTTACAACATATTTATTATTGTAATAAATTACCACACCTTCATTTTGAGATCTATTCATAGATGTTGAGTAGTAGTTGTAATTGTCAAGTTTAGGTATTATTTTAGCTGACTGCAACCAGCATTCAGAGAGTACCAATACGTCCCAGGCTATGTGTGAGCCTTGAAGGAGGGTCATAAAATTAAACATATTACAGTTTAAGCTACGAATATTCTGGCATAGTACATTTATATTAGTCTTCTGTTTAATGGTATAATTTAAAGCATTGTCGATGTCGCACCTATACGGTTTAGCCACCCGCAGATTATCCAGTTCAAAGTTTAAGGTTTCTATATTTTGCATTTAGCCAGTAAATAATAAATTTAATTGGAATCTGGTGCATATCACAACATGTATGTGATATGCATATAGACAGTAAGTACAACTAAAAACCCTAAACTGGAATCCCCGAGCAGCGAAAACGCCACAGTAATACGATATAAGGTGACATCTTTGTGATAAAATACAAGGAGAATGTTTGTAAATAGATAAGTGTATGTGTAAAGTTTGATATTTTATGAGTAAGTGTGTTAAAAAGTGTGAAAGAAAATGTATGTGTTGAAAATAATTAAAGTTACATTTCACAAAGTGTGGTACACAGTAATTAGTTAACTTTTTTAAATTAGTATATTCTCTGGCATAGGAATATGCGATAAATAATATGTAATTAAAAGAATTGAAATAAGTAAACATTTTAAATTTCTTCATAACATGCAATAATAAAGTAAGCGAAAAACAGGTGTAAATGATTAGACATAGTAGGCACAATAACCGCGACAAAGAAATGACTAGTCACAATAAGTTTGTCATCAATAACAAAAAAGTTTACTTACCTATACACTTTGAGTGAGTAAATACTTAGAAATTAATTAATATAAATGGTAAAGAAGAATGGGCAGTTTTATATGGGGTGCGTCCCATGTGTTGTAACACTTTGTGACCTATTTCATTTGAAAGATCTCAGCCAGTGCTATGTTTTATTGTATGGGCATAACTCCGTATCTCGTGCAGGGAAACTGTTATAGGGTTTTAAAAATATTAAAAAAATAATTAAAAATGTCTTAACTAATTGGTCTTTTAATAACTATTACTAAAGAGATTTAAAGGTAGAGCTTACTTTGACCTAACACCCTCTCTGCCACCGTTGTAAGCGCAGAGTTGAGAAGATTGCAGACATGTAAAATGTCATTTACGGCGGTCCTTCTGGGTAGAAGAACTCTCAAGCTTTCAGAAACGTTTGCGCATGACAAAGAAAAAACAGCTCCCTATGCTCCCCGCCATTTTGTTCCAAATATGACATCTGCTCTTTGCTTCCCAACCTTTGTAGCATGTTGCGACTAGCATAAACATGTTCACCTAGATTTGTTTTCAATACATATATTTTTTTCAATTAAATTGTGTGCAGGTCAAAAGTACTGAGCTGTTAATGATGAAATAATTTTTGTATCAAATAAGGCTTTAATCGTACTTTTTTACATTTTGTGACACGGAAACACATTATATTTATTCCACTTATAATAACTGTAGACAATTTACAGACACAGGAATCGTTAGTTTAGACCGTTATTAATAAGTACACAGTTAAAAATATATAAGTGAAAATGGTAAAGTTCGCTAAATAAATCTCTTACGTATATGTATAGATACGTTATAGAGTTGAGGTTGAGAAAATAAAAATCCTCATCGCATTTTTCTCTACATAGCTGTTGATGTTAATAAGGTTGTCATAATTATAATGACAGTATAAATATACAACTCCTTTAAATAGACCTGTTCTATTCACATATCTTTCAAAATATATTGAAAACACGAAAGTACAGCTCAGCAACAACACTACACCATGCTTCCAGCCCTCAGCCAATAGGCGTCCATTGCTCGAGATGGGTCTCCTACAAATATCTTTACTTTGCCGATCCTGTGACTACCTTATCACTTGGCACCACCCCCATATCACGCGATATACGCGGTCGCTTTTCGAAAACTTTTCTGCCTCATCGTCATTTGTAAGTTCTTCGTGCTATGTCGCTCCTTAAACGGGCAATCCTGAGTGCTCTATCGGTCACTTTAGTTCTCCTACGAATTATCTCACTTCTGATTCAATTACGCAGGTCAACTTCCAATAAAGCTCTCTCCATTTCCCTGTAGATGACAAAAAGCCTTGTGATTTGACGAGTGACCCCCTTCTCGAAGTTACACTTATCTGGCCTGATTGTCCCAGGTAAATATATTCGTGGACAACTTTGAATGTAGCGCCTCCAACCGTGATTAAAGTGGGTGCAACATGAACATTTGCCATGATCTTGGTCTTGTCCGTGTCCATTTTAAGACCCACTTATTGAGAGATACTATTAGGGTCATCAAGCATTATATTGAGGTCCTCCTTGGTCTATGACATGACACCATTTTCGTTATACCTAGCTGCAAATTCATAGTTCTTGATAATCCATCCTCGAGACAAGCCAACATAATGGCGTTTCCGTATACTTAAGCACTGCAGTATTATGAAATATCGTTGGTGTACTTGGCATCGTTGGAGAGACTGCAACACTACACCAGTAAGTTAATAATGGCATCTACACTAAGCCCAAACTTATTTGACCAACCTGAAGTTGTTGCAACTAACTGAGCAGATGTCATATTTGGAATAAAATGACGGGGAGCATAGGGAGCTGTTTTTTCTTTGTCCATGTAATTGCGAAAACGTTTCTGAAAGCTTGAGAACTCTTCTACACAGAAGGACCGCCGTAAATGACATTTTACATGTCTGCAATCTTCTCAACTCTGCGCTTACAACGGTGGCAGAGAGGGTGTTAGGTCAAAGTAAGCTCTACCTTTAAATCTCTTTAGTAATAGTTATTAAAAGACCAATTAGTTAAGACATTTTTAATTATTTTTTTAATATTTTTAAAACCCTATAACAGTTTCCCTGCACGAGATACGGAGTTATGCCCATACAATAAAACATAGCACTCGCTGAGATCTTTCAAATGATATAGGTCACAAAGTGTTACAACACATGGGACGAAACCGCCCATTCTCCTTTGTAATATCATGCATGTTGCTTAGACTTTTTTGATGTGTGTATTTTCACGTTTACGAGCACGAGTCTGTTTGATTTGCAGACCGTACCTCATAATCACGTTCCAACTTTGTGTCTATTACGATTGGAATTTAATTTTGTTACTGAATGTTTAAGCGTAATCTGTGATTGCTAATTAAGAATTTATTATGTTATTGACCTTTATCGTTCTTTGAATGTCTTAGAAGTAACTTTAGACACATTGCTAAGACTAGACTATAACAATAAATGGTAGCTACTAGTTACATTGGTAAACATTGGTGTGAAATTGTTACAGAAATAAGAAAATATAACTTTTGGAAGCTATCATCAGTACTAATATTATAAAGAGGTAAAGTTTGTGAGTTGGTCACGTTGTAAGGGGTAATCTCTAAATCTAATGAACCGATATTAAAAATTATTTCTGTGTTGAATAGTCCATTTATCGGAGAGTGTCATAGGCAATATAGTATCACGCTATGACTAATGCAGTAATGAAATATGTCTAAAAAAGGGACGCGTTTTTTTTCGCCGCTCAACGAAGTGGGCACGGGTCAGCTAGTACTAAATTTTTTTTTTGTTTTTTTTTTTAAAAGACAACTCCCGCACTAGGGATCATGCCCTGTGTCGCGGGGATCTTTTACAAACATCAATTAACGGACACAAAGAACACCCAGACCAGGACAATAATTTGTGGATCTCACCAATTATTGTCCTGCGTGGGGATCGAACCCACAACCTCTTGCACGGCAGCCGCTTGCGCTACCGTCGCGCCACCGTGGGGGTCGTCATCAAATAAAGCCGATCATCTCCTTTATCTGTATGCTGACAAACTAAGTCACCACAACCACACGCACGGCAGTCGCGTAAACGACTATTTAACCATTGAGGAAGTTAAAACGATCCCGTGACATCACTTTATTCCACTACTCGTAGTTACCTATTATTACTTACTAACCAATTATTGCTGTGTATAAATAAACTAATACTTAGTTTTAACTATAGACTATTTGTATTTGTAACTTAAGTACTATTCACGTGGCTGTAACTTTTTTATTTATACATTTGATGACTTTTGTGCCATAGTGGTTACAGTCCATACTTTTCTTTTTGAATTTTCCTACCAGAATGATTATATGGTGCCTGATGTTAAGCATCAATAAAGTTCAAGAATGGCGAGCACCATGCCAGCTACAATATTTGTAGAGGCATGAATGTCTCCACTATGGTTTTTCATTCCTCGCTTGAAAAAACCAGGATCGTAGTTTGAAGGAAATAGGTACGTGGGCGGCAAAGAGTTCCATTGCTTGATGGTTTTGCACAAATACGAAGTGCTACGCACAGATTTTAGATTCAGTTGCCGGTCAGTACAAATCTTAGTATTCATGTTCTAGTTTCAGATGTACGGTATTAACACTAAGAGACTACATAGATAATTAAACAATCAAGCGTTTACGGAAACTAGGTCAGGACATCCTACGTACTTTTCAACAGATTTTATGGTAAGCTGGTCATCTTCCTCTTTATTGTTTAACTAGCTGACCCGTGCCCACTTCGTTGGGCGGCGAAAAAAACGCGTCTCTTTTTTAAACATATTTCGTTACTGCTCCACTCCTATTAGTAATAGCGTGATATAAATATAGCCTATGACACTCCCCGATAAATGGACTATTCAACACAGAAAGAATTTTTAGAATCGGTTCAGTAAATCCAGATATTATCCCCTACAACGTCACAAACAAACAAACTTTACCTCTTTATAATCTACTATATAAAAATAAGTCGGGTTTTCTTTCCTGACGCTATAACTCCAGAACGCACGAACCGATTTCCACGATTTTACATTCGTTGGAAAGGTCTCGGGCTACGTGAGGTTTATAGCAAAGAAAATTCAAGAATTTTTTTAACAAAAAGCGGGAAAACGATGCCCGTGCGAAGCAGGGACGCGCCGCTAGTATTAGTATAGATAACGATATACGGGAATACAAACCAGCACTTTAGCGAAGCTATATATTTCTTAATCACTACAGACACAAACTCCTATCAGACTAATAACGCTACAAAATCGATTATTATTTTAATTAAACCAAGTTATGAATTATCGTGGCTTCTGTTTGTTAAATATTGGGCACGTTAGTCGTGTCGTGTGTTTGTAGAAGCGTCCGTATGCCCACGTTTGTGTACAGTCAACGTGATTTTACGACCTACTCGTTATAAGGGCTCGGTACGCCAAGCGATTGCGTACTCGTACTACTAACTGAAGATATTATTATATATTTTAGTATTCGTGACAAAGTCACAACACCGCCATATTACTAAACTTGTACTATAGATACTGGTACAATCTTGACATTTATTATTTATTTATTTACATTTAGAAAGAAAGAAAGAAAGAAAGAAAATTATTTATTTGCACACAACATACACAGTACATTCCACACAGATTGTACTTAATTAAAAAAACTTAATTTTTTTAAATAAAAACATTAGGAGACAATTTGTGATTTTATACATTTAATCTATACTTCTATACTAATACCTATTATAAAGAGGTAACTAATATTATAAGGAGGTCTATTTTATTAAGTGTCATAGGCTATATAGTATCACACTATAACTAATAGGAGTGGAGCAGTAATGAAATATGTTTAAAAAAGGGACGCGTTTTTTTCGCCACCCAACGAAGTTGCCTTCTGCGCATGTGCCGCGGTTCTAACTCGCATGCATGTTTCACTATACTGTCTATTTAAACAGACTTGGTCTAAAACGCAAACATATATGGCGTCGTGTCAACCACAGACTAAAGACTTTAGTATTTAATCTTTGAAAAATGTATAGGAATCAAGGACAAAATTCTATAATCTACAAATGTCAAATCGTAAAAATAATTTTATCTGTGAAATTTTATGTTGGAATAAAATACATTTATTTAAAATTTACGAAAGATAGTGGATAAATCAAAGTGATTTACGTGTTTTCTATTGCATAAACGTTTAATGCTACTTTCCAGAAATTTTCATCCATATCAAAGTGTGCGATTGATGTAAAAACTAGTGAATTTGCAATATGTGGTGTTTGTTTACTAAATAAATCAAGTAAGGATGAATACGGTATACCTACATAATAAAACAAATACAAACTATTTATTTCTTATAAATATTATATGAACGGGATATTAACGCGCTATTAGCTTGCGACCACGGCCAGTGCAACCTGTGCCGAAACGTCAAGTAAAATAATGGTAAATAAAATGCGCGTTAATATCCCGTTTATATAATATTTATAATAATGAAACGCGATAGTTTAAAAGTTATTTATTTCTTATTCTAGTAATACACTTACTTTGTTCTTTTATTCATAAGACTTTCTAGTGTATGATGTAACGAGATCTAACTCATAGATATTCGCTTATAGATAAGATTTGAACGTTCATGATGCGTGTCTATCATATTCAGGCACTGTAATTGTGTAACAGCACTTAGTTTAGTATGGTTGTTATACATTTTATAAATGGCAACCATTTTTTTCGGCATAGTGATCGGTTCAAGAATATGCGTACCTCGGACAGGTTGTCCAGCTTGGTAGAAACAACTTCGAGAAAGAAATCGATCGCAGGATCCAGTTGGGTTGGGCAGCATTCAGCAAGCTACGTCGGGTCTTCTCTTCGCCTTTACCGCAATGCCTGAAGACCAAAGTCTTCAACCAACGCGTCCTACCAGTAATGACATACGGTGCCGAGACGTGGACACTCACAGTAGGGCTAGTCCACAAACTTAAAGTCGCGCAGCGAGCAATGGAACGAGCTATGCTCGGCGTTTCCTTGAAGGATAAAATCCGGAACGAGGTTATCCGACAAAGAACCAAAGTAACCGACATAGCTCGTAGTATTAGCAAGCTAAAGTGGCAATGGGCTGGTCATATCTGTCGAAGGACCGATGGCCGTTGGAGCAAACGTGTCCTAGAGTGGAGACCGCGACTCGGCAAACGTAGTGTAGGACGCCCCCCAGCTAGGTGGACCGACGACCTCATAAAGGTCTCTGGGTCGGACTGGATGCGGAAGGTGCAGGACCGAGTTCTGTGGCGTATATTGGGAGAGGCCTATGTCCAGCAGTGGACTGCAATAGGCTAGTTGATTGATTGATTGATTGATTGATCGGTACTAAGTACCGAATAAGTCCAACACTTACGGAAAGATACATAGCGATTAAGCATGCTTTGACTGGAAGCCGATTAGTGAAGGAGGCACAGGAAACTTTTTGGTGGAATGCATATATTAAATTAAATATTCCTCACACATTCACTAGTCCCTAACTAAGCAGAGCTTATACTATGGATACTAGACAACGGATAAACATACTTAAATACTTTTTTTTGTAAATATATGCATAGAAAACACCTAGACCAATGCAAACAATCAGTTTATGCACACAAAGATTTGCGGGAATCGAACCCGAGACCTCTGCGTAGCAGTCACGTTATGTAACCATTACTCCATAGAGGTCGTCAATATATATGTTAGTCCAGAGTTTGGGTGATAGCCGTACAGTGATAGCTTGCGTGGAGAATCGACGATCAGATAAGGGCAGTGTAAATGAATGTGTTTAAGATGAACAAACTCGTACTTAAGATCAAATACATAGGAGTACGAAAACACAGTGTCGCTACACTCAATTCTAAACGAAAATAAAAGAAGCAATGCAATGCTTGCCGAGGTAAGAACCAGTTCAAGTTTGGACTGGTTCTTACCTCGGCAATCAGATGAATTGATGCAGCATTTTAAGTACTACATCTTTCATTTTCATCATCATCATCATAACAGCCCATTAATGTCCCACTGCAGGGACGGGCCTCCTCCCGTGACGGAGCGATACTTTGCCTACCAATACGTAAGACGTATTGGTATAGACACATACATCTTTAGCGGAAGTTATTCCCGCATACAGTAGCAGACTCTTGGTCTGAGTTTATGACAGCCACAACGTGAGACTGGATGACGAAACTCTTTATTTATAATCCGTTACTTCACTTACAATATTATAATACATAGCTGTGTTTACTCACAACGAGGTAAATCATCTTGTACAATTTTATAACAAAACACTACATATTTGACAAATTGTTCATTAATAATTATCACATTGCGGTCTGCAAACCATTTATTCGAATGATGTACACGTAATAACAACTAGGTATTTACTTATACATGTACTAAAATAATATAATGACAGTTCTTAGTAGTCATTGAGTCACATAACAGAGATATCTATAGAAGTATGGCTGCGTTCTCCGTGTGGTGACGGAGTAAGAATACAGTGTCACCACCTAACTCATCCCATGGGTGTCGACTATCCGTGAATATAATCTGTACTTAATAAATAGAAGGAAAAATCAGAAACTAGTTTTCACTACTTTTAGTTAGCTTAAATTGTTCTTAAAATAATTTATTTTAACTAAGTATCGTTAAACAGTTCTCAATGCCAATGGGTTACAAAGTAAGAAAATGAACCTAAATTAGCTCGTTTTTATTTTCGCGGCCGCGAAAGCAGGTTAAATTAAACCCTATACTAATCCGTTTGGCCAGCGTGGTATTAGTAGGCCAAGTATCCCTCCGTCCCTGGAGGCCCCTGCAGTGGGACATTAATGCGCTGTTATTATGATGGCTGCGTACAAAGCGCTATCGAGCAACCTTTGACGCATACAATATCTAGCGTCTGGTGTAGAACTCCTTGAGTGACTTATCATTAGTGCTGTCTTAAGGAGTCGTCTTTAGAATACAAGTTCCATGCCCTTCCATACCCATGGCGGTCGTAAGACGAGATCGAGTGTCTATATATCATTTTTCATCTTTGATCCTTGGTAACCACTAAGCTTGACCATCCGGTCAAAAAATAAACCATTTCAGTTGTTCAACCATGTAAAAGTATTTCTATTAGGTATTATTAAAATTGTTCTTAAGAAACACTTTTTGAACTGTTTAACTTAGTAGGTTAACTGAAGACTGTAACCTTTAAGGTGTGTCCAAACATTGAGCGGCAATCGAGCGCGGCTGCCGCGCGCGGTCCGCCGCGCTATGATTGGACGACTGCCACGCGCGGCAACCCTGTATTACCAGCCGCGCGCGAACGTTATCATTGTTCATTCGCCGGCGATTGTATGTGGACGTATTTTTAATAATGATTAGAGCTACGACAAATGCGACCGCTTTCATTTTAGTTCTGATGCCAACTGAAACGCAAAACATATCTTGGTTGTGCCGCGCAGTACTGCCGCGCAAACATTAGTTGGCTTTGTCCAAACTAGAGCGCGGCAGTAATGACAATGTGTCTTACGAATGCCGCGTGTTGCTGCCGCGCTCTTGCTGCTCAATGTTTGGACACACCTTAAGATTATATATCGAATAGTGTAAATTTAAACCTTTGTGGTTTCTATACACTATCGTGACCATGTCATGTTATTTTAATTTTGTAAAAATGATAATAAAAAATAAAGTTACAGTTATTTTGTGACATTTTCTTTTCAAATGTATTATTAACGAAATACTTTATACTTCTATTTTGTATGTACCCTGTATCGAAATCAAACATCTAAACACGAGTTTTACTTCCATGATGATTGATATATAAGTCAATCTTAACCTGTTGACAAAGTTGACAGCCGATTGTAGTTATGAAAAGAAAGGCACATACTTCAAATTAACTACTGTGTTTATGTGTTATGTGATTGATACTTAAACGTGATTAAATAATAGCAAAGCTGAATAGCTTTTTTGTGATTCCTGTTGTTAAGTGTGCACTGCCCTTAAGCTTGTTGATCGTAGTTGTAGACAGTGGCCTTTAAATTGTAAAGAAAGTGTTTTCGTTTATTTCTGAGCCTTTTTTTGTTTTTGTTTCAATTGACCTACCAGAATGACTCTATGGTGCCTGATGCTAAGCATTCGATAGAGTCCAAGAATGGCAAGCACCATGCCAGCTACAATATTTGTAGAGGCATGTATGTCTCCACTATGGCGGCTTAAGATGACGCTTTTCACGCCTCGCTTGAAAGAACCAGGATCGTAGTTTGAAGGAAGCTTAGTACCTGATGATTAATGGTAAATGGTTGGAGTAGGCGGACGGATGACCTGTTTCCTTGACCGGTCCACTGGTGCAGTGGACCGGTCAAGGCTGATAGATCCAATGATAACATAGTCAGTTGCCTATGTCAGTAAGAAGAAGCTAGTTCCTAATCGGTCCATAGGCAAATAACTTCCAAATACAGGAAAAAGGTGCTCATCCACAAATTATACACAATAATAATTGTGTCTAAGTATTGTCTAAAGTTAACCTTTGTTATCCTGTAAAGTACATCGTATGATCATACTTGTTGTATAAATGTTACCAAATATTATAAAGTTTGGGAGTTTGGTCGAACTAATCTCAAGTGCCACATTCTCAGGAAACAGTAGGTCTAACTATGAAACTGTAACTACGTTATGACTTTTATGATCTGAATACAAATGTTAAAGGTTTCAGAGTATCGTTAATTACCACCGTCTGGCCAGCGTGGTATTAACAGGCCAACTATCCCTCCGACATGGGAGGAGGCCCGTCCCTGCAGTGGGACATTAATGGGCTGTTATGATGATGATGACCACAATTTATTAGAAACTAGCTGATGCCCGCGGTATTACCCGCTTAATTGTTATTTTACACCATAAACTACCTATATTCCAAATTTCATCAAAATCCATTTAGTAGTTTTTGCATGAAAGGGTAACAAACATCCATCCATCCTCACAAACTTGCATTTATAATATTAGTTGGATAGAATAAGCAAAGGTGTGTCACTTTAGTGCCTAACAAATAAGGTGAATATTATCTTCACTAAATAAAAAGAAGGAAACCTTGAAATTAAACCCTATACCAATCCGTCTGCAAGCGTGGTATTAGTAGGCCAAGTATCCCTCCGTCAAGGAAGGAGGCCCGTCCCTGTAGTGGGACATTAATGGGCTGTTATGATGAAATAAGTTGACCATTACGAATTTAAGCTCTCTAGATATATCAGACCCACAGCTAAAAAACCAGTCAAGTGCGAGTCTGACTCGCGCACCGAGGGTCCTGTACAAACCTATTTATTTTCCCGCCAAATTGTGATAACGTCAGGATTCAGCTGTTTAAATACTATTTTTCCCGCCAAAATTCAATGACGTCACGACTTAGCTGTTAAAATATATTTTGCTGCCAAAATTCTGTGACGTCACGACTCATCTGTCAAAAATTCTATGACGTCACGCCTATCTGTCAAAATTGACAGCTGTCAAAAGTGACAGAGGTATCAAATATTTTCCCGCCAAAATAATATGACGTCACAAATCAACTGTCAAAAATTCTGTGACGTCACGACTCATCTGTCAAAAATTCAATGACGTCACGACTCAACTGTCAAAAAATATTTTCCCGCCAAAATTCTGTGACGTCACGACTCATCTGTCAAAATTCTATGACGTCACGGGTCACGTGACCTATGACGTCACAGGTCACGTGACCTATGACGTCACAGATCACGTGACACAGCTTTCCCGCCAAAATTCTATGAAAGCAAAATATAATATGATTGCTAATAAAAAGTAGCCTATGTTCTTTCTCAGGGTCTAAAGATTGTCTGTACCAAATTTCATCGAAATCCGTTCAGCCGTTTAGGCGTGAAAGAGTAACAGACAGACAGACAGACAGACAGACAAACAGACAGACAGACAGACAGACAGACAGACAGACAGACAGAGTTACTTTCGCATTTATAATATTAGTATGGATTAGTCTAATAAACGAACTAGGAAGTAAAGACCCAAATTCCGCATCGAATAAAGATCGTCTCTATCATAAAAACATTTTTTCGACGCTATTTGCGACGTGTCACCGTGCCTTTGATGTAAGCTTGTTACACGTCTGGTATTTCTAATTAATTAAGGCCAACGCCATTTATGGATCACCTACTTCCCACTATTTCATACACCAGGACACCCTATCCATTTATTTCAACACAAAATTGAATCCACCCATTTCAATTAAGTGGACGTTCATTGAATCTTCTATAATTGTACAGCTGATTCATCGGAGGCTATAATAGGACTTCGGTTTAGGGTAGGTACTGGTCTGATCAGTAAGCTCATAGATGTACCTCAGCTTGGATAGCTTGGGAGGTCATATAAATGGTTTAATTAGATTCGATTAATGGTACAGATTTATCATGTAAACTGTAACGCACCATGATAGTGGTCCAAAAGTGGAAGACTGCGTGCAGTTTTTAATTTTATACAAGTATTACTTTTTTCTTGATATTGGGTTGTCATAATAGCTTCTAATAATCTCCTACGTACTATAGGCAAAGGAGCCCTCGACTGACGAAGGGATACATGAATAATTTCGGTTCTCTTTCCGCGGCTGCGATTGTCTTTGACTTGTGCTATGATTGAGTCTATTTGACGGTTAGAGGCATGTCAGTTTACAGAGACCATCCCATGTCTTCCTCAAGAAGTCTCAACTATGCATATTGTGGTAATTGTAGCCAATCAGCTACCGTCACTACAAAGTATACAAGTAAGTACACCCATCACTCTAATAATGAAACCATATTCTTCAAGGGTATTGTTTAACGCTTGATTCGGGTCAATGTGGCTAGGTTGATTAGCATCCATTTAATATAAGTACATAATCACGAAAACGGCGACGCTCATGACTATTTATAAAAGTATATAATTAGCAAGACAAAGGTCCGGTTATTTAGCTTGTTGGACAAGAGGGTCAATTAACGGTGTTTTTATTATATTTGAAGACCTTTTGACTTTTCTTAACAATGGGGAAAGTAACGCGTTTCTATTGAAATGGCAAATATGCTACATTGCTCGTATAAATTGGCCGTTATTTTTTTTTATAGCTAGACGCCTAATTTCTTAAACTACAGCAATAAATGCCTTTTGGCAAATATGCGATTCTAGAGCAAATATATTTTACATAGAAGAAATAAATATTCTACACCCTACAAAGGTACAGGTATCTAATCACTAGTTTTGGTTATTTATCGCAGTTTTAACCTAGTTGGGACGGGAAGCCGATGTTTGAGGAAGGCACACCCGCTCAGGGTGGAAATCTCTGGAGGAGGCTTATGACCAGCAGTAGACGTTCATTGGTTGATGTGATGAAGATCCTTGTTTCCCCATTCTCGTTTTCTTACAATGGAAAAAAAATAGTTTTATAAGGTTGTACCACTTCTCATAGTATTTCAATTATTTATTGTTTTTATAACAGTTTCTGCAGTATTGTAATTGTCCATTGTTTCACTCTTCACAAAATATATTCACAAACAACACAGTCACTCTATTTTACTGTTTGTATTTTAATCATACACACAAACATACACGCGCGCAAGTAGTGGAAGATTTTTGTCGGTACTTGTAATGTTTATTTAATAAAGTAAGTGAATAACAATGAATATTTATGTTATTGTTTTTTTATATTATCATATTTGAATATTTTATGTACCGGAAAATGTTAAGTGGAAAAATACACAGAGTCATCGATAACCTGGAAGCCACAGGTTCGCAACTTCGCGCGGTCAATTCTCTTGCTACCACAATCTAAAGTTTCTTAAACAAAATTGTTGTTCGTCTAATCGTCTCGTCATAATAATGCTTATTGTACTTATACTTATTAAAGTAGGTACTCTTTTGCAAAAATGTTTTAGGAAACCCGGACTAGAATGACTCTTGGTATTTTTTAAAATATAATAAACCTTAATTGATTACCTCCACTTTTTTCTATAAAGCTGGTTAAATGTAACAACAAATTAACGTGACTATATACTGTTACTCGTCATATCATGATTTCGCTGTATGTATCCAATGAGTGATGAATCACTCTCATGCGACCATCAATTAGTCATACAATTTAATATGATAAGCATCCTGATTACACTGATTAGTACAGATTATGAACGTTGATGTACTTAATCTGTTAATTAATTCTAGACTCGCTGCTTTATCATTATGTGTAAATTGATGTGGGAATTGGTCTCTCCGTTAAGATATTGGGGTCAGTTCATATTCATTTATTTATTCAAAGTAGTACAATAATATTGTATCTTTTTGACGTCATCTAACGCTACTTAATCTAAGTTTATAAACATTTCAAAGTTTAGAAAACTTTACCACCGCCTCCAAAGCGCTAGTAGAGAAGAAGCGGCGCATACATAACCATAACCAAGGATTATTCAATGATAAAGGTAGTGTCGTGATGTAGGTAGTACATAAAAGTGGGGGCACCAAATCACATTCATAAACAACTAACTGTTAACTGTTCTGTGATATCCTACTAATATTATAAATGCGAAAGTTTGTGAGGATGGATGGATGTTTGTTACTCTTTCACGCAAAAACTACTGAATGGATTTTGATAAAATTTGGAATATAGGTAGTTTAGGGTGTAGAATAACATTTAAGCTAACTATACAGCGCGGGTGAAGCCTCGGGCATCAGGTAGTATACTCTAAACATGTAAGTTCGAGACTGCCTGAGAGCTGAGTTACCGAGTCGGAGGCTCCTAGGATTTGTGCAAGCCACGATTCAATGCTTTGACTCTTGGTATACTTTGTGTTCATTGTTTGAAAACATAAAGACGTGCGAAAATATAGCCACCGTATTGAAGAATAGCGTCCATTTTCTCTCACGTCTTCTATTATCCTACCTTAGAATACATAGTTTGGTAGACATTTCTGCCTTTCTTCTACTGTAAAAAAATACATGTCTTAGATCATTAATGTTTAATTGCAGGGACTGGCCTGCTCCAGTGACGAAAGAACACTTCATTTACTATTACCATACTGGCCAGACGGATTGCTATAAGCTTTTCTGTTTGTTTTCCGATATTAATTTAACTTGAAATAAAACCCTATACCAATACGTGTGGCTAGCGTGGTATTAGTAAGCCAAGTATCCCTCCGTCACAGGAGGAGCCCCGTCCCTGCAGTGGGACATTAAATGGACTGTTATTATTATTTTATTATATTAATTTAACTAATGTTTTTTTTGCTAGCGCTAATGTACGAGTATTTTAAGTCATGTCTCCCTTTTTTGTTATTTCATTACGTTGATAATATTATTTTATATTGTTGTTTTTCCCGGGTCGTGAACTACTTTGACAAAACAGGCTTTATTTACTAAAAACGTTAAACTGTAACCTTAATTAAAGAGCCTGCAGTACTTTTTTAATTACGTTTAAGTGCTTAAAGTAGGTTTATGTACTTAGGTGTATAGTTGCGGTTAATTCAATAACTTTCTCCCCAAAACTGGGTTAAGGTTGTAAGAAATTAATCTATTTTCATGGCTTTTCCGGTTCGCATAGTAATTAATATATTTTTATATAGTTTGTACTAGAAAAATTAATTATCTATGGAGCTATTAAGTTATTAGTTTGCGTTGGGAAAGAACTTCTAAGTACTACTTTTAGTAAATTGATAGGCAAGAGTTTTTGTGGTGATGTGCATCATCATAATAGCCCATTAATGTAGCACTGCAGAGACGGACCTCCTCCCGTGACGGAGCACGCTTTGGAACCAAGGCATTTTAACATGTTGAAATAGCTATAGTGTACGTCAGAATCAGCCGCCACAATGAATATAACAATATTTTACTGCTACTAAATAGTACCGCACTATCGCTAATTACAATTAGTACATGACTTAAAACACGTCTCGCTTATCAGTTGTTTTACAATGAGACTGTTTCATTACTATTACGTAGTCAGTTTCAATGCCAACTTGTATATTTTGTACAATACTATTATAAATTTTAAGCATCGTCTTAGGGCCAGATTCAGAGACCGCACTTTGTCTTTACTTTAGCAAAGTCTAGTTATTATCTCTGAATTTGAACAACATTAAAGTAATTTTTCGCATGAAAAAGTTTACTTTCATTATTTATTACTACAAAGTAAACTTTTCATGCGAAAAGATTACTTTAATGTTGTTCAAATTCAGAGATAATAACTAGACTTTGCTAAAGTAAAGTCAAAGTGCGGTCTCTGAATCTGGCCCTTAAATTGAAGGCCTCAGTAGGTTTATAAATTGTATCACAAGAAATGAAACAAAAATGTATCTTTTGGTGGTCAATACCTTCCATCAATCAACTAGCCTATTGCAGTCCACTGCTTGACATATGCATCTCCCAACATGCGCCACAGAACACGGTCCTGGGTCTTCCGCATCTAGGAATATAGACGAATAATAATTATTATGGTCCATACCTTACAATGGTTTAAAAATGTAAATCTCCGAATGCCTCTGCAAATTGCTCTTAAGTCCCAGACGCTAGCTGTTAAGTTCCATAGAGCCCTCTGAGTTCACTACATTTACATAGCACAAATAATAGTAAATAAATAATCCTCACACATTCACACAACGTCATCTAGTCCCAAACTAAGCAGAGCTTGTACTATGGGTACTAGACAACGGATAAACATACTTAAATACTTTTTTTTTGGAAATACATACTTATTATACTTAGAAACACTCAGAACAATGCAAGCAATCATGTTCATGCACACAAAGATTTGCATTGAGCGGGAATCGAACCCGAGACCTCTGCGAAGTCATGTTATATAACCACTACGCCATAGAGGTCGTTAAATATTTAGAGGTATATGAAACGGGTACAACGTTAGGTGGTACTAATCTAGATGATCTATTACTGACCTTGGTCTTCAGTCAACAGACCGTTGAATATCGAAATGCTGGGATACAAAAACAAGCTGTTTCGTCGACCTCTTCTCTGAGCTGTATTTCTTTCTACTATCTGCAAGGTTTAATGGCCCTAATGCAGAATTATTTAAAAATAAATGGGAAAAGACCACCTCAAGACCTTCACCAAATACGTCCAGCCCTATGGACCAAATTATGATTTTTATAATAATTAAACAAAAACATGTAAAGTCACTCATTTAACTCTATACAATTGTGTACTACGCTCACTACATTATAGCTCACAACACAATGTCGTCTATAATAGAACTGTAATCATTCAGCACAATTATGTGTACGTCGTGATTACATAGTCACTTTGTTTCTGGGTTATACTTACGGTTATTATACTACTGACCGATATGACGCTACTTGTCGACGGACTTTGATGAAGGGCGATTAAAATTATAGAATTATAAGTTTTGAATGTGAAGCGTTTATAGTGGTATAGGTACTTCTAATACCCTGTTTTTAGTAAAAAGATTGGGTTTATATTTAAAGACTTCTACCGCACTAGGTACTATGTCGTGTATTCCGTGGACTATTTAAGAATATTAATTAAAAGGATACAAAGTACATCAAGGTATGAACATGTATGTGGATGGATATAGGGAAAGAGGCCCAAAAAAACGATGGATGGATTGTGTGAAAGATGATATAACTGCGAAGACTGTGACTTGTGAGATGACGTCCGATAGGAAAGTATGGAAGAAGAAGACATGCTGCGCCGACCCCAAATAAAATTGGGATAAGGGCAGGGGAATGATGACAAAGTACACCAAGGCAAAGGAAAATCGTTTGTGCATCGTACAAACAAATTCTTTCCGTTAAATAAGAGTTCTAGATGACGCTCAATAATCGAAGTACGATGCGCGCTTTCTCAATTTTTTAAAGTGGGTAGAGAGATTTGGATGTTGAGGCAACCATCAGCCTAAGCACTAGGAACTTGCAAGATCCATGCACAAATAAATGTAAACATAATAGTATATTATTCCTCAAATATTCAAACAACGCCTTACATCTACGAGTACCTTACAGATAAACATTTTTTTTTTGTGTAAATACATAAACATGGATGTTTAATTTATCTTCTATAATATATTCTATGTGTACTTACATAGAAACAACTCGACTAGAAAAGAGATAAGTGTCACAAAAAAGTGTTATTGCCAGGACACTGTTTGATATTATCAAATGTAGGTACACACAACAACTAATCAAGCTAGACACTCATGTACAGTCAGCCCCAAAAGTCGCTGAACACATTTTAAATTCCAAAACTGCTGAACACTAAAAATGTCATAAGTCAGTGTCGCAACAAGAGCACAGAATAAGCTTTACATACGAAACGACCATAACACGCTGAACACGGTTATTACAAAAGTAGCTGAACCCTAGTATTTTTAAAAGTAACTGAACGCCTAAGATTCCAAAAATAGCTGTACATACGCGTCAATTCGTATTAAAACCAACTTTTTGGGTATTATACTATAAGCATGTTTAAAAAAAAACATTTAGAACAGATAAGTTTTGTCCAAAGAGGTTTATCTACAACGTTTTTTTATCTTGGTTATGGTCTAGGTATACATTTGTCAAATTATTTTACATGTCAATGGACCAAAATTCGCTTTACATCAAGAACACCAAAAGTAGATTGACAGGCAATAACATTGAAAATATGATTTGTTACCCTACTTTTGTATTTGATGATGTTCAGCTACTTTTGGAATACTAGTGTTCAAATACTTTTGGGAATACTAGTGTTCAGTTACTTTTAAAAATACTAGGGTTCAGCTACTTTTGTAATAACCGTGTTCAGCGTGTTATGGTCGTTTCGTATGTAAAGCTTATTCTGTGCTCTTGTTGCGACACTGACTTATGACATTTTTAGTGTTCAGCAGTTTTGGAATTTAAAATGTGTTCAGCGACTTTTGGGGCTGACTGTACCTTAATACTTGAAATAAGACACAATTTAAAATGAAAATGTTTAACTTGATGTGTTGCTGCGTGTACTTTATCTTCTCTGTGTGTAAATTATTAAAATTGTTTACTTAAATCATTTTATAGTTGTATTGTTTGATTCTTTTGATGGACTTGGGTCGTATCTGAGTCGTTTTATCTTATCTATGTAATTACATTTTTTAATATCCTGTCATTGTTTGTAAGGAGTCTAGCAAGGGTAATGTGTCATTGATCATGTTTTTGACCGAATCCTTTTGTTTTTTTTTCCTTTAAAAGAATTTTAAGTAATAAAATAATAATCCTTAAGCATTTACAAAGATTTTTTTACTATAGATGACGAAAAATTCTATTAATGAATCAAAAATTATTTTCATTTCCAGTTCATTAATTCCTTTCCTTGGGACAGGAGGCCCGAAACTAGTGTGCTAAAAATATATAATTAATTATGATTTTAAAAAGAATTATGAATAAAAATTGTTATCATTTTTATTACCTACAAGGACAAAGCCACAGCGCCAGCGGTCTTAAATAAAATAATAAATAATAGCACTTGATTAATAATAATTATGCGAAAATAATTCACAAACTAAATTAGTCGCTGATAATTATAACTATAGCCTTTTTTCCCAGGCTTTATCAGATCATAAAATCTAATTAACCTACATTATATGAATATGTTACCTAAACATACACAGCTACTTTTCGAGGTCTAGCCTAGATCAGTTTCAAGCCCAATTCAATGCAAGAAAAATAATAATGAAAAAATAATAACACAATACTTAAATATTAAGGCTGACTTCACATTTGGCTAGGGTTTTCCTCAAATGTGGGGGAGGCGTCCATTTTTGGATTGCAGAAATGTAAAAAAATATTAAAATGATGCAAGTATTTGGCACATGTTTTCGTTTCTCCTAAAACATTGGGTCCTTCTACAAGCATTTAGAGAAGGCTTATATTCAGAAGTGGACGTCATTGAACTGATATGATGATGCATAGGTAATGCCTAGATTTTCATTAAGCAGCACTTGGATCTGAGATATCGCCTTGCTTTTTATTCTTACTACTTTTTCTTATTACAGACGGAATATAATATTTAGTGCGAACGAGCTATGGCTTCAATAAACTATGTAAGAAGTTCTGTTATCATTATATTATTATCATTAGTAGATAGATAACAGCCTTCAACGTAAGGTTATAGCTGAGTCAACATTAATTTTGTGTAGTTTTGACAACATTCGCGTTTGTACTTTTTTCATTAGTTTATCAAAGTTTGACGTTTTAGATCTCAGTATGTTGTAATTTAAATTGTTTTAATTTTAAAGGATACTTTACAGTAATTGAGTAATGTATATGAGTTACGTTGTGTGTGTACTATTTTATACGAGTAAGAAATAGCATATTTAAACAATCCAATCTAGTCCCATTCTCAGCTAAGCTCCCACACTAGATGTTTATACAGTTAGATTGTTTTGGGAATCTTTAAGAATAATTTCATTGTTTAATCATTCAAACAGTCGAAATTAATCATCTTAATACAAACAGAAATAAGCGACAATATTGAAACGCTAGCAGGGGTCCCACTCCACTGCTGGGTACCACGTTATACCATAACCAGGCGGGTCGGTATCGGGTTTTGTGTCAAAATACTTTCTTGGCGTGAACGACACCCTCAGGATGAAATGAAGTGGCGTTACCACTTCATTTCATTTCACCTTGTATTTTAGGTCCCATTTCACACAGACATATTTATGTGTAGTGATAACCTAGACCTTTGAGATTATAATTTGTATCATGACGTTTACGTAGAGAGACCGGTACCAGCTACTATCTTATTGGATAGCATGTTCATACTTACAATAGTATTTTTACTTATAAATAAACATATTCAATGTCCACGTATTGAGAGGTAAGAACGCGGTAGCAACACGTGTACCTACTTTTTAGAAGACTTCTAAGTTCCTATTCTTCCAGGACAGGCAGGACCTATGTGTTTTATCGCAGACATCTATGAGCTATATTAAAATTTATAGTTAAATCTTGATGGCCATTTATAGGTACAGTAGAACAGTAAGAAGAAACTTATTTTAAACCGTGTTTTCTTTTGTTACAGGCGAGTGAATACACGCGGCACTTTAGTATCGCCGCTCAAAATGTTACGACCTGAATCACCCCTCGCCGACCATCGCAGCCTGCTGCCGAGGCGTCTGCTGCCCGCTAAGGCACAGATAGCACCAGCAGACAAGCGGAAAAACAGAAGATCTTTAGAACTCAACCCTCCTGCCGACCATGCTCCATATGATTACTCTAAACTTCTCATATCGAAAACTACAGATTCTTTAAACACTGAATGTCCTCGCAAATTGATTAACAAACAAGATTCCACTGATAGTTTAAAACGTGCGCTGTTATCGAAAGACGATAAGAAAAATGCTATCAAAGAGTCCGATAAGAAAGGTCAGATCTCAAAACAAGATTCTAGCGAGAGTTTGAAGAAAGCTCTTCTATGTCGACAAGATTCGAATGACAGCGTGAAAAGAAAAGATGTTGACGCGAAAAAAACGCCGAAGGAAGATGTCAAGAGGGTCAGTGAGATCAAGCGAGGTAATGACAAGAAAGGATTACTGGAGACTGATATTGATGAACCTTTGAAAAGAATATACGAGAGGCGGACGGGGTGCGCACGTCCTACGTTGCCCCCTGTTGCCGAAAAGGGCGCTGTATCTCCTAATGGGAGTCCGAACACTCCTACTGTGGCAGCTGTTGCCGAAGGTCTAGCTCGATGGGGCAGTGGTTTACTGTCTCCTCGAGAAGAACCACGACTGAAAGCGGCAAGAAGCTGGTATGGCTACGGGACATTACCAACTGACAGCGAAAAGGTAAGACTAGACCTATGTCAATAAGCATTTAATTGAATTCCAATGACGTAAAATAATAAACAGTAAACGGATATGGTAAGCTGATACACTTGTTTTTATTAGGATCGAATTTTAGATTGATTGGCACGTAGCAGGAATGTGGGAGGATGTATAATATTAAATTCCTCGACGACATTTATTGTTGTTTTGTTAGGAAGCGATAAAATGCATAAAGGAGTCATACTCGTACATGAGGCTATGGATTGCTATTAAATGATTTGATTAATCACAATTTAGATATGTTTTTCACTAAATATGTTTACTGTAAATTGAAACGTAACGTCTATTGAAGCATAAAGGTTTGGGAATAACGATCTAATAGCGAAACATAAGTGGTTACATACTGCTATAAGACTCGGTATTCCAAGCACTAGTTGGGACCTAAAAATGATGTATTTTTCTGTTATCGTGATCATGATTATTGTTTTAAACATAACCGCGTAAAAATAGGCGTACCTGTATTTAGTAAACTCAGACCGATTCTATTTTTCCTGTTGACGGGTTTATTCAGCTATCATTTATATTGATGTATTGAGCTTATGTTTTTTCTATAAATTATCGAAAAGAAGGAAACATAAAGGAATAAATTGCAGCCCCATATGGGGACCAAACCGCGTCCTACGACTAAACGCTCCAGGCGCCTTTAACAGCTAGACCACCCGAGTTTTTATACAGTTAACCAAATTTCTTTGACAAATAGTAGATCCAAGAGCCCTTAACTCTCAACTTTTACTCAACCGAATAACGCCATCTAGGCAATACAGCAGTAATCATATAATTTTATACTACTCATAATAAATAAATAAATATTCCTTACACATTCACACAACGTCATCTAGTCCCAAACTAAGCAGAGCTTGTACTATGGGTACTAGAGAACGGATAAACATACTTAAATACTTTTTTTTGTTGTAAATACATACATATTATACATAGAAACACTCAGAACAATACAAACAATCATGTTCATGCACACAAATATTTGCATTGAGCAGGAATCGAACCCGAGACCTCCGCGTAGCAGTAATTTTATATAACCACTACGCCACAGAGGTCGTCGAAAAAACAAATTAAGCTACCTATTGTTAAGGGCCTTTACGTGGTTCACTAGCGCCGCCAATAGAAAAAAAGTCATAATTCGCAAATAAGATAAATAATGTTAAATGTTGATAACAAAGTCTTGAGAAAAGGCAATAAAGAATTTGTATAACACACTCTCAACACTTTAAATGTTTTTTAATTAGTTAAATTTCGCATTCGAAAAAAAAAACGGCCGTTTTTGTTTATAATGCAATATTTATTTAATTGAAATACATTTAAAATGTTGAGAGTGTGTTATACAAATACTTTATTGCCTTTTCTCAAGACTTTGTTATCAACATTTAACAATATTTATCTTATTTCCGAATTATGATTTTTTTTCTATTGGCGGCGCTAGTGAGCCCTAGAAACGCTCTTAATGAATATGCACATAACTTTAATTTCCTAACTTAAAATAATCTGATATACGATACATTTGTTTAATATTTAATTAATATATATTATTTTTATATATAATATGTTACAAGGCGAGCAAGCAACTAGTCTGTCAGATGATAAGACTCTTGATTACAGTGAAAGGTGAAATACAAATGCCTGTTTGTAATTAACATAAAATGTGTCTGAATTTTTAATTTGCAGTCAAATGTGATAACGTCAACGCCATCGACATAGTCATTGAACAGCAATAAAACACATGACCTCAGCGTTGTCAGGGTTCTAAGACTAGTTGCTAGTTATTAATAAATAATCGCGATACTAACCCATCTGGTAATAGTATCATGGTATCTGTAGGCCGACTACTGTAAAGAAGCATGTGTCTTGAATGACAGTTTTGGAAACGAGAGTAAAGTCCGTTCATGCCTTTATTCGTAGGTTGTATTGCCTTGTTTTGTATAAATTAAAAAAAAGTTTTCATTCATCCATGTAGCGGGCCCGTGCCTAGTATATTTAGTCTCGTAAAGACTGTGAGAACAAATCTCAAGTTTCTTTTGTTAAATTTGTATAGGTTATTGTTTACCTACGGTCTATAAAATGGCGATTCTTTTGTCTATATTCGTTAAAGACATTCCTGGTAATTACAATGGCTTTTTTAAACGCTATACGTTTAGCGTAAATGTAATAATCGTAAAAAAAAACTTTACAACACTATGTGTATTACGACCCTATACTATGACTATGCATAGGTGCAACACCTACGCCGTTGATCTTATGCTGACAGAAATGCTCGAACGTGCTCAAAGATTGATCGGCTATGTCCTGACTAGAGTTTTTAATAACTGCCGACTGGAAATATCATAAGAACAATAAGTTTAAATCGAAATCCAGACTGTTACACAGTTTTAAAACACTAGCATATTTTATTACTTACTTACTTTGTTTCTGTATTTATAAACACATCTCTCGCACATTCAACAATCATTTAATTTTGTGAATCGGACAAAGAATTGTCTTGCGTGGGATTCAAATTTACGACCTACGTACTGCAGCTACATACCATTACCCGTCGAGGCGCTAAAGTTTACATACATACATAAAATCACGCCTTATCCAGTCCGGGGTAGGCAGAGACGATAGAAAGCTACTTGTCACGTTCCTAAAAACAGCTAAAGTTTCTCCTGCGAATTCTTATAGGTGTGTATTTTTTTACTATTTATTAAGCAAGTGAAACTATAGAATCAAGCTAGTGTTATTTATTTTTTAACATTACAACGAATAGGCATTAACCAATAGTTTTTTGTTAACATAATTATAATGTATTTAAATACAATGGGTTCTCACAATTGTTGTTTGATACGCTAATGTCTCATAAATATGCAAATTACTTGCTAAGCTCATTTGATATGTTTTTGGTATTATTCATAAAAAATATTCGTCATTGATTCACACAACGCTATTAAATCCTAAACTAAGCAGAACTTGTACTATGGGCTACTAGAAAACCTAACTACTGTGTCAACGACGACTGCCGGGACCGGCGTTTTACCTGCACTCCGAAGCATGGACACTCTCAGGTGGCTATCACTGAGCGGCCACCCATCTAACCAGCCGTATCGTTTAGGAATTAGTGACTGCCTGTGAGTGTTTCATATCTATTAAAACAATGTTTGTTAACATCAAAATCTTCAAGACAAGGTAACCTCCTGCAGGACTAAACACCTATCTACCAACCACGCTGGTTTCTGTTTAAATATTTGTACCATCTGTACAAACAGTGAGTAACAGAATATTTTCATACTGCCTTTGTTTAAAGTATGTTGCGAATGTGGCGTCTAAACATACTAATAGAATAAAGTCTATTTTAGTCTTTAGTATTCTATTTTAATTTTTACCTGGTTTATTTAAAATTGTAAGTTTTTTTTGTTGATTTGAGATCTTCTGTAGCATAATACTTAATCGTACGTTGATAGATCTTTCTTCTCCGAGTAGTGACGGAGTAAAAATATAGTGTGTCACCACCCTCTCTTCTCATCCCTTAGGTGTCGTAAAAACCGACTAAGGGACTATCCGTGAATATTATCTTTACCTACGTAATAAAAAGAAGGAAAACTTGAAATTAAACCCTATAGCAATCCGTTTGGCCAGCGTGGTATTAGTAGGCTAAGTATCCCTCCGTCACAGGATAAGGCCCGTCCCTACAGTGGGACATTAATGGTATGATGAGATGTCTATCACTGGTGTATTATAGATTAGAGTGACATGATAAGTTCAAATGAATCTACTATAGCATTTTCTTATTGAATTCGAGTGGCATAGACCATCAAAACTACTTCTGATTCCCAGCTGCTTCTCTTATTTATACTACATACTTTTTTTTTTGCTTGTTTACTAGTCTCACATGTGTTATATATTTAAATGATTGATTTAATTCCTAATTACTAATTATTCTAATATTTTAAGACAAGTAGTAAAAAGCAGACTAGTGTTTCTAGTTTAAAAAAATGTGTCCTTAATCTACGTCGTTGTTCAAGGTTAATATATTGTTTAAAAACGGTTTAGCATATTATATTATTGCAAAATGTTTCACATTAGAAATTCAGATTCATAGGAATGTTGTTCCATTAGCTAGATTATATTAATAAAATAAACTAGTTTTCTGTAGATATACTAAATTACTTTTTTTAGATGATTGTTTAATTATATTTAATTCTTCGTCATCATCAGCAGGTTGTCATCCGTGTGCTGATGGACTAACGGCTAAATACACAAACGTGTGTTAAAGTAAAGCGGCGCTTAAACTAGAAATTCTCATACAAAATGTCTAGTTTGAGTATTCAGCCGTAAGTGTACAAAATATTCATCAACTTTTTTGGGTGTCGTACACTCGGCTAAAGAAGTTTCATGACTTCTTAGCATTTCTTAGGAATCGTGTCTTTCTCTTTCATAAAAGTAGCCCAAGTTGCTCTCCGTGGCTAGAGAAGCAACGTCCCTACTATGGGTCATTAATTGTTAAATAATATACTATTTATTTAAAAAAAATATATATTTTCTTGTAGCGTACTATGGTTTATTACATGACCAATATCAGCAGGCACATGGCTTTAAAGTCGCTGTTCAACTTTCTAAGTCGTGAAAAAAAAAGCGATTAATTGATCGATTTGGCGTCTGCCCATTCAACCGCAACACAGTCATTCATCACATCTTACAGAAGTACAAGGAAGCTTACTTAATACGGATACGGAACGTTTGCCATAATTATTAATTCATTAAAATACTTTTTTTTACTTTCTGCGTGCAAGGAAACGTTCGGGAGTTATTTTACAACACGGTGCGATGACACTCGTCACCCGGTTGTTGTCGGCAGCGGTCGTAATACTCGAACGCTACTCTCTCTCTTTATCACGCGAACCGATAGTAGTAACTGTGATGTGTTCAACAAGTGGTGATAATATGATGTGATAGTGTGATGTGATAACACGTGACCCGAGTTATTATGCCTTTTTATCTGACTCTGTGATTAATTTTTCATAATAATTTTGGCATTGTAGATAGTATAATGCCGAGTGATAATCGACGTGCAAGGGTGAGATTGTGTTTTATCATATTTTTAATTAGGCATTGCTTATTTGGTTTTTGACAGTTATTTGTGATGTATTTGAAATCGGTTTTGACTTTAACGGACTTCACTGTTTATTTTTTTACAATTAGATTCAGATCAATTTCATCTAATTTTTCTGTTAATTTTTAAATGAATTTGGTAAAATTAGATTTTTCTATAGTCTGCTTTTATGATACTCGCAATATTTGTGATGGGGAAGGAGACATTTTTTAGTATTAATTCCTTATCATACACTACATCTTACGTATACAAAATGTCGTCTAGTTCAAAATAACTGAACTGAAACTTTATTTTGTTAACTTTCTAACTATTCTACAGTTCAACAAATCTAAAAGATACAGTATGACGTTTCTTATTTTTCAAACTGAAACAACTTTGTTCATACGTACATTATTCAGTTTCGAAAACCTTTTTCGTAAAACCATGGATTTAGAAAGATTTTATTATTGTATCTAAAAATGTACAATTCTTAATATATAAATTTAATTGAAAACTTTCAAACAAAGCAAAATAACACATATTTACATAGTAAATAATATCTTATAGTTCTATTCTTGACCTCATTGCAAAGTCACGTAGTTAGGTTACTGCTCGTAGTGTTGCGACTCTTCGGATACACTTGTATGCAAAAAAATCGTTTACATATACGAAAAATCGTTATTATCGTTAGACACGTAACTAACTATTACTCGACGTGGTCGGAGGTGACGGGAGGCAACTTATTAAGGTCTTAGTAGTGAATAAAAAAATCCTAAACATTACTTTTATTGAATTAATTATAATTAAAATAAAAGTAATGTTTGGATTTTTTTTTATTCGCAGATTAGAGAATTTGCAATATGTGGTGTTTTTTTACAAAAGGTTTTACCCTTTACTAATAATGAGATTAATTATTAAAGTGTCTTAAAAATCGGATATTATCGTAATCGATCTCTTAAATTTCGGATATTATTGTAATCGATTTTTATATCCCAACCTTATTATTCAATTTGTCAGAACTGTCATACCGTACCTATTAGATTTGTTGGACTTTAAGAGAAGATTTTATAAAAAAGTTTTTTATAAACGTATTTAACCATTTCTTGAACAGATCCCATATAAATTTCATAAAACTGATAAGCAATTTAGTTTCTTATCTAAAAAAATATGAAACTTGTGAATCGTGAATCATCTGCATGGTGAATCACCCGCATCATGTAAGGAAAAGAAATTACGTATTTATTATTTTCTCTGGTTTTGGGGTGGGTTTATAATTACGACAATTTATTGTAAATGCATACATATAAATACAATCTTATTTTCACAGGAGAGTAATTGTGACGTGCATATCCTAAATTTAGCTTTTACTTAATTTAACTAAATAAAAATTCATATGCAATCAATATTTCTGACTTAAGAATAATATAAGCACAATATCTCAACATAATATAAAAAATGTAAATTTATGATACATACAGATTCATTAAAATGTTTTCTTAGTACGCTTGAGTACATGTAGTGATAAAATAAGTAATGGTAAAGGTTATCTACTATTAATTATCATTATCGCAAATAATTAATGTCTACAGAGAGAAATATGGTTTATTATGTTTTATACACAACACTTATGTTTAAGAGTTTTCTTAAGTCATTATCATAACATCCCATTAATGTCCCACTACAGGGACGGGCTTCCTCCCGTGACGAAGGGATACTTGGCCTACTAATACCACGCTGGTTAAACGGATTGGTATAGGGTTTAATTTCAAGTTTTCCTTCTTTTTATTACGTAATGATACTATTCACGGATAGTCCCTTTTTCGGTTTTTACGACACCCATGGTATGAGATGGGGTGGTGACATATTGTATTCTTACTCCGTCACCACACGGAGTTTTTTTTCTTAAGTACTAGGTAATATTTGTATGGTCAGCTTAGTAAGTCAAGTTTTTTTCCTTCCATGAAGGATTGTCCTACGAACGTTAATATACCGAATCTGGTAAAGAACTATATCCGGACTGCCTATAATTTATCCTACCTATAACTGTTTAGCATACCCATGGCAACAATGAAATGTATGGATGCACAGGCACCTAAAGGTAGTTATTGTATCAAGAAATACAATATTGCATTTACATATTTATAACTATTTACCTATAATACTGATTTAGGATACTCACTTAAAAATTCCTGATCGATTACCGTTTCTGATCTCTTTCCTATAGATTCCTGTAGTCCAAAGGTACAGAAATTCATTCAATATAATAATATAAAGTGCGATCGATATCATATTGTTTGTCAACAGAATTTTTTGTAAGGGTATAAGTATTACTTTTTAATTACCTTCTGCACATAATTGATACAACGCATGCATATTATGACGTCATTGTAATATTAATAATTAAGAACTTGAATAATTATTATCAAAGTACGCACTCGTTGACATTTATCGTAAGCTTTGTCGCCATATTCGGGTTAGACAGGTATCCTGTATTACAATTACTTTTGTAATTGTTTACTTTAAAATTAATAAAACAAGTAAATTGGTGATATTAAACAAAGAACTTGATTTCTTAATGGATTATCTGATAAGTAATATTGAAAATTTTAGTTCGATATTATTGTAATACGAGAATTTAATTTATTATGAATGTGATACTACTCGTATATTGGCTAAGTGGTGGTATTTCTCTTTAGCAAAACGGTCGACTAGGCCGGTACCAATGTCTGTACCTGCTCCACTTCCAAGCAGATATGAGAATATTATTGTGTTTAGGTACATGGATAGTTAGCTAAATTACGAGTATATGAATCAACAGCTTATGTCTAGGGTAGATAGCGACTTGACAATGCGCTAGGGTTTTTGAGTGCCATGAGCAGTGTTAACCACTTACCATCAGGCGTGCCATTAGCTTGTCGGCAACCTTAAGTTAATAAAAAAGAAATATATCACTTTCCACAATCCTGTCAAATCAAAGATAGTTTAGGTGCCCACGTACCTGAACTACCAACACGAATGTTGGCCTATATTTAGGTAGGTATACCTTGGTATAGCTAATGCATCCGAATAATACTCATCATAAAAGCCCATTAATGTCCCACTCCAGGGACGGGCCTCCTCCTGTGACGGATCGATACTTGGCCTGTTATTACTACGCGGGCCCGACGGATTGGTACTGGGTTTAATTTTCAGTTTTCCTTCTTTTTATTTCGTAAAGATAATATTCACGGATAGTCCCTTAGTCGGTTTTTACGACACCCATTGGATGAGATGGGGTGGTAACATATTATATTCTTAGACCGGCACCACACGGAGAAATAATATAATAACACTCAAGCTATAAATTATTGTTAACCGACCTTCGCACGGGCAGAGTCTTACATCTTAATTAAACCGTCAATTTTTGTGGTTAAGCTCAACCTTACCGTACTACAAGTATACTATTAAACCGGTTTAGTTAATTCAGGGTACATTGTCCGATACCTTGTAATCGATACGTAAAACGGGCTTGATATCATTGTGTTGTTTACATTATCAGCTGTAACATTACTGGGTAATTAGCAAGCTGAAGTGGCAATAGGCTGGTCATATCTTGTCGAAGGACCGAGGGCTGTTGGAGCAAACGTATCCTGGACTGGAGACCGCTAACATTGGCAAGCGAAATGCAGGTGCTACGACGACCTTAAAGAGGTCGCTAGGCCGGTCTGGATGCGGAAGGCCGAGTACCCAGTTCTGTGGCGTGGAGAAGCCTATGTCCAGCAGTAGACGACTGCGACTTATTGATCATTACTAGCACCGTCTTGTGTATGTTTATTTGTGTATATTTACCCTTGAAACGTCGCTCTGTCGCTCTACATACTAAAGCTTCCTGTTGGACATCAGAATCTAGTAATTGAATTTGTTTGTTTTTATTAAATATACGAGACGGGCTTTTAAAATATTTCTATATTATCTATTTTACATATTTTGTTAATTGAATTTTACTTTTAGATTGTTAAGGTCAGGAGGGATGTGTGGTGTAGTAAATATATTCTATGTTTATTTTCTGAAGAGTTTATATTTTATCTAAGCCATCAGTCCAAAGCTAGACACAGGTTCCAAGTGTGCGCCACTTCTTTTGTTTCTCTGCTCGCATCATCCAACCATTTAACTGTAATGTAAAACATATACAACAACATATACCATACGATTTCTGTGCTGTCTCGTAGTATTCCAATCTACTAGGTATAATTTTTAACCAATTATTATGTGTAATTTCGATTTACATCCGAGACCTCGCACAAGATCGCAGCATACACTACCGTACGGCTTCAACGAGGAATGCATCGCAGTCAATATAACTAACAGCTATTGCTGTTGCACTATTTGTTCCAGACAACAATATAATTCTATGGAAAATTCCTATACTTACATATAATAGGAATATAAGAATTGATATTCTTTTAAAATTCAAGATCCTGTCACTTTATTTTTAGTAGACACAATACTCCTTGTGCGTAGCACTTGGATCCGACGTGCATGAATAAAGATATATGTATCATCATAACAGCCCATTAATGTCCCACTGCAGGGACGGGCCTCCTCCCGTGACGGAGGGTTACTTGGCCTACTAATACCACGCTGGCCAGGCGGATTGGTATAGGGTTTCATTTCAAGTTTTCTTTCTTTTACGGTTAGTCCCTTTGTCGGTTTTTACGACACCCGTGGGATGAGATAGGTTGGTGACGTATTGTATTCTTACTCTGTCACCACACGGAATAAAGATATAATGTATGAATGTAAACAAAACAAATCAGTTTTGTAATTATCGTAGTATCTATTTAGCGCTCAGTACTTAATGTCTGCCTACCTACCGTCAAAGGAATGAGGAGTCCATTTATGTATGTATGTGATACATTGTTGCACCCAACATTCCTCACAGTAAGATATGATTTCTCACAACACAATCAATTACTATACAATCTTAGCGTGTGTATAAAGTCAGATTAAATTACTAGGTCCAATGCACACAGTATGCATGCGCGTGACCGTTGCGTGACATATGCGGTTTTACTTACGATCAAACTGTTTAAAATGGCGTCAGATTATACTAAGTGATTTGTACGTGTTGCACTCGTATATTAATCGATTAAAAAAATCGATCTAAAAGGTTCTTGATTTGACTGTATTTTTGATTGTATGCTTGTTACCTTAAAACTCAACAATTTCTTCATCAATTACCCAATAATTCAATTGTTTTAACCGTTAATACCTCCACTTACCCCCGGTTTCTGAATGACTGATCAAGTCAAAATCAACTAATCAAGTGTCAAAACTGTCATTTTAGTTCCTGAAAATTATAGTTTTGACACTTGATTAGTTGATTTTGACTTGACCAGTCATTCAGAAACCGGGGGTTAGTACTTCTTCATGTGAAAACGGAGTAAGTATATTCGGTGTCACCACTTCAAGGCAAACATACACTAGAGGACAAAAAATGTCCCACGACATGTGTTGGCGACATGTCAAGCGAAACCTGCTGATTTCGCCTGAAATTTCTGGCGACATCAGCGACGTTGTCATGTCAAATATGTTGCCAGACATGTCAAGCGAAGTCCGGCAACGACGTCGTTGGCGACTTGTGTCGTGGGACACTTGTCCCCTAGTGTATCTTTGCCTTCACTTCATCCCGTGGACGTCGTACGTAATGCTCGACAGTAAGGCAATCTTCCTTTTACGAAATATAAACAAATCAATTGAAAGAAAAATACATCAATTTATGCAGCAGTCTTGATTTATGCGCAGTAGTTTTGCTTGCTTTGAATCTACAATGAGTCCAATACATATTCATAACTGTTTGAATTATTTTTTTCTCATTGAATTTTCACTGACTTTGACTAGCTAATCTATAGTATGTTTTACTCAACTGTTACACTGGATTACGATGTTCAATATTGTTATGAATGGTAGCCATTAAGTTATAAAACGCGACTAACGTCAGTGCTAAAGTGCACTACATCGATACACAACTTTTCAAATGTTTACCATCGCGATGCACGTAAGAGCGAAAGTATTAATGTGGCACTAAGGTGATTCGCTGTTTTATTCTTTAGGTCTGTAATGGCTGTTCTTAACTTGAAAATTCAGTAATACGTTCGTTTTACTCTCATAAAAGCGATTATAATTACTCCTAACTACACAAATACAAAGCGTGTAACGTACGCTGACGTCATATCTATGTAAATATTACACGAAGACTGTCACTAATGTCTTTATTGACGTGTTTGCACGCTGATATTGTGTACGCGTATTATAAAAATGCGTTTAAGGTTGATAACAACTTTAATTAAGCACATTAACCCCCGGTTTGTGAATGACTGATCAAGTAAAAATCAACTAATCAAGTGTCAAAACTGTCATTTTAGTTCCTGAAAATGATAGTTTTGACACTTGATTAGTTGATTTTTACTTGATCAGTCATTCGGAAACCGGGTGTTAGTCCACAAAAGAGAAGTTTACTTCATATACACACCTCAACAAAGTCTAGGGATATTTTGTATATAGTTGTGAAACTCAAAAAATTTGGTTTGTAATTTTGTTTTCTTTTTAATTCTTTTGATGAAAACTTACTTTGTTAACCTTTTTCAACCATTCTAAATTTGAATTTGAAAAATAAAATTAAAAATAAAAGATTTACGCGGCTTAAACGTAGTCAAGTTCGAAAATATCATTTACCAACAGTAAGTTTTGACTGCTTTTTTGTGTAAAATTTAAGTTTTATAACAATTTAAACGTTTATTTCGAATGAATGATATTGTGTGCATCACGCAGCGGCGCCATTTCATCAGAGAGAAAATGTTATGGGCAGTAGGCATGCTCATAGCTGCGGGTACTAAGCGGAGTATTGCTGAAGAGATTAGAACAATACAAAATATGAAATCAGGGTTATGGTCACGTTATCGTGCTACTGGTGAAGTGGCTGAAAGATACCACAGCAAAAAGTCTATCACCACTTAACGACATTATCGATTTTTGCAAATTCCCGCGAAAAGACAGCCAAATGTTACTACCATGCAGCTGGTGTAGAGGGTCCAGCTCTTGGTGGAGCCTCTTGCGGGTGACCAAACTGTCAGAAGAAGTCGGCACGAAGCCCACCTTTATGCTCGCATACCGCTTTATACTCCAGCACTACGCCGAGCGAATCGCGCACGACCATTAGAGTGGGCTCGTGAACATTTGCTCTGCAAAGATAACCTGTGATCTGTAGTAGTGTTTACACATGTGTCCCGGTTCGGTTTCCATTCGGATTTACGTAGAGAACGTGCTTGGCGAGTTCCTGGTTGTGATGCCGTCTACAACATCCTCAAGAAATCTATTCATACCACGATAGAACAAATTATGGTTTGGACGGGAATTTGTATCGGTCGAAGAACAGAGCGCGTTTTGGTCAGAAACACCATGACGGCTAAAAAATAATTTAACGAGGTGCTAGTACTAATAATCTACCCCCGTAGACTATAATTGGGCCAAATGTTCAAGTTCATGGACGATAACACCCGTTCGCATAAAGCGTGAGTGATGACGAGCTGGTTGCAGGAGCACAACGTATCGATTTTATGCTGAACCACTTAATTCCCTATACTCAAAACCATGAAATACGCGTAGGACATGTTCAAAAGAAGGGTTTTGGTGATTTTTCCTGCATTAAATTGCAATGGAAGGGCAACTTTTTTTGCATCCTAGTCGGACCTGGAACAATATACCGCACCAAGACCTGGATAACATAATAAAAGCATTAAAAACCATTGCAGGACCGTTATTTACGGTTTTTTTAATGTGCTGACTACTGATTACCCACATAACAATTAAAAACAGATTAATTTTTGCTTATTTTCACTTTTGCTTAAGAAACACATTCATTGTTAGTTTTACTAATTTTCCAAGTTTTTTATTTATTTCGTCTATTCCCAGTTTCCCCCGAATACTTTTCCCCAATCGGGGGAAACTGGGAATTTTGTCGCATCTTCCCCCGAATTCATAATCGGGGGAAACTGGGAATTTTATCCCATCTTCCCCCGAATTCATCGGGGGAAACTGGGAACAAAATATCCCATATCCCCCCGAATATTATTTTAATTTATAAATCCACTTAAATAGAATGATTAAAACAAAGATTGTAAAAAATATAAAACTGTATAATATTCATTTTAATAGAGTAGCCATTCTGTACACTAATTAAAAAATAACAGTTGAAACTAGTACCAATCAAGATAAACCTACACATATTTCAATCTTATCAATGAAAGATGTAATAAAGAACGTTTAAAATCTGTTTTTTTTTTACAGTAACTTATAACTATTTACATTAAATCAACCAATTATGTAAATTAATATGTATAACATAACACTACCATACCTTTATAAAATTAAATCTTACCTATTATTTGGGTGATTCTTCAAGCCCTATAATTTCGATGTCTGGAGGTTTTTCTTCGTAACTAACAGACCAACCAAACTGCAATTATTTTTAAAACATAGTATAGACCTATCTTGCACATGTAATTTTTTTTTAATAATTGTTTTTTATATATTTGAAAAAAAATATTATAAAGCGTTCTTCTGATTAATACGGTGTGTCCGTAACCCAGTTTCTTGAACATTAGTAACAGTAACATTTTTTCTTATTTACGAATCGATGTGCGTTATAAATATTACGATAGAATATTAGTTGTTTGTTTACACAAAAAAATATGGTACTAATATTTACGATAGTTTTTTAATGAAAAAATATATTGTGAGTGTCCGGCACAAAAGTCTGCTTCATACTCGCGCGCTTTACCCGAACGTACCTAGCTAAGTACGAAACATCAGGATATCCCTTCTAGTGCTGGTGGTAGCCAGGGGCTCTGCTGACGTGGTCACGACGTTACATGTGGCTGGTTCGTGTTGTTGTTGTATAAATATAAATATCTGATTCATATTACTTTGGTTCACCTGTGTCTCTGATTACTATGTTGGCTGTTATAATTAACTTAAATGGTTTGCGAACTTGAATCTGCTGGAAATATAAGTCAATTGGGGACTAAAAACGTATGTATAAATAGCAATCCTTAATTGTATACGTGTGGTGATTTACCGATGTTAAGAGGCAAAATTTTGATTTATATGTGCCTGATTTATATGGTAAAAATACTATATTAATCAGAATTTCACACATATTGTTAATAAAACAATGCATTGGCGGCACGGATAATCATTGATATTGTAAGTTGTCAATGCTCCTAATAACTAGATTTAGGTGTGGTGATAATCATTGTGATTATTAACTGTGATTTTAATTAAGAAATTACTGATTTTTATACCTAGAATTTCATTTTTGTTCCTAATTCTGATTTATATGACCTCAAAAAATTTAAAGGTTATTATCTCGAAAACCATTTCAGAAAAAAGTGTGCCTTTTTCAGACATTGTATATTAGGTTATCATCTTTGACAAAAACATGTTTTATAAGCCAAAATATAGAAAATAAATTAGCCCATATGAATCACACAAAGAATCGATTTTCGGAGAAACACCCATTTACAGCATTGAATAGAATAGTTATCATTAAAAAAAGTGTTTTAACTTTTTATTTATTCTACTTAATTTTTTCAAGAAAGTGTCCAACTGTTAAAGTTCCATTTAAAAGCTGCATTTGGCAATCCTTTATGAACTCATCGTTAATGATTGATTTTCGAACTCGATTTTCTATAACTTCTGTTTGTAAAAGTTTTAATGCTGTAGAAAGAATAGTCTTTTTTTTAAATTTCTAATAATCTGAAAAGTTTGGATTCTTTTTCCCTATTGACATTTTAAATTAAATACGTCGTATTTAATTTAAAATGTCAACCTTCTAAAATGTTTTGTAGTTCTGTGGCGTAACCCAAAAACACAGATTTTCCAGGTTTATTTAAATGGATTTATAAATTAAATATTCGGGGGAATTTAGGACAACTTTTTCCCAGTTTCCCCCGATTATAAATTCGGGGGAAGATGCGACAAAATTTTTCAGAATTCCCAGTTTCCCCCAATCGGGGGAAAGTATTTGGGGGAAACTGGGAATAGACGATTTATTTGAATAAAAAATTATTTATGCAAAAATAATTCTTTTTTTAAATTCTGGATTGTAGCCTGATAAATTGTCTTTTTTAAAAATATGAACATGTTGTACATCTATCTTCAATAATTTTGAAGTTAATTGAGTAAATACCAAATATCCCTAGACTTTGTTGAGGTGTGTAGGTATGACATTTAGTCCTTCAGTTTCCTTACTTACGATCGACAATGGTGCTCCACGTTAGCAACTTTCGTCGGAACCAAACAGCACCGAAAAGACGGCTTGAGTCCGATGACCTTGTACCAGTGAGTAACGAAACCTTGGGTTTTAGTCAGTGAACTATACTTTTATCTCTCGAGATTCTAATGCACCTGCACGATTATGCACAAGGTAGGTTGATGGCATTAAAAAGGTTGTCAACTCTTGCTTATACACAGAGAACTATCATAGTAGTTTGTAAATACAGGAAAAATGGAAATGTAAACCAATAAAATTGTATTTTTTAAAAGCAAATTCAGTTCAGCAAATTCTTTATCAGACAATAATATCGCCTAACCGAATTCTGTACCTTTGTTTTGTGATTGATCATAGTAGAGCGATTACTAAAGAGGAAGACTAGTGATCTATATCGATCTAGTCCTCTTTGTGACAGCGTGTTATTAACCATGGAAATGGTGAAACTTTCTCTGTCAACCGTAACACGGCAATAGCCTAAGCTATTGTGACAATGATCATTGTTTCATTGTTATCCAGTTGCTACTAGTTCAAATTGTTATATATTATAGACGATTTTACAGTTTTATGACCCAATGACTGCGGGAAAATAACGTTTCGTGACGTCAAAGTCTTTTTATTCTTTTGTTGGAGGCCAAATGAAAAATAAAATTTCATGTTCTATATTTTTTATTATATCTATAGGTACTTACTAGGAATATAGAATTAACGAGACAGAAAGAAAGTATTTATCACAATTCACACAATTTTTTTTCACGTATGAGAGAATCAAAATGTAGTAGAATCCTCCTAACTCAAAGAAAGAAAGAAAGAAAGAAAAATTAGTTTATTCACGTAAGATATAAAAATACCGCGTGTGAAGGTCGTTTTATAGTGATCACATAATATGCTCGTCTAACTTAACGGCTAAGTTTACTGAGGGTTCGGAACACGACCATGTCAGAGAAGACACCCACAAGAAACTCTGCTGGGTTCCTATCGCTCTTTTGGTGATCACTTCACAAATATTATTTTATTTAGTAAACAGGACAATTCAGATCCAAGCATTTTTATCGTTTAAGTAATCCTTTACACTATAATATGATTTCGATATTAACTTATGTTTAATAAAAGATTTAAATTTATTAACTGAAAATTCTTTAACTTCCCTAGAGAGCTTATTATAAAAACGAATACCATTACCAGCGAAAGAATTACTTATTTTATGAAGCCTAGTGTGGAGAACAGCAAGTTTATTTTTATTTCTAGTGTTAACATTATGTATATCACTCATTTTTTTATATTTGTTAATATTTTTGTGTACGTACATTAAATTATCAAATATATACTGGCAATGCACAGTCATAATCTTAATTATTTTAAATTTATCTCTAAGAGACTCTCTTGGGCCCATATTATATATACAACGTATCGCTCTTTTTTGCAAAACAAATATTGTGTTAATATCAGCCGCACTACCCCACAACAGAATACCATACGACATTATGCTATGAAAATAACTAAAATAAACTAGCCTAGCTGTGTCTATATCTGTTAACTGACGAATTTTTTTTACTGCGTATGCTGCTGAAGAAAGCCTACCTGACAATTTTTCAATATGGGGGCCCCATTGTAATTTATTGTCTAAAGTAATGCCTAGGAATACTGTAGTGTTAATTATTTCCAGTTCCTCATCATTGATTTTAACTATTGGTTTTATATCAAGAACGTTTGGCATGGTAAATTCATCAATACCATGTAGTCCCAAACTCAGCTGAGCTTGTCCTTACTAAGAGCACAACATAATAACTACAATGCAACAATGACATAAAGTACATTTGCGCCTTGACCAGGGATCGAATTCACGACCAGACAAGCAAGCAAATAGACTAAGATATTTACCACAACGAAGTCAAAAATATCAAAACACCGCCAAGCCCAAGTTATACATTAACCAGTAAAACGTAATGATATTATTAAACGAGCCCAGTAACAATCGATTAACGTCAATGAGATTTAACGTCACGTCAGTACGTCATGCAATTTGATAGATTAATGGTACTATACTGTTTATACGCCTACCACATTAAAACTACCATTAAATCATACCTACAGGAATACACGACTTAATTTCCATGTCCCTAATGTTTTGTATAATGTGTTTTGGATGTATTTATCAACGTAGGTATAGTGAAGTTTTATTCTTATGGGGTTTGACACCTCTGATTTCCCACTGTAGTGATTTTTCCCTTTTAGTAATGCAGAGGAATTTGGCCTTATACTTGTAAAACTGATTAGTCTGTACAAGGTTACAATTTAGCCGACTCCAGAAACCCTGCTATTTTTTGTAGCTACTTGAAACGGAATTTAGCCCAGTCAAAATAGACTAAATTATGATTGAAGTTTGCATTAATTCCCAACAAGCTGGATTTTTGTGCAGGCCTTGAATACGTCATTACAAATGATATGTCAAAAGTCCCCATCGATCCCGCTTGTGCGTTGTTTTTTATTCGAGGTCAAAGGTCACAAATTTGCGTTTTTTGCGTATATCTCTGAAACAACGAGAGCTATCGAAAAATGGTTTAGACAAAGTTTGTAGACCATAAAATTATCTACAAAAAATATCTCAACACTTTTCTCCTACAAGGCCTCGCTTTCGAGATATCGTGACTTTAGAGCGTTGGAAAGTCGTATTTTCGACTATATGCACACACTTGCTTTTTACCGCGATTTCGCTCGCGTTTATAAGTATTATTAAAAATAAGGCTTATTTCAATATTATAGTAGCAATATGCATGCTTAGTCTCAGCCTAATCGGTTTGAAATTGACAAAGTTATTTACAAACTTTCATCCCCTATCTTATTCTTTTAGGGGTAAAATTTATCAAAATCCTTTCTTAGCGGATGCCTACGTCATATCATCTACCTGCATGCGAAGTCGAAAATACGACTTTCCAACGCTCTAAAGTCACGATATCTCGAAAGCGAGGCCTTGTAGGAGAAAAGTGTTAAGATATTTTTTGTAGATAATTTTATGGTCTACAAACTTTGTCTAAACCATTTTTCGATAGCTCTCGTTGTTTCAGAGATATACGCAAAAAACGCAAATTTGTGACCTTTGACCTCGAATAAAAAACAACGCACAAGCGGGATCGATGGGGACTTTTGACATATCATTTGTAATGACGTATCCAAGGCCTGCACAAAAATCCAGCTTGTTGGGAATTAATGCAAACTGGATATCTATTTTGACTGGACTAATTTGATAGAAATATTAGATGTTATCTCAACGAATATATCGTTGGGGCAGAAAGGTTCTGGAATGGCGACCGCGTACCGGAAAACGTAGGGTGCGGAGACACGATGGACCGACGACCTGGTAAGGACGGCGGGAAACCGATGGATGAGGGAGGTGCAGGACCGCACTAGGTGGCAGTATTTAGAGGAGGCCTATGACCAGCAGTGGACGTCAATTGGCTGAGATGATGATGATGATCTCAACGTAAAAAAACGGATAACTTGGTGTTCAATCCTTTACCTAACCCGTCCAGCCATCCGCCTGACCAGCATAGTATTCGTTTCCTCAATCAATAGAAGAGATCCATTCCTGTATTGAAACATTAACATTATGTTACTAGGTAATAAAGATAGTTTTTCAATTTGTCGATACGACTCAAAGTTCTCAGCAATCATTTAAGAGTTTATTACTTTCCCAATACTCGCTACGCTCAATAACCTTTCTACATGACTTAAGTACGACTTAAGAATATTAAGTAAGACGCCATTTAATATAGGGCCTCGTCTCGTGAACATAACTCCTTTGTATCTCGCATGATCCCTTTTCCTCGACCTTGACTTTTGTGTTCGTGACGGGATCGCGATGCTAAATAAATGTTGCTATTTCGAAATATCGACTACATTTTCTGATAATAGTCGAAGGGTAAGGTTGAAAATGTCGTCAGCGAACGATATCTATAAGGTTTATTTAATAGGGTTTCTTACCACCTAGTCATGTTTTGTAGAACTTTTCCAAGGTATAAAAAAACTGGTGATATAGGCTTAGTATAAATATGTATAATGGAATGGAATTCGTTTCCCATCATCATAACTAAGGAGAGGTTATTGTAATTATGGAGTATTGAAACCTCTTTCTGTGTCAGTGGTTGTACCCTATTAAAGGGTCCTTTGCTAAAGCTAGCTTTAAGATATTTATTTGGTTTCAATATATCTATAATTTTACGTTAGTCTGCTTTAACGACAACCATTGTAGGATTTGCGAAGAATAGACCGTTTAGCATCATACTGATAAAACATTATAAATAAATATCTATAAAAGAAAACCCATAAACGAATAAATATCACTTGTTTATACAAAGGGATAGAAGCTGACAGACTGATAAACAAGTTCCTCATTAAGTTCGCCTTTTTGCTTGTATCAATTCGTTATTAGATTGGCACTCATTGTTGTTTTTGTGTGTCACATTTTATGAGCTCAACAAAGATAAATAATTGAGAACGCTACCAGTAAAAAATATATGAAAACCCATTGTAAGTAGTGTGGAAATGAGGCTTTTTACACGAAATTCTTTTACAATGTTATTGTCCATTTGAACTAGAAAGAAAAGGCCAGCTTAAGACTTAGATACACATATCATAATGTAAAAGGATCGGCACCGACTCGCCTTTTTTTCTAGGTGTCAAACAGTGGCGATGCGATTACGTTACGATTCCGATTAGTGTACATTACAGTAAGGAGTTTCATACAAATAATACTGATAGGCTCGAGTAGATACGGTGACGATCCCTTTCCGTTTTGATACCTATGTGTGCTACGACCCTTAGAGCTTATTAGGCTTTCTCGTATTTAGTTTCGGCAATAGTTAAGTGGGTGGCGGTTGCGGTATGTAACTGTTGTCAAGGTCGGGCGTTCTAATCCCACGCAGGACTATTGTTTGTGAGCTCCTTAAATGATTGCACAAAAACGTTTTATAATTAGCAGTAAGCACCTTATTCTTAAAATAAACTTTGATTCGTGTATTGGGTTTAACTTTGGGCAAGTGGTTTAAAAATAGCTTTTAAATTAACTTGACTACCTGTTGTTGTTCCAAAAATAAAATATGACATCAGAACAAATCAAAATAAAGTGCATTGACATTTACCAAAACAATTAACTTCATTTAATCGGACTTAGATCATAAACTATAATTATCATTTTATGACAGACAGCGGCGAAAAAAACGCGTCCCTTTTTTAAACATATTTCTATACTGCTCCACTCGTATTAATCATAGCGTGATAGCAAATAATTCTATGTTAACCATTAGGTGAGCAATTTTTTCGTCTTGCAACTATGTCGTCGATTCTGAACTTAAATCAACGATGGTTGAAGGTCGAAAGATATTTTTGTACATGTGGAAATCCCTTTTTTTTTACACGTGTGGAAATCCCTTACGGAGATCATGACGCTAAGGCCTGTCAGGGTCATGGGCATGCCGACTAAAACCACACGGTCACGGTGTTCATTCCAAATGCCATAATAATAGAGACCTCGGAAGGTCTTTGACGGTAAAAACACTTCTGCGATCACATCGCAGGAATCGGGGAGGTTAAACCCTGCTTCTAGTTTCGTAAAAGCCTAAGAAAATTATTATAAAGGAAGTGGAAAAATAATAAAGATCGTGTAAACACTTTTTATCCGTGTGGTGACGGTGTAAGAATACAATATTTCACATCTCACCTCGCAGGTGGCGTAAAAACTGACCAAGGGACTACCCGTGAATATTATCTTTACGAAATAAATAAAAGGAAAACTTGAAATTAAACCCTATACCAATCCGTCTATTAGTAGGCCAAGTATCTATCCGTCCCTGCAGTGGGACATTAATGGGATGTTATGATGAAACACTTTTTATAAAGACAATTTCATTATGAAACATCGTCTCAATAAAACTAGGTCGTGTTTTCCTTCCGTTCAAAGCTGTACACAAATTAAATCAATATACTTAATTAATTGATCAAACTTGATGACTCATATTATGATAATGAAGCGTGTGTGGTTATTTAAATCAATCTACGTCAGTTATTCTTTAAATTATATAATTTACGTATATTACCGTTCTTCTCCGTGTGGTGACGGAGTAAGAATACAATATGTCACCACTCCATCTCATCCCATGGGTGTCGTAAAATCCGACTAAGGGACTATCATCTTAACGAAACAAAAAGAAGGAAAACTTGAAATTAAACCCTGTACCAATCGGTCTGGCCAGCGTGGTATTAGTAGGCTAAATATCCCTCCGTTACGGGAGGAGGCCCGTCCCTGCAGTGGGATATTGATGGGCTGTTATGATATTGCCGAGTAAGTTTAAGCTGACAATCAGTGCTGTAGTAATGTTATTTTAAAGCTCTGCTTGAACCTTTTTGAGCATACAGCTGCAGGTAAATAGTGTTAATTAGTTATATCAGAATATCATACCAGCCTATTAATGTCCCACTGCAGCGACGGGCCCCCTCTCGTGACGGAGGGAAACTTGGCCTACTAATACCACGCTGGCCAGACGAATTGGTATAGGGTTTAATTTCAAGTTTTGCTTCTTTTTATTTCGTAAAGATAATATTCAAGGATAGTCCCTTAGTCGGTTCCTACGCCAACCGTGAGATGAGATGGGGTGGTGACATATTGTATTCTTACTCCGTCACCACACGGCAATTAAACCATATACCAATCGGTCTACAAAGCGTGGTATTAGTAGGCCAAGTATCCCTCCGTCACGGGAGGAGGCCCGTCCCTGAAGAGGGACATGAATGGGCTGTTATGATTCAATATAATATGTATACGTATAAATTTATTAAAATAGAAGTCTTATGTACTTACATGATAATATAAATAAAATGAACGTGAGAATTTGAAAGCTATCTTACATACCTACGTAGGTACATGTTATGATGAAATTATAACTTAATTACTTGTTAGTTGGCCTTATTTAACCTTGGTAGTAAATAATTTATTAGAAACTATAAACATTTATTACTCTGAGATGTTATAGGTAGTAGTTATTAAGATGATAGGGTTAACCGTTTATAATAATGCATCAGAATTTATGCAAGGTAAGTATACCTTATACTTTATACCGTGTGGATGTCAGTGAAATGATATTAGATTTATTAAATGAGGTACTGGGAATATGCTTTTTGTGACGATTCATTAATTTCTCATTTAATTAAATTTATTTTAAATAAATGTATAGAAGGACACGCCAAATGATTGTATTGAGCTTGATACTTTGATTGAAAGCAAAAGATAGTACTCGAGAAGAGACTTCATTCCGTCGCCTTAACTGTGTTGGTCAAATGCTTTTTGAAATTACGTTTATAGAACGAAGTTCCAATAAAAAGAGAACTTAACAGCGCCGGTTCGGCATAGATCAAGGAATGACTTACCCAAGTGGCGAGTTGACGTAAGTCAAATAAAAGTAATTAAATTTCTCGAAATCTGACTATGGCACTGAAGACCTCAGAACGGAGGTTATATTTGGCATAGATAGGGCGTATACTCAAAGGTATCGAGTTGAACTCCCTAGGGCTTAAACTTTCTACCATTTGTTTCAGTTTATTCATATTTGTTATGGCATAAGGTATAATATAAAATTTACATCGTTATTATAATTCAAAGTATACTTTTTCTACACAAGTGTAGGGTTTTTAATCCCAACGGCTTAAGTAGGTATGTGTCTGACCCACAAACAATGGATTCATTCTGTTTAACAGTGTGTAATTTCAAAGTTATATTTTTTAAGTAAGTCAAATAAAAAAAAAAGGTAACCTCATTTTGGCATCAACGCATTGGAAAATTACTTAGTTGACTTTTACAATTCCCGTGGGACGAAAGGGAACATTTTGTTGTCATAGTACATGCTTATTTTATTACTAATTTAACTTTTATCACTTTTGCTCTTTGTGCCTTTTTTTATTGACATGTAGTTACAAAATTCTATGTAAGCAGTAATAAATAAAGTTTTATTGTCACGATAAAAAAACACGTACTCTAACCTCTGTAGGGCATAAATCGATTTTATTTTTAACTAGGTGACGGTCGATAAACCGCTAACTGCTCATAATTATGTATTTCCCTACTACCTGCTTCATAAATTATATAACTACGGATATGAAAAATGTGATTCTACAAAGTAATTGATTTAAAAAGTTAATTTCTTTTGTAATTAACTCTTGAAATTAGAAGAAATTTCTTTTAAGCTAAGATATTATGAAACCCTGTACCTATAGCGAAAATTCACAAACTATTTAATTAACAGTATATTATTAGAATGTTCAGGCTCATTTAGGTATTGTAGTTCCAACATTTTTGTCGTTCGGTATTCGATCCGGCGCTGTCGTGGGTTGGAGTACAACATCACTAGGCCTGCAAAGAGTTTATATTAAAACTAAACTAAGAACAAAAACGTTCTAAGTTTAGTTGTTTTTAACCGACTTCAAAAAAAAGAGGAGGTTCTCAATTCGGTTGTATTTTTTATAAAATTTAAAAAGATATTGCAAAGCGGATTTGCAAATATCAAACGTCGTTTATAATAATTGTCATGCTTATAATCCCTTCATGTTATTTCTAGACTGCACGAATCTGCTATCTTTAGCTATTGAAAGATAGCAGATTCGTGCAGTTCTCCGACGTTCATAAGTGTCATTGATTTGACTTATATGAAATAAAATATTTTTTCATTTTCATTTTCATTGCTCTTTTAATAAATTTCTAAGTCTATTTATAGTTTAAAAATCTTTTCTGTGCCTACGTCATTCCTCGACTGTCCCCACTTACAGTGGGTCGTTAGTCCAACTGATAAGGACTTAACTCTTTTAACTCCATCCAGTTCTAGATGGTTTTTATCTTTGTTTTATTTTCGTATCAAACGGATTATAGTTGCTTTAAACTTTGCATCTATTCAATGGGCAAGAAGCTGTGAAGAAATCAATCCTGGAAAGGGGTCCCGTTGAAATTGGTAGCTGTACTATTTACTTTATTAATGTAATATACTTAAAACAGGGACAAGAAGACCTTATTTTCATTTTACTTTCAAAAAGAAACTTTAATTTGTGGTAAACTATGTAACAATTATCAATACATATTATGTACCTAGTAATTAAGAAAATCTTATTGTGATATTATTTGTTACCCAAATAAATGAAAAAAAAAAAAAAAAAAATCTGCGCGAATAAAAAACGTCCGAGTGCTGGCTTTAAACTATTGTTCCTCATGTCAAATGACAAGTCAATCCGCCTCTCTGCGCTTGGAGTTGCTTTCGCTAGATCCTGTTACATGACGGTATCAGGGCACGACGGGCATTACAATGCGCTTTCCAGAGTTTGCGTACAATTTACTTTAGTTTTCACTCCAAATAATAAAGAGACATTTTCATTATGAGAGAATGACAATTTCATCATAAAAAACTTAATACTAATCTATCTGTACTCTGGATATCAATCAATTAATCAATCAACTAGCCTATTGCAGTTCCCTTCTGGACATAGGCCTCTCCCAATACGCGCCACAGAACTCGGTCCTGCGCCTTCCGCATCCAGTCCGACCCAGAGACCTTTATGAGGTGGTCGGTCCACCTAGCTGGTGGGCGTCCTACACTACGTTTGCCGAGTCGCGGTCTCTAGGACACTACTCTGGATAGCGTGATGTTAATGGCTTAAGCTAGCCAGCTTTCTATTGTATATTCTATTCTAATTCTCTATGTTGTAAAACTTCCCACCACACTGGAAAAACCCATAGGATTTAATGAGCTGTAACTAGTATGTGTAAATTTTACTTATTTTCTCTGTATTTTTTTTATGTGGAATTTTTTTCATTATGAAAAAGTTTTAACAAAATACGGGACTCTCGTTCCGTCCAATTACACTTGCGGAAATTGTTTTGGCTCGGCTTTTGTTTTGTTTATATGATTGTTCGATTTCCTGTATTGCCTATTTGTGTTTATCTTATTTGATCGTTATATTAAAGAACGAATTGTGGACTTAATACGAAATAAGGTGAATTATCTTTACGAAGTAAAATGAAGGAAAACTTGAAATTAAACCTTATACCAATTTGTCTGGCCAGCGTGGTATTAGTAGGCCAAGTATCAATCCGCCACAGGAGGAGGCCCGTCTCTGCAGTGGGACATTAGTGGGCTGTTATGATGAAGCGGAATTATCTAAAGAGGATTACGAAGGCACAAGACCGGTTAAATGTCTAGCTGTTGAAGTCTTTTGTATGTCATCATATAGGTACCATTTTCATCGTTTAGTATCTGAAGGATACCTCTGTAGAGCATCACATACATATATCGGTCTTAAATAAACGCTGGTGACGAAGTAAGAATACAATATATGTATGTGAGAATGTATGTAAGAATACAATATGTGTAATGTAGACTATGTTTGCGCGCAAATGGATAGGAAAAAGCAGGTCGATAGCGCTTACTTCGATTTTAAAAAAGCTTTCGATTTAGTGGACAATGACATACTGTTGAGAAAACTGGCCATCATTGGATTTACACCAAGACTTCTCAATTTTTTTTCCTGCTACCTAAACAATCGACGTCAATATGTGAGGTTAAATGGATACGACTCTGGGGAGTATTTTACAAGGTCAGGAGTAAGTCAGGGTAGCACGTTGGGACCTCTGCTATTCGTGATATTCATTAATGATCTACCGGAAGTCATCTCGACGGCTGAGTGTCTTCTATTTGCGGATGACCTAAAGTTAAGTTTGGGTATTGAAGGCGAGGCTGGCGCTATCGCATTACAGAAAGATATTAATGCGGTATCTATATGGAGTCAAGACAACCACCTACCATTTAATAATCTTAAATGTAAAATAATAACGTTTACTCGAAAATCGAAACCCCTGATTTTTTATTATAATTTAAGGGACGCTCCTCTGGATAGAATTTATGACATTAAAGATTTAGGATTAGTATTAGATTGTAAATTGGATTTTCACATGCATATTGTCCAAACATGTAAATCAGCGCACAAGGTTTTGGGGTTTATTGTTAGGACTGCATCGCAATTTGACAACATAGCCGTTGCAAAAGTTTTATACAATGCGTATGTGCGCAGTAAACTCGAGTATGGTTCTGTTGTCTGGAACCCATATGAAGAAAAATATTCTCTTATGATTGAAAGGGTACAACGCAAATTTACTCGGTGGATGTACCTAAAGCAGTATGGTTACTATCCGTACCTGTACCCTTCTGTATTCGTCTCGGGTATGGTGGACATGGAGACATTGAAATTTAGAAGGACAATGACTCAAATCGCTCATTATCTGTCGATAATTGTCCATAGAATCGACAGTCCCCAAATACTAGAGCGAGTCCGTATCTTGGTGCCATGGAACATCTCCAGTGACTCAGAGGGCCAAGTGGCGCCACGCCGCCGCCCGCGACTTCTCGAGAAGCCCGTCGCGCGCACAGAGCACGCTCGACACGCGCCAACCAACCGTACACTTCACACTATCGGGGACATACTTGCCCAGCATCATGACCTGGACTTATTTGCCGATGGGTTTAGACATTTGTATGACAATTTTTTTAAGATTTTAAACGACATAGCTTAGACATGACACTTTTAATCATTATTATTTTGTTTTTTATTAATTTTTTTTCTATCTAATACTTACATAATTATATTGCCTATTATTATTATCATTTTCATGTTCATATAATTTGTAAATTGATTAATGAATGTACTTTAATGTTAGTCTTGTAAGCGTGTTGGATGTTTGTCTGTTAGCTTGTAAGATCAAATGATTTAATAAATAAATAAATAAATAAATAAATAAATAAATAAATATGTCACCACCCCATCCCATCCCATGTGTGTTGTAAAAACCAACTAAGGGACTATCCGTGAATGTTATCTTTACGAAATAAAAAGAAGGAAAACTTAAAATTAAACCCTATACCAATCCCTTCGTCACGGAAAAGGCCCGTCCCTGCAGTGGGACATTAATGGGCTGGATGAAAGGTTTTCCATCTAGTGTTTCTTCACTTACAACGATATTATGTTTACAAAATCTCTCTAAATCAACATCCACGAAATGAAAAAACGTGATATTTTGTATTTCAGCTTTAACTTCGTCTACTAACTAGACGAAATATATCGCTGAATAAGGCATATTGTATAATTAATAACTCTATCGATTTTATTAATATACACAACTTTCTTCATAAATACCCTCCATTTTGATATAATACGAAATGTTTAACTCTATTTCCTGAAGATATTGGCGCATACATGTAATTTAATTCTTTGGCAGACTTCCAAATAGAAAATATTTGCCGCCCAAATAAAAATAGGCTCATAAGCTTTCTCTCTTATCTAAATCTCAAGTGGAAGTATCATTTCGTTTTCGTGAGAGAATATTTAAACGTGATTCGGTGAATCGACGAATCGAGATAACGTTTTCGTTTCGATTTGTCGAATACGGTAGATAAACATTGTTTGGTTGCTGTCCTTAAGGTTTTGATGGAAATTGGCTACATCAGTAATCATTTGTTGGAATCTTAATGAAAATGAAAATGTAAAATGATGTTGTGTTTTGGAAGAAATATTTATTTCGTACTAGCTGACCCGTGCCCACTTCGTTGGGTTGCGAAAAAAACGCGTCCCTTTTTTAAACATATTTAATTACTGCTTCACTCCTATTAGTCATAGCGTGATACTATATAGCCTATGATACTTTCCAATAAATGGACTATTCAACACGGAAATAATTTTTAAAATCGGTTGTGTCGGTTGTGTCGCTGTAAAAACGTCACAAACACACAAACTTTACCTCTTTATAATGTTAATATGGATTGCTTGTGGACAGTAGCGATACCTTGATCAAATGATCAACTTGGTCGACAGACCTTTTCTTATAATATCATATTTACGGTGTTAGCATCATAACAGTCCATTAATGTCCCACTGCATGGACGGGCCTCCTCCAGTGACGGAAGGATACTTGGCCTACTAATACCACGCTGACCAGACGGATTGGTATAGGATTTAATTTCAAGTTTTCCTTCTTTTTAATACGTAAACATAATATTCACAGATAGTCCCTTAGTCGGTTTTACGACACCCATGGAATGAGATGGGGTGGTGGTGACACACTGTATTCTTACTCCGTCACCACGCGGAGAAAACGGTGTTATAACTACTTATATTATAAACTTTCTTTACTTTTAATTATCGAGATATACTTCACTAATCAGTTGAATAGTTAAGCGTAACAAACAGTTGTTTCGCGTTTTAAATTATTTGTAGAGGTATGTATTATATTATTAGTGTACTAAGCATAAGCAATGCAAAGTCGCCGCCCCGCGCTATTTATAAACAATTTTTCTTATTAGCATTTCATATTGTTTCTTCATTCCTCATAAAAAAACCAAAACTATTTTGCCTAAACAAAAAATAAAACATTAAACATAACTCGCATTACAAAGATAATGCATAAAACATTAGTAACTTACTTCCAAAATAGTTAACAATATATCATTTTGACATATTCATACATATCTGTCTTCATGAGACACCATGTTCGCGTTTTTCATGGCCAAACACTAACGCAAGCAAATGTATGAAAAATATTGCGTAATGCGGCGCACAGTGGATCGAAATCATGATTTTAGTGACTTAGGGTCCAAAATTGTTTTTTACTTTTTTTTTGTCGCCAATGGATGGAGCTCATTGACATCAATAATAGTTTCTATGGGATGGTTTTCCTAAACTTTATAGATTTTATTGAAATTGAAATTGAAAGTTCCCTAAGTCACTAAAATCATGGTTTGACCCACTGTGCGGCGCTCCGAAATACGCGAATTTTATTTATATCAATTAAGGAAAGAAAATAAAAATGTGTGTGTGATATGTTTTATTCCCACGCGATCAGGAAATATTATAAGTCGAGGAAATGTTGTGTTAGTCATGATAGCGAGTCTAGATTTATTTATTGACTTTACCTTGTATTTATCTTTAGTAATGACTAGCTGACCCGTGACCACTTCGTTGGGCGGCGAAAAAAACGCGTCCGTTTTTAAACATATTTCATTACTGCTCCACTCCTATTAGTCATAGCTTGACAATATAAATATAGCCTATGACACTCCCCGATAAATGGACTATTCAACACAGAAAGAATTTTTAAAATCGGTTCCTTAGGTCCAGAGATTACCCCCTACAACGTCACAAACAAACAAACACACAAACTTTAGGTACCTCTTTATAATATTAGTATAGATAAAGAGGTGTTTTACTGGAGTGTTTTGTCACCCATTGGTTATTACATTAAAATTATAAAAAGGTGGCTATTGTGGCACATTGGTTTTAGTCCATGGCACTTGTAAGCTTTCTTACCTTGACGACCCAGGAGGAACTGTAAAGACTTTCGTATTTACAACTATTTTACATATTTTAAGGTCTGATAACAAAAATTCCTACCCATAGCGTTTTCTAGTAGGAGTAGTTCAAGTGTAATTCGGTATGTAAAGTAAAAGTTAACCTATGTCGAATCCAAAACCATTTAGAGATTTTAGATCAATAAGTAATAAAATCATATTTTTAGCGCAAAAAACCGCTTGATTGTGTTTATTTTTACAATTATACATAAATTACTTTGTCTTTCATTTTTTTTGTCTAAATGATGATTTTTGTCTAAAAAAAACAGAAGTTTGTTTCTGCTTTCATTACTCAATAATTAAAACAACTAATTTGAGTATTTTTGCTTTCCTACTTATAGTTTATTTGTAGTAAACAGTTAAAGTAAGTAATTCGACCGCATCTATGACGTCATAGATGCGGTCGAATTACTTACTTTAACTGTTTACTACAAATAAACTATAGGTAAGAAAGCAAAAATACTCAAATTAGTTGTTTATAATTAATAAACCTTTAAAATAAAAATATAAAAAAAATACCAAAAAAAAACTTTACATACCGAATTAAGGTGCAAGTGATTTACTGCTTTTTACCTTACTAATTTTAATTTAATCCGTGATTAGAAGGAAGAAAGAAAGACGTTATTTTTGCCTACAGAGATATAGCATACAAATTAATCAAAGAACTTATTATTTACTATACTTATTACTCACATTTCATCTTATTTGCTGTCCTCAGTTGAGTTCAAATTTTCAATTCATCTCAGGAAAAGACCTTTACTACAAATAATAATATTTATGAATATCAAATAAACACAAGTCATTCAAGATACAAGATTTAAATACATACATAAGTACATATTATAATACAATTATTTACTACGTCACCACATTGTTAAGAGTTTGTTTGATGAATAGCCGCTTGTTAGTAAACAATGAGCGTTTAATTAGTTCAAGTGCAGTTAAGGTGCAGTGCAACGTGATTTACTGCTTCACAAGTTTTTAATTTAATCAATTTAAATTACTCCGTGATTTGAAGAAGGAACGAAATTAAGAAGACACTTTTCCTAACTCTCCGTGTGGTGACGGAGTAAGAATACAATATGTCGACACTCCATTACATCCCATGGGTGTAGTAAAAACCGACTAAGGGATTATCATCTTATCGAAATAAAAAGAAGGAAAACTTAAAATTAAACCTTGTACCAATCCGACTGGACAGCGTAGTATTGGTAGGCCAAATATCCTTCCATCACGGGAGGAGGCCCGTGATGGGCTGTTATGATTTTCCCAACAGAGATTGGCAGCATACAAAATAAGGTTCAATAGTTTATGGTGGATACAGACATTGTGAGACATGGTGCGGATTCTTTTGCCGGACGCTGTGATATAAATTGCAAAGAATGCGATGAAAAAACATAGCTTATTATAATATGCTGTTTACAACACGCAATTTCTTAACATCGAGCGACGACCACGGGCTACTAGATTCATGCCCTTCAAAATAAAATCAAAAAGACTTGACATTTTTCTTTACACGTTACGTTTTTTTTCTAAAACTATGCAGAGCAACATTTTTGTGTTATGTTGTGTTATTAATTATAATAAATATGAGAACAGTTAACATCAAACAAAAGGCGTATAAGAGGAAATCCATCATCATTACTATTTCAAGCCTGAAGCGACGTGTTAGTATGTCTGTTTATTTAATCTTGTTGACATTACATCTTAATGTTTTTGAAAATGTGTCATGGTATGTGTTGAGTTTTTGACATTGAAAGTTACACGTGGAAACACATTTTTATTATTGAAAGAAACTGGGTTATAATAAATATAAATAATATAAAAAATCCCCACACATTCACACAACGTCATCTAGTCCCAAACTAAGCAAAGCTTGTACTATGGGTACTAGACAACGGATAAACATACTTAAATACTTTTTTTTTGTAAATACATACATAATATACTTAGAAAACACTCAGACCAATGCAAACAATCATGTTCATGCACACAAAGATTTGCATTGAGCAGGAATCAAATCCGAAACCTCTGCGTAGCAGCCAAGCGACTGCGCCACAGAGGTCGTCTGAAATGAAAACCGTACCATTGTAAGCAATGTTTTTTTAACATCTCATGCAGGCAGGGTATTTAGAGGTATTCGACCAGATACCAATTGTCATTCTACTTTTTGACCAAGTGATCGTGTAATGATAGTTGTGTCTCGACATTTCAACATTGAAAATATAAAATAATAAAAATAAAATAAATATTCTTCACACATTCACACAACGCTATCTAGTCCTAAACTAAGCAAAGCTTGTACTATGGGTTCAATGACAACGGATTAACGCACTTAAATACTTTTTTTTTGTAAATACATACATATTATACATATAAAAATGCAAAAAGAAATATGTCTGTTAAATTTCCACACCTTCAGCAGTACTTCATACTGAAACGGTTTCGATTAATATTATAATTATTATGACGAAACCATACAATTCTGGGTCAATATCAGGTGGGTGTTATTATTTTTATCACAAATCATCACAGCAATTGCGCGTATGTAAAGTTTTTATAAAATCATTAGGAGGCTTACTACTGATCTATAAAAGATAAGATAAGTTATGAAACGTCTACGAGGTCATTCAGAGCGAATCCATGGTTCGAATGCACTTTAAAGGTCGGTTTCGATTGTTGGCATAGTGACTAGTGTTCGTTAAGACACGCATGATGCCTATGGTCGGCTTAAACAATGCTTTCAATGACGACCTCTGTGGCGTAGTGGTTATATAACATAACTGCTATGCAGAGGTATCGGGTTCGATTCCCGGTCAATCCAAATCTTTGTGTGCATGAACATGATTGTTCGCCTTGGTCTAAGTGTTTTCTATGCGTAATATGTATGTATGTATTTACAAAAAAAAGGGTTTAAGTATGTTTATCCGTTGTCTAGTGCCCATAGTATAAGCTTTGCTTAGTTTGGGACTAGGGGGCGATGTGTGAATGTATGAGCATTACTTATTTATTTATTTCAATGTATAGTGTCAAGTCTCATTATTTACTCTGTAGGCTGAGCCAACATCTGATGGGGTAGCGAATTGCGAATTAGGCGACCTCTCGTGACGTTCTTTTCTTACTTGTGTAAGAGAACAACGCTGTGGTCGCTAACCCAGTTTTTCTGATGCGGCCTCTAAAAGGCTTACCTCTTAAAACATAGATGTTTTACCTTAAGACTTAAGCAACTCTGAATAACCATCACTATGCATCATTGTAATTTGATTGTAATCAGTTTTTTGTGCCCTCTACTGTCCTTTGTATTGAGGTGTTTCTCCAATCGGTATTACTTTAACGTACATTGCCTGTTTATAATTCTGTACACAATCTACCACACATGTCGTAAACGTAATGGATGTTGTGCATGACAATTGGTTATCGGGGAATTTCTGTAACCGTTTCATGTATTATTGGTAATGACTGCATCGGGCAGGTACTGATATTATGTTGGAGCAATTTTATTATTTGACGACCTTATGGTGCAGTGGTGGTATATGACTACTACAGAGATGTCTCGCGTTCAAATTGCGTTCAGTTTAACATAAATCTTTGCATTGCTCCGGTAGTTTTCTATGTTTAGTCCTCATAACAGCCCGTAATGTCCCTCACTAGGATAATGTACCCTACTAAAATGCAAGCTAGCGTGACTAATTGGTAAAGAGTTTAACGGCAAATTATCTCTATTTACATTTAATATGTGTCAACCGCACAAGGTGGCAATATTTGGAGGAGGCCTATGTCCAACAGTGGACGTCAATTGGCTGAGATGATGATGATGATGATGATGATGTGCCAACTTTCCCTTAATCGACTTTTACAGTGTTAACGGGATGAGATGGCGTGGTGACACCATATTGTATTCTTATTCCGTCACAACACGGTAAACTTAAACAATATGTTATTTTAAAAAACATATGTTTCGTGATAAATACGTGAAGACGCATTTAAATGTACATTTTAAAAGATAACCGACAAAAAAAAAAGAATTATGTCGTTTTTTGAATATAAATGAAATGTAAAATTTGGATTTCGAAATTAGTCCATAAAATGTCCTTCACTATAATAGAGGAGTTGGCCTTATGTAAACTATTTTGACAATAGAATTGTTTTTTTTATCTATGCTTATAAATAAAATTGAAGTGTCTATTTGTAAAATATTTTCAAGGTTTTTTTTACTAACTGCATATGAATTTATTCACTGCATGAATGCCAAAAACCGTAATAAATTGCTGCATGAGCATGGTGCGAGTTCGGATCCCACGCAAGTAATTCACAAGATATTGCATTGATCTTCTTTGTGTCTATTAATATCATGTTTTTTAAAAACGGCAGGGCCACACGGGGCTCTATCCCTACTTGTAATCTAATTTAAAAAAACACAGTTTATCCTCTACACGTTGACACAACGCAATCTAATCGCAAACTAAGCAGAGCTTGTACTATATCTAACAAACAACAAATTAAATACAAGATAGAATAGACTAATTAAATACCAAACATAGAAAACATCTAATCCAATGTAAACATTAATATCTATGCACACAAAGATTGACCTTGAACGAGAATCTAACTTGAGACTTTTAAATAATAGGTATTATGTAATATTTCTATATTGTTAAGCTGATTGTTGCTTGATAAAAATATAATCACGATTAATTTCATTATCTCCAAGATATGTGGTTAATATCAATCAAATTACAATTTCAAGTCACGAAAGAGGTCACTCAAGGTTTTATGAACATAAGCACACAAACAAACACACACAGACACACATTCACATTGATGTAAAACAAAAATATTGTTTGTTTGTTTAGTTTTACGTTCATGGGATATTAAAGATATACTTACTACTAGATACTCGTACCTAGGTTATATGACGAGGTTGTTATAGTTTTGATTTCGTATAGATAATATCTGCGTACTTTCCTTTAGTTATCTGTTATGGTGACCGTCTATGTCACCACCCCATCTCATCCCATGGGTGTCGTAAACACCGACTTACGGCGCTTGTACACAGTAAGAAAAATCGCCGGGCCTACGCAAGAATTCGTGTCGTTTCTAAGCACGACCTGTGTACACAGCGTCGGCGATGAATAAGAAAATTTTCTTGTCTGCGCTAGACAAGACACGGCGAACGTTGTTGCGGAGGGGCGGGGAGCGGTGTAGTAGGGTATCATACTTGTTTGCTTTCTAGTTAACATTTTTACTAAAGGAAACTCACACTGATTATCACACTTGTTATTACTTGCGCGCCCTACGCCCGTCTGACGACTGTACAAAAAAAATCCTGGCGTGTATACGTTCCGAATTGTCTTGTCTGCGGAAGACAAGAAAAGTTTTCGTGTACGAAAAAGACAAAATTCTTGACGTCTATACGAAGATTTGTCTTGTCTGGCGTAGACACGGCGATTTTTCTTACCGTGTACAAGCGCCGTAAGGGAATATCCGTCAATATTATCTTTACAAAATAAAAAGAAGGAAAACTTGAAATAAAACTCTATACAATGCGTTTGGCCAGCGAGTAGGCCAAGTATTTCTCCGTCACGGGAGGAGGCCCGTCCCTGCAGTGGGAAATTAATGGGCTGTTATGATGTGACATGTAAACGCGTAAATAATTAATTTCTTGAAGTTTTAAAGTTGGTTGATTACGACGTAGTGAAGTTGTTTCTGACCACAATATACTTTGCCCTCATTTCTGGAATAAATTTTATCAACAAAATAGTAAGATTAATCAAAATAACAAACACAAATAACTTTCAACAAAATATCTGTACCTCTTCATTATGCCCAATAACGTTTGGCATTCGTCATCAACAATTACAATTCACACGTCAACCACACAGGCCTCAGTGCGTGAGTACACCATTAAGTACCATTGTTTGGGTACCAACAGCCTTCGTACACACAATAACATAACACTATTACACCTTGGCATACATCAATGTATGTTTTTTATGCTTTGTAACGGAACAGGAACTAATATGGTAACCTCAATACTTCAATTCCTTATAAGAACTTATTAACTAGCCTTTTATTATAGAACATTAGAAATAATGTATAGTAATAATATCAGTGCACTTATTTCCACTTTGTCAATACGAGAAGAGTTTTCGTATACCTATTATTTCAAACCTGACAAAGAAAATGTGTTGAAAATATAAATAAAACTATAAATTAATTGACGTCTTTCACTTTTTGCTTTCTTATTCATTCGTTTTTAACAGACTCATAAATTGGAGGTTCTCTATCCTATCAGAACAGTCGTTTATTGAGCAATTCAAATGAAACATTTTTGTTAGAAAGTGGAATCCTTACAAAGAAAAATGTTGCAAAAAGTTGGTCTTGACCCTTTCGAAAAGTTTTTCCATTAGAAATTTTATAAAAATGGTTGTGTAATTAAAAAAAATAGCATTTCTTTAATTCTTCTACTTAACGAAGTTGCTTCAATGTAATAATCGGTACCAACCAGTACCCTTAATTTCATTTCACAATCCGTGTACGTGTAAATGTGAACTACAAAAGAATGATTGACAGTTTTTTTAAAATCAAAGTAATAAAATTAATTTACCTGAAGAATTAGGAAAAGACTTATAGTACAGTCAAATAAGGCTTAATTAGGGGCAAACCTCGGAACGGAAGAGAATAAGGTGTAAATTTGCATAAACCTTTGTTTTGGTGTACTAATGACTGGTAGAAAAGTCTCATATGATCACGTGTCTGCGTCATAAGTTATTCAAGGTCAAAGGTCACGAAAATCAGTTTTTTCCCATTATCTCGTTTTCTATGGGAAATACGCATTTAACGTCATTATAAATATTGTAGATCATAAAATTGTCTACAAAAAATATCTGAACACTTTTCTCCTAAAAAGCATCGCTTTCGAGATATCGTGACTTTAGAGCGCAGGAAAGTCGTATTTTTGACTATGCACACACTAGCTTTTTCCCGTGATTTCGCTCGCGTTTATAAATATTATGAAAAATAAGGCTTATTTCAATATATAGTAGCATATGCATGCTTGGTCCCAGCCTAATCGGTTTGAAATTGACAAAGTTACATACAAACTTCCATCCCCTATCTTATCCCTTTAGGGGTAGAATTTATCAAAATCCTTTCTTAGCGGATGCCTACGTTATATCATCTACCTGCATGCCAAAATTCAGCCAGATCTGTCCAGTGGTTTGGGCTGTGCGTTGATAGAACACTAGGTATGTGGTAGGAGTCTAGGAGTATTCCTACTGGAGAAACCACGTTAATAACGCACGCACAGCCCAAACCACTGGACAGATCTAGCTGAATTTTGGCATGCAGGTAGATGATATAACGTAGGCACCCGCTAAGAAAGGATTTTGATAAATTCTACCCCTAGGGATAAGATAGGGGATGGAAGTTTGTATGTAACCTTGTCAATTTCAAACCGATTAGGCTGTGACCAAGCATGCATATGCTACTATATATTGAAATAAGCCTTATTTTTCATAATATTTATAAACGCGAGCGAAATCACGGGAAAAAGCTAGTGTGTGCATATAGTCGAAAATACGACTTTCCTGCGCTCTAAAGTCACGATATCTCGAAAGCGATGCTTTTTAGGAGAAAAGTGTTCAGATATTTTTTGTAGACAATTTTATGATCTACAATATTTATAATGACGTTAAATGCGTATTTCCCATAGAAAACGAGATAATGGGAAAAAACTGATTTTCGTGACCTTTGACCTTGAATAACTTATGACGCAGACACGTGATCATATGAGACTTTTTTACCAGTCATTAGTACACCAAAACAAAGGTTTATGCAAATTTACAGCTTATTCGCTTCCATTCCGAGGTTGAATGCTTATTTTACTGGAGTATTAGAACATTTTTTAATTGTGTGTGTGCTCTTACACAGATTATTGAAAGGCTTCAATAAAAATGACAAATTGTTTGCTGAAATATATTTAAATTCTTATTGTTGTGATTTTTTTGAGGATTTTAACAGCTGCAATCTATATGACGCTGACTATACATATTATTTTGTACTGCTGAGACCATATTCAGGATACTCATTTGGGGATCGTACAAAAAATTAGTCCTGCTTTTAATTCGAATCGGAATCAGGTGATTTAGTTTGGGTGTTGTCTTGTTGGTGACCATCATTAACAGTTCACCATCAAACGACCGGACCACCATTATGCATAAACTTGCTTGTTTACTTGTCCCTAAAAGCAATTACTGCATTCGATTACAATAAAAAATAAACGAAGAATCAATTTTGAAGATTTAATAAGTAATTGCTGTTTACCCACCACCAATCATGTTGAGATGTTATTAAAATATCATAAATCCTTGTCACAATAGAGTTACTTGTTTTGTAAATACGTGTTTTCGTCGAAGGTAACAGCTGTTTAATTGGATAATTTGATTTATTGGTTGATATGACAGCTGATAATGAAGGAAAGTGGGGTTCGTGTTATGCATTTATGCATTCGGCTATACCATATAAATCTCAGTGTGGTGACGTAGTAAGTAGTAATTAAGGAGTCATCTATTCCTATGAGAGTTGAAAAAGTCGTCTAAGAGAAGTTTCTCAGATATTCATAGCAGCCCTTTAATGTCCCACTGCAGGGACGGGCCTCCTCCCGTGACGTAGGGATACTTGGGCTACTGGCCAGACGAATGGTATAGCGTTTGATTTCCAGTTTTCCTTCTTTTTCTTTCGTAAAGATAGTATTCACGCATAGTCCCGTAGTCGGTTTTTACGACACGCGTGGAATGAGATGGTGTGGTGACGTATTGTATTCTTACTCCGTCACCACACGGAGTAATTCGCAGATATATTGTCTCTACCAAAACTAAATAATGTTTGACGTAACTCTTCCTCTATTTTTCTTCTGGATAATTTCTACGCGTGGACCATTTTTATATTTTTCCAAGGCTCGACAAGTAGAGGTTATTTTCCAAGGTGTGGTAGTCAACATTGCATGCAGGAGTCACAATAATTGTTGGAATGTCGGTGATAACATTTAAAATTATCATATTAACAGTTGATTGATTAAATTTTAAATTCAGTTTATTTAAAAAAAAAAACAATGTTACACTCCAAATTATAATAATTACTAATTTGGAAGCAATTACTAGTAGGTAATTCATTCATTCATTCATCTCAGCCAATTGACGTCTACTGCTGGACATAGACCTCCTCTAAATATTGCCACTTTGTGCGGTCTGCGCCTCCCTCATCCATCGGTTTCCCGCCGTCCTTACGAGGTCGTAATGTAGGTAATGATACACATTATTTGTATCCTTGAACACGGTTTTTTGTTTTGCTCTAACTCAGTGAGATATAGGTACTTATTTATTAGTCATAAGTTAGCCAACGATTGTAATGATTAGGAATCGCAATATTTATGACTTAATGCATTGTTTTGATACAGTATTCTTGAAAAGATATTAAAATTTAAAACCTTTCGTCTTGTTGTTTGATTTGACGTCTTTAAATATTATACATGGATCTACTATGTTGATGAATTTCGTCACACACATCCGTGTAATAATACAACATGTCACCACCCCATCTCATCCCATGGGTGTCGTAAAAACCGACTAAGGGACTATCCGTGAATATTATCTTAACGAAATAAAAAGAAGGAAAACTTGAAATTAAACCCTATACCAATCCGTTTGGCCAGCGTGGTATTAGTAGGCTAAGTATCCCTCCGTCACAGGAGGAGGCCCTTCCCTGCAGTGGTACATTAATGGGCTGGTATGATAAAAAGTTGAAATTATTTCTATTAATTGTCTAGTCTAAAAAGTAATAGTATTTAATCTTTTAAAAATGCTAAATGTTTCTTTTGTTTGCCAACAGATGGGAGCAGGCGCGAATGGGCCAGGTGGCAGACGCGCCCTAGAACTGATATTAAGCGGTGGACTCAAATCTCTGGCGAGGCCTGCGAAACCAGTACGCCGAGCGGCCTCTAGGGACTCGGTACTATCACAACCGCAGCCTCTACTTGAAGGTGAGTCGTTAAATTATAAATAAAATATAATTTCAACACATTTACACAACGGGATCTAGTCCCAAACTGAACAGAGCTTGTATTATGGCTTCTAGACCACTGGTAAACATACAAAAAACATTTTTTTTTGTAAATACATACAAATTATACATAGAAAACACCCAGATCAAGGCAAACAATCATGTTTACAAGGATTTGCATTGAGTGGGAATCGAACCCGAGACCTCTGCGTAGCAGCCATCTAATAAAACGACTACGCCACAGAGGTCGTCGAAACTTATTTAACTTGTAACTAACTTGTACTTGAAGTTACGTTTAAGTTTTAATTACATAGGTCGTCATGCACACTTAAATTACTTGCGGTGGCGTTTGATGGTCATGTTACCCGTATAGGATACTAAGTTTAGTCTTGCTTAACGTTTCCAGTATGTGTAAGCTTAAATTTCTAACTAGTCTTTTGTATTCCTAGTGCAGGAACTCGCCTCTTGCAGCAAAGCATAAAAGTCTCATTATAACAGCCCATTAATGTCCCACTGGAGGGAAAGGCCATCATCACGATATTAGCCAAAGAATATCTACTGGTCACGTAAACCACCACTAAATATTGCCATCTCTGGAGTGTGTGCCTCCCTCATCCATCGATTTTCTACCGACATTATTTAATCTGTCCCCCTTGTTAATGTTCTGCTCACCCTGCAACATACCTGTGGCCATACGAGTTACGACGGACAGTTCTGAGGGATATGTGACTTTTGGCTTGTTTACCCCATTTTAAAAGTACTTTGCCGCCAAATATTTAGCAAATTTTATGTACATAACCCCATAACATTTTCTCATTTTTGTAACAGGATAAAAGGGCTCTGAAAATAGAGGTAAATGAAAGCTCTAAAAAAAACCGTGTAAACTAAGTCAAAGGGAGGAATTTTAATTGCGTTTTTACATTTTACGAGTCAGGTATTTAAAATGGTCCGTTATACATCAGGGAAGAAACGACACAATAAAAAGGAGGATTTAATATTTACTTTACTTCGCTCTTAATTGAAAAACTGATTTATTTTAAACGCTTTTTATGTCTTTTTTTTATAATGCGATGACTTGCAAAAAAATAGACAACAATCTTCTCTTAGCGATACGATTCTAAATCATTTTTAGCAAACATTTAAAATGTTCAAGGTTTCCGTGTGCTGTTTTTAAGCTAGTTATTTATGCAATGGTCGTATAATTTGATAAAGTAGACGTAATTAACTTTAGACGTAAAATCTAACCTAACATACGCTTTGTTGGTTTTAGTAACAATTTGAAATTAAACTGGATTAGAAAAACCGTTACATGTTTATTATATGAAAATGCAAAATATTATATTAAATTTATTAACTTAGGAGAATGTTAACATATTTATTTATTTTAAACATTTTGCTCAAAATTAAATAGTTGTACAATGGCGGTCTTAATGCCTTAAAAGGCATTTTCTTCCAGCGTTTGATCCAAACGTTACACTGTTGCTCCCTGATTCTTGTAAGGTACAGCATTCAAGAGTGACAGCCTCATTCATGCGGATGGTGTTGCCATTACTATTATCGGCATGTAGACAATGTTATAAGGTCCATTTTTGCAATATATAATTATGTTTTCTTGATAATTCATATAAATTAGCGTCAGAAATTATTATGTATTTAATTAAACTTGACGTGTAGTTTTTTATTCTCAAAATTTTGATTTTCGACGGAATGAAATCGACATAAATACCTTTTTTTGACTTCATTCTTAGTTAATATATATTTATTAGGCTTTCCATGCGTTTGTATTATTATACTATGCTATGTTTATTAAAATATGGTGATATTGCCATGTCATTCCAAAAATATAAACAACAAAAAAAATCACCAAAAAGGTAACGTACCTCACCCATTCGTGCACAAATATTGACAAGTACGTTTTCCAATTAAAATACACAGTGGAGACCTTCTAGTAATATATAAATAGACACGCGCGTAACTAACTCAAGTTTTGTGTAAATAACGCGAACACGAGTATAAGGACCAGCGTAGATATGGCGAAACGCAGCGCACAGTTTTTCACTGTCAAACATTCGAGTAACATTTACTCGAATTTGAATAAAATTCAATCTCTCCGAGTAGTGACAAAGAAAGAATACTCGGTTTTCAAAAACAATAACCACAAAATTTATTGGGTGTCAATTAATCTTGTGGTTGTTGTTTTTGATAAAGTCCCAGCAATAAGACCATATCGAACCTGGCAAGGTAAAAGCCGACTAAGGGAATTTTAGTTGATAGTTTTGGTACGTAGATGAAAGCAGGATAAAAGTACCAATCTGTCTGGTCAGCGTAGCAAATGAAGGCCAAGTTTGTCAACGTTTTTGATTTTATTACAATGGAAACAATGTAATAGGTTGACAGTGAAAAATACTCTGCTCAGCGCTCCACCAAATGTGCGCCAGCCCTAAAAGTGTAACGTGGGTGTAGGTGACACATGTAATGAAGGCAATAACTTCTTAAAATGTATTACTAACTTCAAAGTAAGCAATTAACTTTACTCTCTTGATAATTTTGAGAGCGTATGAGAGTTAATTTTGACTTGTACTTGCTATTCAAAGTTCGAGACAGGGTAATTAGAATAGAATAATTTGGTTGCGACTTCAAAATGCCACCACACATCATGTTAGAACAAAGACAGTAGGACCACGTGGCCAAAGGGTATATTATATTATTGATAGGTTACGTTAGTCGCATTATGTCCAATTCTCTATAGGTCCAATTCGCTATGGTTATGTTTGGGCCGGTTAGGTTAGAATATTGGAGAGTTGGGCATTTTGCGTATTGGACATAATGCGACTCATTGACCCTTCCTTCTTTTGTTTTGGTACAATTTTCCTTAGTCGACTATTACGAAACTCGAGGGTTGAGGTGGGATGGTAATAACGTGCATTTTTACTTCGTTATCTCACTGAGAATTAGTATTTTAGTCAAATTCCAGTAAAAGTTTCTTAATATTTTGAACAATGTATTAATTACCTAATCTTATCTCAGGTTACTCTCTCTTTAGCTTTGCTCCCTGCAATAGTTAGTTGACTGTTTTTATAGAATTAATACTTACATACCCTAAACTGTCTTAAACAAGCCGGTTATTCGTAAGCCAAGTTCGTACTAAAGTGCTATCAAGATCGTATTAAACTACTAGTCAGAAGTTACTAGAACAGCTCTCAAAACAATATCATCCATTACGGCTCGCCACTTATCCCTTACCAAATCCACTCAATTCACTTCGAAAATTCAATCTATCGTTCGCAACGATACCCTGTGAAGCCATTAGTTCTGTCACCAGTATAGGATTACATTAAAGCGTTAAAAAAACAAAAAAGAAAAGATTGGATGAAAACCACTAATTGGCAATCGAGACCATGAAACGTTATCCCGAGAGTACGACCCAATTTCGTTTTGGCATAATCAATTTATGGTGAATTCAAATCATTTCCCTTGGTAACTCTAGACTTTACCGTGTTACAGGTGAACCATGTTTGCAGTATTTTATTCATGCAATGTGTGAGCATACTATATTGTATGCCACGAATGAACGCTGATGAAAATTAATGTTTCATATTTGTATGTATATTTTCATCTTGAAAAACCACTGCCGGTAGGGAATTCTTTTCATGTAAGGTATATCCGCAGAGTAGTATAGCCTGGTTAGTAATACATAACACAAAACCTGGTCATCGGTTTTGTGTTATGCTTTTTTATATTTATAGGAAACTACAGTGTAGGAAGGTAGTGAGATGACGATAATTTAAACAATATCCTATTAAAGCGTTTTTTAAAGTCCACGCAAAGGCAGTTATCTATAGGCCGACCGGTTATCTCAGTCCCCGCCTGCGGTATGAAAGGGACGAGGGGGCGGGGTAGCGGTGTCCGTTATGGTAGCGTACACAAGAGCTATATCGAGTTGGTTCTATGTCAAATTAAATAAATTTTTACAAAGAAAAACTGACTTCAAAGACAAAAATTGCACTAAAAAGTAAAAAATAATTATATTACATAGTTTGTACCTAATAATTTGATTTTCTTTTAAAGAATCTACAAATAAATATATTTGTTATTTAAGAAATATCCTTAACAATCCTTTGTACAATAATTAAAAGAACCTATTCTTTAGATTATAAGAATGGCTGATTTAAAGTATATAATTATAACTAAAGTCTGAGAAAATATTTACAAATAATAATAATGTACAATCTATTTATTTATTTATTTATTTAACACTTTATTACAAATTTGTACAAAGGCGGACTTAATGCCTAAGGCATTCTCTTCCAGTCAACCTTGGGTGATGCAGAGATAAATGTGGTAGGTGTTAAATCATTTATAAGAGAAAAAAACTAAAATAGTGTGTAATGTAATATAAACATACTTATACTGCTTAATAAACTACATACATACATACCTAACCAATTTATACACAAATAAACAGCAAATAAATATTTACCCAATAAGTATAAACATATATAAATATATATAACAATATATAAATATATATAACAATCATTAATTATATTATATTAAAATCACAGTATAGTCACATTTGGTGTAATTACAATAATTTACATTAAAACAGGTATGATTTAAACATATTAATTTGTAATAATCAGTCTTAGAAAATATTTACAGAATATAATAAGAACAATATGTACTAAGAGTTTTTTTTAATTTTTACACTATTTACGCTACCATAACGGACATCTAGTCAGTATGACACTAGTGCGGTATCCTAGTCCGTCTTCTACACAATTTACAAAATGTCAAAGATGGTGGCGTCATCTTGCCACTAAATCTCGTACTTTCTCAGAGAAAATATGCAATCTAAATTATTACACAATTTAAAGCCTGACCAGAAAAATAAAAAATCCTCTCTAGGTATTTTGATTGGTTTATGGTATAATTTCAATTTTTCCTTCTTTTTATTTCATAAAAATAAGCTAGCTAAAAATTAGAGCTGTGTTGTGATGTGATGTAGTTCGGGTCACAGTATCTAGATGGCGCCGTTTTGCCAAAAAATCAAGAGTTAGCTCTCTACTTTGTCCTCGCCCCCCGCGCACCCCTATTACCGCAGGCGGGGTCTGAGTTAAACGGTCGGCCTATAGTTATCTTTATACACAGTTAGCTCCCACCACTTTTGCAGGTAATTCTTATTTTTTAGCTATTATGTATGCGTGGCTAACAAAAGCCAAAACCAACCCGTCTGATAATTCCTTTTATTAAAGGTCCCTCTACCCTTTAAAGAATTCTTTTATAGTCTCATATACCAAAATACTTTGCATGTGCAATATTGAATTCTGAATTTAGTGAATAAGTTATTGAAATTTGAAGACATATTCAGTAGAATGTGGAGTCGAATTGACACGGGTGGCATACGTAAACAAGGGTGAAGGGTCATTGACACGGGGTTAAATCTCCAGAGGCTTCTCACTTGTATGTTATTTCTATTCATTTAGAGTCAAATGTTTATTATGTGAATCTTTGTGGTGACGTATTAAGAGTAGACGGTGTTAATGCCCTATCTCGCTTGATAGGTGTAATTGGTATCTTGGCTTCCAAGATCCTTCATTATTTTTCTGATTAAATTCCTTGCGGGATTCTACATAGTTTATATTTTCCCTGGCGCTGTGTATGTCGCCTTTGTGCTTATATTAATGTTGTTTTCACACATTCACACCACGCCAGCTAGTCCCTAACTAAGCTTGATTTGTACTATGGGTGCTATGCACCTATGCAAACAATCATGTTCATGCATACATAGCTTTCTCTTGAGTGGAATTCGAAACCCGAAACCTCTGCGTAGCAGCTATGGACTATAAACATTTCGCCACAGAGATTGACAATCTGAACTATAAGTTCCTGTCGTTTCTAGGTGACCTAGTAAATACAATCTAGATTACCTGCTAACCTCTGTAGACTAATTTGTTTATTTAAATTCTCGGGTGACCTAAGTTATAAGGCGACTGGATCGCTTGTTCAGAAAGATGCAGTTTCAAGACTGTAGCTTTAACATTTGCCTGTTTTTTAATTTTGTATTTTGTTACCAGGTCTAAGAAAGTGCTCGACGGTGCTAGCTCTGACAGAGCGCGAGAAGAGCTCAGAACCTATCAGGGCACACAACAGACTGCGAGCGCCCTCCGTCTGCTCCCGGTGTTCCTCGCTGTTATCACTCGCCGGCGCTGGCGGTTCCAGGTTTATAGCTTTACTTAATATCCCTTATATCACTTATTCATTCCCCTGCCATTATCCCAATTTTATTTGGGGTCGGCGCAGCATGTCTTTTTCTTCCATACTTTCATATCGGACGTCATCTTATATCACTTATTATAGCAACAGATTCTCGCTTCCGGAAGTAAACTTTGCTTTGTAATGGAGATGTGGATAAGCTTACTTCAACTTTTGGTTTATCTTAAACTTTTACGACGACGTTTACTAACGTACAATATTTAAATAGCTCCCACTCGGTAAAAAGGTGCTGCAAATAATGTTAGATCAAAATTGGAACAACTTTCATGTAGACAACTTTACAAAGCCGCAACTGCCGTAACGCTGATTCTTCGTATCAGTGAACAAAGCACTGATATAAGCCGCGCCTATGCGCGTCATATTACCCGTATTTTACGTATATTACCCGTCATAGTGTCATAGTGTTGGTTACTGAATTCCCTCAAAATGCCCTAACCGCTATTTATTGTAAGGTCCGAGAAAAGGTCGTAGCTAATTTTTTACGGTGATTTATGCGGTCTTCAAATTTTTTTATCTCGCAAAATAATTGTTAGCGTGCCAGTTACTAATCTTTTAAAATCTTATTTAGAGCTAAGAAATCGTTGTCATAATTTTATTAAACAACTTCGAAAACTTAGCTACTTCGCTTTTAGTAACAGATGCTTCTAATCTAACTTAGTTACTTAATGATCGGCTTAAACATTGCTTAACTGTTTAAGTATCATCGTTAAGCATTATTACTTCCATAACTTCAGTGGAAATTATTAAATTTCAAATCAATACTAATATTGCAAATAAGAAGAGTTTGGTTGTTTGGCTGATCGCGCTTTTGGTAGAAACTACTGGTTGAAATACTCACGGGATAAAATATAGAGGCCAATTTATTTACCGATTAAGGAATATAGGGTTATAAGTTGGAACTGACCTACTCCAGTGACGAGCTTGGCTTAATACCATGTCAGCACAATGGTCCATCTAGGGAAACTATTATGGTGGCTCGACTGATTGGTATGTGGCTTCTTGTCATCTTTGTATTATTTTAGTTTGGTATAATAGTCAAAAATAAATTAAAGTATAAAAAACATAAAGATTCAATTCTGTCTACGTGACTCAATAAAAACAAATAAGGATTTACTTACCATATAAGTCAATTAAATTATCTATCGTGGGCATTGATTTACAAAAAACCAAAGATACACACTCCACGTCTTTACGACACACACACGTCCGCAACAAATAGGCGCATTGTGCACTTTTTTTAAATAAGTATCGCGTTGTTCTACCGGCAAACGTCAATCATTAAATATTATTGCTATAGGTGCATTACTTTTTAAATACAACTTTATGTCATGCGTGTAAGATTGAATTTGAAAAAAAAAATATGTTTACGATATTACTATACGTATTTATTGCGTATGTTTAATTTGGTGACACTTTTGGCTGTTAGTTTTGTTTGAAAATGTGCATCTTGGGTTTTTTATAAATCAATGATCGTGGGGCTCAACTTAAGCCCTGACTTTAAGACATATTAAAGTAGTGCAATTGTTTTAACTCTCAACCTTTTTTCCCCAGGTATTCCTTGGACGGTGCTGGTGGAGGCTTTGTCCCGGCCGCTCCTATTAACTGTAAGCTATGCCTAGAAGACGCGACGCCGGAGAAGATCACCATCATATCGGGCTGCGGGTGTTCCTTCTGTACCAAGGTCAGTTTATACAATAGAATGATGAACTTATTAGTGGTGATTGAATGATTAATTTTGTTTAAGTACTTAACTTTAGGGTCTTCAGAGGTAATGCGTCTATAGATCTCCGAACGAAACAGTTTTTTTCATTGGTTTATACAATGTAAAGATGAACTTAACCGTGACAATTGATTGACTAATTTTGTATACATACTTTTTTTTTTACATAAGACACACAAAAGAGAGAAAACAAGAAAAAACATACATGAAATCTTAAAACTACCTTACTCTAATTGATTAATATAAGCTTATGGTCTTTATAAGTATGGAGCTGCATAGAGCTCTGAATCAGTATGTCTTATAATCTTTGAAAAATATTCAGAGAGGTTGTTCCTGTCACCAGGTTGTTACCACTGCTGTACATGCTTAACCCACCTTCAAACAGTAGTCTTGTTGTTTTAGAAATGTTAGCGGATTGCAACAAATAGACTGGACGATAAATTTACTCTACCCCAGTATTGACACCTTATCTACTATTTTTTTTCTTTTTCTCTCTAACTATTAAACTTTGTCGTAAAACCATGCTCTGACATTAGTTAGTTTTCGTATATTGTACTATTTTATCAAAATCACATTAAAACCCAATTACTTAACGAACTTACAAGATTACCTAGAAACAAGAATAATTAAGGAAAATCTAACTTTAATAATTAGAATCTTGATTACTAGGAAGAACTCTGATTTGCTTCGTATTATAACAAATTATTGTCTAATTATGGAATCTTTGTAATTACTAGACCATATTTAGAAAAGCCTGTGTATTAAATAAAAATAGAAAATCGTGACAAGTCTGTTGGCATGTGAAAAGGCTATGGAAAATTATTTCATAGACTGTATGTCTATACCTATGATCAGGGACTAATTATACTAGTGCTACTAATCCAATTCAGCTTTCCCAAGGGTAAACTGGGGCACTGGCTGTCTGTATGTAACGCATTAACCCCCTTACTTATAAACGCCTTTAAAATTTTAGTCAAATAATTAGCTTAAATTCATACGATTTTACTTAGAAAAATCTCGCTAACCAGTGATTAAATTTAAGAGTCGTTTATAAGAAAGGGGGTAAATGCCTTACTGACCTATTCCGATGATATATGCTATAGAGATTGACTAAAGCTAGGAAAACAACATAGACATCTATTATTGAAAGTAAACACACGAAAAATCACGTCAAGTAAAACTAGTAACTCATGAAAAGTTTATGCCAGAACCTTTGTATGTTTATTTACAACAGTTTATTTTGGTCATAACTATCCTGTTCTTATCAACCCTTTCGGAACATGTCATCCGAATGTCAAAACACCCGTTCCCAAAACATCCATTTCAAAATAACAGTTTCATAAAATGACAGCATGCAAAAATACTCATTTGTCATTAGATACATGCCCCAAAACATCAGTTTCTAATGACACCCTTTTATAACTAATAGCCTAATTCTTAGTATATCAGTTTATATACAAAGAAAAGCTTAATCACAGGCTTAAGTAAATGTGTGTTACAATAACTAAATCATAGTATTAATATTATATCAATTCAATTTAGATCAACTAATATTATAATGCTGTTTAAATTGACCCGTTTGACATTTTGTTTATACTCTCTCTCTCTGTAGTCGGTCCCTCATGACTGAGGATCGTGGTGATCAGCGGATGTGGATGATTTGCACCGGCTTTCGATGATCTACCTCCAACGGTGCCTGTTCATCGCGTCTCGGGCAACAGAGCAAAATGTGGTTGATGATGAGCCTCTCACTTGATCGCTCCATCTGGTTGGGGAACGTCCCCGTGCTCGTTTGCCCTCCGTGTTCCCAACAACGATAAGTTTTTAAAGGCTCTCTTCACCCCTCTTCATTATGTGGCCAAAGTAGGTCAAAATGCGCTGCTGGCAGATGGTGGAAAGGCGTGTTTGAATACGTAGCTGCTAAAGTATCGATGCATTGGTGCGCTTGGCGGTCCAGGGTATCCTCAGCATGCGTCTGCAGCACCACATCTTGAATGCATCAATTCTTTGCCGTTCTCTGGCTCGTATTGTCTGTTTTTGAAACGAATAATTAAGGAAAAGGTGGTGACGGGAACGGATGTTTTGGGATTAGTTCTTTTGGAGAAACTGATATTTTGAGAAAATTGCAATTTGGAAAACAAACTATTAAGGAAACGGTTGTAATGGGAACGGATGTTTTGGGAACGGGTGTTTTGACATTCGGATGACATGTTCCGAAAGGTTATCAACGTGTCCAGCACTTACAAACTTTTATCTGTTCAGACGCATTGTCGTCAACACAACACCTATACATAAAGAGCACACTGAAACACTTATTTATTTGCAAAATGAATAATTAATTACGGAGAAGTCTTTTTGAGTTATACCGTATACTGACTTTGAAACATAGGGTTGACACCTAAATTTCGTATGGTTAAACATAAAGAAAATAATACGAGTTAGGGTCATAGCACATATAACGTAACGTAAACGGATCGGCATCGCCTCGCCTTTTTCCTCGGTGTCAAACGTCAAAAATCCGATTACGTTACGTATCCGATTAGTGTGCGGTGCTGTTAGGAGTTTCATACAAAGAATACTGAACGGCTCGGGTTGATACGGTGACGTTCCGTTTACGTTACGTTATATGTGCTACGACGCTTATCCCAGAACACAAGCAAGTCATGTATAGGGCATGACCCTATTTTCCAACGACAGAGATTAAGCTGTTATATACAGTCTATTTTGATACCACTACCGTTGGGTCAGCCGTGGCATTAAGCTAAGTAGTCCTTAGCTGAAGAAACTTGCCATCATTAAGTTTCTCAAATTAAACTACCAACCCATCATAAGTTAAAATCTAAGTATGATACAACATAGTTTTTCCTTCAGCGAATTAATTATTATTGTATTAGTTAACTTGACAACCATGTTAGTGAACATGAAGCCCTAAGGTTAATTGGCAAGTTTATGAATCATTCTTGAACCTTATACAGCGGTTTATTTATAGGAACAACACGTGTTGCATCTCCTCTCTGACTTATTAAATAAACTTTGTACTTTACGGTTAAATAAATATCCAGACACAATGCAATGACCTTAGTAACAACCCTTGATATGTTGTGAAGAGGCAAATGCATTTGCAGGCATCTTTTAGGCATAATTTATTCGATAACTTGTCCATGTCATCATAACAGCCCATTAATGTCCCGGGCCTCCTCCCGTGCCGGAGGGATACTTGGCCTACTAATACCACGCTGGCCAAACGGATTGGTATAGGGTTTAATTTCAAGTTTTCCTTCTTTTTATTACGTGAAGATAATATACACGGATAGTCCCTTAGTCGGTTTTTACGACACCAATGGGATGAGATGGGGTTGTGCCACACTTGTCTATGTGTTGACTAAGAAAACTGGTCGGAACTATCCCATCTCATATCCCGAGGGGGTAGTAAAAAGGGATTAAAGTCTTTCTATGTTCAGTACCTTTGCAAACAAAAAAGAAGCATTGCAGCGGGACGTTCATAGACAGCTATGACGCTCCTTGTTTATAATAGGCATTTCGTTACCCTTTAGAATCAGGCTTGTGTAATGTATGAGTGTAGATGAAACAAATAAGGTTTAAAAGATTATGTCGTTCCAGAACAATTGCGTACTCTTATGTAAAAAAATCGCGAGTTAGTGCCGTAAATAGTTTTTGCTCTCGTGTCTTAATTGTCCAAATTTTAAAATGTCCAAATTACGCTGCAAATTTGTAGTAATCCTGCTGCAATTATCAATCCACGACAAAAGGTGGACGTTCAAATTATTATACCATCTTTCTATTATATAAAGTTTTTCTAGGTTTTCATCATAGGATAAAGTAATCCTATTTCTTAATCTTTAATATTCACGTGATTGTATAGGTAAGACCGTATAAATAAGATAAAGAAACTAAACATTAATAAGTAGGTACCTATTATATGTCAGATTTATACTAGGGACATTGTATTCAAATATTCAACGGTACGCTGTGCTATAATACTTTATAATACACATTTACCTTGAAGTATCAAACAAAATGAAGAATTAAATAAATTTGAATTATTCATTTGGTATCTCTGAAATTGTAAAAAAATGTGCACCACTGCTTGTTTTGTGCTCGTAGAACCGTGGACGGAATCTAGGAAGCTATTCTGATTATCTTGTATTTATTCAAAATTATTTGTATTTTGAACAAGTAGAAAAATAGACGTTTATACAATGTATCATAGGTTTTTGTTTAAAGCGCCGATTACACTACCCTACATCTTGTAGGGCACTACATGATGTAGGGCGGTCGGGACTCGCCAATCTCCGATATGTAGTGTCCTAACAGCCTACATGTGATTACACTAGACAACATGTAATTATTATAATTTGTTTTTCTTTTAAAAAGGACTCTCCCGCACTAGGGATCATGTCCTGTGTCGCGGGGACTTTTTACAAACATCAAGACAATAATTTGTGAATCACACAAATTATTGTCCTGCGTGGGGATCGAATCCACAACCTCCTGCACGGCAGCCACTTGCGCTACCGTCGCGCCACCGAGGTCGTCTGTTTAATTAATTTAATTTCTCATTATTTTATAGGATCGATTTAATCAAAAGGATAAGCATAATAACAGTATTAGTGCTCCTTAGGTTCATATAAATTAAATCTATCTCTACAAATCATTGAATATTCATTAGTTAACGAAGGACATCCAAAACATGTAAAATTTAGTATCAAAAAACTGATCGGTCGTTAGGAAACTTGTTTGTCGTTTCGTTTTTTTGTGATGTATTATAAACACTATAGGTTTTGCTTTAAAACCTGATAATTTAAAAGACGTTTTGTAAATATAATCTCCTGATTTAAAAACAGTTGTCAAAATAGCGATTGATTCGTTAGAGTTTTAATGTTGTTTAATGTCAGTTTAAAGAAAATAATGTATTCTTAGTCCGTCTTCAAGATATAAGAGTGTTTAATCTCCTTAAATATTGAAATTTAAGCCTATGGTCTAAAAGTCTAGCATAACATTATTTTATCTTTAAGAAATGCCTCCAAAGATTTTTTTAATGCCCGTGATAAGCATATCAAGGGCATTGAAAACATCATCAAAAATACACAGCCTGCAATACAACAATGACTATTTCTAATATGTAAGCGAAAAGAGGACAAACGACACGAAGCTTAGAATATTTAAAGATAAAGCTATGCAATGCATAGATAAAAAATCAGATGCTGGGAACTGAATAAAGGAAACCGCAGGGTTTTAAGGCACTGGTATTAGTATGAGTCCTGCTTTTCGTGAAAACCTTTAACACCATAAAAAAACCTTTCGTTGTCATCATGACGTATGCTCAAACAATATTGATACTTTAATAATCACATCTTCATAATATACCAATACCATGTTAGATTTCTTACTTTGAAATTGTCATGTTTACAAATAAAATTATCATATCGCCTTCCATCTTGGAGGTTGGCATGTTGCGAGGTCAACAACCCGCTTAGGAGATCTCGTATAACCTAGAACTTGATGGAACGTTGTAGAAATTATATTATATGTTCAAGTGGAACTTTATATTTGATACTTGAATATGCAAAACGGTATGCTAATGTGATGAAAGTTTTGCTAATATGAGTTTGTGTTCATATTTTTAGCTATGATAACTTATTGTGTCCCCTTTTTAAAATAATTTAAGCAGAAAATTCTAAGTTTTTGTTTTATTTTTGTTATCTTTAAAATTGTTTCAAGACTTTATTACTTGACTAATTTAAAAAAATTCATCTAATGATAATTTAAATACAATAGAAAAACTTAGAAGAATAAACGTCTACTCAATTTGGTGTAGGTAATTTCAAATTTCCGAGATTTTCTTTTAACAAAATTGCGATTGTAAAACCCGTATACACTGTAACGAAAATTCATCTAGGCAAGTATAAAATGTTTAAAAACTAAACAATAATGCAATGCCTCTAGACATAAAACCGCGCTGTAACAACGTCGTACAGTTCACGACCTACTTTTGTGAGTTAGACAACAAATACAATATTTTTTGTTCACATTCAATTACTTAGTTCTTATATTCAGGCAAAAAATTATCATAAATGTAAGGGTTAATACACACACTCACACATGGGATGAATAAAATATGATTTCTATTTTATTATTTCTATATTTCGTCACATAACATGTATGTTTTATGTATTATTTATTTTATATGTATGTATGATTTATGTGTCATTGTTGCAGAATTAATAGCTATAGTAGGTACTTGTTTCAAAGCAGAAATAACAAGAGATAATATATTATTTTCCCTAATGCCTGGTTAAGAATACAGTTTATCCCCATGTCATTTTAAGCCCGACTTAGAGACTGATTGTTAATGGCATTGTCTCTAGAAAATTAAAAAAACGACACCTTCCCTGGTAATTACTGATTACAAGGTAACAAACATTAAAAAAAACACCTCCTGAACCTCCTCCTCTTTTTGATTTCTGTATGGCACTCACAGAGTTACCAACCTTTTCGGGATATCGTGACCATGAACTGTATGTTTGTGTGAGTTGACTTGCTAGATCGCACTAAGTATGTGTATTAACTCTTTTACCTATGCATGTGGCTTCAAACAGATAGGGGCCAGATAACCTTAATTAGTATCTGCTAAATAAATTAACACGTCAAACGTCAAAAGGTCTAATCACACGAAGACATTATTATAATTGTTGCTAAACAAATTGTTTATTCATATTACATCGTTCAGTGGCATAGTTCTATACATAAATTCGTTATGTCCTTATCATTTCGAGGTTGCCATTTTCATGCTTAATAGTAAATTAGCTGTGATATTAACTTACACGTCCTAGACGGCGCTAAGGGAGCATGCCTTGAGAAAAGCAATCCATACTAATATTATAAATGCGAAAGTAACTCTGTCTGTCTGTCTGTCTGTCTGTCTGTTACTCTTTCACGCCTAAACGGCTGAACGGATTTCGATGAAATTTGGTACAGACAATCTTGAGAAAGAACATAGGCTACTTTTTATTAGCAATCATATTATATTTTTATTTCATAGAATTTTCGCGGGAAAGCTGTGTCACGTGACCTGTGACGTCATAGAATTTTGGTCACGTGACCCGTGACGTCATAGAATTTTGACAGTTGAGTCGTGACGTTATTGTATTTTTGAACGCTGAGTCGTGACGTTACATAATCAAATTTTGACAGTTGAGCCGTGACGTTTTTGAATTTTTGACAGATGAGTCGTGACGTCACAGAATTTTTGACAGATGATTCGTGACGTGACAGAATTTTAGCGGGTAAATATATTTTGACTGCTGAGCAGTGACGTTTTTTAATTTTTGACAGATGAGTCGTGACGTCACAGAATTTTTGACAGATGATTTGTGACGTCATATTATTTTGGCGGGAAAATATTTTATACCTCTGTCACTTTTGACAGCTGTCAATTTTGACAGATAGGCGTGACGTCATAGAATTTTTGACAGATGAGTCGTGACGTCACAGAATTTTGGCAGGAAAATATATTTTGACAGCTAAGTCGTGACGTCATTGAATTTTGGCGGGAAAAATAGTATTTAAACAGCTGAATCCTGACGTTATCACAATTTGGCGGGAAAATAAATAGGTTTGTACAGGACCCTCGGTGCGCGAGTCAGACTCGCACTTGACCGGTATTTTAAGCTGTGGGTCTGATATATCTAGAGAGCTTAAATTCGTAATTGTCAACTTATTTCATCATAACAGCCCATTAATGTCCCACTACAGGGACGGGCCTCCTTCCTTGACGGAGGGATACTTGGCCTACTAATACCACGCTTGCAGACGGATTGGTATAAGGTTTAATTTCAAGTTTTCCTTCTTTTTATTTAGTGAAGATAATATTCACCTTATTTGTTAGGCACTAAAGTGACACACCTTTGCTTATCCTATCCTACTAATATTATAAATGCAAAAGTTTGTGAGGATGGATGGATGTTTGTTACCCTTTCATGCAAAAACTACTAAATGGATTTTGATGAAATTTGGAATATAGGTAGTTTATGGTGTAAAATATCAATTAAGCGGGTAATACCGCGGGCATCAGCTAGATAAATCCTGACCTCATTGACTTCAAGGCCTTTTACAAAATGTTTCCAAAAATAGATACTTTATTTTAAGAACCCTTAAGTTATCCTACGTCAGCATTAATTTACAATATAAACTTATTTCGTATAATTTTGGGCTCTTGTTTACCGATTTTGACTCCATTTTTAGCTTTATGAGCGGTCAGTAAACCTTTTAATCCTTTAATAAAATAACCATTTTCGATCCTCGTGTTTTTAAGTGGTTTGGAACTTTTTAAATTAATGGAATCTAAATTTTGCACACAGTAATATGTGTGGGTGTGTTCATTTTAGCAGTGTTTTTGTTTGCCTGTAACTTGTTTAAATAATGACTTTGTAATGAAAAAGCTACTCCAGAGGGTATAACACCTTTCTAAGTAGTTTAATTTTTGAGCAGCCAACACATAAACAATACTTATGTACTTTTTTGTGTTCACACACTTTACACTTACTGGCGTAGTAAGTGTAAAGTGTAGGAGCAGAGTAGACATAGAAAGAAAACACAAAGACCATTGTAAATATCCATGTTCATGCACACAAAGAATTGCATTAATTGGGAATCAAATAAAACCTCTGAGTAGCAGCTATGGGCTTAACCACTACGCTACAGACCTCGTCAACAGTGGCATATGCAAAAAATGTTGTGTCATGTTTTTATTATACAAAGCACTCGCGTGAAATTCATTGTTGTGTTTTTATACAGTTATTTGAAACAATAACTTGGTGTATTTTTTACTTTTAACAGTAAAATTTATTGTATGAGAAGTGTTTATTTACTTTGTTTACATTTTATAACATTTTTATATAAAAACTAACTGACCCGTGCCCACTTCGTTGGGCGGCGAAAAAAACACTTCCCTTTTTAAACATATTACTATTAGTCATAGCGTGATATTACGAGTATATAGCCTATGACACTCCTCGATAAATGGAATATTCAACACAGAAAGAATTTTTAAAATAGGGTAATCTCTGGATTAGATAATCAGAGATTACCCCCTATAACGTCACAAACTGACAATCACACAAACTTTACCTCTTTAGGAAAATGGGTACAAGGACCAAGCTACTGGTAGTAAAGGTTACAGAAACTAACCCATCTAAAAAGATACCACTTGACTTGTTGACTTAAGTTTAAAAATAAGTTATAACGATGTCGCGTGTACGACGCCCACGTAGACAAGTTCTTTGTGCGATCCTCAAGTTATTTTTCTGAGCCTGGATGTTCTGTGTGTCTGACATACTAAAGATAAAGCCAGAATGTATCGCGAGAACCATGACAACCATACATTTAATGTTAATGTTACATGACGGCCTCTGTGGCGTAGAGGTTATGCAACATGACTGCTACGCATAGGTCTCGGGTTCGATTTCCGCTCAATGGAAATATTTGTATGCATGACCATGATTATTTGCATTGGTCTGAGTGTTTATATGTAAAATAATTATGTTACATACATACAATGTACAAAAAAAAGTATATAAGTATGTACTAATATCCGTTGTTCTGTTACCCATAACACAAGCAGGTTAAGCCTAGCTTACTTTGGGAACAGATGGCGCTGTGTAGATATGTCCGTGAAGATTTATTATTATTTAACGAACACAAAATTGAAAATTTAATTAGGTATAAGTTTAATAGCTTAATGTGCAATATCTGGGATGAGAGCAGCTTTGTGGACCGCACAAATAATTGTTCTTTAGGATTTGAATCTACAACCTAGTTTTTGGCAGCCGCATACCGCCAATGGTATATTATTTCTATTAAGTAACTATATGACGTTTGTCGGTATGTTTAAGGCTTTATACCTGTTGAATAATACATTGGTAGGTGAAAACACGACTGTTTGCCAATAGGTGTGTGAAGTCACGTGACTAAGCATACTTGCATAATTTTTTGCTTATAAATAAGATCATAAAATACATAAAAACGAACATATTTGAGTTGGGCAAGAACCGACCCCGTTACCACTAACGTAGCAACTATATAAACAAAAACACTAAACTCTACCCCATCTCGTCATTCATTTCACAGTTTCATCGTAAACGGTATAAAATTCCAAACAAACAAAGTCAAGAGTCAAGAAAATGTCTCTTTCATACCTCCATCTTGATAATCGAATTCATTATGTCCTATAAAACTATAAAATGGTAATTTTAAACCCAAGAAGAAAATGTACTGTCGCCAAAGAAACTTGCTCCAATACACTCTAGACCTGTGAATAATTCAATGGCACTCGTCGAATGAATTTTGCAACAGTACTAAGAAAGTACGGTGTGCAAGTCAAGTAGGTAGTACCACTAACGTTATTATACTTGTCGTAAATGCTACTTCAATTAGATAATTTGACTTCACTGTCTTGTTTTAGTCCTATATAAAATTGTTTGTATCTGATATATTATAATATGTAGGTGTTTTATGGTTCATTTCAAAAGAAATCCCGTATGAGGAATCATTTCCTCAGTTGCAATTTGGTCCCCCCACACTTTTACAAACATTTAATTAATTCAAAGTACAAGTAAGAGACTCAGGACAATAATTTGTGAATAGCACAAACAATTGTCCTGCTTGGGGCCCACACAGCGACCTCATGCACGAGAGCCGCATAAGCGACCGTTGTACTATCGAGGCACTCAAGTTATTATTTAATAATTAGTTTAACTACCGAAATTGTTTATGAACGCTATGTAGAGAAAGACCTAAATAATCACGATATGGCAGCAAATAGTGTTACTGTTGAGCTGGCGTCCGATAGAAAAATATGGAAGAAAAAGACATGCTTTGCCGACCCCAAATAAAATTGCGATAAGAGCAGCAAAAGCGGAATGATGATGTAGAGAAACACTTGTTAATCATTTATGTCTAATTAACAAGTTATTAGTTATTTTCCCTTATTCTTGAATAAAATAAATAATACTATATTCTGTACACCCGTACAGAATATAGTATTACTACTTACTCGCGGTATATACTACTTAGCCTAACTACTAATTATGTATACAAATCGCGATAGTTTAAAATCTATTAAATAAAATAAATTACGATAAATTAAATCAGAGTTTGAACTTGAACTTAGTTGCTGACGGTACAGATACCGTTTCTGGTACAATGAGGGTAATGCTACCGGTTTCTCTACTAGTTGACTTTGTTCAATGTTACATTATATCCTTTAATGTTAATGTACCGTCTCATTACTTACATGTAACATTACTTACATGTAATGTAGGTTTTAAATGATTTTATTATGATGTAGTAATGTCCGTTTTGTGACGGAGTCACTAGACATGACGTTATCAAATCTTTAACTGTAGATGTCCTAAAAGGCATCTAAAGTAGAAGGAATTATCAAATGGTAGGTTTCTAGATTTTTATTTTAGATTTTTAATAGCCCAAGATTTAGGCCGGATTTATTTACTGAAAAGAGAAGCAGTTATTACGCTAATTTTCTTAGTCACTTTTAGAAACAAAAGCATAGGCACTAAATTATTTCCGGGTAGTAAAACAACAATTATTAAGGTGTAAAATATAAGTATTTCCACAATCGAGCTAATAGACTTTTGTAATATTGCACCACGGATGCATATTGCAAATTCGGAAAGCCAATATCATGTTGCAAACAAAATTGCTCCAGTTGAGTGATCTCTAGACTGTCGCATTGAGATCGCGTTACAGGCTTTAATTAGATGCACTTTATAAAATTGTTCAGAAAGGAGATTAGGTTGTATTCCTTTTCAGGCATTAGTATATAAAGAAAAATAACCAACAGCAGAAATTGTCCTAAAACAAAAAAAATAAAATTTATTTCTTTGTTTTTAATATTTATCTAGCTTTTGTCTGCCAGCAGGCAAAAGTATGTGACGGTTTAATAGACATAAAAAGGCTATGTAAAGCCAGGATGTCAGATACCGCCACTGTAATCGTATCCAAATTGGTTTAGCTGTTTGAGTGTGAAAATTTAATAAACACACTCACAAACAATGTATTAAGTAATAATTTTGTGGAACATTTTAGAACTAACATATTCTTTCGGATAATTATTATTCTATAATAATTCATTATTATTTCATGAAAAACACAAAATATTCATTCAAATTAAGCTTAGCATTTTGAACGACAATTAAAATCACAATTGGCTTTTTACTTTCAATGATATACGAATATACCTGCTTTTACATATTAATTGACACGCGAACTGCGAATCACAGCAATCCTTTACCTTAGTATGGGTGCCAAGAAGTCCCACTACACTCAAGAGGTTTTCTTTTATAATGAACTTTGTCCTGAATATAAAACGGGTAACCTAAGTGCACGTGCATGCATACGTTTTTGTAACATCTTTCATCTCTTAACTAGGTCATACGAGGTCATTTCAGGTCAGTCTGGCATCTGGGCCGTGTGCCTGATAAATGTCCTATATGTAGCTTATAAAAAAGACCGTCGCACAATGCCTGGGCTACGGGAACAACTTACATAAATAACACCTAGAGTTATCGTGTTCATTTTGAAGATTTACTTTTCCTGCAGCATGAGAATAGAACCGTATCCATCCTCTATTTGAGCATCAAGTCTGTAATTTGTGCAGTGCTGTCTTTGTTAGGGGTTAGGGTAACGTAACGTAAACGGATCGGCACCGTATCAACTTGAGCCGTTCAGTATTATTTGTATGAAACTCCTTAGTGCAACGCACACTAATCGGAATCATAGCGTAATCGGATTTTTGACGTTTGACACCGAGGAAAAAGGCGAGGCGATGCCAATCCGTGTACGTTATGTGGGCTACGACCCTTAACCGCCCTTAAAATCTACAAGTGGTAGGATTGTCTTGAAAGAAGTCACCCTATACTTAAAAAGAGTCAATGTTATTGGGTATTCGTTCTACATTTTAATTGTTCGGCATAGAAAGGAATTGACTTCATGGTAAATTATTTTAACATTCATTTTAAATAGTATTCGTTTAATTTTATTGTCCTACCTTTATTAGTTTATACTTTCATTTCCATTCCTTTTGAAAGCTATTGAAATTGAATAAAATATTTGTTTTAGTACGACTAAGCCCGAAAAAGGTTACATTTAAAATATTAATAAATATTTCGTGGTAAAAAAAACTTGTGTATTTTTTATATTTCAATTTTACCTACGACCTTAATATCTAAAGGACATGTTCAATATTTCAGTAACACTAACAATAATAGTAGACACTAGTCAAAAGTTAAAATACTAATATATAGTAGGTATGCGATATTTTTGTTGTGTCGTGGTGTCGTAAAAACTGATTAAAGGGAATATCATCATAACAGCCCATTAATGTCCCACTGCAGGGACGGGCCTCCTCCCATGACGGAGGGATACTTGGCATACTAATACCACGCTAGCCAGATGAATTGGTATAGGGTTTAATTTCAAGTTTCCTTCTTTTTATTTCGTAAAGACAATATTCACGGATAGTCCCTTTGTCGGTTTTTACGACACCCATGGGATGAGGTGGGGTGGTGACATATTTTATTCTTACTCTGTCACCACACGGAGAGTAGTAACTATATTAATCAATAAACTTCAGATATGAAAACATAGCGTAGTTACCTAACCTTGGTTTGAAATTCCGTTTGCGTAGGAACAGTGAGGAAGGCTAGGTCGGTGCCAAATTGCCTCAATTCGTTGCACCTGACCCTCTCTTGTGATTTATTTTATACTAGTCAGCTCGACAGTTTTGTCCATATCCATACTAAAATTCACTATTGTCCATATCCACACTAAAATAATAAGAGATATATATGTTATACATAAGAGCCCGTGTTTGTTTTTTAATTAAATGCGTCTATTTATTTATTAGTTCTGTATAATATTCCAGTATTTGACCTCCCCTTCTAACTCCTTGACTATTACTATTATTTTAATGTTATACTTTTTACAAATTTTTTTGTTTATCAAATTTTGTTTATTGCAAATTTAACATTGAGTTTACGTTAATTAATTATTTTTATGCTCTGATTGTCCTATAATTATAATATGTAATTTAATGACGTAATTAATAATTATGTAGTAACATAATTTTGTATATTTTAACGTATATATTAGCTTGATGTATAATTAAAAAGGACTAAAGCGCCGATTACACTACCCTACATGATGTAGGGCGGTCGGGACTCGCCAATCTCCGATATGTAGTGTCCTAATGCCCGATTTACACATCGACAAGTACAGTGGCGAGTTAAGTAGTATTTTAAAATTAAGTTGATTTAAATAGATCTCCATCCTATATTTTGGCAAGTTAAGTACGAATTAGCCCCCTCTCTCGCGTCTCGCCAACTTAACTTGCCAAAAAATAGGATGGAGATCTATTTAAATCAACTTAATCAGCAACTTACTACTTAACTCGCTACTGTACTTGTCGATGTGTAAATCGGGCATAACAGCCTACATGTGATTACACTAGACAACATGTAGTGCCCTACAAGATGTAGTGTCCTACATGTAGGGTAGTGTAATTGGCGCTTCTGAATACAGAGTGCATCCATATTTTTTTGCCTTTTTAATTAGTAAACCCCTTTATGTTTAGTCTACCTTGATCAAGTAAAAGTAATATCTACTAGTAAAACCATTTAGTGTACCTAACAGTGTAAGTAATAGCCGTGCTTACCTTAAATTGCCCTCAAGTAAACCGTTAACCCCTTGCCAAACGGGAAATGAAAGCTACAAGTGAGCTTTCAGAAATTTAGAGAAGTGGTTGAACAAGGGTAACTTTTTTTTTAAACTTTGTTCTAACTTGACAAATAGATATGTTTTAGAAGAAGTTGTATATGAATACGTCATTCTAGGAGATGTGAACAGATTTAATTGTGTGTTTTAAAAAAGCAAGAATAAACATAATTAAACACAGCTTTTTTTTAGCATTTGACCAGTCCGACAAAAGTGTGAAAGTTATCATTTAAAAATAAAAAAAATATATTATGTCTTATGGCCTGAAATTGGTATGTAGTATTTTTTGCAACTCGTTACAGTAATTGATTAAGCAACAAAAAACTGTCAAAAATTTCCAACCATAAACAATGCAACTACACACATCAAAAAAGTCTAAGCAACATGCATGATATTACAAATTTACCATTTATATTAATTTATTTTACCATTTATTTTAATTATAACGTTGTATTTTATTTTTAAAATAATATTTTTAGGGTTCTATGATGTAAAAATAACAGCTGTTTTCTTTATAAGTTCTTTTAATAACAGAAATTAACAATATTAGAATATACAGGTACATAAGAAACTAAACTTTTTTTTTACAAATTGAAATTTCTTAAGAAAATGAATTTATTGTGAAAGAATAGGACAATTTAATACAAAGTATGGCCTCCTCTGCTATTCAGAACTTGTCGGCAACGATTATTCATTGAATTAATGAGACTGTTTATGTCATCTTACGGTATTCGCTCCCAATGGAATTGTAGCAAATCCTTCAGCTGTTGGGTTGTTGTCACTCCGTCCAAGTCCTTCAAAACACGTCTCTGGAGCATGTCCCATGCGTGCTCGATGGGGTTGAGGTCTGGCGATTGTGCAGGCCAGGGCAATACCTGGATGTTCTCCGTTGCCAAGTATTCACTGGTCCGCCGAGCTGTATGTGAACGCGCATTGTCATGCATTAACGTAAAATCGGAGCCAAAGGTTTGTGCAAATGGATGGACATAAGGTCTGAGAATATCCTCAACGTAATTTTCAGCGTTCATGTTTCCATTTACAAAAACGAGCTCAGTTCGCCTGTTCTTCATAATACCCGCCCATACCATAACTGTTGAGCCGCTGTATGGATGAACTTCCTGAACGCACCTGAGTCTTTCAGTATTTCCGGGTCGACGGTACACTCGCACCCTTCTTGTATCAGGCCTAAACCCGAATCGCGACTCATCGGAAAACATAATTTTATCCCATTGTTCCTGGGTCCATGTTATGCGTTCTCTACACCATTCATTTCGACGAGCGCGATTCCCGTGACGTATCGGTGGGCACCTGATAGGGCGTCGAGCTCGTAGGCCGTACTCATGCAGTCGATTTCGCACAGTTTGGGGACTTACATCAACACCACTTGAATTTTGTAGCCTCAAACTTATCTCTCGAGCGGTTAACATCGGCTGGCGTCTTGCAGTCAGTTGTATGTACCGGTCTTGCCGAGTGGTTGTACTCCTTTTACGGCCTGGATGCTGTTCAGCGGGTTCCCCTGTATTATTGTAGCGCTGCCAAAGACGACAAATAACACTTCTATGAATACCAAAATGTCGAGATACCTGAGATTGATTACTTCCCGCTTGCAACATCCCTACAGCTCTTTGCATTTCATCTGCCGTCAAATGACGTCGCTCCATGACGTAAAGAATATCTAACAATTCAATTTTGTCGCCAACTGTATTTAAATGGTTGGTAAAATTATAAAATCAAGACTAAAACGTAGCAATTAACATGCACTCAAATTCAAACAAATTCGCAGTCATTTGAATTTTATGAAAAAAAACAAAACATAATCGAAATTTTTTTTTTACAACCAGCCAGTATGTCATCAATAACAAAAAAGTTTACTTACCTATACACTTTGAGTGAGTAAATACTTAGAAATTAATTAATATAAATGGTAAATTTGTAATATCATGCATGTTGCTTAGACTTTTTTGATGTGTGTATTTCCTAAATATGTAGAAATAAAAGCATTGTCTAATTGTAGCGTGAAGGTCTTAATGATAATATAAACGGACATAAATAATTATTAACTTTCACCCGTATGGCCCGACTCGCAGCATAGTAGTTATAGCCCATGAGTGCTACGCAGAAGTTTTAAGTTTGATTCCCGCCCAACGCAAATCAAATTTTGCAGAGAGATCAAACGTTACATGACTTGGTCATTATGTATTCTCAGTCTATAGCCACCCAATCTGCCTACATTAGAGTAAATAAACTTGCATACAGATGCAAATACTGCATACACTTGGAAAGTTTCAGCTAGTTTCCACTCTATACAGGCTTACCGAAATGCAAATAAGCGTAATCCAGAGAGTTTAAGGCTCGGTACATATCTAACGGAAAAAGCGTTGCTTATTATCGGTGATGTAGGTGCCGCCTTAGAATATTGCACCTCCCGTGGGTGTCGTAAAAGGCGACTAAAGGAGTACTAGGAGAATGGGCAACAGCGTTCTACTGTGTATCATTAAACCTACTGTGATCGCCAACCCGCGTGCCAAACGTGGCGATTATGGCAATTAACCCCAAAAATGCCGTACAAGCTTTAGATGGCCCCCAGGTCGCGGGAAACCATTGAACGTAGAAGAATTTAATAAAAACTGAACTGTTTAACAGATAAATACCTACCTACTTAAGATATACTTAATTTCAATTTTTATTTATCGTTATTTATACAAATTACACAAAAAAAACAACACCAATTTGTAAAAATAATTACAATAATACAGAGCAAAGTATTGCATATCGTAATTAATTAACATTACAAACTTGAGCTAATTGCAGAGAATTCAATAACAGTAACTTTCGCTTATTTTATATTGGTCCTTAATACGATAAAATATTTATCTATACTAATATTATAAAGAGTTAAAGTTTGTGTGATTGTGTGTTTGTGACGTTGGCGTTGTAGGGGGTACAATCTGGATCTACTGAACCGATTTTAAAAATTCTTTCTGTGTTGAATATTCCATTTATCGGGGAGTGTCATAGGGTATAAAGTATCACGCTATGACTAATAGGAGTGGAGCAGTAATGAAATATGTTTGAAAAAGGGGCGCGTTTTTTTCGCCGTCCAACGAAGTGGGCACGGGTCAGCTAGTTACGAATAAAATAAAACTTTTAAATACTGTCGAGTGCATCAATTACAATCCTCTAAGTTGCGTTTGACGCATTTTCAGTCAAATTTGTAACGACCCTAAAGTAAATTATGTTTGAATTTTGTGCACTAAATTTTGAACTTCCGATCTTCCGCTTAACTCTAACACTAGGTATTGTTTGGTTATATAAATATTCATAGAAATCATAATAAATACTTTTAGATATTGCCGTACTTACTTCAAAGTTTCACTAAGAGGTGCTACTACAAAGAAAATTGTGTGTTGTGTACAGTCAGCCCCAAAAGTCGCAGAACACATTTTAAATTCCAAAACTGCTGAACACTAAAAGTGCCATAAGTCAGTGTCGCGGGTATTTCAGAAGTATCGATGTTGCCAACTCGTGCAGTATACGGGAGCCGCGCATGACTGAACGGCAACGTCGCCCGCTGCGTCGCTCATCTGCGGTCGAGTTTCAGTGTAGTTGTAGTGAGTGCTTTTGACAGTAGACAAAAGTCAAGCCAATTTCAAAGCGGAATACTACATTAACAATTTCATCAAAACAGTTGTCAACACGATAGCTTTGCTTGTATAGAGCTTGGGTGAAAAGAAAACAGCTCTGGTTCCATCCTGAGGAACGGATTACTTTTTGTGTTTTTTTATTTTTTCTTATTTTGTTTTCTACTATTATTATTCAATACAAGCTGTAACCCGCGACATCGTTTACGAAAAAAATGTATATTCGACAATTAAATTAAATAATTTAATTAATTAATTAATTAAATGGCTTTGTCACCTCTAGACTTAATTTTAGTTGCATGTCATAAAACTATTAAGTTCAATGTCGCACAACAGGGAGCGCTTCTTCTTACATAACATTTCAACTCCTATCATCGAATCTCCGAAAATGTTTCTCATACAATTTAAAGTCATAATGATCATTCTTCATTAAATTAAAAATTAAATAAAAATACTATTTAATTTTCAATTAAAAATTAAAAATAATATTTTAACTTGTTTTTTTTGAGATAAAATACAATAAATAAAAAATAAAAAACCAAAAAAAATACTTGGCACAACCCGGTTTCGAACGCACGTCTACTTCATCAAAGTCGAGTGTTCTATACCCTAGGCTATCAAATCTCAGTGAATTGTTTTGAAATTATGTATCTATTCCAACGGGTAAACATAATAGACACTAGTGTTCAGCTACGTTTGGAACACTAGTGTTCAGCTACTTTTGAAATACGAGTGTTCAGATACTTCTGAAATACCCGCGACACTGACTTATGGCACTTTTAGTGTTCAGCAGTTTTGGAATTTAAAATGTGTTCAGCGACTTTTGGGGCTGACTGTACATATGATACTAGCTTGATCATAAAAAAGATTTTTTGAAAAACAGATGTCTCAATATCTTAACTTATTTCATAAAGCTAAGGAGAGGAGCACACTAAATCTCACCAGCCGTATGAAGAAACTTAAAGAATAGTTTTTAGTTCACAAAGCACACCACCCATCTATGTACTCGTATGATGAATAAAAACCTATATTGTTATAATATCTTGTTGCCGACTTCTGTTTACTCAATTGACTTTTGACCCGTACAAATCCTTTACCGACCTTTTTTACAAAAATATGTCGCCAGGTGGCTATCTGTATCAGATTCAGACTTCTTCAAGTGTGTAAAGGCACGAGGTCTTTGTCAACCTCGCTCATCTTTCAGGCAAAGTCAGGTTGTAAATTAATATACAGGATTTGTAGAACGTAAACTTATATTCACAAATTTTAAGCAAATACAACTTTCTAATAATTTTAAAGGTAAAAGTGGACGCCAGCATTCCGTGGGCTTTCAACCACCACGTTCTGCTAGAATGACGACTCCTTGTCATTCTCGTCCGAACATTTTGAATGTTTGTTTCACAAACCAGTATTAACATCTAAGAAGGTTTGACGCTGTCTAAGGAAAAAGGCTGGTTTAATTTCACGGCGCCAGGGTTTCGCCTTCACGGCCGGACTGACAATCGCCCGTCCTCGGGCGTATACATTCCTGCAACAATGACAACACAATACCATTACTCAAGATATCAGGCTCGTCCAACCTGACACGAGTCAATGCTTCTTACTTTCCAGCCAACATCTCTACAATTCAGCATCAATAAGTGAACTGAACCCATACATCACACACAACGCATACGACCCAACCAGGCAACCCTGCTGAACTAGCTACAAGTCAGGGTCTACATCTCTTCCCTGGGTGTTGCGTCCCCTTAACCAACCCAAACAAATGTGGTCTGGGTGGCACATCGCCGTCTACCAATAAACTAGAAGTGTCAGTATAGTAAACACTTTTTCTACAAATAGTCTCAAAATAATACTGTCCTTTTATGTTCCTCTTTACTCTTCCTCAAAGAGCCCTCGAGTATACATTTCGACTTCACCAGGAATAAGATATTTTGTTGACAGCTACACATCAAGTGCTCCACCGTTTCGTCTTCTTGACCACACGCTCTCCCTGTAAACATACAGTCAGATATAAGACTGCGGCTTAGGTTCCACAGCATTTTTTTTTTTTTTGTTTTGTTTTCTTTTTGTGCTTTGGCAGTATTTACTTGGCGCTTCCTAAAGGCTATAATATTGAGTCGCCTTCACATGACCGTCCTGACATTCACACGTCCTCGTGTGAGCTACCTCAAGGAGTTATTTTCAACGACAGTCGAACCACAAAAACTATATTCTTATTTAGTTACTATTACTTGCAAAACAAGCATCACTCAGCCGACAAGCACTCTACCCACACCCTCACGGTGCCCTATCCAACAACACAGGACTCAGGCCACTCTCATGGTGCCTGATCCAACAACACAGGACTCAGGCCACCCTCACGGTGCCTGATCCAACAACACAGGACTCGGAACAACGTTGAGTGTGGGTTACCGTCCTTATCAGATAGCGGACAGTTTAATACTCCATCACGAGTTTACTCAATAAAATACTGCAAAGGACATGCGGTTTGACACGCGTGATGAAATAACTCCTATTAATCTTGAACCGACTAGACTTTAAACGGACCTTGGTATATTTATGGTACTAACTTAATGTAACAGCGTAGCTTAGCAGTGGTACACGCCAACAAAACAGACTTGTAATAGTATAGCACATTGTAACAATAGAGTACTTACAGACATATTGGACATCAATTATTGTCCGCCCTTCAATCTTACCTTATTTTTACCCAACTGTGTTATGTAGCATAATCGTCATCATTACCAATTAATTTTCATTCCCTAGTATCGATATCCATTTTCCTTGTCGTGTCAAACACAGACACATTACTGTATTTCTGAAATCAAAAACACTTTAAACATGGCACACAGCCGCCATGAGTCGCGCGGCATGATCACATTCTTCATTGATCTTCTCCTTCAGAAATCCATCTAATTTTGTCAGAATTTTCCCGTCGGCAAAGATGGCGTCTTCATAGTACGAATAATCGTCATAAAATTCTTATTTTGTCGCTCAAGCGGCAGTTGCCATTTTTCATAGGTATTACCACGATTTCAAACACGTGGTCTTCGGATCCCACTTCTGATCCACGTCGCCAGGTGGCTATCTGTATCAGATTCAGACTTCTTCAAGTGTGTAAAGGCACGAGGTCTTTGTCAACCTCGCTCATCTTTCAGGCAAAGTCAGGTTGTAAATTAATATACAGGATTTGTAGAACGTAAACTTATATTCACAAAAGCAAATACAACTTTCTAATAATTTTAAAGGTAAAAGTGGACGCCAGCATTCCGTGGGCTTTAACCACCACGTTCTGCTAGAATGACGACTCCTTGTCGTTCTCGTCCGAACATTTTGAATGTTTGTTTCACAAACCAGTATTAACGTCTAAGAAGGTTTGACGCTGTCTAAGGAAAAAGGCTGGTTTAATTTCACGGCGCCAGGGATGCGCCTTCAAATATAATAATAACATATACCACCCAAAATGTACTTTATTTCCTCAAAAATAATATCATTTATGTATTTATTGTAAAAGGTCAAGAATAAGCGTGTGTTTCTTGTACATAGTCATTAAATAATTTAAACAGTTTGGTTACGTACGACCGTGAATATTATTTACACATCGTATTTATGTAGGTACTACTGAGGGCAGGTCAATGACTTGCTACTATAAGAATTTCGTGAAACTATTTTATCTGGTTAATCTAAAAATAAATGTTGAAATAATACTGAATAATGAACACCTAGTGAATTGGTAGTAACTTTAGTGGTCCTTGATGGTTAAGCAGGAGAGGAGCCTACTTAATTTACCTTCAAGCTCGTAGTGTGAAAATATTACTGGGTTTAGGTTGAAGGGTACAGCTGTAGCTGTTCAAATTACCGTGCTACTTTAACTAACAGCTTATGACTCAAGCTTCCGAGCGAGTCGAAGTCCCTGGCTCGATTCTTGCTTAATACAATGTGTGATTGTGTTTTACTTCGGTACCATATCAGGACCATACCAAAGCGGTGTCTAAAGCATATTATATTGTTAAAAGTTAAAACTTTTTTTTAAATGTATTGCGACGGAAACAATTAAACGACACAAAGTTTATGTAATTGTTAAAAACTTGTTTCTTGCTTTTAATTGTAATTATCGGTTCTCGGAACTGGATTATTTGCATTAAGTCGAATACGGAAGATTTTATTTAAGAAGGTATATTACAATATTAGTAAGTCTCCATGCATAGTCCAATCTCCGATTAACAGCCCAATAATCACAAACAATTATGTTATTACATTGGTTTTTTTTTTCGCAATCATAGAGTTGCAAAACTATAGTTTAAACTAGTGAATAGTGTAACACGCATCTATATCAAACATAATGTGAAGAAGCATTTGGCTTTTAGTCATGAAATGTAATCATTCGATGCCTTCACTTCTAAACGGTAATAGCGCTTGATGTCCGTCAGTAAATAAAACAAATGTTTTCGTACTTTTTAGGTTTGTTATGCTCCTGTCAATAAAGAACAATCTTATCTGCCAATACGTTCTCCACACAAAACACTGACATTCATAGATAGTTGTTCATAATGCGTGTGGTAATTCCTATTTCACGCCCTAAACTCTCATCATTTGTTTTCTCGTTTAACGTTAATAGAATTTCCAACCAGAACACAATTCACCATGATTTAACAACACGTCCCATGAACACGCAAACGTTAAATTTCCATTACATCCAAACTCATCATATCATAACAGCCCACTAATTTCCCACTGCAGGGACGGGCCTCCTCCCGTGACGGAGGGATACTTGGCCTACTAATACTACGCTGGCCAGACGCTGAGATGGGGTATCTCATCCCATGGGTGTATAGTAGTAATAAAAAGAAGGAAAACTTGAAATTAAACCCTGTACCAATCCGTCTGGCCAGCGTAGTATTAGTAGGCCAAGTATCCCTCCGTCACGGGAGGAGGCCCGTCCCTGCAGTGGGAAATTAGTGGGCTGTTATGATATGATGAGTTTGGATGTAATGGAAATTTAACGTTTGCGTGTTCATGGGACGTGTTGTTAAATCATGGTGAATTGTGTTCTGGTTGGAAACCGGTGACATATTGTATTCTTACTCCGTCACCACACGGATCCAAACTCTATTTTACAATAATGCTCGCTGTTAGGTACTGGCTTTACTTTTCCGAGTTTATGAAGATTTTTTAATAAGCGAATAAGCATTTAATTTTCCTTGACGCTGAATCTTTTCCCGGTTTAATTTTCTTTAGTCTTAATCCCCTTTGAATACTGCGGTTGACAAAATTCACATAATAATTTTACGTTAATAATCCCGCCATTTCTTTCTTAAACAAAAACGCTTTATAAAATAAAAACATTCGAAATTTAAAAACATTTCGTTCGGAATAATATTGTGTAGTAATTTTCAGTAAAATATGGAACAATTATTAAAATTTTTGACTATAATAAAAAGTTAGAACAATGCAGTTATGTTTAAATAAATTATGCAAAGTCGTTTTTATTGCGCAAATAGTGAAAATGATAATTTATAGAACAAGCGTGAAAAAATTGTTAGAATTTTATTAAAAAAAATGTTACTGGCATTGACCGCGCTAGTAACATAGTGCGGAAGTGTTCCGCAAAATGTTTGGAAAGAGGGAAATTACAATTGCACTACTTTTGAAAAGATTTTTCAATAGTCGAAATAAAGACTATAGGAAAAATAATCCTCTTTTTCCTTTATTCTAACCCAAGAAATTTAAAAACGCGCATTGTTATTTCCTAGTACTCTTTCTGTTCTAATCTTAAGTGGATTAATTTTTAAAACGCTGCTGAAGTGCAAATAAATGGTCGATACTCTTCATAACATAGCTATAATAATAATATACGTATAAACTTGAATATAATTTGCAAACGCCCCTGCTTTACTCATTCGCCGGTACCAGGAGGTTATAAATACATGGAGGTTTTCGCACCGAGCCGCAGCATACTTGCACAACCGGTCACGTCGCCGTGCCGCACACAGCATTGAGAATTACGTCATGCATTTTATTTAGCCTTATGTAGAGCTCTTGTATACCTATCTATAGTTACGTACTGGTAAGTCACGACTTAACTCTTTACTAGCGCTGTTCGCCTGGTACTTTAGAAGCGAGGAAGGACTCAAAAGGATCCTTATTTCTTGTAATTTTTTATATATTTTTTTTCAACAAAGGTGTAATCGAAAAATCGTTACATTATTTACTACACTTTTTTTTTTAAAACAACTCCGGGCCTAGATTTCGAGCTCTGTGTCGCGGAAACTTTTACAGACACAAACTTACAAAAAGAAGCCCATGTCAATTAATTGTGGATGACACAAATAATGATCTTGCGTGGAATACGCAACCATGATTTCGGGCACGCTACACTCGACTGTTTGCCACCGAGGCAGTAATCTAAAGACATTATACAAGAATTTTCAAATAAATTTCTTATCTTTGGATCTACGAATAACCTTCTACTGAAATGGGTTTACCTTAATGGTAAGTGAGAAAATGGTATTGCAACCCTCCCAAGGTCTTAGACGGAATAATTTAGGTATTTCGTGTCGAGTACTGTTTCTATAAAGTTTTTTACAGTAATCAAAAACATCTAACAAGTGCTTCGTGTCTAAAACAAATTATGATGTCTTAAATCTGATAGTCTTCATTTTTTTTCTCATCCTAAATTATGTAAGTCTAAGGCCGTTAAGTGACCTTGGCTTTCATTTGTTACTAATAAGGTCTTAATTCGGTACGTCTGCTTTTTAACCAATCTTTGTTAGACCAAAAGATTCATTTCATTGGAATACTGTTTGTTTTTTTTATGAAATTGTTGACAGTCTGACCAAAGGATGGGTATAATATAAAGTCAGTAAAGTCTTGTATCAACGTCATCTTGAAGATAAAATATATTAACGTTTAATTTTTTATTATTGAATAGCTCTGAATCTATTCCACTCCTATTAAAGAGGAAACTCTGGGCATAGACCCAAGAGAGTAATCTTGCCATATTTTCAGGGACTTTAATAACATATACACCAGCTGATCCCCGAACAACATAAATGCAAGTCCAAGTACAAGGACCTTTTGATTAAGTGTAACATTTTCGAGATTCTAAAACTTTCGACTCCCTTAAACGTGTATAATTCAAGTACCTAACAGATTACTCAGCGCTAATACAAAGCGGTTAATATTTAATAATTTACCATAATTATAGTCTTCAGTAAACATATTATGCAAATATTTTTCCTAGTAGATAATGAACCCTGTTTATAAGGAAAATTATATTAATTGTTTCGGCAAGAACTCCAACAAATTGTTTCCTTATTTACAACCAAAAGCCAAGACGGAATTACGTTTCCATTATTTTTTTGTTTTTGCTTTCATCTTATTAGAAATTAACCTTCAGTTGTGAGCCCAAACAATTCAGTATTCAGTAGTCATAATTTGACATCTTTGTTAGTGAATTTTGCTAACAAAGTAGGGGTCTTTCTGTCTGGTCGTTCAAAATTTCTCAGCCACTAAAACATAAAATTATATTTGGATGCTAAGTAAAGTTGTAACTTTCGCTCACCACAGTTATTTGACCAAAATAGTGTTTTCAACCTAGAAAGTTACTAGACTTTCTAGGTTAATACTATATAAACATTAGTTAGTTTTGCCAAAAAAAATAAGAATTCGTTGTTTTTATGCTAATATCTTGAAAATTTTGTTTGTTTGATGACGGTATGAAACTTATCTCACCAAGGTCTTTGCGGCGTTCAAGTCGGGTAAAACAGAAGGTTCAGGAGTTTCTTAGAAAATACTTAACTAGTTGATGGATTGCTGTGAAACCTTTCATCTATAGATCTTCTGTAGGTATTTTACTCTTGATTTTCATACAACTCTTTTTTTCTGAGATTGAGGTAACATTGTTAAATTAAACCTCGTACCTAATGCCCGATTTACACATCGACAAGTACAGTAGCGAGTTAAGTAGTATTTTAAGATTAAGTTGATATAAATAGAGTTCCATCCTATTTTTTGGCGAGTTAAGTACGAAGTAGCCCCCTCTCTCGCGTCTCGCCAACTTAACTTGCCAAAAAATAGGATGGAGATCTATTTAAATCAACTTAATCTTAAAATACTACTTAACTCGCTACTGTACTTGTCGATGTGTAAATCGGGCATTAGTTGCAGTTCATTTTGTCGTTTCCATATCCGTCTATAGACGCCCACTGCTGGACATAGACCTCCTCTAAACGTTTCCACCCTACGCGGCCTTGTGCCTTCCTCATCCATCGGCTTATTTTGTCGTTTATTACCAATAATTTGTTTGCATATTTGCCTTTATTGTCTTAAAGTTCCATTTCGGTGCACCTGTGCCAGTATTGCTTGTGCTATAATACTACTGTTACTTCAAGGTCGCATCAGCCGCGAGCGTTAATTGCGTAAACTTACACGCGGTAACGATCAGTCACAAATCATAGGAATAAACCTTTCATAAAATCAAATATTCTGCGTGTGGAGGAGTATGTAATGAACCTAGAACATCAGTTGTCATCTCGTTACCAACTAATATCAGCTAACCTCAAGGCCTTGAAGCGTTTACCGACAATATATTAACATCCAACTATGTTTATTGATTACGTCTTATTATGTACCTGTGTTACCAAGTAATTTGTCCGTATGTCAACTGCGTAATGAATTCGCTTTGCACGCGATCTATAAAGGAGCAAACTGTTTCATCACAACAGCCCATTAATGTCCCACTGCAGGGACGAGCCACCTCCAGTGACGGAGGGATACTTGGTCTACTAATACCACGCTGGCCAGACGGATTGGTATAGGGTTCAATTTCAAGTTTTCCTTCTTTTTATTTTATAAAGATAATATTAACGGATAGTCCCTTAGTCGGTTTTTACGACACCCATGGGATGAGATGGGGTGGTGAGATATTGTATTCTTACTCCGTCACCACATGGAGATCTCCGTCACCACACGGAGACAAACTGTTTGTTACAAATTAAATGCGGGATATTTCCGTGATGATTGTTGTGTATGATAATGATATTCGGTTTGTTTATGCGTTCTTTTCATTTGTGTTACATTGTATACGTTTTGTATGCAATGTTTTGAGTTCTAAGTGGAAACCAATTATTGTCAGATGACTCACAGAGACAAAGTATGAAAGATAAGAATAAGGTATAATCAGACTAAATAGGTCTGTAGTTACTTTTATAAAACGTGTCCGTTCTTAAAAATTCTTTCTTATTTTTAAAATCTAGTTACAACATCATCATCATTACCCTGCCCTTATCCCAATTTTATTTGGGGTCGGCGCAGCATGTCTTCTTCTTCCATACTTTCCTATCGGACGTCATCTCACAAGTAACACTCTTCGCAGTCATATCGTCTTTCACACAATCCATCCATCGTTTCTTTGGTCGTCCTCTTCCCCTATATCCATCCACACACATGTCCAACACCTATCTCATTCCTCCGCATAACATGCCCATACCATGACAGCCGGCTGCCACGTAGTTTTTCTGCCACACCGGTGCGACTTTCAAACTTCATCTTACATACTCATTTCTTACTCTATCCGCTCTCGTAACACCACACATTCCTCTTAACATTCTCATCTCTGCTACATGCAATTGTCTTTCATTCATCCCTTTTGTGGTCCAACTTTCTGATCCATACAGGAAAATACAATAAACAGCAAAACATTACACGTGTGTCTGTTACATATTTTTACAAAGGGTAATTCAATGGAGTTTTGTAGGAAAAGTTTAATAAATAAAAAAGTATTTACTTAATAAAATTAGGAAAAACAATTCCCACTCAACAAACTTTATTGTGTACACAAGAACAGAGTGCTGATTTTCAAAGCGCGTTTGTTTTCTGTACCTAATTAATATAAAAACCAAACAATCCCATGGATTGTAGATTGTAGACCCATTAGCCAGCGTGGCCGTGTTTAATTTGAATCAAAACATTTATATAGGACTTTTTCTCTTAAGTGACCGTATCTCCGTGTTGTGACGGAGTAAGAATACAGTGTGGGGTGGTGCCCATCTCATCCCATGGGTGTCGTAAAAACCGACTAAGGGACTAACCCTGAATATTATCTTTTCGTAATAAAAAGAAGGAAAACTTGAAATTCAACCCTATACCATTCCGTTTGGCCAGCGTGGTAATAGTAGGCCAAGTATCCCTCCGTCACGGAAGGAGACCCGTCCCTGCAGTGGGACATTAATGGTCTGTTATGATGAATGTTAACGATATTGTGGTAATGGAGTAAGAATATAATAATGGTGTCACTATCCCAAGTTAGCACATAATGTGTGTTTGAGTGTTTGAGTTTAACGGAGTGACCGTAATTCGATACTACTGCTGCCTCTGACCGCTTTATCCACCTGCAGGGAGTCGTTTGCAAATGTTATGTACTGTGTTTTGGTAGCTTACAGCAACACTGATATTAAAGGCATATGGGCCACAGCACAGCAGTCTGTGTCCTAGGGTAAGCAGCGCCTTAGCTATGCTCTACTGTTATTGACGTCCATGACCATCGGTCTACTCTCACCTATCTGCAATGTGGTATTATAGTAGAATCCTTTACTCAAAAGGTACAGTCAGCTCCAATAATCGCTTAACGTGTTTAAATTTTCAAAACTTCTTAACATTCAAAGTACCATAAGTCAGTGACGTTACAAGATATCAAAAAAAACTAAACATCACAAATGGTAATAAAACGATGATAGGACGTCTTTCATTTGTCCCTATACATCTTAAATATCAAAAGTCGCTGATAGTCATACTTTACAAAATTATATTAACAAATCATATTTTCAATGTTTTCGGATGTGAATCTACTTTAGGCGTTCATAATGTTAATCGATTTTTGTATTTTAACCACTTTAAGTCATACCATACGTCGTTGATAGTCGTTGGTTACAAAAGTAGATTAACAAGTTATTATTTGCAATGTTCTTCCGTGTGAATCTTTTTTTTTTGTTTTCGCTGGGGTAAAATGCCTACGCATCCCTTTCCGTTGGGGGACGAGAGGGATATGTGGGGCTCCCAGGGGTTAGGCAACCCGGAGGCAAGACTGGAGAGTGTACCCACTAAAAGTCACCAGCGGCACTCCTTCATCGCCTACTTGGAGGTGCGTCCAGTCCCCCTCCGGCGATCCCCGCTGTTACAGGCGAGCCTTTTTTTCCTTGGAGAAAATACTTTGCGTATACCTGTCACCTCGGGGTAAGACGAGCAGGTGATGTCGGGCTTCCAGACTGGTCTACCGACTAAAACCTCCACGATGGCCTTTCTCTGGTGTTACAGAGAGGTTCCGGGAACGCGATTGCATCATCCGAAACCTATCTCACCTCGCCAAAGCAAAAGGCTTGTCAAAAAGTGCCTAATTTGCCGCCCACATACTCCCACGACTTATAATAATCGTACCACTAGCGGTGCAGTCCCCTACTGAAGCCGCTAGCGAATCCTGGTTGAGGTGCCGGAGCTGTTGTCACGGCGTTGCCTTTTTCGAGAGGGATCGGTTTTCTCTCGCTCTCGCTCAGCAGCCTCCTTCCACATCCACCAATCTTCATAGCAGACAGGCGAGCCCTACTCTTCTTGAGAACGGCCGTGAGTGCTCCGGCCGTTCTCACTCACACGATGGTGGTGGTGAGTCGTGCAATAGGATGAAAGGTGCCCCCGCACCTGTAAGCTATGCTCACCACCGGGATGCAGGAGGGTGCGGTACGTCCGCCTTCTTCTGCCCTCTCGCCTCCTCCGATGTGGCGGTGCGAGAGGGTCTTGTTGAGGCGCGGCTCCGACCACAACGGCCACACTTCCAGGGTGTGCTGCGTCGTGTCCGCGGCCGCGCCGTAACCGTGGCACGATGGTGCCTCCTCCCTTCCGATCCGGTGCAGGTATGAGCCGAAGCACCCGTGCACTCTGGTGAGCACCCATGCCTCGAGCTTCCAAGGAAGGGTGCCCGCCAGAGCGCACGCCGCCGCAACACCCACTGTGACGTCGTGCTTCGTGCCTCTCGCCTCACGGCAGCGGCGCGAGCGCGCCGTGGTGGGGGCTACCCAGCGGCCGCTATATAAAGAAGACGCGGGGCGCGGGCCCTTCCCTTTTGTTCCGGTTCCGGCTTACTGAAGATAAGTGTCTGTCTTTCTGAAGGGCAGCCTTCGAACCTCGTGCTCTCGAATCCTCTAACCTATAATCCTTCTGATTACCATTAGCCGGCTTGCTTAATTTACTCATTCTTAATTACATAGTGATTCTAAATTATCAAACAAGTAATTTTATATAGATTCATTTATACAGAATATAACTACATTGTTATACTTGAGTTGTCTTTGCATTTATCTCCCTATACCACCCCACTACGTCACACCACTGTGCGGTAGGCCCGCACTACCCGCTGAGCAATGGCACTTTGGGGCGCCCGAAGGACGGATAAATTCTCCCTTCTTTCGAGTCCAGATAGGCGCACCGAAAGGGGCATGCTACGCAGTATGCCGGCGTATAATAGCAGGCAACGTGTGCTGCCCAAGGGTTAGGCATTAACCACGAGAGGGCGCCCGCGATCCTCACCTGGGCCTTTAACACGATCCGGGCGCCATCAACGCAGGTCTGGGCATTTCGTCCATGGTGACGCAGACAGACAGATATCGCAATACCTCGTGTCACAAACAATAAAATACAAAATCATGTAACATTCCAATCGCCTAAAGTAGATTCACACGACAGAACCACAGTCAAAACTTTCCAAATATGATTTGTTAATCTAATTTTGTATTAAAGAACTATCAGCGACTTATGACACATTGAGATGTTAAGTGACAATTGAAAAATGTCTGTTACTGTTTTATGGAAATATGTGATGATGAGTTTATTTTGAAATTTTGTTGCATCACTGACTTAAGGCATGTTTTATGTTCAGACTAATATGTATATTTCAATGTACAAGCGATTTTAGGGGCTGACTGTACTTTAATTTTGATTAAGACTGATACATACATACATAAACTCACACCTTATCCCGTCCGGGGTAGGCAGAGACGACAGAACGCCACTTGTCATGATCCTGGCAAACAACTAAGACTGATGTAGATAGATAAACGAATAAACGCATCGAATGCATTTATTAAATAATAGCGAAAGTTTTATACGGCCTTAGTCCGGTCATCTAATTAATATACGACGACCTTTACTTAAATGAAGAAAATAAATTATAATTTTATTTGATACTAGCTAACCCGTGCCCACTTCGTTAAGCCGCGAAAAAAACGCGTCACTTTTTTAAATATATTTCATTACTGCTCCACTCCTATTAGTCATAGCGTGATACTACATAGCCTATGACACTTCCCGATATATGGACTATTCAACACAGAAAGAATTTTTGAAATCGGTTCAGTAGATCCAGAGATTACCCCCTACAACGTCACAAACACACAAACAAACAAACATACAAACACACAAACTTTACCTCTTTATAATATTAGTGTAGATATATAATATGTTGTGTCCAACATAATATATGTTAAGCCTTGATCACGTGCATCGTGATGATATATTTATTTAATCTAAACAAATACATGTATAATTAATGTTATTTTTCATACATATATTTGACATAACTCAATACATATACATAATAATATGTATAAAATACAACCCTGACATAATAGAGTTTTTGCTATGTCAATTAAACGGTAGCGGATTTAGGAATAATAATTTATTAATTAATGCGAAAATATAATGTTGAATCTATAATATAATTATATATTATCTAATTCTATTTCGTGTGGTGACGGATACAATTACAAGGCTTCACACTCGATACTGAAAAAAGGGGTAAAAGGTGATAAAAGTAATTTGTCTGGTATTGTTTCTAGCAAAGAAGGGAACTTTAAAGAGAATCTCATCCTTACTTAAGCAGTTGTGGCATTTAATGGATGATATAAAAATTATCATCCAACTAGTGAGTAGGTAGGTACTAGTTTTATTAATGAAGAATGGGAATTTTGGTTACGTTCGTTTCGACGACTTCTATGGCGTAGTCGGTATATTATATTACATGGCTGCTACGAAGAGCTCTCGGGTTCGATTCCCGCTCAATGCAAATCTTTGTGTGCATGAACATGATGGTTTGCATTGGTCTGGGTGTTTTCTATGCATAATATGTAAGTATTTACAAAAAAAAAGTATTAAGTATGTTTATCCGTTGTCTAGTACAAGTACAAGCTTTGCTTAGTTTGAGACTAGATGGAGTTGTCTGAATGTGTGAGGAATATTTATTTATAAAAATAATCATCCAACTAGTGAGCACTAGTTTTAATAATTAAGAATGGGAAATTTGGCTACGTTAGATAAATTAACAGGTTTTTGTCAAGTTTTCCCTATTTGTCGTAGAGATGGAATCTGCGAAGTTTTTCCTTAGCACACTTTTACAACACACATGTGCTAACTTGGGATAGTGACACCACGTATTCTTACTCCATTACCACAATATCGTTAACATTCATCATAACAGCCCATTAATGTCCCACTGCACGGACGGGCCTCTTCCCGTGACGGAAGGATACTTGGCCTACTAATACCACGCTGACCAGACGTATTGGTAAAGGGTTTAATTTGAAGTTTTCCTTCTTTTTACTTCGTAAAGATTATATTTACGGTTAGTCCCTTAATCGGTTTTTACGACACCCATGGGATGAGATGGGGTGGTGACATATTGTATTCTTACTCCGTCACCATTATATATAAACATCTACATACGAGTTTAATTTGTTCGCGTGTTACACTAAGTAGGAAAGTACACGCTATTTGTTACACTAGACAACTATTACCGAGATAGTAATTATCCTGTCATAGGGAAGTATATTAAACGATATGTATATAGGTATGTTATAAGGCAATTACTACGTCAACTGATTGAGAGCCTTGTATTGCTTACGTATGTGGTATTTGTAGGGTTGAAACATCCGTAAACTGGAATTAGGTACTTTGAAAGTTGTGCCCGACAGGGTATAAAATGTCGCCTTTCAATATTGTTGTGCCCGACAGGGTCTATACGGAACTTAATGTACTCTGTACCTATAATCAACACATGTACAGTATGGGGACTGATAATGTGATTGGCTTTTTAAGAAAGACAGCAAATCAATGAGTAAGAAAAGTACATCCGATTACCGAAAATAGCTGAATAATTTTAGCATAAGTTTTGAAAATTATCACATTAAAATGTATCTTATGGCGTTCGGCATAAGGTTGAAATTATAAAAGTTTGAATCGCTACTTACTTCTATTTGACATTGTATGTTTCATCATGTCTCACTAAGTGACACTGGTGACGGAAACATTGCACTTCGATAAAAAGGCATTGCAGTGCAACAAAATATAGCACTTATTGTTAACGTTATAATATACAATTTCAAAATCATCAATAAATTATAATCTCACTTTCTCGCTTCCTCATTGTTGTCTGTCTTTCTTTAAAAACCAATCATATTATCAATGTCCTCATTCTGTACCTACCTATGGAATGCAATAAACAATTTGAGTTTGAGATTTTGATGTCGTGGGGTAACCTTGATCGCTCAATTTTCTTTATTATAGAAGTGTTATTTTCGTACAAATGAAGCACGCCATACATGGGACAATCCTGATAAGGGCTAATACTACAAAACGGTAATCCTTCTCTTAGCATGTTCAGAGATGTTCATGTTCTCTTTGCAAGTTATATGCGCGATCGACAGCAGTTTGTTCAGTATGGCTGCTTTGTTTCTGAACCGTATCACACCCGTTCTGGAGTCAGCCAGGGCTCAGTATTGGGTCCTCTGCTTTTTAGTATAATGGTAAACGATCTTGACTTAGTCCTTCGATTTGCTAGATGTCTTCTTTATGCTGATGACTTAAAGCTCGTGTATGGTATTGAACAGCCGGCCGACTACCTGTCGTTGCAGGGTGACGTCGACCGGGTTTACCACTGAAGCGTCGTCAATAAGCTCGTATTCAATGTGGCTAAATGTTGTGTGATGACGTACAGTCGCTCGCGTGAGCCTATTTGTGCGCAATATATGTTGGGTTCAGTCCCCAATAACCGGGTTTCGTCTGTTAAGGATCTTGGGGTATTGTTTGATGCGCGTCTTACCTTTCACGAGCACATGCGAGCTCTTGCAGAAGACTGTTATCGTAGGTTAGGTTTTGTCATCCGCAACATGCGAGACTTCGACAATCCCCATATTTTAAAGTTGATTTACACGGCCCTCGTGCGAAGTAAGCTTGAAACTTCTGCCATTGTATGGAATCCGTATGAGTGCACTTACGCATTACTTCTAGATAAGATACAGAAGGCCTTTTTAAGGTTTCTGTATAGAAGAATGTTCGGTTACTACCCATTTCTTTATCCAACGAAATGTTTGTTGGGAACTCTAGGGTTCAATTTTCTGGAAGTAAGGCGTAATTGTGCTCTACCAACTTACGCTTGCCGCACACTCCGTGGAGAGTCGGATTGCCCTGAGCTAGTGATGTTGCTGGTGAGACTGTTCGATACGAGCTTCGGCCACGCACCCACCTGCTGCTGGCTGTGCCGGTGGTGCGCACCGTGTCGCGCGAAAACTCACCATTACTTCGAGTGTTGCGTATGCTCAATATGAACTCCTTGAATCAGCGCCAGAGTGTGATTTGATGGGGAGTGAGTGGGCGTGTGTGTATCGTGAGTGTTTGACGTTCTGTGAGCGGATGGATTATCGTTGAAATATCTGTTTATAATATTAATTTAATTTATTTAGAATTGATTCTCTTTATTTTAAGTACACGTTTGTACCTGCGCGTACAATAAACTATTGTTTCACGGCGCATTGGCGCCTCGGCTCTGTCATGCCGTGAAATTTAATTTAAATAAATAAATTGAGAGAAAAATGAGTGATCAATGTAGCCCCTGATTATTAAAGTATTCTATAGTATTTAGCAGCGAAAACATTTTGGTGTTAGAAGGTTTCACCCCGAAACATTACTACAAGAGAGCTATTTACTTTTTTACCCTAAAATTATTACTCGCTAGAAACACTATATACTTTGGGCTTGAAAATGCTTTTTAGCCTCTATTTTATGTTTGTAATTATTGCAACTGGCAGTTAACTTTTCATAGACTATATCTACTCCCTGTATTTTATACTAGCTGACCCGTGCCCTCTTCGTTGGGCGGCTCGTTACTTTTTTAAACATATTTCATTACTGCTCCACTCCTATTAGTCATAGCGTGATACTATATAGCCTATAACACTCCCAGATAAATGGAATAATCAACAAAAAATATTTTTTTAAATCAATCTAGTGGATCCAGAGATTACCCCCCTACAAGCTCACAAACACAAAGTTTACCTCTTTAAAATATTAGTATAGATCAAGCAGAGTAGAGTCGTCTTAGTTAGCTAAAATATTGATTAGAGTAGCGAGAGGTCGATGAATGATAGAGACTCTTCATCCCACGCGGCTTTAATATTTAGAGAAGAACTATACACGTGTTTGACCTAAAATGATGAAGAGTTTCTTGTCTTGGCTAACTGCCATCTGAAAATCTGAAGGTAGCTTGTAGCTGGCGTTCTAGATCTACTGTAAAACTTAAATAAATACATAAATGGTTTTGATAACTGAGTTAAGGCAATCATCATAACAGCCCATCAATGTCCCACTGCAGGGACGGGCCTCCTTCCGTGACGGAGGAATAGTTGGCCTACTAATACCCCGCTGGCCAGACGGATTGGTACAGGGTTTAATTTCAAGTTTTCCTTCTTTCTATGTAAAGGTAATATTCACAGATTAGTCGGTTTTTACGACACCCATGGGATGAGATGGGGTGGTGACATATTGTATTCTTACTCCGTCACCACACGGATATCGTCACCACACGGATAAAAGTTAAGACAATGTTAAATACTAATTAAACCATCGAATTAAATCCACCTTCCTGTCAAGCCATCGCTTGCTGCTACACATACCTACTGGTGAAAGTAGTTTAACTCTTTACTATATATTATTTATTTATTTTTTGATAAAATATTATCTAGTCTTTGTAGACTAGATGATATATTACGTTTATAAACGTATTAGTGTCAATCTTGTTATCTACTGATAATAAATACTTTCTTTCACCTTTTATAATATATACTTACTTAAAATTCTTAGAAAATTGTTTTACATACAATAGGGGACCACTTTTGTGTAAACGATTTAATTCTGACGATCTCTAGCGTCGTGGTTATAGTCTAGACTCCTACGCAGATATTGTAGGGTCGATTATCGCTTTATATAAATTTTTGCTTGCATGAACATGATCTTTTGCCTGGGTCTGGGTGTTATTTTGTGTAAGAGAATTTCTTTCTTTTTTTTTAAAGACAACTCCCGCACTAGGGATCATGCCCTGTGTCGCGGGGACTTTTACAAACATCAATTAACGGACACATAGAACACCCAGACTCAGGACAATAATTTGTGGATCTCACAAATTATTCTCCTGCTTGGGGATCGAACCCACAACCTCATGCGCGGCAGCCGCCGGCTCTACCGGCGCGCCACCGAGGTCGTCAGTGTATATACTTATCAAAGGAAATTATGTAATTAAATTATATTCATCCGGTGTCTAGTGCCTGTGGCACAAGCTAGTTAGTCACTAGCGAATGTGTAAAGCCATCTGCTTTTACAGATTCGCTCAAAACTCTGCTTATTTTGTGTGAATGTGTGGGGAATATTATACTGTATTATTATTTTTCAACTAACAATATAAAGCGGGGCAATCACAGGGGGCAATACAAACCTCTACCTATTTTAATAATAGATTGCATTTTGTGATACTGTGAGAAATTTTATTTTTACTAAGTTTTAAATGAAGTTTACAATACCTAATGTGCCACTTTTACAAAGTTTGCTACAATTTAATATGAAGAAACTCCGTTTTACTATCCTTTCATGTATCGTGGGAAAGCTCTTTAAAGATAGTCATCGTTCATACGGTTCAAGTACAGTAAGCATCACAATATAATTTCATAGAAAACGGTCCTTTTGTTAGTATGCCATGGTTACGAGTGAACTTTAGAAAGTGGAAAGCGGTATAACTAGATATCTCATTACATGAGGTATAGAACAAAAGGCTTTTATGTTATTTCAGAGCGTTTAATTAATTAAGAGTAGTTACATACTATTAAATTTAGAAGTAATGTTGGTACTTAAGTCCGATCCGAATCCCATTCAAATCTGATGAAATATGGATCTAGAACTTTTGAACAGAACTCCATATATTCTATACTAGCTGACCCGTACCCACTTCGTTGGGCGGCGAAAAAAACGCGTCCCTTTTTCAAACATATTTCATTACTGCTCCACTCCTATTAGTCATAGCGTGATACTATATAGCCTATAACACTTCCCGATAAATAGACTATTTAACACTAAAGAATTTTTAAAATCGGTTCATTAGATCCAAAGATTACCCTCTACAACGTCACAAACACACACTTTACCTTTTTATAATACATATTAGTATAGATTAAAATACAGAAGGTGTAACTTAGTTAGTGCAATTTAACATCACAAATGTCATGTGGCGCTGATTTTCAGCAATAAATATTATAGTCTTCGTCGTTCGTCCGGCCCTCAAGTATACGGAATGGAGATTCACGAATGAATGATTGATCTAAGGTGTAATCAGGACCTTGCTTTCACGGACTCGAATCAGATTCCGATCTGATTTAATCTAAATAAGTTCGCAAATGTTTTTAAGATCTAGTAAATGATATTTTATCATCATCATCTCAGCCAATTGACGTCCACTGCTAGACATAGGCCTCCTCCAAATATTGCTACCTTGTGCGGTCCTGCGCCTCCCTCATCCATCGGCTTCCCGCTATCCTTCCGTCGTTCCGCCGTGTGAGGGGTCTCCCACCCTGCGTTTTCCGGTACGCGGTCGCCACTCCAGAACCTTTCTGCCCCAACGGCTGTCGGTTATATAAATAATATTTAAATTGACTTTATCACATAAAGAATAAGTAGGCTGGAGTGTCGTTACACATATTTTCCATACATTCGGTAAAGGTTTTTATATTAGGGTCAGTTTTTAATATTATCAGCATCATAAAGATATGTTATAATAGTTTGTAAGACCTTATCTTGTCCATAAAACTGACCTTTATAATACTTATCGTAACTCTTACTATCATCTATTGGTTTTTCAATATCGAAAAAGTACCCTGTAAGCCCTTTGGGTCATAAATATTTTTTTCAATTCTTCTCAAAGATAACATCAAATAAAATATTCATTAGATATATTGTTTGAAGTCTGACATATAGGGTTTTTCTCATACTTGAAGTAAACCCTAACAAAAAGAAAAACTCGTGATAAACGTATAAATGAGAGAAACTAAGTTGTTACTCTCTCCCTCTCTGGTAGGACATTTTAAGAAGATGTGGATTATTGCAGCATTGCAAATTGTCGATTCTCACTAACTGAATATAGTCTAATTGTCTGCTAACATACGACTGTATTCCGTGTTCTGTGGCGTGTGTTGGGATAGGCCTATGGTTAGCAATGGATTGCAAGGCTAGTTGATTGATACAACGATGACAAATCTATGTAATGTCCTAATATGACTATTTTCATGCATATCATAGCCGATTGACATCTAATGACATCTAAAATATTCTCTAAAATTATTTTTTAGACTTTATATTAGGCCAATTTATAACAAAAATATAAAAAGCAAATAAATTAATATATAATTTAATTATGTGATTCAAAGAGTTAATTAAATTAATGAATAACACAAACAATAATACATTTATTTATTTAAGTAATGCATATTAAAGTTTTGAACCCACGACCCTGAATTTAAATTTGTTTTTTTTTTTCATTCAGTAGAATAATTTAATTACCCGTTAATATTATAAGTCGCGTTTCGTCATACTTATGAATATTCAAACATTTAATTTTCTCTCTTCTCCGTATGGTGTCGTTCTCCGTGTGGTGACGGAGTAAGAATACAATATGTCACCATCCCATCTCATCCCATGGGTGTCGTAAAAACCGACTAAGGAGCTATCATTTTTAACGAAATAAAAAGAAGGAAAACTTGAAATTAAACCCTGTACCAATCCGTCTGGCCAGCGTGGTATTAGTAGGCCAAGTATCCCTTCGTCACGGAGGAAGCCCGTCCCTGCAGTGGGACAATAATGGGCTGTTATGATGATGATATGATGATTATATGATGATTATAAGTCGCGTTTCGTGGTACTTATGGATATTCAAACATTTAATTTGACCGAAAACAAAGGCTTCTCTACTTAGTCCATTAAAATGAACTCAATTGCTTTATGCAAAATTTGAACAAATATTTTTGAAAGAATCGTTTAAAAGTTAACCCTCTAAAAGCTACTGTTTGCAAACATTTACTAAAGATTTAGTTTTATTTATTTTTAATTTGGCTGGAGCCAACGAACTGGGGGTTGGTAACGAAGGTCGCCGCTCTAAGTATATAAATCGATTATATTATTGACTTTGTAAATAAAATTTGTTTAATGTTAGATTGGTTTTTGATTTTCACTAGTGAGACAAAAATATATTGTTGTTTTTTTGAGGTTTTGCTCCGTAGTAATTTCTTAACATAAATTTTGTAATTAATTTTTAGACTTTTCTAAATTTCATGGCATTTCTATAGTTAATACAATAATATTAGTTGCTTATTATAACGCTAAACGAGAATTACCTCTCCGCCCATCGAATGACTGGTCGATCCAAAAATGTGTATAATACGCCTTAATAGAAGAACTCAGGAACGTTGGATCATGTATATTTTCTCCACTATACCCCTAAGGGAACCATGAAGCATACCAATTTTACCCGTCCTACCACTGGTGGTATAAACTAGGGGTACTACGGAGCATAACCCTTTTTTTTGCTAAATTAAACTCTTTTTCCAAATATAAACAAGTAAAATAATATTTTATGACAAGTAGACGTAGTAGCGTTTGCCTGATTACCATCATCATCTCAACCAATCCTTACTTTCTGTCTTCAACCAATTCTTATAAACAGCTACTAATTACGTAGTGGTTATATAACATGACTGCTACGCAGAGGTTTCGGGTTCGATTCTCACTCAATGCAAACCTTTGTGTGCATGAACATGATTGCTTGCATTGGTTTGGGTGTTTTCTATGTATAATATGTAGGTATGTATTTACAAAAAAAAGTATTTAAGTATGTTTATCCGTCCGTTGTCTAGTATCCATAGTACAAGCTCTGCTTAGTTTGGGACTAGATGGCGTTGTGTGAATGTGTGAGGATTATTTATTTATTGAATGACTCTTTTTGTAGTTTTGGTCTTTGTGCTAATATAACTATTTCCATTGTTACAGTGTATGAAAGCGTACGTGGAGTTCGAAGTATGCAACGGCGCGTACGAAGTTTCGTGTCCTGACGCTAAATGCCGCGTGGGGGCAGCACTTACGCTGGATGAGATATCAGCGCTGGTCGACTCGGGGGTCATGGAGAAACATCTTAAGTTTCGTCTTAATCACGGTTAGTATGCTTTTTTTATTTTTTTCTTAAGTCGCTGTGATCTTTTTATTAAATTTTTAACCGACTTCAAAAAAAGGAGACGGTTCTCAATTTGATTGTACTTTTTTCGTTTTTTAAGTTGTTCTTCATACCTAATTAAGCTCTATTTTTTATGTAATAATATATATATATATATATATATATATATATATATATATATATATACGCTATACCATCATTAAAATATTAAACTTTTTAAGTACTATGTTATGAATATAATATTCCTCTCAAAATCACACAATGGCATCTAGTTCCAAGCTAAGCTTAGTTTTTGGCATGCATATAATTAATAAAAATACTAGCCCCCTTACTCATAAACGTCTCTTAAATTTAATCACTGTTTAGCGAGATATTTATTAGCAAAACCGACCTTTATGAGTAAGGCTTCCTGTATACGACGCCGGAACCGCACCGGCGCCGGACCGCAATACTGTGTATTCACATCAAAATCGCATCACCACCATGCCGTAGCCGCATTGCTGCCGCACCGTCGCCGCGTAAAAACCGTATTGTATCCGCGTTTATTAATAAAGCAGCGATCACAGTTCAGTATAACATTGTCGGTGTAACTGTACAGACTTCACTGTTATTCGTATCTATATAATGTTAACATTAAGTAAAAAAAAGAAAGTGTTACTTACTTATTTGATCTTCAAGCAACGGCAAGAGCAAATTACTAAACGCAGAAGAAGATTTTGGGTACACCCTGTTTTATCCGTTAGGGAGGATAAGGGTGAATTTCATGTACTTTTTGAAGAGTTAAGAAATTATGAAGAAAAATTTTATGAATATCTCAGAATGAGTGTAAGAACTTTTGATGCACTGTTGAACATTTTACGAAGCAAAATTCAACATCAAGATACCAATATGCGACCTAGCATTTCTCCTGCAGAAAGACTGGTGGTCACCTTAAGGTAAGTAAAATACATTTAATTAGAACATATTTATTCAAGAAGATGCCAGATGTACGTATCTAATTATTATGAATTTAAATAAACTTAAAAATATAACACGTAAATTCAGTTTAATTCTGCAAAATCCAAATCAAAAGTAGATCCATCGGGGCTCATTGCATTATCTGTCAAAGAATTGGTTCCACTATAGTTTGAATTTTGGGTCTCTGGTCGTCTAGTAAAGGTCGATTCATTTGCGACAGCAGTACGATATCCGTAAGAAGGAGAGGATTGCATTTCGGCGTTGTAGTCATAGGAACTTGGTTGTCCTATACGATGAGTGGTAGGTGCATTAGTAATTGGAGTACTATATTGGTAATCATAATGAGCATTTGTAATTCTGTTTTTGTTTTGTATATTTCGTATTATGGACATTACTTGAAACTGAAATTCTACCACATCAGCGTCACAGAAATTGTCTACAGTTGCTGCAATGCTTTTAAAAAAAGACATTGAGCGGCACTCATCTTCATTTTCAACTTTATCAATAAACTTCAACATCCTTTCGTCGACTGCGCTTGTTATTGATGTAGTGCGTGGTTTCTTTGGGGCTGAAGAATCATTATTATTAATTTGGCGGAACATGTTTGAACCCGTTTCCCTTGTAGTAACAATTTTCTTTATAAATTGCATGTTATCGTAATACACGTATTTGTGAAGTTTCTTAGCACCTGATCCTGACTTGTATTCGTTGAGTTTTTTTTCGTATTTCATCCACGAATCTCTTATATTTCGCCATTTATTTAATAATAATTTACCTGAAAAAAAAAACGGTATTATTAATGTATTTTTTATCTTTACAGATACCTTGCAACTGGAAACTCAATGGCTGATTTAGAATATAGGTTCAGAATTGGGAAGAAAACTATAAGTTTGATTATACGTGAAGTATGTATTCATATATGGTTAGAGCTCGCACCAAACTACATGAAAATGCCTTCTGAAGAAGAGTGGCTTCAAATAGCTCAAGATTTTGAAAATATCGCTAATTTTCCGCACTGCCTTGGCGCCGTAGATGGAAAACATATCAGACTCATAAAGCCACATAAAAGTGGATCAATGTTTCTAAATTACAAGCACTTCTTTTCTATCGTCCTTAAGGCTGTAGTTGACACAAATTATAATTTTATATTCATTGACGTCGGAGCTTATGGAAAAGACTGTGATTCAAGGATTTTTAAAGAAACAGCATTTTGGCGAGGTCTAATAAATAACACGCTTAATTTACCACGACCTCAGACTTTGCCTAATACTAATTTGGATTTACCCTATATATTTGTGGGTGATGACTGATGAAGCATTCGCCTTACATTGTAATTTACTACGACCATTTAGTGGTCAACAACTTGATACAACTAAATCAGTTTTTAATTATCGGTTAACCAGAGCTCGAAGATATGTAGAATATGCATTTGGAATAATGTCCAAAAAGTGGCAAATTTTTAATCGCCCTTTAGATGTGTCACTCAATTTGGCCATAGATATAGTAAAATCATGCTGCGTATTACAGAATTTTATTCATAAATACGAGAATATCAACGACATAATAAATACAACCAACTCGGAGTTTAGTACTTTCCGAAGTTCCAACAGTCTACGGACTGATCTGAATGAAACGGCAAACGCAGTTCGTAACAGATTTGCTGAATATTTTATGTCTGAACAAGGACGAGTATCATGGCAAAATATATATTCATAATATATATTCATATATTCCACGAGGACCATGTAGGCATCTACACTGTTACGATTAAATAAAATAAATGCAACTCACCATATTCGTTTTTTTCTTTATCGGACAAACTTTCAAATTTCTCATTTAAAATTACACAAATCTCTTGCCATGCTTTTATATTTTTTCTTTTATCTTTATAAGATTCACTTGTCTTATCCCATATACCTCCCTTTCCTGCACTAAATTAATTAGTAACTCATAATCAAACTCCTCCATGTTAATAAAATGCCTGAAGACACACGTGTGGACATCTGCGCGGGCGACCTGTCACTGAGCGTCGTGTAATGTCTACAAAATGGCGGCGCTCTGGCGGTCCGGCGCCGACGCGGCCGCGGTGCGGCGGCGGCACGGCCCATGAGCAATTATCATTCGTATACATATAATTGCGGTACGGCACCGGTGCGGTTCCGGCGTCGTATACAGGAAGCCTAAGGGTGTAGAATAATACTTTTTTGTTAATGTTTATATAAGGGACTGCATAAACTACGAGTATTTGCAGAACGTATATTGTAGTTATGCAATAATATGTAAAAACCACCCAAACCGATGCAAACATTAATTTTATGTTTGTGCACACGAACCGGGAAATCTAGCCAAGACTATGGTTATTAGTAAAGTACTGTAATATATCAAGTATGATTTATCAAGTTGAGATTAAGCTAGAACTTAAGTCTTGAGTCCTTAAGCCTGTAGAGAAACTCCGTCTTACTATGAAGATCCTAACGCTTATACAATGAACTACTGAGGAACTTATTGATATGGTAGCGATGGTCACATTTATAATCCATTACTTACTCATAGGGTTTAATTGTATACTATCCCAATGTTCAATAAATACTTAGTTAAAACTGCAGTGACTCGGATTTTTACTGCATTATATTTGCGTAGGTATTCCATTCCAAAACATTAAAACGAAAACTTTAGCCAATCAAATAACTCCAATACCAATAAAAGACGAAAACGAAAAAAAATTAAAAAAGAAATGTAATGATAATTGAACTTGTTATTGTTACTCACTTGCATAAGTTACGTATACAGCTGACCATTCAGTTACTCTAACTTTTTTGCCTAAGTTAAAAAAATATAAGGCTTAGATTTATAAATAAAATTAGAGGCATATATATACCTACGGTACTATCTTCTCACTTCATCTATGTGTTTGTTTGTTGCGCCGCATCTTCTCTACTAGCGCTTTGGAGACGGTGGTAAAGTTTTCTAAACTTTTTAATGTATTTAAACTTAGATTAAGTAGTTTAAAGGACGTCAAGAAATATATAATGACAATTGTATTTATCTTGATTAAAGCGATTTTGACTTTGACTTTGAACCCTTGCTCCTTTTATTTGACTTCCGCCAAAAATATCACGGCTCAATACCTCAACTGCATACAAGTGTGTATCTGTTACAGCCAAAGTAATAAATATGAATATTGTACATAATAACTAGCCATTATGTATAACGGCTACTCAATTTAGATAAAGTGATAAATGTCGCAGAATTAATCACATTAACTAGCTATTATATATGGCAAAAATACAATATTAAGGCAAAAGTCAGAAACAGTTGGTTAGCTTTGGTTAGTATAGTGACCAAAGGACGCACGAGCCGAGCGAGCGAAGCGAGTGTGCCGCGGCAGCGGCCGGCGAGTGCTAGAATATAGTAATACTATATTCTAGTTTTACATTAAAAATGTTTCCTCCTTCCGTCCTTTGCTCACTATACCTACCTACTATACTAACCTAACCTAACCAACTGTTTCTGACTTTTGCCTTAATATTGTATTTTTGCCAGTACTATAACATATATAATAGCTAGTTAATGTGATTAATTCTGCGACATTTATCACTTTATCTAAATTGAGTAGCCTTTATACATAATGGCTAGTTATTATGTATAATATTCATATTTATTACTTTGGCTGTAACATATCGACTAACATGGCTCGCTTACCATCAGGTGACCCGTCCTCGTTTGCGGTCCTTTGAAACGGGCTAGCAATTTGAATGAATAATTTGCCGGCTGCTCTATAAATAGGATCACAACATGCTCTGATAGTCTATTCAATAGTTAAGGCAAAGTTTCTTTAACATAGAGGATTTACATATTATTATTTATTTTATTGACGAACAGTTAAGGTAGTGGTTTTATTATATTTTCTTGCCTCGGCAGGTTCAAACTCCCACCGAGTTTCAAATAACACATGCCAAAAGTAGAATGTTTACATTGTACCACTGAAGGGATTGGCTCTCCGTTGCACAGAGCGAAACTTGGCCTGCTTATTTATTGGACTCACGAGTCTTATTAGGTGTTGTGTCAAGTGTTCTTTCTCCGCTTAAAATATGTAATAAACAGTCCCGTAGTCACCCTTATATATAGATACATAGATATGGCTTATTCAATCTGTAAGAGAATGTGCACTTACCAAAAACAAAATAAGAAGTTAATTATGTATGTGTTTACTGATTGTGTGAATAACATCGATTGTTATTAAAACATACTTACTTTAATTGATGATATTTAACGAATTAAAATGAAATAGGAGGTACCAAAGCTGTCTTTCCATTTCTTATCCCCTTTTTCAATTTTCCTACAGTAAAACTTGGCCTTAACATATCTCGCCTCTGGTTCTGATGCTGACGCTTTGTTCTATACGCTCTGTTTAGCGATCATTATTCGCTCTGTGATCGCGCATTATTTTACGTTTACTGCAGATATACTTAATATAAATGTTTGTTGTAAATCCCGGTCGTCAAAATTTAACGCAACTTTTAAGATTTGATTCCTTAATAATGTTCCTCACACGTATTCATACAAAGACACCTAGCTACTGCTACTAAACTAATCCCTTATAATAATAATAATAATCCTCACACATTCACATATCGCCACCTAGTCCCAAACTAAGCAAAGCTTGTAGGTACTATGGGTACGAGACAACGGATAAACATACTTAAATACTTTTTTTTTATATACATACATAATAGAAAACACTCAGATCAATATAAATAATCATGTTTATGCACATGAACATGATTTGCATTGAGAGGGAATCGAACCCGAGACCTCTGCGTAGCAGCCATGTTATATACCGACTGCGCCACTGAGGTCGTCGCCACTAAGCTTGCTTCTACTATGTGTACTAGATAACGAATAAGTACTTTTTTTTAAATACATACATATTATTATATTTCATACTGATAAAAATGACAATTTATTGTATGTATTCTTTTTGGTTCCATTATTTTTTTTCTATATTTAGGAAAGAACAAAGACCAAGACTTTACTTAAATTATAAAAAAAAATATTCTTACAATAATTAAAAAAATGCTCATTTCATAATAAACAAGTAAATAAATTGATATAAAATGACGTGAACGTATATTATCTATATGCGCAGCTGAATAAACACACTCGAAAGAAAATAATCGCTTTGGTATCTTTAAGGCATAGTCACATTTATAGTTATGACGATAAACCTACAGAGACTAAGTGGACTTAACATGTTACCACTCCATCTCAAATATTCCTTTTAGTTTTCTTAATTTATTTTATTTCTTCTCATTTTTATATTCTTTTTCTATCATAGTTACTACACAGCATTTCATGAATCACTTACATGTACCTATAATCTTTATTTAAAAAAAAATTCAATTTTCGTGCTAGAGTATTGCTATTATACACACATCAAAAAAGTCTAAGCAACATGCATGATATTACAAATTTACCATTTATATTAATTAATTTCTAAGTATTTACTCACTCAAAGTGTATAGGTAAGTAAACTTTTTTGTTATTGATGGATGACATACTGGCTGGTTGTAAAAAAAAAATTTCGATTATGTTTTGTTTTTTTTCATAAAATTCAAATGACTGCGAATTTGTTTGAATTTGAGTGCATGTTAATTGCTACGTTTTAGTCTTGATTTTATAATTTTACCAACCATTTAAATACAGTTGGCGACAAAATTGAATTGTTAGATATTCTTTACGTCATGGAGCGACGTCATTTGACGGCAGATGAAATGCAAAGAGCTGTAGGGATGTTGCAAGCGGGAAGTAATCAATCTCAGGTATCTCGACATTTTGGTATTCATAGAAGTGTTATTTGTCGTCTTTGGCAGCGCTACAATAATACAGGGGAACCCGCTGAACAGCATCCAGGCCGTAAAAGGAGTACAACCACTCGGCAAGACCGGTACATACAACTGACTGCAAGACGCCAGCCGATGTTAACCGCTCGAGAGATAAGTTTGAGGCTACAAAATTCAAGTGGTGTTGATGTAAGTCCCCAAACTGTGCGAAATCGACTGCATGAGTACGGCCTACGAGCTCGACGCCCTATCAGGTGCCCACCGATACGTCACGGGAATCGCGCTCGTCGAAATGAATGGTGTAGAGAACGCATAACATGGACCCAGGAACAATGGGATAAAATTATGTTTTCCGATGAGTCGCGATTCGGGTTTAGGCCTGATACAAGAAGGGTGCGAGTGTACCGTCGACCCGGAAATACTGAAAGACTCAGGTGCGTTCAGGAAGTTCATCCATACAGCGGCTCAACAGTTATGGTATGGGCGGGTATTATGAAGAACAGGCGAACTGAGCTCGTTTTTGTAAATGGAAACATGAACGCTGAAAATTACGTTGAGGATATTCTCAGACCTTATGTCCATCCATTTGCACAAACCTTTGGCTCCGATTTTACGTTAATGCATGACAATGCGCGTTCACATACAGCTCGGCGGACCAGTGAATACTTGGCAACGGAGAACATCCAGGTATTGCCCTGGCCTGCACAATCGCCAGACCTCAACCCCATCGAGCACGCATGGGACATGCTCCAGAGACGTGTTTTGAAGGACTTGGACGGAGTGACAACAACCCAACAGCTGAAGGATTTGCTACAATTCCATTGGGAGCGAATACCGCAAGATGACATAAACAGTCTCATTAATTCAATGAATAATCGTTGCCGACAAGTTCTGAATAGCAGAGGAGGCCATACTTTGTATTAAATTGTCCTATTCTTTCACAATAAATTCATTTTCTTAAGAAATTTCAATTTGTAAAAAAAAAGTTTAGTTTCTTATGTACCTGTATATTCTAATATTGTTAATTTCTGTTATTAAAAGAACTTATAAAGAAAACAGCTGTTATTTTTACATCATAGAACCCTAAAAATATTATTTTAAAAATAAAATACAACGTTATAATTAAAATAAATGGTAAAATAAATTAATATAAATGGTAAATTTGTAATATCATGCATGTTGCTTAGACTTTTTTGATGTGTGTATTTTGTATACTAATCCGCGTTTAATAGCAAGATTAGTAAAATAAACACCGATTTTCATTGTTAAGCCGTAAGAGTTTTATGTTATCTAAAGCCGATACTGTTTTTATTTCTCCTTTCGAATGTTAAATCTGTATAATACCTACATCTAAAATTAGTATCAGTATCAAGTGGTATAATTGAAGTGACAGAATCTTGTGAACTGAATAAATTCAAAGGTAATGTGGCTTCTCTGTGACGTTGTAATTGGACTCATAACAGCCCATTAATGTCCCACTGCAGGGACGGGCCTTCTCCCATGATGGAGGGATACTTGGCCCACAATACCTTGCTGGCCAGACAGATTGGTATAGGGTTTAATTTAAAGTTTTCGTTCTTTTTATTTCGTAAAGATAATATTTACGAATAGTTCCTTAGTCTGTTTTTACGACACCCAAGGGATGAGATGTGGTGGTGACATATTGTGTTCTTACTCCGTCACGAAGAATTTGGCTGCTACGCAAAAATCTCGGGTTCGATTCCCACTCCATGCTTTGTGTAAATAAACATTGTTGTTTGCATAGGTTTGAATGCTTTCTATGTATATTTTATAGACAAAACTCATACCCGGTCACTTTTAAAAGTTTTAACTAAGGACGTCGCGGCCGGTCGGTCAAAAGTATTATTGACTGTTTTTTAGTCAAAAGTGATTTTGTCCGTTTATGATTTTTGACTATAACTATAACTTATGTAACTGTAAATACATTGTTATTGTACATAGAAAGCATTCAATGTCGAGAACATTGTCTCAATGTGTAAATTGTATCATTATTATTAAAATGTATTTAGTAAATAAACAGAAAATAAATACATTATGAAGTAAATCCGTGTATTTAAAAACAAATGTAGCGTGATATTAAAGTGGATTTAATGCGGATAAAACGATACAATTGCTTAATCCGACTGCTCAAATAGCTCTAAAAGGCTTTAGTAAGGCGACGTTTATCCAAAAACAGGGTTACGTATTTTATTTGTTTGTTTGTGAAAATGTATGTATATAGTGAAGAAAATAGTAGAGCTTTTAGTCAAACTCACTACTAATACAAGATTTAACATCGATGTTGTAGCAATATCCCTAAATATTACGCACTAAAGACAAACAAATTCCTGACTAACAAATCGATGGATGCGGCATCGCCACGAAAAAAAGGAGATTTTTTCTCCATCATAAGCATGAATAAGACAAGACAGATTCATTCCTCCAAAACTTTCCACGACATGTATTCATACTAAGTAAATACATTAAATTTAACAATAATTCGGTATGTAAAGTAAAAGTTCACCTATGTCGATTCCAAAACCTATAAGCAATAAAATCATATTTTTAGCGCAAAAAACCTCAAGATTGTGTTCATTTTTACAATTATACATGAATTACTTCGTTTTTCATTTGGCCTGTTAATGACGTCATGCGTCCGGCTAAACAGAAGTTTGTCTCTGCATTCATTGCTTAAGTAATTCAGCCGTACACATGACGTCGTCACAAGTAAAACTTAAAATATTTATTAGAAATTAACTACAGACAGGAAACCAAAAATACTCAAATTAAAAAAAATACCATATAATAAATATCAAATTACAATGTAACAATCATCTTTTTCAACTTTTAGGAAGTGCATAAGTCAAGATAAAGTACATACTTACAAAAGGTCAGACGAAATTTACTTACGAGTTTTACATTTAAAAAAGTAGGAAGTAAGGAGAAAAAGGACATACATACAGATCACTTCCTTTTCCTGTACCGAGTGAAATAATATACATCTTCAAGATGTCTTTTTGTATAATTCATATACATATTTACTTTTCATACCGAGTCAGAATAGTGGTTAATGCATATAAAATTCCGGTTGGGTACATTCATAATTATCATATAATTTATAATTATTAAATTATTATAATATTATCTGACCCGTGCCTACTTCGTTGGGTGGCGAAAAAAACGCTTCCCTTTTTTAAACATGTATTTCATTACTGCTCCACTCCTATTAATCATAGCGTGATAGGTACTATACATATAGCCTATGACACTCCCCGATAAATGGACTATTTAACACAGAAAGAATTTTAAAAACCTGTTCATTAGGTCCAGAGATTACCCCTTACAACGTCACAAACAAACAAACAAACACACAAACTTTAACCTCTTTATAATATTAGTATAGATACTTTTTTTGGAAATACATACATAAATAATGAACTGCCAAACATGTTCAAGCAATGATTTTCAAATGAGCGGGATTAAACCCGAGTCTGTGTCACTATGAAAATAACCGGGATCGACTTTTAAAGAGGCATGAACTTAATCATCTGAATAAGGTTATAAATGTATATCGTAGGTTTATATTGACTGTTTTATTTATCAAAAATAAAATTAATTAAGTATGTGTTTCCTTTACAGAGGTTGCGATGGACTCCGGTCGTGCATTTTGCCCACGGGTGGGCTGCGACACGGTGGTCAACGTCCGCGCGGCGAGTCCTGCCCACTGTCCCACATGCCGACACGACTTCTGCTCACAATGTAATCAGGAGGTAAGTGTGTAAAGAGTTTTAAAGTTACTGTAACTTTTCGCGGCTTCACCCGCGTGGTACAAGTAGCCTAAATGTTATTAACCATGCATTACAACCTACACCCTAAACTACGAGTACCTTATAAATTTCATCAAAAATCCGTTCAGTAGTTTTTTGCGTGAGAGAATAACAAACATCCATCCATCCATACATACATCGTTACAAACTTTTTTAGTAGGATAGCATAGACCTATCGCATTTTTAGTAGAATAGGATAGACCTATCGCATTTTTAGTAGGATAGGATAGACCTATCGCATTTTTAGTAGGATAGCATAGACCTATCGCATTTTTAGTAGGATAGCATAGACCTATCGCATTTTTAGTAGGATAGCATAGACCTATCGCATTTTTAGTAGGATAGCATAGACCTATCGCATTTTTAGTAGGATAGCATAGACCTATCGCATTTTTAGTAGGATAGCATAGACCTATCGCATTTTTAGTAGGATAGCATAGACCTATCGCATTTTTAGTAGGATAGCATAGACCTATCGCATTTTTAGTAGGATAGGATAGACCTATCGCATTTTTAGTAGAATAGGATAGACCTATCGCATTTTTAGTAGGATAGGATAGACCTATCGCATTTTTAGTAGAATAGGATAGACCTATCGCATTTTTAGTAGGATAGGATAGACCTATCGCATTTTTAGTAGAATAGGATAGACCTATCGCATTTTTAGTAGGATAGATTATCAATACGAATAAGTTTTCGTGTGCTATCATGAACCTGTCAAAATGCTTTTTAATTTAATTTTTTTTTCAATTAATAAAATAGCTAATAGATAGCTAAGACGACACAGTAAATATTTTTGGAACTTCACAGTCTTGTGTCATTATTTCCATCGTCGTTTTCCCCTCACTAGCGCTATAAACTTTTAACAACCTCCTAGTGAGCCAGTAATATAAAAACACTTTGTCTTGTCACGTGGATATCGTAAAGTGAAACAAAATCAGGTGTTTTTACGATGTGTGTACCGTGCACGTGTGACGCGTTATTAACAACACGGGGATTGCTCAAAGCTCTATCTATAGTATCTCACTGGGTTATATGGCATGCGTCTGTGGGGTAACAAGTAGGATTGAGCTGAAAATCAGTAGTGGGGTAATATGCAGGTAATAGCGAAGCTACATTAGAACCTAGGGAACCTGATACACCTCGCGGAACCTTACTTGGCCTGTCCGAAGTATAAAAAGGTTCGCGTATATTCAGTCACTAAAAAACACTCACTATTTAGTTCTCCGTGTGGTGACGGAGTAAGAATACAATATGTCACCACCCCATCTCATCCCATGGGTGTCGTAGGAACCGACTAAGGGACTATCCGTTAATATTATCTTTACAAAATAAAAAGAAGGAAAACTTGAAATTAAACCCTATACCAATCCGTCTGGCCAGCGTGTTATTAGTAGGCCAAGTATCCCTCCGTTACGGGAGGAGGTTCGTCCCTGCAGTCTGACATTAATGGGGTGGTATGACTTAGTTCCAAAAATGGCATCTGCCCACCCATTTGCAACCACTTTAAGCTGGCCAACTTAGATTGCGCGTACCGTAATGCACGTTAATTATTCAGCCATTAGCAAAAAGAGAACAAACAAACAAACACACAATAAAAATAACATGAAAACCTTAACACACAAGCTCACAGTTATAACACATTATGACGAGCGTCTTTTCACCGTACACCCATTGTTACTAGTCAAAGCCTTGAGAGCTTTCCCTCTCTCATTTGTACTTCATACGGCACATGTGAGCCTACACGAGTTAATCGGATGATACTAAGACGTATTGGTTTAATTTGTAGTAGTATGAATAAATGATAACAATGAAATAAATATAAGACATAACCAATTAATAAAAATAGAACTCATTTTACATTGTATTAGAGACTCGACTTTAAAAAAGACATCATGGCGTCGCGAGCATTCCAAATTTGAATTGACTCCAGGCGGGAAAACAGAAAAGAACATGAGCTATGTTCTTCTCCGATTTTAAATTCGTGACTCGTGAAAGTCACTAGCTATACCCGTGGATTTGTACAAGTGGTAATTTTAAAAATCTTGTATTGCAGTTCACCAAAAAAAGAAAACACACAAACATAATAAAAATAACACGAAAACCCTAACATACAGAGCTCACAGTAATAACACAAATCATGACGAGCGTCTTTTCACCGTACACCCATTGTTACTAGTCAAAGCCTTGAGAGCTTTCCCTCTCTCATTTGTACTTCATACGGCACATGTAAGCCTACACGAGTTAATCCAATGATACTAAGATGTATTGTTGTATTTTGTTACAAAAGTTATGTTTAAGATTAAACGTACTGTATCGCTGCTTTGGAAATCTTGTAATCCTTTGCGCTTAATTCTTAATACAGAATATAACTTGTGGTGTAAAGTTTAATGTGTGTATATTTGTAGTTTAATTTCATTTATATTAGTTAATTTTTGCTGTGTTGAATATGAACTAAGGCTTTTTATTAGCCTGTTTAAATAAACTCCCACGCTAGGTGTCTTGTCCAGTTCCTCCTAATTGCCTTCAATTTGTAGATCTAACTAAACTAAGCGTATTTACACCGGCTTATTCCCGGACACGATATGAGTGATGCATTTGGGAGTTTTTTGCTCAAGAGTGTACGGTGATCGCTAACTAGGTACACAACAATTCTTGACCTACCACGAAGGACAAAAAATTGTTTTGAACCCGCAATATAGTGCAAGGCGTAGGCAAGTATAGGGCAAGTCGTATGATGGCCACGCTACTAATTCAGTAAGGCATTTTTGCCTTAGAAATACGTTATCAATTTAGGCATTTTCGCCTTAGAAATATTGAATATCTCAGCCACTAAAGCACGCGGACGTATTCAATGGCTTAACGTACCTAATAAAAAGGCATTTATAATAATATGATGACTTTTAGCAATGATAGGAATGTATAATGTAGAAAACATAATGGTCTGTCATTCGTTTTGTTCGTCCTCTTATTCTATTTGTAGATATCGTAATAAGATTCCTAAGTATTTGGCGACCAGATGGCGAAATGGTTAAAGGTTCTTGACTGTTATGCCGTAGATCTGATCTCCGCAACAAGCAATGCGTGCATAATGATGACTGTTTTATTTAATCTTTCGCTTTTTACGTAAAACGTAGCCAACTTCAGAAAAATGAATGAGAATTTTCTATTATTTACCCCCTCACACATAAATGCCTCTTAAATTTTACTCAATTTATTAACTTAAATACGAACAATTTTACTTTAAAAAATCTCGCTAAACAGTGATTAAATTTAAGAGGTGTTTATGAGTAAGGGGGTTAGTGATCAGTTCCAATAGTACAAACTCAGTCAGAAAACAGAATACATACAGACTAGGATTATAGACAACGGATGCTAGTTGTAAAATAACTCCGTAGCCATTTGCCGATCTGGCCAGATACTTCTTCACACTACTTATAACTCCAGATTACTCCCAAAGATTGTAACACAATGTGTCCGAAGATTGTATATCATTTTAATAAATATTATTTAACAGTCTCATAAAATAATTACTGTCTAATGATATTATATTAAGAGGCGACCTTTAACATGGCGGTAAATAATTTGATGCTTCATTTAACACTTTAATAAAATCTCTTTGTTCTCTCCTTCATTAATATCGTAACTGCGCCGTAGTACTAAGATTATTAATTTTGATATATTTAGTTTGACTTTTTAAGCTCTTAAAAGCTCCAATGCAGGGCTTGGTCTCCATCTTTGATAGAGTTTAAATCGCTCTTGTGGACTAGCATTATCCAGGATAGCTCGGGTTATGTCAGTATTCTCGCTGTCCTGTCTTTTTTGGGAGAGAGAGGAACACTGTGGGTTTTTTATCATTATCTAATAGAAATCAGACAGGCCTTACCTCCTGGTCCAAATGCGAGTGGACGATCACTAAAACTAAAAGGTTTTTCACGATAGTAACAAAAATACTTTACCCAGCAGTCTGGCCAGGCAGATTGAGTTTCTTTATACTTTTGTATAAGTTTTTTAGAGTTTAAACTTTTTGGATTATTTTCAAACATAAAACTATGAGACTGTAGTTACACACCCATGTTTCAACTTCACGCGTGCACTATCATGACTATCATGTATGACTGTTGTCAAAGAGCTCCATTCATGTAGGTCGAGATGTAGGAACAACTACGCGAGCTCGTTGAGTCTGCGGCACTCGGCTCTTGTGTCACGTGTTTCTGATGGCGCGAGTGTTAGCGTGCAAAATTATACTCTATTGTCATTGTTATATGGGTTTATAACGTTAAAACTAACGAATGTAAAAAAATGTGTTCTATGACTTATTTTGAAATTATGTTTTTTTTTGTCTGTGTTGAACGTTATAATGATGTTCTAAACAGCCAGTACGATGCGTGTTATTTTAGTTAGTTATTTTTAAAATTGTTCGATTAATGAACTTAAGTGCAAGGCTCTGCTTAATTTAGGACTAAATGTCACTGGCTAGATAATTAGATAGAATGACAGGCGACATTCACAATTTGCTTCATCATATCAGCCTATAGACGCCCACTGCTGGACATAGGCCTCCTCCAAAAGTTTCCACCCTGCGCGGTCCTGTGCCTCCCTCATCCATCGGCTTCCCGCCGTCCTAATCAGGTCGTCGGTCCATCGTGTGAGGGGTCTCCCCACCCTGCGCTTTCCGGTGCGCGGTCGCCATTCTAGAACTTTTCTGCCCCAACGGCCATCAGTTCTCCGCGCTATGTGCCGTGCCCACCGCCACTTTAACCGGGAAATCCTGAGCGCTATGTCGGTCACTTTGGTTCTCCTGCGGATCTCCTCGTTTCTGATTCGATCACGCAGGGAAACTCCCAGCATAGCTCTCTCCATTGCCCTCTGAGTGACGGTAAGCCTTCTGAGAAGTCCCATAGTCAGCGACCACGTTTCAGCTCCATATGTCATCACTGGTAACACACATTGGTCGAAGACCTTTGTCTTCAGACACTGCGGTAATGCTTATTTACCGACAAATAGCTAGGTAAACGCTTGAACGGCTACGTCTTCTCTAAACGCGGATATAAAATAATAATACATAATAATACCTAAGTTAAGTACCTTCCACGATATTACGTCACATTGACAGCAACAAACACGCAAATAAACACAATTATTTATTCAACTTGCCTCCGCAATAAACATGTACATAAAATTGTAAATTTTACTGTTTTCACTTGAAAATAAAATACCTGTGTATACATTTCCTCTTAAGTTACACGTCATTTTATTAACTTCCTACGTTTTCTGTTTTGTTGTTTTTATTATTTTTTTTTATTTCTGTCTTCGTACGGGGTGAATAGGTTAGTAAATCTTTGCAAGGGGGTTGAAATGTTTTACCCCCTGGTGTACGAACTCGATTGCGTTTTGCCAAGTAGTTATTTGTTTTTTCTTGACTAAATTCATTCGTTTCAACGTATTTTTGCATGTGAAATTTGTCCTAATTTTGAAAAGCGCTTGCTTTCTGAAAGTCTTCTTATCAATTTTGAATAAGATTAACATTTAAGCAAAACTACCTCAAAATGCTTGACGCTAAATACCAATGACTTAAGGAGACGACAAGATTAATCCAAATATCCAAAAGAATTGAAAGTCGAAGCAAACCTTTTACGGATTGGTACAGTGCTTGCTTGAATCTTTCCGTCGTCTATCAATAGCCCTCCATGCTATCCAATCCAACGACCAAACCTACTGAACGGATTTTGATGAAACTTTACAGTAATATATATACTGAATGTGTGTAGGATGAAAAAGGGACTAACAATAAAACTGTCACAAACCGATTTTATTCAGTCGGTGTCGTAAAAAATTCTTAGGCAACAACTTGTTACAAAGTCTGAAATCTGAAAAAGAATGTAAGTTACTTATTCTCAAAACAGCGGGCGGACACTAGTTAGGTCATAAAGCTACCTATCTGTCTTCAACTAATGATCTCATAAAACAGATAATATAACCATCCATTGGAAATTGAAGAAGGTGAATGTAATCAGAATGAATCCAATTTGTCACTTGATCTGTTTGAATCCAGAAGATTCCGAACTAAATTCGGATGCAAAAGTTAATGACTTTAAGGTCTTTACTTTACGTCACTGTCATACAGCGTAACCCACGAAGTGTCGTTCCACCAAAGTTTGTTATAAACTTCATCGCCGTTTTATAGACGTCACTGCATCGCAGGGATATCATTTGGTAAAGAAAAAAAAGAGGATCAATAAAAGCATAATAATAAATAAAAATGGCATATCACCAGCCACTGTTGTTGTATTTTGAATTCGAAATCTCTTATCAATCAAGAAGGCCTTTTTACATCCTCTACAAAGAATATTATATTTAGCTGTGACATTATCTAGCAACCATTTGACATCTTTTGAGCTTGTGTGGTAGATTAACTTGCCTTGGTTAGGAATAGGAACCAATTGTAGTCAGGGTAACGACCACCGTAGGTACACACAGCAACACATCAAGTTAAACATTTTCATGTGAAATTGTGTCTTATTTCAAGGTATTAAGGTACATGAGTGTCTAGCTTGATTAGTTGCTGTGTGTACACTCAAGCGAAAATTTGTTGTGGCATGACTAACGACTATTCGTGTTAATTTTTTTTACATTACATCTTATTAAGTTTTGATTAGAGTATATAATCTATCCGCACTAATATCACACACTGTTTACACCTTACCTCTTTTTAATATTCCCCTCAGATAAATATGTTGTCAAGTATCATAATAATCGAGAAATTGTTGAACAAAAAGTTAAAAATACCTTCACCTGACCCGTGACCTTAACCAAGCAACGTTTACATGAAGCCGTACTTGTTATCGTTTGGTCATTCGGGTGACACAGTCAATTGAACAAGCGCAAAAAAAAAGTTTTATTACTTTAGTAAGCGCCAATAAAACAACAATATCCGTGTGGTGAAGGAGTAAGAATACAATATGTCACCACTCCATCGCATCCCATGGTTGTCGTAAAAACCGACTAAGGGACTATCCGTGAATATTATCTTTACGAAATAAAAAGAAGGAAAACTTGAAATTAAACCCTATACCAATCCGTCTGGACAGCGTGGTATCAGTAGGCCAAGTAACCCTCCGTCACGGGAGGAGGCCCGTCCCTGCAGCGGGACATTTATGGGCTATTATGATGAATAAAACAACTCCCGCCATTTTTATTAACTACAAATGAATATCGGGTCCTTCAAATCAAACGTAGTCTGAAGAAGCATTTGGCAGTACCGACAAGGTGCATTGACGTTGTTTCTTGCTTACCATCCGGGCATAAATCATATTGCTGTTCAATTATAAAAACATCCCGGGAAGGCTCTCGTAAGACATAAAATAGAAGGGATAAGAATTTTATCAAAAATAATTTATTTAAAAAACCTATCACTGAAAAAAACTCTCCCCATCTTTCGACTAAATCCGTCCATGATTATATTAAATTATTATTTTGATATCAAGGTACCTTACGTAGGATTACATTACAACCTTATGAAAAGATTGATTTCATCTAATTACCTATCTACTAGAATCCATTCAATATCGATTTCGTTACGACTTCTCAGAAAATATAGGTACTTAAAATGTAAAAAGGTTATTTCAATGGGTTTTCAATAGATTTTGGAATATACCTAAACCCTTTTCGTAATGAAAGTTTTTCATAGGAAAAACAATTTGTATTCAAAACACGGTCTCTTTATCCATAATGTTACAGATTTGCTTTTAGAGTTTAGGGATACTTCCGTTAAAATTAGCTTATCGCTGTTATTACTTAGTTTTGTAGAGTAATATGGTTTTTAGTATTTGAATAAGATAGCAGACGAACAAGGGTTCATCTGTTGATAACCTGCTCATGTATATCAGCAATCCCAGAGCTTATCTAAGCTGCAGCCTATCCCGGGACACAAGCGTTCATATCCCTGCTCCCATAGCGCATAGGACTAACTACTTTAATTTTTTACTAAAATATGACCACTAGATTAACTACAAGACAAGTGACAAGAGGCGTTCTGTCGTCTGTGCCTACCCCGGACGGGATAAGGCGTGAGTTTATGTATGTATGCATGTATGTATTAACGAAAGAATTTAATTACTAACATAAAAAAGTTTTTTTTTTTCAGTAAACTGTATTATTGTAATATGTATTAACAATGTATAATTTCTTTTTTCCAGTGGCATGGCGGCTTGACCTGTGAAGCAGCGGCTGCCTCCTCATCAATGGGAGGGGCCGGAGCTCCGTTACTTCCAGACTCGGAACTGATCAAGCTCTGTCCAATGTGCCGGGTCCCTATAGAAAAGGATGAAGGGTGTGCACAAATGATGTGCAAAAGATGCAAACATGTCTTCTGCTGGTATTGCCTGGCGTCGCTTGATGTAAGTAAATTTTAATTGAAGTACACACAGCAACTAATCAAGCTAGACACTCATTTACCTTAATACCATGAAACAAGACACAATTTCAAATGAAAATGTTTAACTTGATGTGTTGCTGTGTGTACAAAATGGTTCTCTATTTTTATTCCTAAGATTTTATGTCATAATTTAAGATTGCATAATGTTACTTGTCCTAACATACGTTTCGCATAATAATCATTTGGCATAACTTTTTAATATATAATTTTTTAATCCTAATAGTCTTTTAACATAATTTTTAATGCCATAATTTCATTATGCCGTACTGATACTTGCCATAATTTCATTAGACATAACGCCAAATGAGCTCGACGGAGCCCGAATAGTAGCTAGCCCTAAATTCATGTCTTATAATATCACTTGTCCGAAAACCTAAATCCCTAAACATGACCTAATTTTTTTTGCTATAAATATTTCAATCAATCAACTAGCCTATTGCAGTCCACTGCTGGACATAGGCCTCTCCCAACACGCGCCACAGAACTCGGTCCTGCGCCTTCCGCATCCAGTCCGACCCAAAGACCTTTATGAGGTCGTGGTCCACCTAGCTGAGGAAAAATATATGAAAAATAAATAAAAAAATTAAAAAATAATTAATTAATAAATTTATAAATATTTAAAAAATATAAATACTATATTCTAGTTTTACATAAAAAAAATGTTTCTGGCACTCGCCGGCCGCTGCCGCGGCACGCTCGCTTCGCTCGCTCGGCTCGTGCGCGTTGTGGTCACCATACTAACCTAACCTAACCAACTGTTTCTGACTTTTGCCCTAATATTTTATTTAAGGACATGTGACTTTATAGCAAGAAAAAATAGGATTAGGTAGGTAATATACGATTTCGTATACGCAAACATTATGGAAAGTGATGATTATAGTAGGTATACTTGTTAGGGATTATGATTTTCGGACGATCGACATTCGGAGAAGAAAAGGACTACCAGCCTAGCTTCGCGGGTCTCCTACCTCTGGGTGGCTTAAAGAATAAACCTAACCTAACCTATCCTAGTCGGACTGCTCTAACTCGGGGTTTTTAAAACATTTTTTTTTATTATGGCAAAATATTATGACTGAGGACGATTATGGCTAACTATATTAGTACAAATGAAATTATGGTAAAACGAGATTATGCCAACAAACATAGTATGCTAAAAACCAATTATGGCAAACTGTTATTATGACAAGGACAATTATGCCTAACTTGTTATGACAAATTAAATTAGGACAAAAACTGTTATGAGAAAAAAAGGGATCCCGTACAAAATATTGATTGCAGTTATATTAGCATTTATGAGTTTTTCTGACTGTCTGGTATCATGCAAAGTTTTTGGAAATGTGTACCACGTACCGAAAAACACAATATGCTAATCTCTCACGCAGTGAATCAGAATGTAAATTTGAGTAAGATATCGTCAGCGAAAACCTTTTTTTTAGAATTGTCAACCAATGTCGATTCATTCGTCTGAATTATTTGCTATAACTTTGAATAAGAGCATTGGAGAAATAGCAAGTGGATACGAAAAAAACTATGCAAATACTAGCTTCAAATATTTGTAAAGAATTTGTTGAAATATAAAAGATAACGATCGCTCGGCATTAAATAGGGTGGTAAAGGTTACGATATTATATTTTTAGAATTCTCACTGCACGCGAAATTTACATTGCAATTGAATTGAGAATGTTTTTAGTGCCAATTTAATATAATTTCGCAAAATAATTCAAAAATATCATTGAAATCTGACAACAATATGTTTTAGATAAAGACATAATTTGTCTTAGCAAACCAAGAATTAGCAAACATTGACAAGTTCTAAACAAATTCGTGTCGGGGACGGGTCGCTGTTTGTTTTTTAATTAGCCGGCGTCGTCGTACCATCTTCCTTGACATGTATTGCGCGTATGCGAATTGTAATTTACCTATGTGTTTGCTTTAATAGTTGCTAAATAACTTTAATAGGGATTATGACTATTTTATTAATGTATTGTTTCTATTTGTTATCTACTGTTATAAAGATTTCTCCAAAATATTACTTACTACCTGCAGTGCGATTCGCTAAGCGTACCGTCTAAGATGCCAACAACGGCGAGTTCACAGATGTCACAACCAACACATCGCCCTTAAAGTCATCGTTATTTAAAACCGTATTCGCTAAACACGATCATCTCGTCGACGATCTCTCGGATGTGATAAGGCAAGGATGTCGGCTACGATGTTAACAATGTTGCTACTTTTTGACTAAGTATAATCGAGAAAATATAGACTAACAAATATCGTTGTTATTTATGACTTTTAAAGAAATATAATTACATAATGTGAATGAATAAAGTAAGAGCTAATAAATTCATAACAAATTATTAATTAATGTAATTGTTTTCGACTTGTAAAATTAATATTTTTAAAACTGGCAATGGATTCATAATTTTTTTGACATGTGCGAAATGTAAACAAACAGTTTGGAATTATAGACAACATAAATTAAGTTTTTTGTCACAAAATTCCTAAATATGAAGTGTTTTAAGTGGCAAAAGGGTCTAAGGCTAAAAGTGCTTTAATATGCACCAATGCATGGAGTGTATCATATTTAGTGTAGTCTTGATCGTGTCGACAGTAAGTATGTTTATATTTTGTTTCATAACATTTTTATAATTCCAGCATTTTACTGTAATGACTAACCACAACAATATTATCTATTTTAGTGTCTCGTAACGTAGCTCCGTCACCAAGTCAACTTGAAAAGCTAGTCAACTTTTTAGAAGCTAGAAGTTGGCTAGCAACTGGCCATGCTCGTACTGCAAATGCTCGCATTCGCAGTCGTAATGCATGGGTAGAAATAGCAAATGCCCTTAACAGTGATGGTAGTGGATGTATAAAAACTTCAGAGCAGTGGTGTAAGGTGAGTTTAGCTTATTAATAGTATGTTTGAAGTGGTGTGTTGTACTATGTACCTACAAGAAAACTCTACATTGACTGCTCAAACTATTATTTATATCTCTATAAATATTCACAGTATTGAAAAGACAAGAAAGGGTCAGTGAAGAGGAAAGACAGTCAAATTTTGTGGCTGCCAGGCGTCGTACTGGTGGTAGAGTTGAATATGTACCTAAGTTCAATGACACAGAGCAAAAAATATATCAATAGACATTATCTTAGAATTTTATAGGAAACCTACAAAAGCTTGTAATAGTAATTAAATATTTTCTGTTTTAGTCTACTATTGCTGCCATAGATGCAGGGAGTGTTCAAGAGACACAAGTCCCTTCAACGTCACAAAATATTGTAGTAGAATCCGGAACTCACAATATTATGTACTCCTGAAGTAAGCATAATATAAAAAAATAATTAAATTGTTTATAGGTATTAATTATATTTTTTTACATAATGTATTTATTTTACAGGTTTCAGTCACTGTTGAACCAGTAAGACCTGTATCACCACCAGAAGTTTCACATGGGAACATTCCAAATAAGGTTAATTACAAGATTTTATGGTGTAATAAATACAACAAAGTACTCCAAATATTAATTATGCGTGTTTGTTCAAGCGCCAAAGGGAAATATTACGCAGTCGTCGACGTGTTACCCAACAATCTCCACGTGCATCTGCTGCGCGCCGGCGCCTATTGCGAAGTCCTCCATCGCAATGCCCCGCTTGGAAATGGTTAGCATTACAGAGAGGTTCATAGCCATTGAAGAACAGCGTGCGGAACTGGCAATAGCTCAATGCATGAGGCTACGAGCAGAATTCGAACAAAGAATGGTGGAGGCTGTAGAAAGAATTATTGGTATTTTAAGTGATTATTTAAATACATAAAACTATTGTAATGATGTAAAATGTTTTTATCTGTGCATAAGTTTTAATCTAACATATACTCTACAATTATATATTTATACTGTTAGTAGTGTAACATGTTTTAACATAAATCTATAGTTAATATTTTTATTTATTATAAAATTATCATTACAATGAATAAACAATAGTAGTTTCATTATATTACATGCTCAAAACTTAAAAAATACATACTATATTACTAATAATATTTATTAAACCTGACTACTTACTAAATTAGTAAAGACAAACTTAAATATTTAGTTATTATTCAGTATTACTACTTCGTGCATGACACAACTGATTAATTAAAGTGTCTCTAGCACGGCATCCACTATCCAAATCACTGAGTGTTTGCACTCTTTCTTTTTGAAGTAGCTGAATTAGGTACCCTATCCCCCCACATCCAATGACACCAGGGATTTTTAAGTCTTTAAAGAATCTGGATCATAACAAGATTTGTAAAGATAAGAAACTCTGTCTTTATGTTACTATAATTTAAAACTCAAGTATAACTAATATCTGTGTGGTGACGGAGTAAGAGTACAATATGTCACCCACCACCCCATCTCATGCCATAGGTGTCGTAAAAACCGACTAAGGGCCTATACGTCAATATTATCTTTACAAAATAAAAAGAAGGAAAACTTGAAATTAAACCCTATACCAATCCTTCTGGCCAGCGTGGTATTAGTAGGCCAAGTATCCCTCCGTCATGGGACATTAATGGGTTGTTATGATGATAACTAATATACTAAGTAGTTACTTGCATTTCTTTGAGGATTTGTCTATCAAAGGGTGATTTAGGAAACTAAATATATTTATTTATGACATCCCTATGGTTTCTGGCATTTACAACCGTTTGTATGGCCCTTGATGTTGATGATTGTGAGACATAAGTTGTGGCATTCCTACATAAAATCTTTTGGTAGCTCCCACTTGTTAAAAACGCAAGTGCAAACAAAATCTGAAACAAAAGCTATTTTAATTCATAGATAGACAGTAGTATTTGTAAGTAAGAGTTACTTATTATAAATAAGTAGTTGGTACCTACCTTGGTTTTGTTACTTGTTTACTAATACCTCCCTGGCGTTTAACTTTAGAGAAATATGGGAAAATATCTTGTCCTAATTGTTCTATGTGCTCTTCAATGAGCCTTTAAGTTTTAATGTACATAAGTAGGTACTGTCGGTTTTTAGGATATTCATATTTCTAATTAACCCCTCAACTGGCGGACAGACATATTATGTCTGCGACCGGAATGTGCCAAACTTTTGTTTATTTAACCGAGCTTGACGCCTTTTTTAAGTTATCTTCACGATTAGCTTCTTCCAACAAAAGTGTTTTGTATGTATTTTGCAAAATACACGAACTGCCATCTAAACAAAAAAAAACATTACTGGACCCAGAAAGTGAAATACAACAATTAAAATAATGGAAATCTACTTACCTTGTCTAAAAAACAATATTTAATATCACTTTGTAGGTTAACAACCAAGAGAACATCTACGTTAATGTAGCTTTATGATTTGACAGATAAAATCGAAGGCGAGGGCGAGGTTGTAGTCGAAGGCGAGGATGTTTCGTGTTACTGAATACCTATTTTCATACATTTGAACGAATATTTTAGTTCCGTGAAGCGCCGTTTACATCGTTGAAGCGCTGCGGTCGGGTAGTTTGATTGGAGCATACGAATATGTCAAACACTGATGTTACAACTGTTGTACTCTTGGATGTAAGGATGTAGACCGTTAGTGAATCGCCCTCCTGACCCGTGCCTACTTCGTTGGGCGGCGAAAAAAAAGGCGCCGGTTTTTCAAACATATTTCATTACCACTCCACTCCTTTTAGTCATAGCGTGATACTATATAGCCTATGACACTCCCCGATAAATGGACTATTCAACACGGAAAGAATTTTAAAAATCGGTTTAGAAGATCCTATAATGTTCTATAACTTTTTTTATTTTTATTTTATTTTATTCAGGAAAACAAACAGTCGCTTACAGAAATAGTAAATAAGATCAATATGGTTCTGATTGACTTAGAGTTCCATAAAAGCAATTACTAAAAAGGAATACAAAATAACAAAAAGCAAAGATATTAGTAGGTTAGTTGTTGGTATACAAACAAAAATACACTATAACCTAATAGTTAGTGGGTTAATTTACAATAAATCGAGTAGCTGCTTCTTATAAATACACAAACTATTTGTAAATGGATCTAATTGACAAAAAAACTTATTATAATCATCAGTACTGCGTCTGAAGAAGTTGTTACGTGTATATATGCTCCTATAAAATGGAACGGAGAATAAATGTTGTAGACGAGAGCTAGGCCGAGGTATTCTAAAAGATACTTTTTCAAGAATGTGTGGGGAATCGACCAGATTATTTATTATTTTGAACAAATACACTTGGTCAAATAGTTTTCTGCGATTACTTAAAGTGGTCAGATTATAACGATCCAACGAATCTTCATAGGATATTCTGTTATGATGCCAACGATAATCCAAAGATTTGACAAATTTTATTTGTATTTTTTCTATTCGCGCTTCATGACAAGCGTAATGTGGACTCCAGATGATACAGGAGAAGTCTAAAATAGAGCGAACATAAGCAAAATACAATAGTTTCAGTGTATGTATACTGTTAAAAGGCTTAGAGATCCTCAATATGAACCCAAGTTGTCGAAAAGCCCTTTTAACAATATGATCAACGTGTAAATTAAAAGACAACTCAGAGTCCATGATTATACCTAAGTCACGTACGGACGTGACCCTATTGAGCGATATATTATTAATTTTGTAATTAAATTGAAGTGGACTATGGTTTCTAGTGAATGTAATAACGGAGCATTTCTCTCATATTTCTCTCATAACGTCACAAACACACAAACTTTACATCTTCATAATATTAGTCTAAATTCATCTTCTACATCTACATTGATTTAGTACTTTTAAATCTTCAAAAAAAAATGAATTTATATGTAGCAGCCCTTTAACCAAAATTATGAGAGGATATGATGAGGGTTCTCTATTTTGTCTCATAATTTTTTTATCCATAATCTAAGGTGTTACTTAATTAAATTAAAATTAAAAAATTAAGGTGAGACTTAATTTCAGACTAATGCAAATTGAAAACAGTTATAAGAAGTAATCTACAATTATTTTTCATCTGTTTCCAGGATGATTTCCTATTACGTCACTACGACAAAGGACCATGTAAAAACAAGCTGGGACACTCACGAGCATCCGTACTATGGCATCGCGCACAGGTACTAATATTACATTTATTTTTTGAGGCAGAAAAACGGCAAAACTGTGCATAGTTAAAAAATAAGGCAATTCTGTTCAATACCTTATGAGATAAAAAAACTTTTTAAAATGACCTATTCCATTAAATTAAACTACTTGATAGTAGTTCTAATGAACAATGGTCACCGTTTGTCTCTTCCGATTTTCACAAGATTCTTCTCATTTACCAAAGTTATAAGAGTGCCCTGAGTTTCTCTTAACACTTGACTTTAACAAGAGCTTCCTTGAAAATTAATAATAATTCTCACACATTCACACAACGTCATCTAGTCCCAAACTAAGCAGAGCTTGTACTATTAGACAATGGATAAACATACTTAAATACTTTTTTTTTGTAAATACATACATATTATACATAGAAACACTCAGACCAATTCAAACAATCATGTTGATGCATACAAAGATTTGCATTGAGCGGGAATCGAACCCGAGACCTCTGCGTAATGAATGAAGATACCATGGCGAATCTACCTTAGTCTACTTTTAGTCCATCCTGACGTATTTTTTTAACCACTCTATCAATTCGTATAATATTAACGTGTTCGTTTTACTTTACAGGTGGTTGGTATATTCGCTGGCTTTGGTCTACTGTTACTCGTAGCCAGTCCCTTACTTCTGCTTGCTGCACCTTGCATCGTCTGCTGTAAATGCAGGTGAGTAATTTTATTATGGTTAATGTCCCACTGCAGGAACGGGCTTTCTCCTGTGACGGAGGGATACTTGGCCTACTAATACCACGCTAGCCAGACGGATTGGTATAGGGTTTAATTTCAAGTTTTCCTTCTTTTTATTTCCTAAAGATAATATTTACGGATAGTCCCTTAGTCTGTTTTTACGACACCCATGGAATGAGATGGGGTGGTGACATATTGTGTTCTTACTTCGTCACCACACGGAGCTTGAATTTAACAGCCTGATAAATGTAAAAAGAGAAGGGCAGGAAGGTTCTCGAATGGAAACCGTGTACCATAAGCCTTTGTGAAGTGGTCGGACCATTAAGCCGCTGGACTGATAAAGATGACTTTCATCTAAGTCATCATCCTCCTGCCCTTATCCCATATACACTTGGGGTCGGCGCAACATGTATGCTTTTCCCATTCATCTCTGTTTCCTGTCATCTCTCTCTTCCTAGCCATATCATCCCTCACACAATCCATGCATCTCTTCTTCGGTCTACCCCTCCCCTTGTACCCGTCCACTTCCATAGTTAATGCCTTCCTTACTATATAACTTTCATCCCTACGCATTACATATATGAACCAGGACAAACCATTTCCTCGTAGCCTGTCAATAATTCGCGCAACTTTCATCTCAGTACCAGTGATGAAATTAGTTGACAACCTACAATCTTATTATTCCGAAATGTTTACTTAGCCCATCTCTTTTATACGATTGCCCTTGAGTTTGCCTCCATACAAAAACGGTCCATATATCCAAATATAAATAGAGAAAATCTTGACCACGCTATTTATATAGGTTGGTATCGGGTTCTGCTTCAAGTTTTCTTTCTTTATTACATACTGCTAAATTTACGACACCCTCAAAATGACACCTTGTACTCATTCCCCTGCACCTTTCGGTTATTAAATAACACCTTTATTCAATTTTCCAGATTGTGCAATCCAAGTACGAAAAATCTTGAGGAGGTGGACGAAATCGACAGCATCACCCCGGGTAGAGAGGATGACGATAACGAAATCACACGCGCCGACAGGTACCTGTCCGACTGACGTACGACCAGATACTAAGCCATAGACTATTGGACGTAGAAACGTCAATTTAAATGACACACGGGCTTTTGAGTCCCGCTGCAATATAGGAGCTTTATGGTCCTAAGATGACAGAGAAAGAACAAATTAGTTATTCTAATGAATACATCAAATTTTCTTGATATATATGCAACTAATTCCACAATGATATGTAATAGCTTTAAGACTCCGGTTGCTTTTAAAACATTTTTGAGACAGTATCAACTCTTGGAGTCGAAGATTAGCATCTTTGAAAATGTCTGGCACCAAGTTGATTTTCTTTAATCATGTATGATGGATTCCTTAACCTCATATTTACTGTTTAGTTTTATTATTCGTCATTTATAAAGTGTAATATTTTCCAGTGATTACAGATAATAAATATCCATAATTTATGCAAGCAGAATGTTGACATGCAGGATATTATCCACTGATTAGACTTGTGTTGCCATGGATAAAAAATATTGTTTGCCCAATATTTCGTAGTCGTGACGTCAGTAGATCATTTTCAATTTGCATTACTTCATTCATACAGTATGTCAATAAAGCAAATTAAAATTATATTTTAATTAATTCAAGAACTAAAAACTGGCTGTTTATTTTTTACTAAATGTGGATTGTCGAAGGATAAAATTAAGAATAAAACTTTATATTCATGATCACAGTAGATACAAAAGTATTTTTAGCAGATCTTATATGACGGCTACATGCAGTGTTAATAAAGAAGAATTATTATCTATTGAGATAAAAGAAATGTACAACAACTGCAAGTACTTTCTAGTGTATGTACGTATTTTAATACCATCAGTAATCAAGACAAACTTTAAGATTCAATTAGACCTCCGATTGACGACCGCTAATACGGAATGTAAAGGACCTCGAAGAAAAATTCGGGGGTCCAGAAAATTACCGATTGTGAAAAGAGTATATAACTTTATCTCGATATTTATTGTATTTGAGTATAGAAATATATCTGATTATATTTTTAAATAAAACTGTTAATATGTTTTATTTTACTGACTGAGACTTAATTATTGATGACTTTATAATAAAAGGAGGTGATACTTAAAGAATATGTACATTACGGACTATTATAACAAAAGCTGTGAAGATCTCATGAAAACAGGGAAAACGAATGTCCGCCATTTTAATGTATATGTGCTGCCATCTATACATTACAATTCTATTCTACACTTTGTGTAGTACATATTGTCTATGAAAATTGTTATTTTAATACTGTATATTCAATTATCTATGGTACATTGGCGCATTTTATTCACGATTAAGTAAGATTTAAAAGTACTTATTTAAAAGATAAAATTGATGTAAAGATATTTGTTTACTTTCTTGTATATACAATTCTCTTAGTGTAAACATTAATTGTTTTTTGGGCCAAATTTAGAATTGAAAATATTGTCATTGATAGTCCAATGTTTTATGTACTGAACAATAGACAGTCTAGAAGTAAAAAAATACTATACAGCAATATTTGGAAAGTTACAAGTATGGTAATAGATTTGTTTCATCTATTTATATATAATAAACTAGCAAATAAGGACATACAAAACTCTTTACAGCAGAGAATACAACAAAATGGAATAACAAGTATATTTATGAATGTTAGTGTAACTGCAATGCAGTATGTCGGAGTATAGAGCCTCTGTTCGTTTTAATTAAAATCAAAAACTTGTCTGTTAACTTTGAACATCTGGGGAGTCATACCAAAAGACAGTGGGATTTTATCTTCAGATAATCCATTACCTACATTATAAAATGTACAGGTATACCTGAAACTTTTTAAAGCCAATGGCATTCCTGTCTTTGAAAACTAAAATTTAATTATATGATTTATAGGGAACATTCTTATTACACTCAATGTTACTTCTTCATTGTACAAACATAACATTCTATCATGATTCTCATGACAACACACTAAAATGTCAATGGTAAAGTTATCCCCATTATACACAACTGTCTTGTAAAGTGATTTTAGAAGCTCAAGCAAAACTTTTAAAAATACCTTAGTAGTAAGTTAATTTAGATTACGTTCATTGATTTACAAAAAACCAAAGATACACACTCCACTTCCCAAAAACGTCCGCAACAAATGGGCGCATTGTGCACTCTTTTTAAATTAGTATCGCGTTGTTCTACCGGCAAACGTCAATCATTAAATTTTATTGCTTTATGTGCATTACTTTTTAAATACAACTTTATGTCATGCGTGTAAGATTGAATTTGAAAAAAGAAATATGTTTACGATATTACTATACGTATTTATTGCGTATGTTTAATTTGGTGACACTTTTGGCTGTTAGTTTTGTTTGAAAATGTGCATCTAGGGTTTTTTATAAATCAATGATTACGTTCCATAAAACAAATAGCGGCAGAAAATACACGCACCGCCACCGCATCTCACTACACAGAGCCTTAAAATTAACTTATTTTATAGTACGTAAAATATTTATGACTAATGTAAATAAGAAATAATATTGTACTTAATTTTATAGTTCGAGGATCGATGACGTCATTTAGTAATTGGCAACATTAATAATAATAATATTTTTCTCGAACTACCTTCATATTGTAAATCTTTTTCTATATTAATAGTGTTGCAAGGTAATAACATGATTTTAGGAATATCTTAAATGTGTTAAATGATTGTGTGTAGGGATTAATAGAAGAGACGTATTTTTATCGGGAATAGATGTAGGTATGTATTTTTTTTAAACTGATATTAATAATTAGACTCCATCGATCCTTTGTAGCTTGTATTAGCAAGCTAGTTAAAGCATTTGTAGATTTAATCAAAAATTGTCAGTAGGTGACTTAAACATTGTAAGCAAAAAGTTATTTGTACAGTTATAAAACCTACAATATTAATTATATTTCAAACAAGTTATATTTTTAACTTTACTAGTTGCTTAACTCATACTTTGAGAAAATATTGTTCAAAGTATGTTTCGTTATGTATAAAGAAGAAAGATTTACTTAAATTATTCTGAATATATATGTAGGTATTATAAATGTACAATAACTTTTATTCTAATGTATCTCATTAAGTTGATTGTAAAATGACTTGTCTATGGTATTGAAAGGCTTTCATTTATAATACTATATTATTGTTTGTGGTAGGTGCAAATATAGATTTAGAACATAGTGACATAGCTGGTCAAAGTATTGAACACAAATAAATATATAATATTTGCATTTACCATTTAATAAAGTCAAGATATTGTAAATAAAAAAAAGAAGAAAATTTATTTTTTGTTATTGATTGTACTTCTTTATTTTTGTGTTCGACGAACTTATTTCCGTTACTATAATTAATAAAAAAGAAAGATTTTTCGGATAAATCTTTACTATTCCTTTTGTTTTTCTTTTTTCTTATCTGAATTGCTGTCACCTTAAAACTTATTCTATAAATAATATTTACTATGTACCAAAGAAGGTGTCATCATAACAGCCCATTAATGCCCCACTGCAGGGACGGGCCTCCTCCAGTCACGAAGGGATACTTGGCCTACTAATACCACGCTGGCCAAACGGATTGGTATAGGGTTTAATTTCAAGTTTTCCTTCTTTTTATTACGTAAAGATAATATTCACGAAAAGGAGAAGAATATTCAAAGAAGGTGTGCAGATTACATTTCGAGATGAGGTCTATGTCCTGCATATTTTGGTTAATATGATGGTAGGACTATCACAGTGATGATTAACTTAAAATACCTAATATTGCTAACTCTTCAGAGCCCATGAGGAAAAGGTAATAGACTATAAGGCTTCTTGTACCTAATAACAAGTCTGACCAGCATACTTATACTTGACAATTTCTCTTCTTTGGGAAACATATTATGCAATGGAACTTTTTGAAACCAATCTACGCTTTCGCTGCCTGTGTTGCACCGATTTTGTATGTTGAAAACAAGACATTATTTAATTTTGTATATTATTCTCCTGAGTCTGGCTATTCTTTATGCCCAGTATGTGTATGTTTGTAAAGGTCCCATCAACTAAACTCCCACCCACAAAAGAAGTCTTGTAGTTATTTATAAGGGAGAAACTGGATCATGCAAGGTGATATTTGCAGGAGGCCTATGTCCAGAGATTGAGTGATATTATGATGATGATGATTTATATTCTCCACAAACCATTTTGATTAGCACAGCATTCTGAGGCAAATTCTCACACTTTGTGGAAGATGTCAACAGTGGAGTCTACATGGATAACAACATAATATTATCTGCTAATGTGACTATGAAACTAATGAACACCCTTACTGCCTTGCGCCTTGCATTGGTCATCTGAGATAAAAAAAAGAAATAATGCCAATAGGAACTTGCAAAAGTAAAAACTATAATAAAATCTAAATAACTATATTTACATCATACAACAAAAAATTAATCACCAATTCCTCTTCAATCCAGCAGTACAGTCAAACAGCAAACCGTTTTTAAACTCTCCTCGCATATCCAACATGTAATGCATCCATTTGCTTTTAATTTTCAACGGCAATTGCACTTTAGCCACCGCTCTTGTTTCTTTGGAGCAGACATTTTCAATTGGTACCGTCATCATACGGTTCTTGCCAAATGGTGTGTATGTGACGAACGTTAACTGCTTGCCACCCTTTTTTAGTACTAGATAGCGAACTGAACGTAAAGTGTACATCCATATCATGAAGAGTGTGCCACCACCTGTAAAAGATAATATTAACTTCATACAAATCTAACAAAAGACTGAAAATAAGTAACTTAAACAATCTTACTCCCAGTAAACCACTATACATTACACAACAACCTGTTAATGCTGCACTGCTGGGGTGAGCCACCTTGTGTGACTGCGGAGTACTTGGCCTACTTTTACAACACTGGCCAGACAGAATAATGTCTATAAATGAACTGGATAATAACACACTATATTCTTACTCTGCCTTAGAGAATATACATTTATGCAGATATTATTATCTATCTCACTAATTACTATCAATGGTGACATGGGTACAAAATAGATTAAAGCATACAACATGTATACTAACCAATAGCCAAAGAAACAGCTCCCAAGGTGTTTCTATATTTATTTTCTCCCAGATTTATCTTCCTAAACCACGGTGTATTTTCGTCTACAGTAGATTGATCAACAGGCGCATCTCTTAATGTAGTGAAAGCAAATACACCTAAGTACGACCAAAACATATACTGGACTGCAGCAAAGATATTCATATACATAAAAAACTTGGGATTTTCGTATTTAAATAAGATTACATCCTTTATTACATTTGTATTCACATCATGAATAGTTTTGTTAACAACAGTACTGTAAGTCGCCCGGTTTGCCGTTTTAATGCAATTATTAACAGGTGATAGGCATTTTGCAGGAAACCGCAAATAAGAAAGGCATTTAACAGCAACAGAACGATGAATTAAAAGGGACATTTTAGCAATTAAAGCTTTATTTCACTATTCATATTCACAAAAACATTTTTAGTAGTTAACCTTTATGGAGGAACTGTCAGTCAGTGTCAAGTCAGCTGTGGGATTCTAGTCCGTAGACAAGTGACACAATAATAATAACTATTTTGGCTGCATTACATTTAATTTATTTTGCACAGAAGAACTGAGACGGAGAATTTATCTATTTATAAATAACTAGCTGACCCGTGCCCACTTCGTTAGGTGGCGAAAAAAAGCGTCACTTTTTAAAATATTTTTTATTACTGATCCACTCCTATTAGTCATAGCGTGATACTACATTTATATAGCCTATGACACTCCCCGATAAACGGTCTATTTAACACAGAAAGAATTTTTAAAATCAGTTCAGTAGATCCAGAGATTACCCCCTACAACGTCACAAACACACAAACTTTACCTCTTTAGAATATTATTAACCCTCTACTTCATATGGGCCCATATATGGTATGCCGATTTTGTTGTTGTTTTATTTCCAAACAAATAATAATTAAGTCATTCCACATTGTTAAATCCATGTAATGGTTAAGTAACTAAAAGAAAACATACTCAGTTGGTCTATGATTTGATGACATTTAGGAAAAATTTTACTTTTGCGCGGGTAGTCAGTGAAACAAAATACGACTGCCTGACATACATTTTTGAGTATCAAAAACAAAAACGAAACGTAAGTATTCAGGAAAGGTAAAATTATATTTCTAAAGTCAATACTTCCTTCTTTACCTATAAACAATGATTTTCTTACTTTTTACGTATTTACTATGCTTTTCATCCACTTTTATGTCAATACCATATATGGGCTCATATGCAGCACGACGTAAATACGTTTGAACATATATGGTATCGTATGCATTCTGACTTATATTCATAACGAATAAAAAATTCAAGTGCAAGTATGTTTTTAGCTTTTTTTTCATTGCCTTGTCATCACTCCTGTTTTTTTTTTGCTTTTGTTTGGTAGAATAGGTTCTGCTTGTTTTTATGGGAAAAAAATATGCTAATCCTATTGCGGGTGACGGTCAACTTAGTGACGACCGTGAGTTGGATTCCGATAGCAAAATATCTTCAATACCTGTTTCATTCAGAAGACCCATTATTATTCCTAAAACTGATGATAAAAGTTTGGATGAAGATAATGTTCCTCTAGCAAAAAAGTGACTAAGAAGCCTCGCAAAAAGTCAGCTGCTGACGGAATGGGACTCCAAATATCTGGATCCATACAATCCTGGCAACTTCTCCTTCACGGGCGATATTGAGCTGCCTTCATGCATTACAGAGGTGAATACACCAGCTGAACTTTTAGTTTTACTTTTAGTGGTGGTTCGCTGTCTAAACCTGGTACACCCGTATCTTCTAAAAGGATGACAAAAAATGCCAGAGCGATGCTAAGACTTTCCTTTGGGCTGTGTCAGAACAGATAACATTAGACATTGGCCTATGTGGCAGAAAAACGTCAACATTGCATAGTATGTTCTATGAAGACATACACTAAATGTACAAAATGCAAAGTTTTTCTATGCTACAATGATAAAAGAAACTATCTCATTACATTCCACGACTAACAATAAAATATATTATAACCTCGTTAGATATTATGTACACTCTGTCTATAAAGTCCTGAAAATAAATGAGGCCGCCACTGTGCTACACGTAGCAACCCTATTTAGTCTGAGAAAATAGTTTTCATACTAGTAATTTAATTTTATTGAAATAAAATAAGTAATTTTGAAACACATTATATCTAATACTCAGGTAAGAAATTCACACAACTCATAATGAGATAATTCATTTCATTGGTTGAAACCCTAAGTGATTGAGAAATTTGAATGATTGTTATAACATGACCTTTATAGAAGAGTGTTAGCCCTTTAAACATTTTAGATGACGATGTTTTATTTCTGTTTAATATGCGCTATAGTCAAGCCATTTTAAATTTTGACAGTTGTTTTGAGCCATAAAATGTAACATTGTAAGAAATATGAGCCATAACGTAATTTTTGACTTCTGCAAAACAATTATGTCCTATGGTTTTAATTTTAGTGCTGCTACTATATGGCTGCTGGCACATGTATACCAAACTTAAAAAACTAAACTATAAATCGATTATCGATTAATCGCTTGTTATCTAAATCGATAAATCTCTTAATCGATTTCATACACCAACCCTAAACTACATGAGTCAAAATTCACCTATTAGAATGGTATGGGTATTAGAATAAATTAACGGATTGAATCAGAGTAATAAAAACGCATGTACACAGTTAACAAGGAGATTTATTAATCGCTTTCATCATAGGATTTTTTAAATATTCGATGTTGAGATAACTTTCGTTGCCACCTTCATGGTCATCACTAAAGCTTTCTTTGCTGCTGCTATTATCGTCAGTATTTGCCCAAAGGTGACGTCCTCTCTTGTAGTATTCTGATTGGAGCTTCTCGACGCGATGGCAACTGTTTTTCCAAGTTTCAGCTGTGATGGCTGCTGAAGGCCCTTTTAGAAATTGCCAACATTTTGTGACCTGCGGGAACATAAATAGTTACTTGTTAGTGATGATTTTATAAAATATTCTGTTAATTTATATATCAATTCATCATCATCATAATACTTGGGCTACTGGTACCACGCTGGCCAGACGTATTGGTATAGGGTTTTATTTCAAGTTTTCTTTCTTTTTATTTCATAAAGATAATATTCACGGACAGTCCCTTAGTCGGTTTTTACGACACCCATGGGATGAGATGGCGTGGTGATATATTGTATTCTTCCTTCGTCACTACACGGAAACTACTGATTTACTAACAATTCTAATATTATTATTAAAAAAGATTTGATTATTGGTTTATTTGGAGGGGCGTATAGAGGAGCAAAGCGCAAAGAGGAGTAGAAAGGGAAAATAGGCTAGAAACTATTATTTTAACTATTTTATACAGTTAATAATGAGAAAAATTACTATACAAAAGAATATGCTTTATTATACAGGTTAACTTGTATGAAGAATGATAAATAATGTCTTTCCTTAGTTCTTCAGGCAAATCTCGATTTTTATATTACTAGGGCATTTCTTGTAGGCCTATTGCATTTAAAATTTTGCGTAGAACTTCAAGACTACAATTAAAATCCATCACAGTTCTAGCTATCACCTGCAACTATCTGAGGGTTGGTTGGAGCCTGAAATTTTACAAAAGTTATGTTGATTGAACATTTGATTATACTTTTACAATAAATTTAGACATACCTAGACAAAATACAGGCAAAGAATGGGATGGAAAGAATACCTGCAATACCTAACTAAAATTTATTCAGTGTTAAATATTAACTAACAAGATCTCATTTAACATGGAGTTACTAAGAACTAAATAATAAATATTAATAAATTAATAAAATATTGCAATTAATTATTCATAGTGAACAATACACATAGCAACCGTAATATAGACATAAAGCAATTAATTCAAATTCAAAATTGGGATAAATCTTGACTGTATTATACTAATGCAACTGATAATGTATCAACAGAATAGGTCGTACTACAATATTTCTTACTTTCAATGACAATCTTACCTAAAAATATGCTATGTACGCAATGCCTGTTTTTGGTCTCTAAATCGCAAATGGAGTGAATATATTACTTGAGACAGATTACAAAACACAGTAACACGATTACATACCCATCAAAGTTGCAGTTCGCCCATAAATATCATCAAAATCACATAAAATTTGAGCAGCTTCGTGCTCCGTCAAACATCGTTAAAGAACTTTAAAAATCACTTCCCACGTGCCACTTTGATTTACTCTACTCATTCTTTATGTTGTTCTTCGTAAGTCAGTATTAGTTTATTGTAGATTAATGAACTTATAAAAATCACAAAATGAAAACCGTTCCGCAACTTCTACTCGATGACAGCTCATGTACAAGTCTATTTTGAATTTCAGTGTTGCCAGACACATGAACAATTTAGTTCCTCAAACTTTAATTTCTTGACTTTATAGACAACCTGTAGGTAATGTTCCTTTTCTACTTAGTTATTGACTGCATACGATACCATATATGTCCGATCGAGATTTTGTCTAAGTGCATACGAGCCCATATATGGAATCTTATTTTTTTTTCTACATAAAACTACTTTTTTATTTTTATTAGATTTATATATATATATATATTTTTCTTAATATTATTTAAATAAAGCCATATCCACAAAGAAAAATTTTTTTTTTCATCTCCTTAATAATTCATGCAGTAGAGGGTTAATAAAGTACAAAAGTCTATATAGTATAGATTACCCAACGGACTCCAAAAGGTAGAGGTATTTAGAGGAGGTCAATTGTATGTACAGCAATGTACTTCAATTTGACTGATATGACGATAATTGATAATGATATAAACGAATTGGTTCGCAATAAGTGAGCAGTGTGGGTTTTTTTTTATATTTTGAAAGAACAGATGACTGTTTAATGATTTAAAAAAAAAAAATGTAGTTTGCTTTATCATACCCGGAAGGCATCCATATGAGGGATCTCAGTCTCACAACAAAAATATACAGTCTTATTATAATGGAGAAGTTTAATAATCTACCTGCTAGGTAGTATGAAAAGAAATGAAAATATTTGAACAGTTCGAGGGAGGTTTTAACGATTAATTTGTAATGGAGTTATTATTTTCTAAAAGTTATAAGATCAATCCTTGGTTCTCTGCCATGAGTACTTGAGTGTCTTGTTTCAAAGTGGTAAACCCTGTCGTACCCCTTCTTCTCTTCTCCTTTATTGCACCATTCCATACTTTCAGTAGAGTAAAGTAGTGTATTCTAAATTGCACTAACTTCTATCGCTTAAAAGTTTGCAAACAAATAGAATTAATCATCATAATAATATTATGGTGTATAGCTCTGGCCAACCTCTGAGCCTAGCGCTCTTTGGTTTTGAATAACAACATTGCCGTAGTAAATTAAAAAAAATAAACACTCTTCTTTATGGTTATTCTTGGCGTCTTCGTAGTACCTACGTTGTTGCATTGCGGTCGTGGAATTGCAAAATAATTACAATTATTAGAAAATGTTATTTTATAGCAACGGACATAATTAGATTGGGATTTGTTCTGGTCTCCAGACAAAGGCTGTTTAGCGTTAATCGCTGGCGATTAATAAGTACCTCTAACAAGATGGCTGATATAAAGGTAAGTAAAGCATTTGGCGGCATTTTGATCGTTAACGGCCAAATTCGTAATGTTTTTACTTACGAAATTGTTAATTGTACAAAGTTGTTAAAAATGACGATTTCCTATTATAACGAACATGTTCTATTTTCAGACTAACACTCATTTCAGCTGTTAAATTTGATAATAAATGAAATTGGTGTGTAGACAATACTGCCAATAAAAACGTTACAGGTCTATATTCATATTATTGTTATTTATTTAAATGTTTATTTGTACCTTGCCGATTATTATCAATTACGCACCATTTACTTTTATTTGCAATACACATCTACCCTCAAAAAACTAGCAAACATACTAATTTTCAAAGCATGTTTTTTAATTATTTATTTTTTATTAATTATTTGTCATTTGTTAAATGTATGTGGCATGGATAAATTAAACTAATTAATTTCATCATTCATACTGATATGACAGTGTAATAGTTTTTAATTATCAGGGTTTAATTTTAGTTCAACACTTGTCCTTTCATATTTTCACAATTGTTTGATGTGTGTAGTAATTCTCTAAGAACTCATATTGATTGTAAATCATAATGCCCCACTGCAGGGTCTGGCACTTACACCACATTTTCCGATTATTTTGAAACACGGTTTTACATCAAGTTCATTAAGAGTTTGCGTGAACTAAGGAATGATAAACATAGTATAACCATAGTACATACAAAATAACACCACATTCTAAATTTTACAAGTTGTAAAATTCTGAAAGTCCCTCCAAGAATTAAAACTGCTTTGATATATCTACCCAATTTGTGTTTATATATTTCCTGCACTAAAATTTACTTATGAAATTACTGGCACAGCTTATTATTTTTTATAATGTGATAGTCAATTTTAGTACATCTATTTTAGAAGTAATGGCATGGCAGCTTTCATAAACTTACAGATTGCTTACCATCTGACAAAAAAGAGTTAATCTGTGAGACAATTTACAAAAAAAATTGTTTCATCTGTTCTCACTAAGAACTTTTTTCATATGATTAGTGACTTTTCAAAATATTTAAGTATTAAATGATAACATGAGCAATTATGTACTTAACTACCTTTCTCCTCTTTTTAGGAGTACTTTAGAATTTGTGAAAAAAAAGACTAGACTCTGTACCACAAAAAAATATGTCTGTCCCTTTTATCTGGTGATAGTAACTTTACGTTAGGGTGTATACAACTTTAAATTTACTCACCTCATTGTATTTCATTCTTTTTTCAATAATAGACTTAATTTGTTATCTAATTTTGGCTGTGCTGCTATTTTGCTTGCTGCTTCATACCAAACTTTGTTTGTCTTTTTCTAAGCTGTTGTCAAAAAGTCAGAAAACAATTTAAAATAGGTACAATTTTTATAAATGTGAGATTTGTTTAATAAAAAAATATAATTGTTTTCCAGGCAATGTTTAACAAGATGAATAGCGCATCACAAAATGGCACAGCGGACGCGGCGCCGGCGCCACCCGCCAAAGGTGGCAAAGGCACCATAGAGAAAATATATCAGAAAAAAACGCAATTGGAACACATACTTCTTAGACCCGACACATATATTGGATCCGTTGAGCGGACTACAGAGAACATGTGGGTCTTTGATAAGTCTAAAGAATGTATGGTTCAGAGGGAATTGACTTTTGTGCCAGGTAAAATTGTATTTTGCTTTCTGTAACATAAGTTTATGTTCTACAGTTTTCTTCTGGAAATACCATTTCTAATATTTTAATATAGGCATTATAAGTGTAGGAAAAGCAAACTTTTAGCAGGGAATTATTTATGCAGCTCATAAAGTTCTGAATTACCAAATAACTTTTTTTTACAGGTTTATATAAAATATATGACGAAATATTAGTAAATGCAGCTGACAATAAGCAAAGAGACCCAAAAATGGATGTAATTAGAATTGACATTAATCAAGAGCAAAATACAATATCAGTTTATAATAATGGATGTGGAATCCCAGTAGTTATGCATAAGGAAGAAAAAATGTTTGTACCAACTATGATTTTTGGACACCTTCTTACATCTTCAAACTACAATGATGAAGAAGAAAAGGTAACTGGTGGTAGAAACGGTTATGGTGCAAAGTTGTGTAACATCTTTTCTACCAAATTCACTGTGGAAACTGCTTCCAAACAGTACAAAAAACATTTCAAACAAACTTGGGGCTCAAACATGACTAAGGCTTCTGAACCTAAGGTTAAAGAAGCTGGCAAGGATGACGATTTTACGAAAGTAACATTCAGCCCAGATTTAACAAAATTCAAAATGGAAAAATTGGAAGATGATATTGTAGCTCTTATGTCTAGGAGAGCATATGATATTGCAATGTCGTCCGCAGGCGTCAAGGTATATCTCAATGGAGAGAGGCTAAAAATAAATAAGTTTAAAGACTATGTAGATTTATACATAAAAGGAAAAGAAGACGAAAATGGGCAACCATTGAAAGTAGTTTACGAGAAAGTAAATGATAGGTGGGAATTAGCTCTCACAATTTCTGACAGAGGCTTCCAACAGGTCTCATTTGTTAACTCCATTGCCACTACAAAAGGTGGCAAGCATGTAGACACAGTATCTGACAGCATTGTAAAAAATGTACTAGAAATATTAAAGAAGAAAAACAAAGGGGGGGTTAATATAAAACCTGTTCAAGTAAAGAACCACATGTGGGTCTTTGTCAACTGTCTGATTGTAAACCCAACCTTTGATTCACAAACAAAAGAACACATGACACTTCAGGCTAAAAGTTTTGGTTCTAAATGTAATTATTCTGAAAAATTTATAACTGCAGTAACAAAATGTGGTCTTATGGAGTCTGTACTCACATGGGCCAAGTTCAAAGCACAGACGGAACTTGTAAAAGCATCAGGGAAGAAACAAAGTAAATTGAAGGGTATACCTAAACTGGAAGATGCTAATGACGCAGGTACCAAGAATGCACATTTATGTACCCTCATTCTTACTGAGGGAGACTCTGCCAAGACATTGGCAGTGTCAGGACTCAGTGTAGTCGGCAGAGATCATTATGGAGTCTTCCCACTGAAGGGTAAACCTCTAAATGTAAGAGATGCGTCTCACAAGCAAGTATTAGAGAATGTAGAAATAAATAACCTGATAAAAATTCTTGGACTCCAGTACAAAAAGAAATACAATTCCGTTGATGACTTGAAAGCTCTGAGGTATGGTAAAATGATGATAATGGCTGATCAGGATCAGGATGGATCGCATATTAAAGGTTTGATCATCAATTTCATTCACCATAACTGGCCAGAATTACTAAAATTACCATTTCTAGAAGAGTTTATTACGCCCATTGTGAAAGCTAAGAAAAAAGACAAAGAAATATCATTTTATTCATTGCCTGAATTTGAGGAATGGAAGAACAATACAGAGAACCATCACACATACAATATAAAGTACTACAAAGGTTTGGGTACCTCGACTTCGAACGAGGCTAAAGAATACTTTCAGAATATGGAGAGACATCGTATCAAGTTTAGGTATGGTGGTCCGACAGATGACCATCACATTGAGTTGGCTTTCTCTAAGAAGGGTGCTGACCAGCGTAAAGAGTGGTTAACCAACCACATGGATGAAGTAAAAAGAAGAAAGGAAATTGGTCTTCCTGAAAGATATTTGTATACTAAAGATACAAAAGCTGTTTCATATTCAGATTTCGTCAATTTGGAGCTGGTTCTCTTTTCTAATGGCGACAATGTAAGGTAAGCAAACTAGAAAAATCAAAATTCACTTTATTAAATCTTATCATAATCAGGTGTTGGTTCAGAGATTTAATTATTAACTTACCTATTTCTAGATCTATACCTTCAATGGTAGACGGCTTGAAGCCTGGGCAACGTAAGGTGATCTTCACATGTATAAAACGTAATGACAAACGAGAAGTTAAAGTTGCTCAACTGGCTGGTTCAGTTGCTGAGCATTCTGCATATCATCATGGTGAGTTATTAAAATTTATTTTACAAAACAATTTAAATATGTTGCCTTCATTTCTGGGTTGTATTCGCTATTTCCATCAGGCTCTATAAGTTCATATAGCCATGTTTTAAAAAAAATCTGTATACAAATAAGTCTGAACGGAGTAAACATTTTTTTCTTCTTCAGAAAAGACCTAAAATAAAAAAATACATAATAGGTTTGTGTAATGGTGGCGGCCGGGTGGCGGGTATGAAAGCACATAAGTAGTCTTTTAACCAAACAACATACACCTTTTCTTAAAGTAAATTAATTAAATTGCTAAAATACATTATGTTAAATAGTACATTTCTAATGCCGTTTATTATTTTCCGAAAGTTGATTAACTACCTAAAAAATTGATCAATTTACGAGTCTTGTTATTTTCCGATTAATCAATTTGACTAATGCATTATGTTTTGATATTTTCCAGGTGAACAGTCACTAGCTATGACCATAGTGAACTTGGCACAAAACTATGTGGGCTCAAACAACATCAACCTGCTTGAGCCACACGGTCAGTTTGGTTCTCGACTTTGTGGAGGCAAGGACTCTGCAAGCCCCCGTTACATTCACACTCTTATGTCTCCACTCACAAGGCTTATATTCCATCCACATGATGACCCACTGCTTGTTGTAAGTAGATATTTACTTATTATACTTTTTAGCAAGTCATATTCTATTTATATGGCCTATGGTTATGGTTCGGAACACGACCATGTCAGATAAGACATCCACAAGAAACTCTGCTAGGTTCCTATCGCTCTTTTGGTGATCACTTCACAAATATTATTTTATTTAGTAAATAGATAAAGGTATTTGATATGGAGACAGACAGTAGAAACAAAAAAAAGGTGTATCAAAATAAATTCTGTGCTATTTGTGTATGTAAATTTTATGTTGGTACAGTAAATATCTTGTTTAGTTATGCTTCAACAAATATTTCTAATATCTGTGTCTTATATGTAAATTAATATGTTTGCAGCATGATTTTGAAGATAATCAGAAGATTGAACCTATACAGTACATTCCTATTCTACCCATGGTTCTCGTCAACGGCGCTGAAGGTATTGGCACTGGCTGGTCTACTAAAATACCTAATTATAACCCTAGGGATATCTGTGAAAACTTGAGGTAAGTTTAAACTCTATTATGTTTATAATGACTTAACATTAAATAAATATGTAAACAATAAGTTTTATTATTTTATTTGGGAAGCTTACAGCTATGATACAAATAGTACTTAAAATTAGTTTAATATATGCCAATAACAAGCATCCACATATTAAAAATATATTTAAAGTTTGTTTTGACATCCAGTCGTCCTTTGCCTTTAAGACAAGAATCTGTGGATCACACATTGTCTTGGGTAGGATTTAAACACGCAACCGCTACCGCTTCTAGTTTACTTGATCAATCGATTTTTAAATAAAGTAAATTGCAGATTACTATATCTTGTGTTACTTACGAATAAGTGTATTTTTTACAAACTCACTGAAGAATGTAAAAACATATGTACAGTTTCAAAATATGTATGGACTTTATGGTTTTTATACCACAGGCGTATGTTAGATGGTGACGAACCGAAACCGATGCATCCTTGGTACAAAAACTTCCGTGGTACCATCGAGGGTTTCGGAGACAAATACGTCATATCCGGCGAAGCAGCCATATTGCCTGGAGATAAAATAGAGATCACTGAACTCCCTGTGGGAACGTGGACACAGAATTATAAGGAAAATGTGCTGGAACCTTTACTTGGAACTGATAAAACTAAACCTGTCATCTCTGAATATAAGGTAAGAGTATACATACATAAAGTCGCACTTTATTCCCATGTTGGTAGGCAGAATCCTTAGCAGTCACTCCCTACCATCATTCATCATGATCCTCAAACCCATTGCTTTCGAGATCTACCTATGCATTTGACTAATTATATCCCTGCGAAATAGGTTTTGGGCGTTCCCTACCCATATTACGTGAGTGTGTCGTATTACGCGTTTTACGTATTACGCGTTATGTGTCATAACCAACTTAAAATACTTCTTAGATCAGATTATTTTATTAATCAAAATGAATAATGAATTAAATATAAAGTATTATATTCATTACAATGCATATTATTTAACCTATATAGCTTAGGTATAACTGAAAATTTCGAAACGGAATATTAAACAAATGTATTTTTATGTGTACAGGATTACAACACAGATACGACAGTACGTTTCGTAGTGACCTTACTGCCGGGGAAACTGGCCGAAGTGGAGGCCGAGGGGGTACACAAGGTGTTTAAACTGCAGACTACATTATCTCTCACTTGCATGAATGCCTTCGATCACAACGTGTGCCTGAAAAAGTAAGTACTAACTTTTCACATCATTTTGTATATAATTACTTGAAATAACTCAGGATAACATAGTAACTTTTTGATTATGAAATCTGTCTTTCTTCATACTTGTATTTAATATTATTATTTAGTGAATAGAATAATGTCGTAACAGCCGACTAAGGAAAAGTATAAAACTAACATATCCTGGATGTATTTATCTAAATGTTAAATGAATATCTGATATACTTATTTAACTGCTAAATTGTAAAAAACTTCAGATACGAGAAAGTAGAAGAGATTCTCCGCGACTTCTACGAACTTAGGCTACGTTACTACGCACGTCGCAAGGAGTACCGCGAAGGACAACTGCAGGCCGAGGCAGACAAACTGTCTAACCAAGCCAGGTTCATATTAGAGAAGTGTGATAAAGGACTAACCGTCGAGAACAAGAAACGGAAGGCTATGGTGGAAGAACTTATCAAGAGAGGTAAACTAACTTATAACTTAGGTTTTATGTTTCTACGCCTGGTAAACATTTATATTTACATAATATCCATAATGCAGGATGTACATGTGAAAGGCGCAATCATTTTAACGCAAGATAATAACGCAATCATTTTAACGGAAGAGAATGCCATAAGGCATTAAGCTTACCCTTGTACATCAATTTTATTGTGTGCATAAATTATAAATAAAATAAAATAATAAGATAACTTTGATGACTATTTGAACTGTCCATTTTTAAATTGGTTTCGTCATAAAACTTATTGAAACAAGTGGAGAAAGTTTTTAAAGATGACTTATTTTTAATTTTACGATTTGTTCACCCTTTACTAAAGCAAAGTTAGAAAACCATGCCAAAAAATCAGCAGTTACTTTAACATACAACACTACATTAATTAATGTAATCTTATTGTTATACTAATTAATATATAATTTTAGGCTATGCTGCGGATCCTATAACTGAATGGAAGAAACGCGCCGTCAAAATGCAAGGTTTAAACGCGATAGACGACGAACCCGACCCAGAATCAGAGGATGAGCCTGAACCTGTACAGAATGATAAAGGAAAACCTGTTGATTCAGGTAATATTATAACTGAACAGTAAAATTGTAGCTAAATGTTCTTCAGGTACTACTGCCCCGTCAATGCACGGGCGCAATGTTTATTTATACTCTACAATAATATGCATGTATTATACATATAAACCTTCTTCTTAAACTACTATTAAAAAAGCAGCTTGAAATTTAAACATAGGGACATACCATGTATTGATGTGTGATAATATGTGGAAGTAAGGTTATCAGTGTAACAATGCTGAATGGTATGACGATTTTATTATACTTCTGTTCTGCACTCCTGTTAATTCGCTGGCGAAGGGGTTCTATATGCTGCTGCCGTGCAGCGAGGTCGCGGGCTCCAATCCCACGCAAGACGATGCGATCCACAAATATGGTCTGTAAAAGACAGGGCTTGATCTAGTAGATTTGTATTTTAAAGACTAAAAAGAGTAGTCTACAAAAAATGTTTATATTATACTAGTTATTAACTGACATTCATGGACTTAACAGAAGCGGCATTCCAAAACCTAAAGGAGGTTAAGAAGTTCAACTACCTGCTGGGTATGTCCATGTGGATGCTCACCAAAGAGAAGAAGGATGAATTACTCAAGCAGAGAGACCAGAAACTTACTGAACTTAATGCTCTCAAGTAAGTTAAATAGTTTTTATTGGTTTGTATTTAAAAATAGAGATAGTGCGTGTCATAACGTAAAAAGAGGCTTAAATAGATTATAAAAACATAGGTTCAACTCTACATTTATATGGTACTAGCTGACCCATGACCACTTCATTGGGAGGCGAATAAAACGCGTCCGTTTATTAATTGTATCATATTTCATTAGTGCTCCACTCCTATTAGTCACAGCGTGATGCTACATAGCCTATGACACTCCCCGATAAATGGACTATTCAACACAGAAAGAATTTTTAAAATCGGTTCAGTAGATCCAGAGATTACCCCCTACAACGTCACAAACACACAAACTTTACCTCTTTATAATATTAGTATAGAAGTATAGATATAGAGATAGTGCGTGTGATGACGTAAAAAGCGGAGATTAAAAAAACATAGGTACAACTCTACATTTATAAGGTATGGTTTAGAATGGATCTAGTGGTCTAAGTTACCATCCGTCACAGGAGGATGTCTCTGCAGTGAGGCATAATAGAGCTAATGAGTAGTATTTTTAAAACTTCTTGGGATAACCTTACTTACTGGGTTGGTTGCTGTCAGTAGGACTGTATGATTCACACAACAGCCAAACAAAGTTAACCACTTTGATGGTATAGTGCAGAAACAACCCAGCGACACTATATTAAGTAGTATTACTTGCAATGGCAATTGAGTTGAATTGTTTTAATGGTTGAATAATCATAGATACTCTGATATAAGTAGCGCTTGTTTGTATAAAGTGCCGATTACACTAGACTACATGTAGTGCACTACATCTTGTAGGGCACTACATCTTGTAGGACACTACATGTAGTCTTTCCATTTCTAAAACAATTACATGGAAATGGAACCTACAAGATGTAGTCTCCTACAAGATGTATTGTCCTACAAGATGTAGTGCACTACATGTAGTCTAGTGTAATCGGCGCTTAACAATAAATATTAATTGTACATTTGTCGTAATCAGAGCCAAAACCCCTGCAATGCTGTGGCGTGACGATCTCGACGAGTTACTGGTGAAGCTGGACGAGATTGAACATAAGGAGAGGCAAGCTGAAATCAATGTTAATAAGAAGACTGCTAAAGCTGCTGTAAGTTTAATAAGTTTTTATCAACTCAAACGTCCGAGCTCGCGGGCAGCTAGAGCGTCAAACGTCCGGGCCGTAACTGCGTTCCGCGCGTCATTCATGCCGTTGCCGATATAAAATGTAATTACTCCTGAACTACTACAACTACAGCAAAATATAAATTCCACTATAAAGCTAAAACTATAAGGCATCTAGGTATATTTAAATTAAAGTAGACCCATCAGCCCGAAACTCAAAAAAAAAAATATAAAGATGCAAAACTACGATAAATTTAGGCAAAAAATTTGTTTAACAAGTATTTCCGAATCTATGGTATCATATTTCTATTAAATCATTACTGCCATATTATAGTAGGTTATATAAGCTTTATTTTGATACCAAATAGGTAATAAATGGGTCCCACAATGTTGCTTAATTATCCTAAACAATCTACCCATTCCCACACGTAAGCACCCATTCCCACAAGCAATATAGCCGACCGTAAATTTAAAACAACAAAAATATTAATTGTATTCGTCATATTTTCTTCAGATAAGAACACAATAATAGTAATAATTAACTGTACTACCTATTACAACAAATATTTTAGCAATACACTTACCAAAATAACGTAATTTATTGTGAAATTGAACACAACATTAAACATTTTTACATGTCCATTTCAAGTCCAGTAAAAATATAACAAAAGACTCGCAAACCATTGCATTTTTAGATATTCTATAAGCAATAATCTTGAGGATTATTTTATGTATAACACTAATGCATTATAATAATAAAATAAAACAATACTTACATTTTAACACAGTGCACTAGAAAAAACTGGCAAAGTAGTTTTCAACTGTCAATTTTTTTTTAATATGACCATTCATAAAGAAAAAATATCCATAGATCGATAATTTGTCATAGAACCATCTAGTAGCAAGTCGACGTAACTTTAACAATGTTAAACATAGGTAAAAACTCGTTTCTAGCAACCGAGTCTAAGGGCCAGATTCAGAGACCGCACTTTGACTTTACTTTAGCAAAGTCTAGTTATTATCTCTGAATTTGAACAACATTAAAGTAATTTCTCGCATGAAAAAGTTTACTTTCATTATTTATTACTACAAAGTAAACTTTTCATGCGAAAAGATTACTTTAATGTTGTTCAAATTCAGAGATAATAACTAGACTTTGCTAAAGTAAAGTCAAAGTGCGGTCTCTGAATCTGGCCCATAGAGGCCACTATAGTGGCTTGGACGTTTGAGTGGTTATACATTACAGAATATTAAACTTTAAACTGCTATCATATGAAACATAAGACATACCAAATCTAAAAATTGCCGCCGTCTTTTAAATTTTTGACTGTTGTTTTTGAAGTGTTGTTTATTGGCGGTGGAAGCACATTCAGTAAAAAATTTAGTGCAAAATTGATCTTTTAAAGAAAACGAACATAACTATACTCAATAAAAATATATTCTTTTGTACATGCTTATCAGATGGAGAGGATAAAGGTAATAAAATATCTAAGAAGTTATTTTACAATTTAATTCGACCATGGTGAATGAGCAGTAATCACTTGCCTGTTAGTTAACTCCACGCTTATTTCTACGTATTCTTTTCTATTCAGGCCAGTAACAAGAAGAGCCGTAAGTCAATAATGGACACAACACCATCAGATCTAGGTCGCAGAGTAGAACCCAAGATATCTGAAGACCTCATCAAGAGGATACAGGCAGCGGAGAAGGCTAAGACCAGGAAAGAAACTAAAAAGGAGTATGATCCGGTATGTATAATAAAAACAACAAAATCGTAGAACAGTTGTAGGACCTCCAATCTGGGTATAGGTTGCAGGCAATCAATGGATGATGGCTGCATAGGACAGAGAAAGTGAGAGATGTTTACAATCGGCATGTATCCAGTCCAGTAAAGTCCAGAGACGCGGGTTCGATTCCTGCCTTGAGTATCAATTATTTTTCATTGTCTTCTTTTCTGTAGATGATGCTTGTGATGCCTAAATCAAGAAATAAATTTTAGGAGTTTTCATTAAATATTACCATTTATAACTTATATGTAAAATTTTAACATAATCATTTAATTTACAGGATGATCCTACTGGCATTAGCCCCGCAAGTGCAGACAAGAAACCAAAGGCTGCCCGAGTTAAGAAGGAGAAGGTTGAGAAACCAGAGAAGGCTGAAAAATCTGCTGAAAAGGCTAGTGGCGATGGGCTGAAACAAACTAAACTTGCCTTCAAGAAAGAACCTAAAAAGGTAAAGTGTATTGTTAAGTAGTTTATGTTTTTAGTCTGTTGTAGCTCCTCCATGTGGTGACGGAGTAAGAATACAATATGTCACCACCCCATGGGTGTCGTAAAAACCGACTAATGGACTATCCATCAATATAATATTTACAAAATAAAGAGAAAGAAATCTTTAAATTAAACCCTATACCAATCTGTCTGGCCAGCGTGGTATTAGTAGGCCAAGTATTCCTCCGTCACAGGAGGAGGCCCATCCTTGCAGTGGGACATTAATGGGCTGTTATGATGAAAGAACAAGAGCTGCACAGACATCTTTTATATTCATTTTTTTTAAAGACTTATCCAAAAATGATGACTCACAATTCATCATTCTCAACAATTTTATTATTATTATTTTTTAATGTATTTTTTACCTATTTATGGAAATTAAATTGAGCTTTATGTATTAAACATTTGTAATCTATTTGGATCAGAAGCGGATGACATTCAGCGGTAGCAGTTCAGACGAGATGTCGGGCTCCGACCTGGAGACGGTGGCGGCGCCCCCTGCTCCCAGGGAGAGGGCCAATGCTAGGCGAGCTGCTACTAAAGTATAAAATTACTTATCGAGAATTTAAAAATCAATATTGAATGTTCAAAATACTTACATAAGTTTTAGATATAGTTATTTATGGTTATAAAATATCTATTTAATTATTCTCTCTTATGTAACTCTTCTCTATTTAATACCCGAGCTTTACAAAGTCTCGAGCCTAGCTATTACTTAGCGCCGTACTGTAGCATTAATTATGCCTTCCATTATTATTAAAAATAGCTGATCCCTGCCCACTTCGTTGGGCGGCGAAAAAACGCGTCCTTTTTCAAACATACTTCATTACTGCTCCAGTCCTATTAGTCATAGCGTATTAAGATACTTCATAGCCTATGACACTGCCCGATAAATGGACTATTCAACACTGAAAGAATTTTTAAAATCGGTTTAGTAGATCCAGAGATTACCCCCTACAATGTCACAAACAAACACAAACTTTACCTCTAGATAATATTAGTATAGATGTAAAAATGAATGTTTCAGGTACAAAAGTACAAGGACGGCGAAGAATCTGAATCTGGATCGGAACCTGAGCTATTAGACAATAAATTAGAGTCTGATAACGAGGGGCAACGCGCTTTGTCACTCAGTGACGACGAAGATGACTTTAATATTAAGAAGAATGCTAACAAGAAACCTGCTGAAATGGACTCCGGTTAGTAGTATCATTGTTTTAAATCTCCGTGTGGTGACGGAGTAAGAATACAGTGTGTCACCACCCCATCTCATCCCATGGGTGTCGTAAAAATCGACTAAGGGGCTATCCGTGAATATTATCTTTACGTAATAAAAAGAAGGAAAACTTGAAACAAAACCCTGTACCAATCCATTTGGCCAGCATGGTATTATTAGGCCTGTCACGGGAGGAGGCCCGTCCCTGCAGTAGCACATTAATGGGCTGTTATGATATTAGTCATAAAGTCCACTTAATAGTCCAATATTTGCTAGTCTCTTTTAAATCAGTCTTTCATGTCTAAGGGTTGTGGTCAATATCAGGGCTGCGTCTGTAATGGATGATTGAATCTCCGTTTTTGAACAGCGCCTTTCTTACAATCGGCTGAAACAACAAATCTTGAATGAGTTTTTAATATTGATTGATTCATCTAGCTGATCCAATCTTATGCGCCACAATTTACTATGTATAATCCACAAAAATTACATCAAATAATAATAGTATTCATTTCATTTGTAAGTTTTATAATTATAATGTTTCAGATTGTCTTTTCGACTCTCTAATCGAGGACACAAAGAAAGAAGAGACGGAAAAAGCCAAGAATGGCTCTCACCCACCAACTACAGTATTGTCCAGTGATGAAGAAGATGAACCTCTCCCCCCACGAACTGTTTCACCCCCCGATTCACCCCCCAAGAAAAAAGCGCCGGCTAAACGTAAACTCATGAACAATGATAAACCTAAGCCAAAGAAGAGGCCAGCTAAGGATATGATTAGTGATGATGATGATGACAGCATATTTGATAGTAAAAAGGTAAGATTTCATACACAATTACCAAAGACTTTTTTTGTCAGGTGTGCTAATATAAACATACATTTTTTACTTTTTAAAATACATACTTTTGTCCACAATCAGCATGTCCATTCTCGTTCCTTAAAATCGTTAAAAATTCATTCAATTCAAAGTTAACTTTTAGTTGACAAATTGTCTTACATAATGTGTGACAATTTAACAACTAAAAGTTATAGTACAGTCAAATAAGGCTAAAATAGGGGCAAACCTCGGAACGGAAGCGAATAAGCTGTAAATTCGTATAATCCTTTGTTCTGTTATGACTGGTTAAAAAGTCTCATATGATCACGTGTCTGCGTCATAAGTTATTCAAGGTCAAAGGTCATGAAAATCAGATTTTTCAAATTATCTCGTTGTCTATGGGAAATACGCCATTTACGTCATTATAAATATTGTAGATCACAAAATGGTCTACAATTTTTGTTCAAAACATTTTTCCGTATCACCTACCATTTTCGAGATATAGCGCAACGAGTGTCGGGCGCGCATTCGTACAAAAATAAAAAGAAATTAAAAAAGTAATAATATGCTGAATGCTTATTTTACTGGAGTATATAGTATAGAGTATATAATATAACCGATTTTTTAACGATTTTAAGGTACGAGAATTGACATGCAGTATAAATGGCGAATGACACGCAATTTTTACATAAATCAAGTTAAAAAAGTTATTTATGGCAGACTTGACTGTAAGACTGCTTGACTGAAACTTAACCTTTAACTGTGCCGTTATAGTAAGGCCTTATCATCTGATTACTATGTACTTGCAAATTTCAGGATAAGAAAAAAGCAGCACCTAAAAAGAAAGCCAAAAAGAAGAGTGAGAGTGAGCCTGATCTATCTGACTCCGCGGGCGGATCACCCGTACCACCTCGCAAGGCCACTAACGCGAGGGCCAGGCCACAGAAGAAGTACAACTTTAGTGATGAGTCTGATTCTGATTGATAATAGTATTTGAGGTAAATATACTTGAGTAATTATTAGTTATTACCAGTTATTACAATAGTCATATTGTAAAAAGATTTCATTCATCATTACAGCCCATTAATGTCCCACTACAGGGACGGGCCTCCTCCAGTGACGGAGGGATACTTGGCCTACTAATACCACGCTGGCCAGACGGATTGATATAGGGTTTAATTTCAAGTTTTCCTTCTTTTTATTTCGTATAGGTGATATTCACGGATAGTCCCTTAGTCGGTTTTTACGACACCCATGGGATGAGATGGGGTGGTGACCACACTGTATTCTTACTCCGTCACCACACGGAGATCATGCTATATATTTGTTAGATATGCTATAATAATAAAATCAATGTTTTGTTTCAGATACCAGTATTTGTATAAAAAGTTGAATCAGTGAAATTATCTACGACATCGTTTTATTATAGACAGAGTTGTGATAAACACACACACAGTTTTTATATTGTTATTATTGACTGAACATGACGTTATTTTTACACGTTTTGGGCCTATCGTCCGGTCTGTGACCAGACTTTACATGTTTGTAATCTCTTTATATAAGTGATAGCTAATTTATAAATTAGATATAATTTAGTATTAATCTAGTTGATTTGTCGTGCGTCAAGCTCAAATAATAGATAAAAAATTTGTTCGTTTTGTACAAGAATTTTTGAACAAAATTCCAAAATATTTTTTATTACAAATTATTGTAAATATTGTAACAACAATTTATTTTTTCAATTTCTATTCTTTACTTCAATTTTCGTCTTTATTTTGGTAACTATAATTTTATTAATGTGATACAATAATCTGACATTTTTGATAAGTATATTTTCAGTATCTCTTTTCTTTAGTTGAACTCATAGTTTTGTAAACATTTTATTATTATTCAATTTAATGTATTCATCACAATGAAATTACCTATTCTGTTATTTTCTTAATTTACGTTACATGTTGTGTAATGTCAGTAATGTTAATTTTTAATAATTTGTAAATAAATAAGTTTTAGTAAAAAATAACTTTTATTTCATACACACAAATATAAACTTTTTCCCATGAGAGACATACAGCGACTACTGAGCACCTACTATCTATATTTCGCTCTTTAGGAAACTGCGTAGTGTGTGCCGAACATCACTGCGCCGACTCCAATTTTTTTTTTCATACACTTGCTAACTAAAGCGCTGCACAAATTTCAGCTTTCGAACTAAGGGTGTGTTTTATTTGTTCCTGGCATGCGCGAACTTCTCTGATTGCTAAGTTCAGACTTTTGTAAAGAGACAATCGGCCAATTTCGGCTTCGTAGAGCATCATCTCTGTCGCACGAAATACAATCAGTCTAGTTTCTATTAGCAACTGTTAAGGTGTGTCCAAACATTGAGCAGCAAGAGCGCGGCAGCAACACGCGGGATTCGTAAGACACATTTCTGCCGCGCTCTAGTTTGGCCAACTAATGTTTGCGCGGCAGTACTGCGCGGCACAACCAAGATATGCCGCGCGTTTCAGTTGGCATCAGAACTAAAATGAAAGCGGTCGCATGTGTCAATACGTCCACATACAATCACCGGCGAATTAACAATGATAACGTTCGCGCGCGGCTGGTAATACAGGGTTGCCGCGCGCGGCAGCCGCGCTCATTGTTTTGGCAAACTTTGTTTTTTTTTAACTTAGTTTAGAAAAACCGTCTCATAGAAACTATTATTTGGGTCAATAAGCTCCACCGATTAACGTTGAAAAAAAAGTAAAAAAACAAAGTTGAACCCTATGTCATTAGAATCATGGTTTCGACCCGTCGTGAGCTCGTACTCTTTTCAACTAGGACTACCATACTTTAAAGCAGTGGTTGGAATAAAAATTTAATTTTTACTTTGATTATTGAAAAATAATTTTGATAAAAAGAATGTAAAATAGAGTTGAGGTCTATGTAGCAATTATGCCTAAGGGTGAATAATATGTTGCCTTCGGGGCACTATGAAACTTAAAAATTTTGCTCAAGAGTTTTAAAAACATAGGTTTCCAAAACAGAAAAGTAACTAAGAAATGGTGCGTCCTATCGGAGTAGGTCTTTTAAAAGCTACGTTTCTAATGGCCACCAATGATTAGACAAGACAGCAACACTTATCAGAGTAGCAGCTGTCGGTTGGTATAAGGCACTCATTTCGAATTACTTTAATTTTTTTATAGTTGAGAATATTGATCAAATCAAGAAACCCTTACAATGAGAAATAAGATGTCAAATCAAATCACACTTGAAGAGCAACGCGCTTTATAGTATACAGGACTCAACACTGTACTAAGTAAATGTAAAAACTTTAAAACAAATCATATTTCAATATTTTTGTGATAGGACGCACCATTTCTTAGTTACGAGCTAATTTAATCTCTTAGGCTTTTCCGTAGTCCGTCGAAAGTCCTGCTCGATTCTTTCTAAGGACTAGGAAACCTTAAAAATGTACATGTTTTTTTTAAACTACTCCCGCATTAAGATCAATTCTTGGTGGTACCGATTTTGGTAACAATCCTAATCCCAGCACAAGCACAACAAATATAAATAAATAAATGAATGTGTATGTGTACCTAATGTTACGTTACTCATTACTTACAACATACCCCATAAACGGGGAAAATTTTGACGCTATAGTGGCAACAATTGTTGAGGTTTTGTGTTTCCGGCTGTCATCATAATTCAATAATATTAATAATTAAAATTATGAGCTTTTATATTTACTTACTTAAGATATGATTTTTGGAAAACTGGTTTTTGCACGCTTTTACTACACAATAAGACATTTTCCCGAATAAATTATGAAATTTGTTTATACGTCATACTCTATTGACAAACTAGCGCCAACTGATTGATCAGGCGTAGTTTGGGTAGTAAATGTGTGCGTGTGAACTTGTATGTATAGAGCAAGGCGTAGTTTTGAATGCTTCACTCGCTTGTTCGCAGCGCTACGTCTTTATTTTTTATTTGGTCTGAGTATTTGATAATAAATTATTAAATGAAGGAGTAATTAACTTTCTTCGTTTGTATGGAGTTGCGACTGGCATACGTACCCTTAAAACAAATTATGATTTGATAGTGTGCGACAGAGATGTTGCTCCATGAAGCCACATTTGACCGATTGTCTCTTTACACAGGTCGATCTGCAATATTTACGGCCGGGTACTGTAGTTAGCTATTACGTACTTGTGCACCAACTATAGAGCCCCTCGTACTTCACGAGTAAGCTTAACTAGCTGCATAACAACAAATTCAGTCAATTTGTCGTCATCATCATCATAACAGCCCATTAATGTCCCACTGCAGGGACGGGCCTCCTCCCGCGACGGAGGGCCACCTGGCCTACTAATACCACGCTGGCCAAACGGTTTGGTATAGGGTTTCATTTCAAGTTTTCTTTTGATATCGTTAAGATAATATTTACGAATAGTCCCTTAGTCGGTTTTTACGACACCCATGGGATCAGATGGGTCAATTTGTCGTGCTACTTCAATATTCAACACTAGCAGAAAATCATTTAATTTTATCAGTATGCTTAATCGATGTTAATGCGAGGGTAATAAATAAAAAGTAACCTAATATTATATAAACAATATCATTTATTGAAAAGTTTTTTGACAAATATTACAAATTTTTCAACTAATCTATATTTTATAATATTTATTTATTCTGTTATTCACATAATATTTAATTTTCAAATAAAGCCTGGGGCTCTTCTGTTACTTATAAACTATCACTCTTTATTATCAGGTAAATAATATGGCATATAACTCAGAGTGTTCACTTAAATATAATATTATTTACATTAAATTATATATTTATTAGATTTATTTAAGTACAAATTTATTATTACAAGGTATTAGGTACAAATTATTATTCTAGATAAGGTGAAAATGAGATATTTTACTAAATTAGTATTTTTTTTTAATATTAGGTACCTACCTATAGGCATTGTAATAAAAATATTATGAAAGTGCCTGCTAATTTGTGTAAGTATACCCTGGCATTTTTATATGAGGTATACATTTTAATTTTCCACTATTTTTTAAACAACCATGTAGTTTTTTTTCGTCTGGCAACGCGCCGTATACAAAACCAAATCGTCGTAACCCAAAGATAAAAAAAATAAAAAGGGGCATGTTGTGTACAAAAATAAAATCACGTGACTGTAATATCAATCATAATCATAATCATCATAATATCTTTATTTGCATAAAACATGGTGTATACATGGTGTTACAATTACATTATAGAGCTTACATGTTTTGCCAGAATTGTACCTAGCATGCAAATTTTACATAATTATTAAATGAGTAGTACTTAATAAACCAGCAACTATGCAGACCTCTTGTCCATAAATTCTTTAAGGCTATAAAAATTATTAGTGTTTAACCATTCGAACAATTTCTTCTTAAATAGTGTAGGGTTAAAATTTCTTATGTTGCTTGGAATTTTATTATATATCCGGACACAATTATATAAGCAGCTTTTTTTATATTTAGAGAGCCTGGGAAGATCATGTAGAGCGAGTCTCTGTGGATCACGCCGGCTCCGTGGATTAACCTCGTTGGCTGATTTAAATAATGTTTTATGTTTATTGACGAACATGCATACTTCAAATATGTAGAGGGACGGCAACGGCAATAAACCTAGTTTTTTAAATATTGGTTGGCATGATTCCTCCGGATGCATCCCGTGCATTGCCCTGATGCATTTTTTTTGAGCAACAAATGCTCGGTTCAAATCTGTGCTATTTCCCCAAATGATAAGCCCGTAGCGTAGTACCGATTCTACATATGCATGATAGCACATGATGGCTGTCTTTCAGTGGCGAAGGGTGATTTTTTAGAAAAGGTAAGCCGAACGAAAAAAAAACTTGTGACTGTCACAAACATCAATTTAACGGACACAAAGAACAAGATCCAGACTCAGGACAATAATTTGTTGATCAAAAAGAATTGTCCTGCCTGGGAATCGAACCCGCGACCTCGTGCACGTCAGCCGCTTACCGCGACCGCGCCGCGCCATCGAGGTTAAAGTGTCTTTCTATAATATTAAATTTCTATTTCGTAATCTACTTTTCTATTGTACTTCATACGTATTAGTGAAAAAATATTCTGTCCCGAACTCAAGTACATAAAGCTATTCAAATCCGAATATGTTTCTCAGTTTGGACATGTTTCTTTGATGAATTAGATAAATGACTCCACAAACTTTTAAAATCTGAGAATAAGACACAAGGGAAACAAAACGTACTATTTAATTTACAACTGCAAGCTGTAAGCCACTTATATTTATCATAAATAGATGTAAATAATATAAAAATATATCGTAAATGCATGGCGCCGGGCGGCGGCCGACGCACGTCTCGTTTGTATCCCACATTCATGTCTGTATTTCTTATTTTCGTTATTTAATTTCAAGAAAGAAGTTTTGCTTCCACAACAATTAATCAATAAGTCAACAATCTAATACTATTAACGCTGCCATTGTAACAACAAATTAAAGTAATAACAATGAAGTAAGTACTTACAATAATGTAGTAGGTAGGCACCCAAAGCACTATGACAATAATTCAATCCATGCACAACACTCATAACACAAACATACTTAGTAATTACTACTTTACACAAAACAGAGAATTCTAATGTATTTGCACTGTAAATACTTTAAAATATAAATAATAGCTGAATGAAAACAAAAACAATAATAAATGTCAAAATAAAAACTTTGGTACTTTGGGTGGGAAATGACTGAGAGCAAAGCAATGAACACAATATCGTTCGTTCATACATCGCGATGGATCGTTTTGATTGGTCAATACAACGACGAACGAATGATGCGTCGTTTTGATTGGTCAATACAACGACGAACGAATGATGCGTCGTTTTGATTGGTCAATACAACGACGAACGAATGATGCGTCGTTTTGATTGGTCAATACAACGACGAACGAATATATTAATAATACTCAATTTCCTTAGGTAACTCGAAAAATGCCGGCTTATTCATTCAATGATCGTTCCTTATATCGACGCTCACACACAAAGATAAAATGCAATGTTTTTGCATGTGTGCGTACGACTTTCGTACCGTCTGTTTATACTCGATTCCTATTTTTGAGACCGGCTTACCGCCGCCATTCTAATGTACTCTGTGCCGCCGCCATTAGTTGACAATGTTGTAATAATAGATGGCGTTATGAGTACGTAAATAATTTTCATAATATGTATTGCGATTTACGTAGGTAAGAGAAAACTTTTTTGTTTTTTTAATTTTGTGTACTGAATGGATGTTACGTCATTGATTTATAATTGTTTATTATACAATGTTATTGCAAAGGTAAGCCGGTAGGAATCGGGTTATATGGACCCTTCGCCACTGCTGTCTTTAGGTTTGTTACATTTTTTATTTGTTTAAGAGCATATACAAATTTATTAATTCTCTTTGAAACATTGTCTACATGCTGTTTCCAGTTTAAATTCTCGTCTACAATTACGCCCAGAAACTTTGTTTGTGACACTTCTTTAATTTTCAATATGTTTAGTTTTATATTATAATTAGGATTCTTACATTTATTGAAATTGATATATACAGATTTATCAAGATTGATTATTAAATTATTCATGTCAAGCCATTGTATTAATTTGTCTATAGTATTATTAATTTCAGTCACATGATTATTTATAAAATTATTAGATTTTTCAGTTGCCACGATAATTGAGATATCATCAGCAAACAAAGCTTTCTTTAGTTACCTTTACTGATACAATGCCCAATATATAATTTGCGCCGCTCAATGCAGTTTTCATGAAAACTGGTAGTTGTAATGGGTACTAATTGTTTGGATAAAAACAAAAAATATTACAGATCCTGCCGCCTTGCTCACTTTACATTACACATACCTACTTCGGTAAATAACAATTAGTACAGATTTATTTTTTCATAAACTTCTTTCTTGGTTGACTCTGTTTAAAGACTTTAAAGTACACAAAATGGTTTACAATCCTTATTTTCAGTATCTGCTAAGTTTGCTCTCTCTATCAGAAAAGCCCTTAGCACTCTCTCGATCCGAGTATTTACCATTATACTTATTAAACCTGTCTCCATTACCATTCTTAACATATTGTTTATCACTTGCGCTGTAATGTATCTCTGAGGGTCCTATAGTCTTCGACCAGTGATGTGTCCAGTAGAAGTCGTCTGGGTAACGTGGGTAAGGGTTTTCTCGGCATAATACTACGCAGTATATGAGGCTGCCTACGAGTGTAATGAAGCCGAATATCAAGAAGACTATGCCCAGGATCCTGGAAAAGAAGAAATTAAAAAATATTATTTAGACAGGTTGTATATTATGTAGTTCTTGAGTATTTCAATAGCAAGTAATTCATCGTATTTAAAGCGAAGGAGATTGAGCGAAAAATACTATAATGTTTAGTTATATTTTCACCAGTAAGTATTTGATCTTTAATTAAAAATAAATTATATTATAAGAAGGTAATTATTTCTTATTGACAATCAGATGGCGTATCTAGTGGTGAGCGTATTTGCCTGCCACATTGCAGTCCTTACAATATACAGACTGCTTCGTTTTTGACAAGATGAGGTTGTGCGAATGTGAGTACTACTAATACCACGCTGGCCAAACGGATTGGTACAGGGTTTAATTTCGAGTTTTCCTTCTTTTTATTTCGTTAATATAATATTCACGAATAGACACCCATGGGAAGAGATGGGGTAGTGTAGTGACATAAATATTGTATTCTTACTCCGTCACCAGACGGAAAATCGTTGCTTAAATGATATAAATTGAATAGGTGGGGGTACAATACCGTCTACCATGATTTCATTTAAATATATAAATAGTTTGTAGAAAAACCACAGTGAATTGGTTTAGAAAAGGAAATAATATGGAAAGGACATTAAAAATCGTTTTACATTCTTTTAAATAACGGTAAGAGAAATTATGGTTAACCCATTGTAAAAATAACGCTGGCGACAGTGAATAGGGCATTAAGAGCGCAGTCAACAATAATAATGTTTTAACTTGAGGTGTAGACAGCCAGTTCTAATTCATAAACTATATCTCTGGTTGAGGAACGTCGGCAAGATTTACTTATTGCTTTAGGGTCTTAGCAATATCAAAACGTAAAGGGATCGTCACCGTATCAACTCGAGCCGTTCAGTATTATTTGTATGAAACTCCATACTGCAACGCACACTAATCGTTATCGTAACGTAATCGGATTTTTGACGTTTGACACCGAGGAAAAAGGCGAGGCGGTACCGATCCCTTTACGTTTTGATATAATATGTGCTACCTACGACCCTTAAGGTGGCAGACTAACAAGCGACCTAACTGATGGTAAGTGGTAAGCGCCGCTGATGGACGTCAGCAGTACCAAAGCACATAAGCTGTTCTGTCCCAAAACCTCAAATAATTTTACGCTCGCTTTAATTCCTTGTAAGTAAAACTTTTTTACAAAACTACAGCATGTATTTCAATCAAACGCGTATTTTTTTAATTACCTATATTAAAAATATACATAATAAATCAGTTATCTTACCAAACGAATAAAGGTTCGAAGAACTGCAGCACGATGACGAAGCCCAGGGTAACGAGGATCAGTCCCAGATTGAGTAACAGCATCAGGCAGCACATGCCTTTCACGTTTGGACAAAATGGGTTCGGTGCCGCCATTGCATCTACTTTCACTCCTGCCTGGAACGTTACAGAATATTTTCTACATAACCTGCTCATTATTTGGTCTCGATTGCGGAGTGGATGAATAGTAGTAGCTATGACATAATATTATCATAGTATTTCAATACCAGTAAAGTGACTGTTTGTTGATAACTCTGTTGGCACTAAATCATTCTAGGATTGACACAGATCCCCAAGTCCAAACAATTAAATAAATTCAACTGCCTCGGTGACAATACGGTCTGTCTGTTTGCGGCAGCGCTGCTCAAGGTCATGAATGCAAATACCTCCCAAACATCCCCAGAAATACTGTCATGAGCCACGTTACTCTATGTGTCTGTTAACAGACAAGTCTGTTACAGTCCTCGCAGCACATGGCTTCTTTAGATTTACAATTACCCTGAATTTGGTTTTAAATAAATTTATATCAAATTAAACTGGCCCTATTTAGTGATTACCTTTCTCGACACTTTGGATCTATGAGTAGACGCTACAGATGGCGCCACCGCACTTCGGTAAGAGTAAACACTGCGGGGAGCGCGGGACTGCCGGCTGTTGAAATAAAAACAATGTAATTAGTGTCTAGATATATATACAATAAACAAAAATGTAGATCTAGATAAAATCTAGCTGTAGTCAAGAATATCTCGTTACTATAACAACGATAAGATCGGTATTGAAGGAGTGGATGGAGATTGGAGCCATGGAACCTTAGCTGCTCATTAACGCAATTGTTCACTGCTTTTACAAGATACGATATTTTACGGGAGATATTTACTTTACGCTTATACGGTAGAAGCTGAAAGACGCTCGCTTGATTTGGTTATTTCTAAAATATTTCGGACCTACAAGTAATGTCGTTGCGTGCGCCCCATATACGCAACTCGCTCACAAGAAATACTAATTAGTGGTAAGCTAATCAGAATAATTTTATTGTAATCATTTAAAAGTGTATTCTGTCTTTTTAAAACAATTTTTAAACATTTCATATCGAAATTTTACCTATTTTTTTACATATTGTAAGTACTTTAAGAAGGTACATTAGTTTATATTCTTAGAAATTACGCAAATAAGCATCTAGAATATCCCTTCACATATTTTGCATGTTACTCGCTCGGGTATCGTATCGGGAACAGTTATTTCTCCACTATCAGATCGCACGGTTAACTAGCTAATGTTCCACTACATATTTTTGCATAGAAAGGTACCTCTGATCTTAAATTCTAATCGTTTATACGAAGCTTTAGCATAACAGAATGTTAATCATTTTATGTTTTAATTTCTACGTTTAGAATTGCAATCTTTGTAAATGTAATTGTATAAAATCTATGTAGTACAGTCAAATAAGGCTTAATTAGGGGCAAACCTCGGAACGGAAGCGAATAAGCTGTAAATTTGCATAAACCTTTGTTTTGGTGTACTAATAACTGGTAGAAAAGTCTCATATGATCACGTGTCTGCGTCATAAGTTATTCAAGGTCAAAGGTCACGAAAATCAGTTTTTTCCCATTATCTCGTTTTCTATGGGAAATACGCATTTAACGTCATTATAAATATTGTAGATCATAAAATTGTCTACAAAAAATATCTGAACACTTTTCTCCTAAAAAGCATCGCTTTCGAGATATCGTGACTTTAGAGCGCAGGAAAGTCGTATTTTCGACTATATGCACACACTAGCTTTTTCCCGTGATTTCGCTCGCGTTTATAAATATTATGAAAAATAAGGCTTATTTCAATATATAGTAGCATATGCATGCTTGGTCACAGCCTAATCGGTTTGAAATTGACAAGGTTACATACAAACTTCCATCCCCTATCTTATCCCTTTAGGGGTAGAATTTATCAAAATCCTTTCTTAGCGGGTGCCTACGTTATATCATCTACCTGCATGCCAAAATTCAGCTAGATCTGTCCAGTGGTTTGGGCTGTGCGTGCGTTATTAACGTGGTTTCTCCAGTAGGAATACTCCTACCACATAGTGATCATCATCAACGCACAGCCCAAACCACTGAACAGATCTGGCTGAATTTTGGCATGCAGGTAGATGATATAACGTAGGCACCCGCTAAGAAAGGATTTTGATAAATTCTACCCCTAAAGGGATAAGATAGGGGATGGAAGTTTGTATGTAACCTTGTCAATTTCAAACCGATTAGGCTGTGACCAAGCATGCATATGCTACTATATATTGAAATAAGCCTTATTTTTCATAATATTTATAAAGGCGAGCGAAATCACGGGAAAAAGCTAGTGTGTGCATATAGTCGAAAATACGACTTTCCTGCGCTTTAAAGTCACGATATCTCGAAAGCGATGCTTTTTAGGAGAAAAGTGTTCAGATATTTTTTGTAGACAATTTTATGATCTACAATATTTATAATGACGTTAAATGCGTATTTCCCATAGAAAACGAGATAATGGGAAAAAACTGATTTTCGTGACCTTTGACCTTGAATAACTTATGACGCAGACACGTGATCATATGAGACTTTTCTACCAGTCATTAGTACACCAAAACAAAGGTTTATGCAAATTTTCAGCTTATTCGCTTCCATTCCGAGGTTGAATGCTTATTTTACTGGAGTAATGGTATTTCATTCCAGCCTAAGTTTACTAATATTAGATTAAATTTCATAGCCCGGTAATTTCACTACACCTTCCTAAATACAGTAACATTTTCTGCTTGGAGGTGAAAAGCAAGTACAGCTGTGATACCGATTCTAAATGGTCTCTCGGTAAAGTACTTGCCTCCTGCATATCTGAAAGAGTTTTAGCCGGCTGATTGGATTATCCTCAAATTTTTCAAATTTAAAATGCTTTATTTCATAAAATTTATCACAAACTAGCAAACCTGGCGAACTCCGTTTCAGACCAGATGTCTTCGTTTTATGTAGGTAACATTTAGTTTGGTGATTAAAAGATGAAGAAGATTTTTTTTGCTATAAACATCACGGAGCCCGAGGCCTTTAGAACCAATACAAAACCGTGGAAATCGGTTCGTGCGTTCTGGAGTTATAGCGTCAGGAAGGAAAACCCGACTTATTTTTATATAGTAGATTGTTTGACATCGTCTTTTACAATTTACTTAAGCTACAGTTAAAATTATAGATCGACACAGACAAACGCCACAACACAAAAAAAACCGCGTTGTATTGTCCAATGTAAATTAGAGGAGAAAAATAAAACCAATCTACTACTCAAATCTTCTTGTCTGTCTGTGTTAATCCATAAATTCCAGTTTCCAAATGCCTAGAGCCAATGAGAAGAAATCTGGCAAAGAAACTCATGGCATCCTTAAACTAAACCTTCTTGATGGAATAACTAAGCAAGCAGGTGGTCTCAAAGATTCCCACCAGCAAGAGGCATACGTATCTACGTCGCGTCGCGTCGTGACAGATTAGTTCCGTGCGTGCTCTCTACTTAGCGACTATTTCTTGGTTTAATCTGACAACACGTAGGGCACGACTTGTATGTGGAGCGGATAAAGTAATCTCGTTTTTAATATTTTACTTTAAAATACGTATAATTATTTGGGAAATAATCCTTAATTTGGAGAAAATCTTGCAAAAACTTAGTAACTAGAAGGTTTCGTGAGAGTTAGGAGTAAAAATTAAAGGAGACCATTATTATTCCAATGCAGGGAGAAGGGTTATCTATTGTTTGCCCGAAAATTATATGCCATAATATTCTTATGCCCGTATTTCTTTTGCCATAATTTTATTAGACATAACGGCAAAAACAGCTCGGCGGCTACTTCTTGGTGGCTTAAAGAATAAACTTAACCTAACCTATCTATGTTGGATTGTGTATAAGTAGTCCCTGCAGTGGGGCATTAATGGGCTGTTATGATGACTATTTGGGAATAGAGATCTCAATATCTTTTTTTGTTCGTTCCCAATTTACAAGTAGCTTAGTAAATCAGGTTACAAGCAAAAACTGTCACGAATGAATTGTGTAATCGAACATCAAATACTTGTCACGATTCTCGAATCGATTTAACAATCGATTGTTATAATCGAATCAAGGTCACAACGACAGATGTCACTTTAGTCTTATGTAACGAATAAAAAGTTTTTATATTGTTTGGCACTTGTTTGATCGTAAATAGTTTTGTGAGGAATGCTAGATGTTTGTGTGTATTATTGGGATTTTTATGGTCTTATTTGTTCTCCGTGTGGTGACGGAGTAAGAATACAGTATGTCACCACCCCATTGCATTCCATGGGTGTCGTAAAATACGACTAAGGGACTATCTGTGAATATTATCTTTACGAAGTAAAAAGAAGGAAAACTTGTAATTAAATCCTATAACAATCCATCTGGCCAGCGTGGTATTAGTAGGCCAAGTATCCCTCCGTCATAGGAGGAAGCCCGTCCCTGCAGTGGGACATAAATGGGCTGTTATGATGAGGAACTAGACCTAGGGACGGAAACAATCATGGTATTTTTATAACAGTTTCATAGGCACTACGATCTAAACAAACTTGAGAAAACGTCTGTAAGGAACGCCAATCAATCTGAGAGCCCATAGCTTAGTAATACTTGTCGTTGTTTCTAAAAAGTCTTTTTAGATCATAGAATCAACTTTCGATAAATGAGGTTTTATCTAATAAAAACACCTTTACATACCGACTAGGCAAGCGTTACACCAGCCATTGAACAGCCAAATCATGAACCGAAGAATGGGTTTATTTAATAATTCCTTTTTACGTCACACAAAAAAAACATGATAAAATGCCATAGCAAGTGCGACGTACTCGTAGGTAACTAGTGCCGGAGAGGCATTGCTGATGGCAAGTCATCTTTAATATAAGTAGAGCTAAATATCAATAAAAACCTTCCTTTCTTTATCTCTAAATGCCTTTCACCACACAATTTAATCAACGTTCTTTATAGTCCTCAACGACAAATAACTCCTTTGTACATACAGCAACACATCAAGTTAAACACTTTCATTTGAAATTGTGTCTTATTTCAAGGTATTAAGGTACATGAGTGTCTAGCTTGATTAGTTGCTGTGTGTACATAAACAAGCTGTCATGACATGTTTGAATCAAACTCATTATTAAGTTGCTCCACCAAAAACTATTTGGGCATTCCTGCCATCATTTTTTGTTAACCCATGGACAGTTTAAAGAGAAAGCTTGGGATTATTTAGTTGAAAAAGGCCCAGAAGCCCTTAGTCATTGACCAATGGGTAAATATTTGATTTAAGTGGACAAAGGACATAAAAAAGGAATGATTTTCTGACGTTGTAAAGAATAGACGTTTTTATTTAAATGGAGTCGTCGTTAACGTGATGGACATTGGACAATGTATATGGGTCTTTTATGTCTTCAATCAAAATAAAATTGATTTTTTGTTTTGTGTGAGTATTTTTCGTGTTCAGGCATAATCACGTCGCTGAACCTCAGGCGAAGCTTGCTTAGGTACAAAGGATATCCTCCACGATGTTAAAATGAGCATACGCCTTGTAAGAAGACATGATTCACATGACATTTTATGATATAACCTCATCCTCGCTGCATCAGTCTACTCGTGACCATGGCTGGTGTAACATGGCCGAAACGTCGAGCGACTCAAGGTAAATAATTAAAGTGTTTACCTAAAATCTATACGCGTTAATACCCGATAATATTATTGTAATAATAACCTCATCCTGAATAAATAAGTATTACCTATTTAGTTTAAATACAAGACATTAAAACAACGTAAAAGCGGACAAGGGATAATTAGCATAGTTTCGATCTCATGGAAACTAATTATAAAGCTATAAAATACACTAGTGCGGAAACTATTTAAAATAACAATTATTTGCTTTATTTAAATGCTTACCAAACTATGCTTAAATAGCAGATAAATTGCAATAACTTAAATAATTATAGAATAACAGCTCTTTATTGCCCCACTCCAGAGACAGGTTTTCTTCACTGAGGGTAATTTGGCCTACTAAAACCATATTGGCGTGCATACCTACACTTGCGTTTAGTCAAAGTTGTGCTGGCATTTTATTTGCCTTTACTGTGACTACTTTAATAGTTTTAAGAATATTTTTTACTGCAATGACTTATTATTCTTCCTATGAAGCAATGCCATTATAAAAACGAATATAATAGTAATAACAAAAAATTGTACCATATACTACGTTCAATAATTACTGTGTAGGTTAGGGTTATCGCTTATGTTTGGTAGCCGTACATAGTTTAATATTTTAAAAGTATTTTTGTAAGATTGAAATTTTTGTTTCTCTTTTCTAAAGTAGGTTTCGGGTCCTTTTAACGTAGTGTAAAAAATCATTTGGGCAAACAGACAAGGTGATAGCGGGCTGAAATAATTTCCTAACTAACCTTTCGTTGCTTTAATTCCTAATAACGCTTAACAAAACGTACGATACATTCAAAATAATCTAGCGTTATTATGTAAAAAATAAAAAGTCAAACACAAATTAAAAATAAATGTAAAAGTAAGTTAATAGGTGACATTGAATAGCCATCCTGTCCTAAAAACTCCTACCATCAGGTGAAACAAGGCTCGTTTACTTAAACCAAAAAACTCATAAAACTAAAAAAAAACATTCGTGACAACCCTAATTCGTTCCCGTACTTCATAGATGAATAGAAAGTGAACTAAAATTAGCTTCGGCGAGGATTGAACCATAATAACAGGAGCTGTTCACAAGACAACACTGACAAAGCTTTTTTGAGTCACTGGTGAATTAAGTTTTTTGTCATACGACTTAGTTTTTAGGGTCCCTTACGTTAATAAGAGGTGCGTCTAAAATTTGTTTGGTATTTAGTACGTTTTTTTCCTAATTCGGTCAAATTATTATTGGGTCCCTTACGTTAAAAAGAGGTGCGTCTAAAATTTGTTTGGTATTTAGTACGTTTTTTTCCTAACTCGGTCAAATTATTCAGGTTTGGTTTGGTTATATTCGGTAGAGGAAAAAACTAGATTTATCCTTACTTTAACAGTTTATAAAGAATGTTTTTAGAAATTAACGAAATAAAGCAATTAAACGTCTATTTTTAATTAACACATGCAAATTGATATCCAAATAATCAGTTAACAAGAAAATAAACATAGTTGTATCTTTTTAAATTGTAAGATGAAAAACAAGATAGAAAAAACGAATCCGCGGAGCCAACGCGGTATTAGGATGTTAGTTTTTTATTGTCTTTTAATATTGAAGAAACGGATAGTCTCAAATAGACTGTCCGTTTCTCTAATATTAAAAGGCTGATATTAAAATAACTTGATAACGTGAAATAAGGTAGATGGATGATGGAGGCACAAAATTATTATATACAAAAATATATAATACATAGGTAGAGCTATGAAATTGCCGTTTTGCATAAAGATTTTATCAGAAGTTAGATTTTTCATACTAACGTTTTCTTAGATTTGAAATTTGGTATAAGTAATAAATACAATTATATTAGGTAAGTATTTGGTCTTTTTCTTTTTAGATCTATACCTACAGCAAAAAACGTACGGAACCGTAAGTCAATATAAAAATAGCCTACTGGTAGCATATAGCTCGACTTAAAATTTTTCACACGGTTATTACGATTCGACTATTCGTTAGATTTTTTATAAGCACGCGAATGAACTCCGTGTCTTAGAAATTGTATCACCACCCAATCTGTGGCAAAGCGTTAGTATATACGGTTGCCTTGCACAAGGTCGTGGGTTCGAATCCTAAATAGAGAAGAGAAAGTATAGTCTTGAGCAGTGTTCTTTGTGTTAATATCATACTTTTAAAAGTCCACACGACAGGCCTCGACGCCTAGTGAGAGTGTAGTTTTTTAAAACAAAAAGAAAAATTATACTATTTATTACTAAAATGAATACTATTACTGTGTCCTACATAAAAAAGCCTTATATGTCTATTCGTCGGTGCAGCGTGAGGTTATTTAGCACACGTTGATTTCACTATTATTGGAGGCGCGTAAGACAAGAAGAACAATATAAAGAAAAGAATATCCGTGTGGTGAATATGTCACCACCCCATCTCATCCCATGGGTGTCGTAAAAACCGACCAAGGGACTATCTTTGAATATTATCTTTACATAGAAAGAAGGAAAACTTGAAATTAAACTTTCTACCAAACCGTCTGGCCAGCGTGGTATTATAGTAGGCCATGTACGCCTCCGTCACGGGAGGAGGCCCGTCCCTGCAGTGGGACATTAATGGGCTGTTTTGATGATTGCCTTTATTCCTGGATTCTATGAGAGGTTACCATCCCCGTGTCATATATATAGAACAATAACAATCCGTCTGTCCAGCTTGGTACTTTAAGGTTCCCTTTATCCCTGCAGAGGGACATTATAAAGAAAAGGAAGAAAGCCTACAATAGCATAAGTCTAAGTAGCTTTAATACAAACCTAATATAAATACAATTTGTGTTAGCAAAACAATTTACAGTTAAACCATAAATCTAAGGCAATATAATTCAACGGAGGTTTGCATTGCCGACAGCTCAATGATGTCGCGGCACGGGAATCGAACTCAGGCATCTAGGGCACGATTTATTAGTTCGTAGAATATAACTTGAATTGTATGAAGCAATGTAATATGTTTGAACAATTTGTATGTGATCTATTTGGTTTTGAGTGGAATTGTATTCAATATTTCTTTGTTTGTTGGAATGTGGATGGAATAGACGGAATAGAATGGAATAGAGAAATGGCATAATATTCTGTCTTCATAATGGCGTGCAGGCAATATAATTTAGTATCGAAATTTTTCTATTATAAATGCATTTTATACCATTCGTATAGTATTAAATTTAAATATTGAAGTAAAAACAACATAAGAGTATTTTTGTTCCCTAAATTGTCTTTTATGTACTTAGTTGTATACCCTTGAACCGAGAGTGGATAATTACTTTGCATTTACTAAATATGTATTAGCAAACAATAAGATCACCATCACCAATATTTCATTTAATATTATCCAAATAAGGAAAACATTGAAAATACTCTGCATCAAGAATTATTCCACTTTGCCCCACCAAGCGCCCCACTGGTGAGGCAAAGTTGAATGACTATAATTCTGTATTAATCCGTTTGGCCAGACAGCGTGGTATTAACAGGCTAAATCTCTATCTGTCACTCGTGGAGGCACGTGGCCGCTTTGGGACATAGGTAATCAGGTTGTTTATAACAGCCCGTTAATGTCCCGCTGCAGGGACGGGCCTCCTTCCGTGAAGGAGGGATACTTGGCCTACAAGGTAATACCACGCTGACCAGACGGATTGGTATTGGGGTAAATTTGAAGTTTTCCTTCTTTTTATTTCGTAAAGATAGTAGTTACGGTTATTCCCTTAGTCGGTTTTTACGACACCCATGGGATGAGATGGGGTGGTGACATATTGTATTCTTAGTCCGCCACCACACGGAGCAAGTTGTTATGGACGAGTAAATATTTCTGCTGCTAAAACTTTGAGAACCTATGTCTCAGTAAAATTCCCAGCCCTAGCATATTCAGATGAGGTATGAACCAATGATTCATGCACATACAGTTATACGAAGTAATTTTACATCAATCTCGACGTTTAATGCAATGGTTTTGTTTGGTATGAGTATTGCGTAGACGGGCGGTTGAAACGCTGCGGTTTATACGCTGTCGGAAACTTAAATTAATGCAGACTTGTATTAGCTAAGTAGCGCTATATTTTTAGTATTCGCGCTATATTTTCAGTCTCTGTTAGCTTCTAGCAGCTATATTGTTCCACCGGCAACGTAGGGACTGCTCCCACAATGGAAGAAAATTTTATATTGTATAAGTTACGCTTAAATACATGTCCAGTTTTCGTACTCCTTCAAAGTTTAATAACAATATCAGGTTCTTCGTAGTCTGTGGTCGTTAGGGTGGTTTAGATTTTATCTAATCCTAACCATTCTATCCTGTAATATATGATTTAGTCAACGTGCGTTGGTGCCTGTAGAATAGTCTAAAACAACACGCAAATATTTTTTTTTCGCATTTCAACAACTGCAGGTCCTACAACACTTTGCCCCTCCTTATAAAATTTTCTAAAACGATTAAGTGTAGCATACACAAACGTTACATTCAATGTAAATATTTTATTGATGTCCATGTGGTGACGGAGTAAGAATACAATATCTCACCATCCCATCTCATCCCATGGGTGTCGTAAAAACCGACTAAGGGACTAACCGTAAATATTATCTTTACGAAGTAAAAAGAAGGAAAACTTGAAATTAAACCCTATACCAATCCGTCTAGCCAGCGTGGTATTAGTAGACCAAGTATCCCTCCATCACGGGAGATGGCCCGTCCCTGCAATGGGATATTAATCGGCTGGCTGTTATGTTGATTTTATTTGAATAAATGTTCTTTTTTTACTATTATTTTTTTGGTACGTTTCAGTAAAAACGCTCGTCTGTACCTAGTTTTGAGGACACAGGGCGATAATACGGCACGTATCGAACTCCGTTGAACGAAATTAGTGGGACTCAGGATTTAGTGAATGCAACGGTATTAAATGAAGGGTCAATAACCCACACCATGTGGTAATTAAACTATGCTACAGTTGCGCTAGCATGGGATTAATAACCGTAGTGCGAAATAACTTGGTTATTTATTGGTTTGGGCAAAAAATTGTTTTTACTATTTATATGAGTGGCGAGCGACCTTCATGTAACAATCCGTTTTTCTTTACGACACGGTAATATATTTATATTATGATTCTTATGTAGGCATGACATGACTCCACTCCGTTGCCACTATTTTGCCGTCCTGACTATGTAATAATATGTACGCTGAAATTTCATTAGCGTAATGCATTGCATACCATTTAGGGGACAGGTCAGGGAGAGAGTAAGTAGCTCCTTAAAAGATGAAAGTAAGTCTCTAGCTACACACTCGGACGCATGTTCGGTATTAAAATATAGGGTTATTAGATGGATGTCATGTTCGACTTTAGTCATTCTAAAACCGTCAGGGAGGTACGTCACGGTAAGAACCATTATTCCAATTTCGTCAATACAAACAGAGTCCGAATAATAACTACTTAGCCCTAAATACATGTTTCAAAATTTCACTTGTCCGAGAACCTAAATCCATATACATAACATGACCTATTTTTTTTTTGCTATAAACATCACAATGTATATTATAAAAAAAAAACATAAATACTATATTCTAGTTTTACATAAAAAAAAGGTTTTCTGCCTTATGGTCACGCTACTAACCTAACCAACTGTTTCTGACTTTTGTCTTAATTTTATCTTAGGACAAGTGACTTTATAGCAAGAAAAACGAGGACATCTAATAATTATAGAACCCCATTTTATGACACACACGTATACACAGTACAAGTAAAGACGATTACGTAATATACGATTTCGTATACGCTAACATTATGGAAAGTGATTATTATAGTTAACGTGTTAGGGATTATGATTTTCAGACGATCGATATTCGGAGAAGAAAAGGACTACCGATAAAAACACTTACTTGTAAATTGTAATGGTACTCATATTGACGGCCTAAAGTAAAAGTAATCTGTGGTAAAAAAGGTAAGTAAATAAACAAACCTTATTTCGGAAGGAGGTCTGTAAGCTGCACTAGTGACGTAGACCTCAGAGGCGGAGTCCCCTCCAGCTCGAGGTGACCCGTTAGTGTTGGGGTGCCGTCTGCCATTTCTGTGCTCTCCTGATGGTGATCTCGTCCTCTCGTCTATTGTCTGGAATTAAATTAGTACAATTTTTTTATATGTATAGTTCAAACGCACGAGGTGGATTACGGTCTTTGTTGACATAAGTATCTTGAGTATGCTGGTTTGTACGGAGACGCTCCGATACTCTTTGGCGACTCATTTCCCGAAGAGCTTCCCTGTTAGGGCTGGAGCCCGCAATGGCCACATCCCGAATCAGACTGCGAATAAGTGGTGTAGCTGCATCGATGCCAACTAACAGGTTTAAAGCCGAACATTTCGTTGTTCTATGCTTAGTTATATTAAGGACCAGTTGCAGCTTCCACATGACGGTTGGCCATCGGCGTTCACGATAATTGCACTCAATTCGTACCATATTGAGCACAGTGCGACAGTAACGCTCCACCTGTCCGTTGGACTGATGCATCTCGGGAGTTATCAAATGTGTATCGCAGCCCATTCCGTTAGTCCAATCGAGGAAGTCGGCGCTTTGAAACATCCGACCTCTGTCGGCTACGATTAACTTAGGGGTTCCGAATAATGAGATGAAGTTAGTGACATGACGCTTCAACTCATCTGACTCTTGCCGAAACATGGGATACAATAAACAGAATTTAGAAAAAGCATCAATTACAATAAAAACATAGCGATAGCCATCGGCTTCTGGTAAAGGCCCTAACACATCCATATGGACCGTCTCAAAAGGCACATCTGGCTTTTCCCACGAGTGAATGGGTTGAAAAGGAGCCCGAGCTACTTTTTTATGAGAAAGGCACACCAAACAGTGTGTTATATACTTTGAAGCGAACGCTCTCACTCCTGGGAACCAAAAGTGCTTCATGATCAAGTCGACTGTTTTGTCTACTCCCGGATGGTCATGTTCGTCATGGAAAATTCGTAAAAGGCTTAATCTATGACCTTTCGGAATGTAGCATAACAACTTTGTATTTTCACCTGTAGGTGAAAGTTTATGATATAAGATGTCATTCTTAACTACACATTGGGTAGGATCTAGTTGTCCATCTGACAATCTCTGCATAAGAGACCGAGTCTCTTCATCAGAAACCTGAGCGATCCGGGCCCAGTTGTGAGGCTTCTGAACGGTGACATTATTTACCGGATTTCGACTGAGATAGTCGGCGTGGGATAAAAGGGAACCCTTACGGTAATCTAATGAAAAGTCAAAATCCTGCAAGTATACCCACCACCGAGCCACTCGAGGCAACAAGTCCTTTTTTCTCTGAGTGAGTTTTAAGGCGTTACAGTCTGTAACCACGGTGAAGCGTACGCCCACAAGATAATGCCTAAAGTGCTGAAGTGCCTTGACTACGGCGAGCGTCTCCAACTCGTACGAGTGGTATTTGCTCTCAGCTCCCTGAGTAAGTCGGCTAAAATAGGATACTACCCGCTTACGGTTACCCTCATGTACTTGCATCATAACAGCTCCATAACCAATAGAGCTCGCGTCTGTGTGGACCTCTATTGGCAATGAAGGATCATAGATAGCTAGTACAGGTTCACTAGTTAAACAATCTATTATGTACTTTCGGGCGACCTTTTGCTCTATTCCCCAAGAAAAGTTAACATTTTTTTGAGTTAAAGCAGCTATGCACGCGGTCTTTTGGGCGAAGTCAGCTATATAGCGTCTAAAATAACTGGCTAAACCCATAAACTGACGGACCTGTTTAACATTTTGTGGATCTGCTGAGTCAATCAAAGCTCGCACCTTCTCATGACTCGGCCTAACCTGACCTTCACTAATTGTTCGACCTAAATATTCTATTTCTGTCGCTAAAAAGGAACACTTCTTCAAGTTAATGGAAAAACCGGCTCTGGTTAACGTATGAAGGACTTTTTGAAGCAAAATAAGCCCTTGGTCTACTATTCTACTCAAAATAAGGATATCATCTATGTAAACCAGGATATCACCGGATTCAATGAACTCGCGAAGTGTTTTTGCAATAATTCGTTGATAAACGACAGGGGCGTTTGCCAAGCCATAAGGCATTTTCAAATACTGATAATGTCCTTCAGGCGTGACAAATCCTGTAAATGGTACGGAATCCTGATCTAAAGGGATCTGGTGAAATCCGGTTGCCATATCCAGGCTACTAAAAAATTTATAGCCGCCTAACCGATCTATGTGGTCATCTATTCGCGGCAGAGGAAATCTATCCTTGACTGTGACCTCATTTAGTTTACGGAAGTCGACACACATTCTGTCTGACCCGTCCTTCTTTTTGACAAGAAGAATAGGACTCGCGTATTCAGAATCCGACTCTTCAATAATGCCCTTGTCTAAAAGATCTGTAATTATGTCACGCACGCGAAGTGTCTCAGCATGAGATAGTCTATATGGGCGATAATTGACAGGCGTGTTGGAATTTAATTTTATTGACATACGCCCTGTTTTCACTGTTGAGGTCGCGGTACCAGAAATGAAAAACTTTGCAAACTCATTTATTGTGTCTAAAAGTTTTTGTAATTGGACGTCAATCAGAGGAGTGTTAATTGGAATTGAAACCTTAGATTGAACTGTCATCACCCTGTCCGAGCAGCGTTCAACCCTCGTAAGCTGCTGATAGTCCTTAGTACGAACATACCTAACACCTTCCCTGTTCAAAACATCTGTACCTAATATAGTAAGTTTTATTTATTTGCAGTCCACTTATAACTAAATACAATTTTAATGGTAGCCACACTAGGCAATGCCTGTATCGAGGCTACAAAACAAAAACGATTACAAGGACTAATACTTCAACTAAAATACAACTTAAACTTAAACTAGAATACAAAATAAAATTATCTTTAAAATAAAATTTGAAATGAGTTTCTGTGTGTGTGTGTGAGTGTGTGTATGTATATGTTGAGTAGTGTTTATGTGTGTGTGTGTGGGTATAAATAATATTAAGCAACTATCTTAAGTAATTGTTCAGTCTCTTCATAATTAAACTGACTAAGAAAATGTTTCACTTTCAGTTTGGTCTCGCGCATTGTACTACGTTTAAAATCACATTTCTTTACTATTTTGTTATACAAATATGGGAACTTATGATTTTGAAAATGTTGTGCAAATGAAGTTTTCACAGCTACAATACCAACTTTAAATATTCTAGAGCGAAGCATTTTATCATAATCAGATGAGTTTATAACTAGCTTGTGTGTGTACAAAATAGCCCTATGTATATACAATTGACGAACACTAAGTAACTCAGCCTCTTTGTATAGTTCTAACGTTGGGAACCGTATGGGTTTCTTCATCATAACTTTTAGAACCGCCCTCTGAGCTCTTTCAAGGGATATCAAATTTGAAGTACATGTGCCTCCCCATACACTTATGCAATACGTCAGGATAGACTGGCAAAGAGACACATAAACATTTCTAAGGAGGTCCAAGTCAGCTACATCTCTTAGTTCCCTAAATACATATATAAGTTTCCTACATCTGGCCGTTAGTGCAGCTATGTGATCATTGAAAGACAGTTTTTCATCAATCAGTACTCCAAGATATTTTACACAACGGGTTCTTTTCATCACACAGCAACTACAATGAGTGCTATCACCAATCTGTCGCTCTTCGCATGTGTGTATTTTAATATCTGGGCTGACTACTGGTGTAATGATATGACTGGAGTGTTCATGTACTGTGATGGTACAATGAATAAGTCCACCTCAAGTGTCAACCCGTCAAACTCAATCGGTAATCTCACAAAAGATGTACTTTCTACCTCCTGACTACCTAATCCTTTTAAGACGCGAAAAGCAGGCTTAATCGAACAATCAAAATATTTCAACAAGGATGACGACATAAGTGAAATGGTCGAACCGCTGTCGATCAAAACATCTACTGGGACATCTTGAATAATAGCCACGACAACATCAATGTTGGTGGAAGTGACCAAAACCTTACAAAAATTAACTGTGTCCTTATCCGTTGCTTCGGATCTCTGCTTAGCAAAGCAAGTACTAACACTGTGACCCATTTTCTTGCAAAACGAACAAGGTTCAGACCTAGTTGGCACAAAAACAGGCTTTGACGACATGACACTGGAAGAATTCGACCCTAGGACGATATGATCGATCCTAGGACGCTTAGAACAATTAACCTGCTTATGCCCTGGTTGACCACACAAAAAACATTTAAAATCTCCACTACTTCTTTTACGCGACAAATCAGTCGTTTGTTTGCTTTGGGTACTGTTGGACATAACCGAACGAGAGGCGGAGCTCTTTGAGGTATTAGTTGGTTTAATATAAATCGAGAAAAACTCTATTAAGTCATTCGGCATTAACTTTGCATTAGTCGCCGATGCTCGAATATTAGGATCACATATACCACGTATAATTATTGCCGAAATCAACTCGTCACTGAGACCCTGTACTATACGTAACCGGAGCAACGTACGTCGCGCATAATCTGCATATGTAGTGTACTTGTCCGAGTTAGTATTAATAACTTCAGCCAAAATATTAGCAAAATTAGGTGACTGGGGACACAACGGCTTAAACTCTTTCTTAAAATTTGACCAGGAACGATCACTTGACACCCATTCATTCAACCACGATCGTGCATCACCTTTAAGACAATTACCAATGCGCGAGAGGCATTCGTAATCATTCCATTTGTTACATGATTTCGCACGATCTACTTCTACACACCAGTCGTCAAAATTATGTAAGTTCGGATCAAAATTCGAGATATAAAAATGTTGACTCGATCTATCAACATAGTTAATGGAACGTATCGCGTCCACAATGCGATCGGTAACGGCAGAATGTTCCGGCGTCAGCCGCGGCTTTCCTGAATTACGTTCCGACTTAAGAGGTGGCGATCTATATCGAAGGCGCGAACGCGAGGAACTATGGTTGGGCAACACAGGCACATCGCGCGAGCGTCCCCAACTTCGGTCGCGAGGAGGAGTCGCGTACCTATCTTTCGATCGCGTCCTGTGCGTACTCGGAGACAATAAAGTACGCGAAGGCCGCGTCGGCGACGAACGACGTATACCTGAGCGTGGCGGAGTAGGCGGCGTTCGCTGAAGTCGCGGTGGCGACCTATCACGACTTTTATTTCGAGTTTTCGAACGAACTACTTGTATTGCGTCAGTACGTGCCGGTGTGCGCGAAGCCGTTACCCTCTCCTCTAAGGCCTTAAGACGAGTCATTAAAACTTCCATTTCGGAGGGTCGGTCACGATGCCTACTACCACGTCGGTCATTACTAATGCGACGGTCACGATCAAAATGCGGGCTATAACTATCGCGGTGGCTAGTACTGCGATCATGACGGCTTGCACTGCGATCACGCCGGTGATCTGACATTTCTCAACAAAGATTCGAACAATAACCGTCAAATTCAAACACTTGAAAATAATAATACACCAAAGTACTGAAGAAAATCACAGATAAAACACTAAAATATATCGGTACTAACTGTCCCAATTATAAAAGGAAAAAAAAAGGACTCACCCTTCACGACGACTCGAAATCACACACAACACAAAACAACAAAAAAAAAAATATGCGAATGTAAGGTAGGTAGATAAAGTCAAATGGTTATTCAAATTCGAAAATTTGTGGGCAAATGAGATTCTATCCCACTTCTGATCTTGGAAATAAAGCCAGAAGTGTTTTTTTTTAAAAAGAATATTACTAATACCTAAATTAATGAAACTCAAAAATACACGTATTACAAAACAATTTAATAATTTTAACCATTTAACAAATTATCTAAAGAACTAAACAGAAATAACAATCCCGAATATTACACACTACACAATCACTATCAATACGCAAACCGACAGAGTAACGACCTAGTCAAGAAACGGAACGAGAATGTGTCGATGGCATCGCCTTTTTATTGTCTACCCTCCCCACTACTACTCTTATCTCCAACAGTATATGAAATAAATATATAAATATTCCTCACACATTTACACAACGCCATCTAGTCCCAAACTAAGCAGAGCTTGTACTATGGATACTAGCCAACGGATAAACATACTTAAATATTTTCTTTTTGCAAATACATATACAGTGGTGGTCATATAATTAAGAACGCTGAAATAAAGGGAAGATTTTTAAAAACAAAGACGCAAAACTTTTTAAAAACTAATAATCGGATCTCATTGCTGTAAAGGTCAATTTATTTAAAATAAAATAAATATAATGATTAACGTATTTATTTGATAAAAGGGTCAATACCATATACACAAAATACCTTTACAAACAATGCATTTCTTTAAATCAAAGAACAATGGGCAAAACGTCCCCACCCTTGTAACACTTTCAGCTATACATCAAATGAAAGCCCTTGAAAAGTGAAGCATTTTATTGTATGACAGCAAATCTGTCAGTCATGGGAGAACAGAGTTATTGAGGAGAAGAAAATAAAAATAATGAACGATAATATTACATAATTTATGCTAATGTTTCCTATGTAAGCACGATAGAGTCAAAGGCTATCTTACTAGTAGAGGGACCATACATGTAGAACATCCTACATCATCCAGAAAACCATGAATTTCGCTTTTCAAATAAAAAACATACAGCTTTCATAAATATAGAAACTCGTATATCATATCAGCCAATTGATGTCCACTGCTGAACATAGGCCTCCTCCAAACATTGCCATCCTCTTCCATCGGTTTCCTGCCGTCCTAACTAGGTCGTGGGACCACCGTGTGAGGGGTCTCTCCACCCTGCGCTTTCTGATAGGCGGTCGCCATTCCAGAACCTTTCAACCCCAACGGCTGTCGGTTCTCCGCGCTATGTCCCCTGCCCACCGCCACTTTAACCGGTCAATTCTGAGCGCTATGTTCATATGCACAGTTGGGTATATTAGAAAGATAACTGGACCTGACGCAGCTACTACTTCCAATGCAACAATAACGAGCTAATGCTAATCATTAATGAAAACCACGCACCTATTTATTATTTATTGCATGAAACTGATGCATTCATACTACCACTCCGACACCGACTCCGGTCATATCCCCACAAAGGTGATCACTGATTGGAAGAGGCTCGAGGAGAAACTCGCGTCTGTCGAATCCGCCCAACTATATAGTAGTCCCTACAGTTCGGATACTGTAGTGGACACTGAGGCGGCGATCGGTGCCCTGACAGGTCGTGTCATTAATTAACAATTGCTCTTAGACAGTGGCTATGCTGGAAGACCTCCGCATGCAATTACCTGGAGAACTGCGTGACCTGTTGAGCCGCAAGATCCCTGCCACACGTGCCTAAGACAGGGCCCTCAGCGAGTCCAATAGGGTTAGAATTAGACAGCTTCAATGGCCTGTTAAAGTACGCATAAATGAGTTTCGTCAGTCACGATGGTATGCGCAATTGAGTGAGATCGAACCTTTTTATCTCGCTTTCTAGCAGTTATCCCGTTCATTAAAGAAGGACGTATACTCTACTATGCCTCCTTTGGTAGGCCTGATAGGAGGCTAGCGTTCGAGTATGATGACAAGGCCGAATGCCTGGCCAAGAACCTCGAGGCCCAATACGCAGTTCTCCTCAGGGTAACAATCACGATATAATATCAATCACATACACCAATTTCAAATATTTGTCAACAGAGTAGTAAAACGGTGAACTTCTCTCCAGGAGTCACCGCTTAAGGCAGACAACGACGATATACAGTTAGTCACACCTACCGAGTGGAACCGTTAAATAAACTTCTCGCCCCTAAAAAGGCACCAGGCTCAGAAAGAATAACAAAAATAGTCATTAATTTATTCCCCGAACGTCTTTTGGTCCTTGACATGCATCTGCAATGTCGCAATATCAAATTGTGTCTTCCCACAACAGTGGAAAGACGCCGTGGTTATCGGAATACCGAAACCGTTTTTTTGTCTGAGTCGAGCCGTTTCCGAGCCTGAGGAACATAAATTCTGTCGTTTACTATTTCTGCAATGGTTGCTGAATAAAGAACATGTCCTAATGGTTCTCTAAATGTTTATATTAGCAAAGCTAGCTATCCGAAAGTCAGGAAAATGCTGTAGATGATTTTCGTGATGATGTAGAATGAGCTAGATGTATAGTCCGTCTACTAGTAAGATAGCCTATGTTTAGTTTAGCAAAGCTAGCTATTCGAAAGTCAGGAAAATGCTGTGGATGATTTTCTGGATGATGTAGGATGAGCTAGATGTATAGACCGTTTACTAGTAAGATAGCCTGTGACTTTATCGTGCTTATATAGTAAATATTAACATAAAGTATGAAATATTATCGTTTATTATTTTTATTCTCTTTTCCTCAATAACTCTGTTCTCCCATGACTGACAGATTAGTTTCATACAGTAAAATTCTTCACTTTTCAAGGGCTTTCATTTGATGTATAGGTGTAAGTGTTACAAGGGTGGGGACGGCTTCCATACAAAAATGCCCATTCTTCTTTGATTATTATAAAAAAGGTACGTGTGAGTCAACCTTAGAAGATAGATATATTTTCCTTGACTTAATTGTAAAACTTTTTTAAAGGTACAACTCTCTAATACATCATTTCAGTATATCTCCAGACGTTTAGGCAGCAGAAGCAAAATAAACGTTTTCAAGCGTCCCTTTTATAAACATATTCCATTACTGCTCTACTCCTATTAGGCATAGCGTGATACTATATAGCCTATGACACTCCCCGATAAATGGACTATCAAACACAGAAAGAATTTTCAAAATCGGTTTAGTAGATCCATAGATTACCCCCTACAACGTCACAAACACACAATCACACAAACACACAAACTTTACCTCTTTATAATATTATTATAAATTATAAATTATAATTATATTATATATTAATTATAATAATAATAAGTATAGATGTATGAAAATGCTTTTTAAAATTTCCGCGCTACATATTATTGTATTTTTTCTAAATGTAATGGCCATACGAAACAATGCCCGAGCAGTTTAGTAAATCGTTCTTAATTATTTGTACAGCTTCAGTAGTAGTTTGAATGTGTTACTTTGGTAAATTAAAGTAATTTGTCAATAAAAAAATGCGATTTTATTCTTTATGCCTAAGCCACGTTGCTCTATTAATATGGCTATGTTATAACATAACTAGTTGTTTTTCAGAAGGTACACATCTCTGCGTATGAGACGATTTAAATAAAAAACTCCTAGAACTTCAAATTGTTCTTAATTATATGACCACAACTTTACTGTATATTGTACATAGAAAACATCCACACCAATGTACTATGGATACTATTCAACGGATAAACATACTTAATTTTTTTTTTAAAATACATACATTATACATAGAAAACATAAACACAACAACACACCAATGCAAACAATCATGTTCATGCACACAAAGATTTGCATTGAGCGGGAATCGAACCCGAGACTTCTGCGTAGTAGTCATGTTATATAACCACTACGCCATAGAGGTCGCCAGATTCGACAATTGTTTGTGTGGGATTCACAAACTGCTGTTCTTAGTTAAGATGGGGTTTGTGTCCTTTAAATCAATGTTTTGTAGTCATTAAAATTAAGGCTATTCTATGGTACGTTGTGCTGGGAATACGAAAAACAAGGGAACGAACAGACTTAAGTAAGATTAAAAAAAAATTAGGTAAATATGGTCCCCTATAGTGACTGAACCAAATATTCTTGAAGCCAATTGTCTGCTTGCCTATATTCCGGGTTGTATAACTTTGCTGGGTATTTATAGATCTCCCTCATTTAGAAACACGGATAATTTTACTAATTCCTTAGAACAAGTAGTAAATTCCATGGCGTCGAATCCATGTCTTATAATTACAGGCGATATGAACATTAACATTAATAAGCCTGAGGCTTGTTCAGAATACTTAAGTCTACTGGCACATCTAGGTTACCAAACAGCGGTTGATAAACCAACCAGAGGAGACGCGTGTCTTGATCATGTCTTCACCAAAACTAGGCATCTTTTGGAATCATTAGTTTGTTCCTCCTCGGCTACTGATCACGACTTGGTTATGACTGGTGTGGGCCTAAGGGTTACTAAGCCACCACGTATAAAGCACCAGACTAGACTGGATATGGTTGCAATAGAATCGGAAGTGCGAAGTGTTGATTGGCATGCTGTGTACAGTGAATCTCGCGTTAATGACGCCACTGAAGCTTTTATGTCAACCTTAACTTCTATCATAGACAGCCACACTAGAGTAATAGAAGTCAGTCGCTCAAAACTGACATTCAAGTCATGGATGACTCCAGGGCTTATCAGATGCTCAAAACACAAGGATAAACTGCACACTGAAGCGCGAAAGAATCCAGAAGACCAAGTAAAACTACATGTCTTTAGACGATACAGAAATTTCTACAGAGATCTGATTCGAAGACTAAAAATTGAACATGATAAACAAGAAATAGAACGGAATTCAAACAACTCGCGCAAACTATGGCGTACTATAAAACGCGTAACACATTCTGTCCCTAATAAATCAAGCTCACACGAACTCTGTCAAATTCAAGGGTCACCTGCAGACTCACTGGATTTTTGTAATGACTTTTTTGCCAATGTTGGTCAACGTTTAGCTGACCAAATACTAAAGCGCTTAAATGAGTCTGAGGTGTCACTAGCTTCTAAAATTAAAGTATCCAGGACGCCCGTTAACTCTATGTTTTTGCGCCCCACCTCTCCAACTGATGTTGAAACCATAATACTCCAACTTAACAACAACAGTGCTCCGGGCTTTGATAAAATAACTAACCAACTTGTTAAGCTCTTGAAAAACTATATTATTGAACCCTTAACTTACATATTTAACTTGGCAATTACTACTGGCGAATTTCCTAATATGTGGAAGATAGCCACTGTTACTCCAATTCACAAAGGAGGTGTTGCAAGAACCCCTAATAATTACAGGCCAATCTCTCTCCTTTGTGCCTTTTCTAAACTGTTGGAAAAGGTAATAAATAAACAGCTTGTAAACTTCCTGGAATCACATAACTTGTTATCCGCTCGTCAGTTCGGTTTTCGACAAGGACGATCAACGGAACAAGCAGTCGTTTTGCTAACCGATATTATCAGTAAGTATCTTGATGAGGGGAAGGTATGTATGGGTGTGTTCCTCGATTTGGCCAAAGCCTTTGACACGGTTTCCATCCCAATCTTACTGAAAAAACTGGAAGGCATTGGAATCAGAGGAATTAGCCTAGATTTCTTTCAAAGTTACCTGTCATGTAGACAGCAGTGTTTGAAAATTGACGGTCACGTTAGTAAAACGCAGGCGCTCACCTATGGCTTGCCACAGGGTAGTATCTTAGGTCCGACTTTATTTCTCATCTACATCAACGACCTTTCAGCAAAAGAGCACATAGGCAATGCAGAAATAATTAACTATGCTGATGATACCGTTATTGTATATAACGAGAGGACGTGGGAAAGAGTTTTTCGAGTTGCTCAGAGTGGACTGAATCGTGTGGTTGATTGGTTGAACTCTAACCTTCTGTCATTGAATGCTGAGAAAACTAGCTTCATGTGTTTCCACAAAACAGCTACATCGGCTCCACAAACAAATTTTGAAGTGATAGTCCACACGTGCAGCAACGACATCACCATAAGCATAAATACGCCTTGTAAATGCACTCGATTAAGAAAGGCAAAATACGTACGCTATCTCGGCATTACAATAGATGAAAGGCTCACCTTCAGCGAGCATATACTGTCCACGTCTGCTAGAGTTAGGAAGGTCATCCACATCATGAAAATACTACGCGATGTGGCTCCAGTATCCTTGTTGAAGAGTATATACCTTTCACTCTGCGAATCAATTCTCTCCTACTGCAATATAGCCTGGGGTGGGGCTGCTGTCACACACCTTATTGGCTTAGAAAGAGCTCAGCGCGCAGTGCTAAAGACCATGCTATTCAAACCTTTTAGATTTTCGACGATTGCACTGTTTAGTGAGATAGGGGTGTTAAGTGTCAGAAGGTTATACATTCAAAAAGTTACTGTTCTGACCCACAAACAAGTAATCAGCTCTGTTGACTATGGAGACATGATCAAGAAACGGGTCTACAGAATTCCAGTCGTTAGAGTAAATACCACATTTGCTAAACGTTTCAGTACCTTCATGAAGCCATTTGTGTATAACAGGTTTAACAAAATTTGCAACTTATCCAATAAGACAGTTCGCGAAGTGAAGTTTATTGTAGCAAAGCAATTAGTCACTTGGACTTATGATGAGACAGAGCATTTTTTGAAGCAGTTGGCATAATTTAGAAGCGATAAAGCATTGCGTGATTGTTTCTATTTTGCTATTTTTGTAATTTCTTTTTGTTATTTCACATTGAATTGTACCTGTTTTCTTTTAATTTTAATTTTTGATATTTTCTTTTTTAATTTTTATGATTGTTTTCTGTTATTTGATTCACGGTAATTTTAAGATGATAGAATGATTTAATTAATTATTGTAATTCTTTTTTTTTTTTTCTTTAATTTAAATGTACGGTAAAATGTAGGTAAGACTAACTGCAGGACAGGCTCAGCCTAGTGCAGGGAGTCTTTGTTACATCCACACACTATACTCTTTATGTATCTACTATAGTAATTAAGATTTGTGTACTACTTATTTTTTGCAATAAATAAATTATTATTATTATTAAAAAAATTAGATGAAACTTTCTTTACACTACAAACAAAGTCATTCATCGTGACTATAATTTTAAAAATAAATAACAGCAATATAATAACATTTTATGGTTTATTTACGATAAAAATATATGTTTTGATCGTAGTATTTCGCGTTAGACGAAACGGTACATCTCGTAGTGAAAATGTCGAACAATACAGCTCAAGGCTTACGTAGTAATTTGTGGTTCAAGTTAGAAAAAGCAACGATTTTAATAATTGTATTTGACGATATTTGTGGCGTAGTGATTTATATGTGTTATAATAACCAACAGCGGTCTGGGGCTGTGGAAGAATTATGGTTAAGTGAGAGACGAAACATCGTGTTTACTCAGTAGAAGTCTGACAGACATTAGAGTAATCCAAATTAACTAGGCGATTGGGCATTTTTCGAATTTGACATAATATGACTAGTCTTGGGATTCTAGGCAGAACACGTTCCTAAGAAACACATACCCCCGGTTTCAGAATGACTGATCAAGTAAAATTCAACTAATCAAGTGTCAAAACTGTCATTTTAGTTCCTAAAAATAAGTAAGTAATAATGGGGATAAGTGGCTTAAAAACATAAAGCTCAGAGTATCCAGCACGGCGCTTGTCACCTTGTGAGACAGAGCTGCAATTTTATAAGCTACTCTAACATTTCCTTTGTACCTCTTGGAACGCATTAGTAAACCCATTTTTCAGTTTAAGTCTTTCCTTTTTTATTTGGCGAAGAGAAACACGCTTTTTATGACTAAGATTGCTAAAGAACCCAAGTTTCCTTCGATATTGTGGCTAATTGTGTATCATTTGCCATCAAGTGACCTTTAATTTTATTTGTCCTACATTCCCATAGAACATAAATGAAAAGGCATGAAAACTTTTCCTTTCAATATTCTCAGTAAATGCACGACTAAAATAAAAATAAATCACGCTCATAACATAAAATTTTATCTGTTTGTGTACACATTCCTTTGAAACTGCTTGACGAAATTTAATGATTCTTTTATCGTTTGTAAGCCCTCGCTATAAAGTCTTAATAGTTTACTTGGATTGCATATATACCGATGTTGGGATTGATGGGAGGCAAACGAGCCTACGTGTCGCCTGATAGTAAGTGATCACCGCCGCCCATGGACACCCGCAACACCAGAGGAATCACAGATGCGGTGCCGACCTTACGTTTTTTTGTTTGTCTACGTTGTTTTTTTGGTGTTTATTATGATATTCTTTTTCCAACATACTGAAGATTTTTGTTGGTTTTTAAAAGGGAGTTGTTTACCTACTGAACCCCAAAATTCTTATGGTTTCGTCATCTGGACACCACAAGATTTTTACGAATATCTATATTGTGCACTAACTTTTAGTAATAAGTTTAGTCTCAATATTTCTGTGATTGTCTATTTTTTTCAGGACCGTGTTCTGTGGCGCGCGTTGGGAGTGGCCTATGTCACGCAGTGGACTGCAATAGGCTAGTTGATTGATTGATTGATATATTTCTGTATCATTCCGGTATTTAAATAACTGCTTAAAACAGCTTCATTATATTATGAGATCTAAAATTGTATTATTTTGTGTTACTTATCATTAAATTGTCAAATCCTGTCATTAAAATGATGTATGACTAGTAAATGCATTGTAGCTACTTGAAAATGTAATCATAAATTTGAGTATTTGGCGATAGTTCAATTGGTAACGTTTAGTGCTACATTGCTGCTACGTAGCTAGAGAGATGAGTGGACTCGTGGCGGTTAGTATACATACTGACCCGTGCTTTGGAAAGAACATGTGTTGTATAGGTGGGGAGCCAACCGCTAGGTTATCACTGCGTAGTCCGCGCATCTGTTTACGGTTTGAGGATTCTACCCATTGACCTAGGGCTAAGCATGAGCACGACGACGCCAAGACCTCGACGCGGTGCTAAAGGTGATCAATCTATCGCTGAAGAGCTATGGTCTTAAACAGTAGCAAGTACGACGCCTGGTGCCTTTTTCTACTCAAACTATCTAGTAAGTCTGCCTCAGGGCAATAGTTTATAGAATGCACTAATAATTGTCTTATACGACAATTCGCCTTTCCATGTCAATCACACACTTAGCAGCTGTTGTTTTTGTAAACAAAACACAAGTGAATTAAGTTTGTCGGCGCCTTGACGTATTATCGGAAATAGTCAATGGTAATTTAAGATGGACAGGAGCTGTCACTGTCCCTCTAGCGGAGCGTCGTCGTGTCGATGTTAGCGAGGCGGCCATCTCGTTCCGACATTGTTCGTACGGGAGCCGCAGGCGCAACGCGTGTTCGACGAATCGCTTTATATTCGGCTGATCAGTGCGCGTTACGTTATAGTTAGCTATTATAAGGAATCTTGTGACTGCGTGCTTTATGCTATAGAATTATAGAACATTTATTTCATTGCCAGTGTATTATCGCGAATAACTAAAATGGTTGTATAAGACGATGCTATCTTTAAATTACTGTCGATTCTGTATCGGACCACGCCATCCGTGATGAGTGCCCGAGTAAGTGCCTACAAGTTCATAACTTGCACCATCCACCATAATAGTTTATTTTATTATTATATTTTATAATACAATATTAGCTCGGCATTCCGTGCAACATGTTGTTTCTCATCATTTTAATTGATATGAACGTACGCTAACATATTTTAATGTACACAATTTATCTATTTTGAGATTAGCAAAACGATTTTATTTATTTATGCGTGCTAGTTCTAATATGCGCACAAGAAACAGATTTTATTATGTTTTGCGCATATGTTTTAGGTGTTATTTTGTTTTCGTGGGATTGCTTTTATGGGTTCGCCCACTTTTGGGTGTCACGTGGTTATATACCACGCGCAGCAGGGTGAATGGAATGTAAACAGTAAATAGGAAAATTAAAAAAAGAATTAATTGTTTTTTTGTGTCGTGACGTAGTAAGAATCAATGATGTCACTCCATGATGGGTGTCGTTGAAATCAACTAAGGGATATTTCTTAAACTATTTCTACGAAAACAAAAGGAAAATGAAGGAAAATTTCACTTAAAACCAATACGCCTATGTAGTTTATCAGATCAAGTTTTCCTGCGTTCATCCAGGGCTCCATCCAGGACCCTCAGACCTTGTCTCTACTACGAAAGGCCGTGCTGCCGAATCTTTCTCAAGATAATTATACATCATCATTCCCCTGGCCTTATCCCAATTTGTATTCTTTCTTTCTTTCGCGGTCGGCGCAGCATGTCTTCTTCTTCCACATGCTGCTAAAATTGGCTATATTTAACGGCCTGCCTGTCGCCAACCTTAATTGGGAATTGGGTGTTGTTGGTGGTTTACTCCCCCCAGGAGTTTGACTCGAGGTGCTAGGTGGTATGCACTGGTCGTAGTATCCCTTAGTCGCCTCTTATGACATCCACGGGAGGATATTTATTTATTTATATGGATATGGGGCAGTTTTATTCTTACGGCACCGCACGGCATAAGATTATTATACGCGATACACAAATATTTATCCTCAGCATCGATGAAAATTGCGTCTATTGACATCATGTCACTAAAAGTACACCCGCGCCACAGTGATCCAGTATTTTATTTTTAGAGGCCCTTTACCCGACACACAGGCTCTTAGGCTAAAGACGGTTGAACAGCCTGAATATGTGGTTGAGTTCCGAAAAAAAATTATAATACGGTGTACGGACTAGAAATGAAATGAAATACTTAGTTTATTGTGTTCTATAAAACAAGGTACAATTCTATGTTACTGTTTGCAATTTACACGTAATAATTAAAGTATATCTATACAAATTCAACAGTATCGCTGAACTCCACATTAGGATTCCCTGTGTCGAGGAGTTCTCGTTGAGAACCCACGGTGTTTCTCAGCGAGAGACAAGCATTACTCGAGCCGTCCCTGTGGGCCAGTGTGCATCCTTGTTGGAGTTTCCTTTACAAGATATTAAAATATGGGAGCACTAATGCTGCATACTTTAATATTAACTATACGTTTCTGCGCGACCTACAAATGTCAAATTATGCGTAATAGTTTATGTTTATAATAAACATACACAAGATAAAAACAAAGCTTTTGTTCATAACCTTGACTTTTATGTTAGTGAATGTTTATGTAATTAAAGAGTACATTAAGTAAATATTGTTGCAAAAAAACACAAAGGAATTTAGACTGCCTCAGTGGTTAGTAATGTAGCTGTTTAATACAAGGTCGTTAGTACTAATCCCACGCAGGACATTGCATCCCCTTATTGAGTTGTAAATGAGACAGACCAGAGACAATTTAAAATCTTATGGACTTGGTGGTGGGTCAAGTAATGGCTGTATGATCATCGGGTGTAATATGTGACAACGAAAAGTGAAACAACGAATACCACGACCCTACAGTACTATTCTTAGTAGTGAATTCGTTGTTCTGTTATTCGAGATCGCATGATTTCGGTGCTATGTTATTCGTTGTGGCGTTTATTCCGTTTCAAGTGATTCCTATCGAAAAAAGGGGTCGTTGCTAAGATATTCGTGGTGGCGTGCATTCGTTGTCGTGATTCGTTGTAGTAAACTTACGGGGCCGTGGTATTCATTGTTTCACTTTTCGTTGTCACATATTACACCCATGACCATCGTCCACTTTACCGAAAACCACCTTAACTGATTTCCATTTGCATATTATCGAGTTTAGGCTAAAGATAAAGATAAAGATTTATTTATTGCAAAACTGTGTACATCAGGTGTTAGTGTATAAATAAATACAGTAATTAGTTTCATTTCGGACCCACGCTACCACCGCCGATCCTACTGGTGGTAGTTTCAACAGTCTATCCCATCGGATATGCAAATTATAGCAATATAATATCTTAAAACTACACATATTAAACAAAAACTTATTTAACTAAATGTTATTTTTTTCAAAAAATTCCTTTAAATTATAGAACTCATTACTAATAAGCCATGTTTTCAAATGGTTCTTAAATAGTAAAATATTATTTTGTTCCTTAATAGCTACAGGTAAATGGTTATACACCCTAATGGCAGTAATATATGTACTTTTGTAGTAAACAGTATTTCTAATTTGTGGAATATTTATATTATATTTATATTTTCTACGGACATTACTCTTTGATGCAGCTGTAAGTGTTCCAGCTAATAAGTGTACCCCAGCAAAATAATGGCGACAAATACCATACTATGCAAGTGCAAACCAGTCCTGACTCCTGATGCTTGGGGATTCAGATTTACTTTAAGTAATACTAGCTGATGCACTCGGCTTCACCCGCGTTGTACAAGTAGCTTAAATGTTAAACTACACCCTAATCTACCTATCATCAAAATTTCATCAAAATCTATTCAGTAGTTTTTGCGTGAAAGAGTAGCAAACATCCATCCATTCATCTATCAATTCATCCATCTATCCATCCATACATGCTCACAAACTTTCGCATCTATAATATTAGTAGAATAATAGTATTACAGGACTCTTTTCAGTCTTATTTATCTATACTTCTATACTAATATTTTATAGAGGTAAAGTTTGTGTGTTTGTGACGTTGTAGGGGGTAATCTCTGGATCTACTAAACCGATTTTAAAAATTATTTCTGTCCTGAATAGTCCTTCAGGGAGTGTCATGGGCTATATAGTATCACGCTATGACTAATAGGAGTGGAGTAGTAATAATGATATATAAAATATGTTTAAAAAAAGGACGCGTTTTTTTCCCCGCCCAACGAAGTGGGCACAGGTCAGCTAGTAACCACAAATTTCGATTAAGGGGAGGAGACCCTGTGTCCTTTAGTCCTCTTCTACGATAACCACGGAATGAGAATGATATTGATATCGTGTATTTATAACATCAGTAATTATAAATTTGCCTTTTGAAGTCTTTAAAAAAAAGTAGTGACGAACTTTTAGCAAAGTACAATCACCTCGAAAAAGTTCAAAGAGATGCCGACAAGTTATTTATATGTTTATCATAAATTTTACTTTGACTTTTATTATTAAAAGTAAGTAACAAATTGGTTATTAAACGTGTTGTTAGAATGTCAAACTGATATATGAGTTTAAAAAGGAAATATCAATCTAAACGTTTTTATTGGTAGGTGTACCGTTTTGGTTTGCTGAATTTATATAGATACTAGATGACCCGTACCCACTACGTTGGGCGGCGAAAAAAACGCATCCGGTTTTTAAACATATTTCATTACTGCTCCACTCCTATTAGTCATAGCGTGATACTATATAGCCTATGACACTCCCCGATAAATGGACTATTTAACACAGAAAGAATTTTTAAAATCGGTTCATTAGATCCAGAGATTATTACAAGAGCCCTACAACGTCACAAACACACAAACTTTACCTCTTTATAATGAATCTATTACAAGGATTTTATAAGCTTTTTTAGTACTAGCTGTCTCCTGCGGTTTTAACCTAGCCATTAATTGACCAAGGAATTTACATTTTTCTTTTGGAGCTGACCCTTTATCAAAACCTAAAGTTCACGTAATCTAGTAAAATAGTAAAAAAAAGTAAAAATTACCATTTGAATTATGTTTATTAAAAAATATACGATTTCAAGCTGACTCGGCCTGTATAACCTGTGCCAAACGTCAAGCAAAATAAATGAGTTTAACCTCTGGTTTACGTTTGATATTATTAATCATGCACAGTGATAGTTTCAAAGTTATAACTTACCGTATATTCAGAAAGAGTCCTCTCAGACGGTGCTCGGTGACTATCATTCTCATCTCTAGAAGAAGCCCTATGTAGAAAGCCTCCAGATGAAGGAGAGTCCACGCCAGACCTATGTGTCGCCACGTAGTGGTTAGTTTTCACTTTACGCGCCATTTTATTCACTTACTAACACGTAATCATAATCATACACTGACTATCAACTTACAAAATTACTATCCATTTACAAAATTTACTATCCACTTACAATTTTACTATCATGTAACAAAATTTGTTTAACTATCCTGTTGTTTTCAGTCTGGTAGAGTATTAAAATTTATTTGAATATTATGTTTTGTTAATCGTCCGTGTCATTTTTTATTTTTAGTAGGTATTATGTTTTGTTATTTTGTCCCGTGGTGTGTTGGGTAACTGAAACAAAGAAAAATATTTAGTTAGAAAAAGTTTTAATGTTTGTTTAAATGTTCTAAATTACTAACAACTGGTGTGGCTGGTTGTGGTGTCACATGAAGGAAATATAACGTAACAACTAAAGCGCCGATTACACTAGACTACATGTAGTCTCCTACATGATGTAGTTGACTACATGTAGTCTAGTGTAATCGGCGCTTAATTACCTTTACTTAAGACTTTTTGGTAGCATTACATCATTAAGCTATCTTTTTATTAAAATCCTTTTCTCTTGAATTTTCCCTATCGAGTCCTGTGTCGCGGGGACTTTTACCAAGCGGTCACCCATCTGTACTCTAACCTAACTAAAGCTTGCTTATCCTGACATGCCGTGTCCACCTGTGTAGGAGATTGACTTCTGGGATTTTCTGCTATGTGAGATTACGCAAGACATTATATTTAAGATCATGAGTTAGTCAAGGTTGATGTTTATCTGCATTGATTAATAGGCTTTAAATACAGGTGTTAAGACAATTACTGCACTAAAGAATCTATTAACTGTACGTTTAACAGACGAAAAGGACATACAGAATCAGGACAATAGCTTGTGGGACATTTTACACGACGACACGTAATTTCCACTATACTAAAGCAAAATCGATGTGAAATCTTTGTAAACAAATCATATGACATTGACATGTAGTGTTATAATAATCATCATCATAACAGCCCATCAATGCCCCACTGCAGGGACAGGCCTCCTCCCATGACGGAGGGATACTTGGCCTACTAATACCACGCTGGCCAGACGGATTGGTATTGGGTTTAATTTCAAGTTTTCCCCTTTCTTTTATTTCGTAAAGATGTTATTCACGGATAGTCCCTTAGTCGGTTTTTACGACACCCATGGGGTGAGATGGGGTGGTGACACACTGTATTCTTACTCCGTCACCACACGGAGTTTCCACTATACTAAAGCCAAACTCGATGTGAAATTTTTGTAAACAAATCATATTTATGTCATTGACATGTAGGGTTATCACACCATTTCAAAATACCCATTTGTATTTAAGAATGAGAATTTTATTAGTATTTCCGTATTTTATGACATAATTTGGCATTATCTGATATCAAGACGACATGAAGTAACTACGGCGCATGTTAACTACGGCGGGTTTCGTATTTGGCCAGAAAAGTAAATGATGAAATTTCAATTTTTTTTATAACAATGAATAACCCGAATAATTTTGCCTGTCAATGATTGCTAAGCATAGGCATGTTATTAAACATTTCACATCGACTTTGCTTTAGTATAATCCCCGTAATGTCTATGCTTTGGCGTGGTTGCCTTTATCTAAGAAAATGGGTAAGACACAAGTTGTAAGTCCTAAAGTCTTCTTGTTTATTTATCTATCTATTGTAACTCCACCCCTAATTAAAGAAAGTTCGCAGATTTTTTATTATCATATCATAAATAAACGTAACGTTGCATAGGTATAATGTTGTGTAGTAGGTATGAGTAACTGTATCGTGTTTTTGTTTACTTTTCATTTGCTTTTTTTTTTCTATTATTAATGAGTGTACACATAATAATATAAGTATCTAAATTATGTATTCATCACGTGATAAAATATGGTTTTGCTGTATCCACATGTGGTTGAGTTGCAATTTAGAATTAAGTTATTTGTAATATTTATTTAATACTATCAAAAATTGTAACTTGTTTTGTGGATTAAATGAATAAATAAATAAATAAATAAATATCAGTCAATCTTTGTCCAAATATTTTCAAATTAAGGGCCTTTACGTGGCTCACTAGCGCCGGCAATAGAAAAAAAATCATAATTCGCGAATAGGATCTATAATGCAAAATGTTGGTAACGAAGTCTTGAGAAAAGGCAATAAAGTATTTGTAAAACACACTCTCAAAACTTTAAATATTTTTAATTTTTTTCTCCATTTTTTTTTCTTTTGCAGCGCCCTATAAACGCCCTTAAGCTGTTCCGTGCCTCTCTTATCTGTCGGTTTCCCGTCACCTGAAGTAGGTCGTAGCAGATCATAATATCATAGCAAAAACAAAAGAAAAGTACTCGTAGTTAAGTAGGTCAAGTTTCTCTCCATCACTGGAGGAGGACTGTCCCTGCAGTGGGGCATAAACAGGCTGTTGTAATGATGAAAGATAAAGTTAAGCTGCTTTTTTTGCTAACAGTACCTATCAAATTTGTAACGATCGAGTCTGTATTTAATCTACGTAAATAAATCGAACTGATTTGTCGACCTTGAACGAGTTAACATTACAAACTAAAATGCATCCTATAACCCTTAAAATAGAGTTTAATATACAATGTAATGGTATAAGTTAAATTATTATTGCACATGGAACAATAGCATGCCGATCTTAGTCGATTAGTGACGCAATCGAGATTCGAGTGTACAGGTATCGAATTGAATCGATATACTTGTTAAATTGCATGTAATGGTAGTGGTTTTTTGATAAGATCGATTATTGTTGAACGAATTGACGTGGGTTTTTAACAAAGAAAAAATGGTCTACTATTTTAAGAATGAACGTAAGATTTACGGATAATAAAAAAATAAAAAACAGATCATATTTACTTACAACTGTTTTAAATTAAAAGGTACTTATTATAAAATAAAATAATCTTTATTTGCATGAAACATGTGTTATACAAGAAATATTTCCAATAAATATGTATTAAACGATAGTAGTATCAACATGTTTTGCCATTACTGGCATACAAATGTATTTTGTGAAAATGTATGACGATGCAATCATAGTAAAATGTAAAAAAATATAAAATAAAAGAATTATTGTCATATTTTCAACATATTAGCCAAAATACGTCTCACGCTAGACATAACCCTCCTACAAAGCTTTCCACCGCGCGCAATCTTATTAAAACCCAACTTCCGCACTAGTTAGTGTTCGTAGTGCCCATAGTCGCGTCATTTCATCATAACAGCCTCTTAATGTCCCACTGCAGGGAGGGGCCTCCTCCCGTGACGGAGGGATACTTGACCTACTAATACCACGCTATCCAGACGGATTGTTATAGGGTTAAATTTCAAGTTTTCCTTCTTTTTATTTCGAAAAGATAATATTCACATAACTATACGAGAATATTATCTTTTCGAAATAAAAAGAAGGAAAACTTGAAAACCGACTAAGGGACTACTCTTAGTCGGTTTTTACGACACCGATGGGATGAGATGGGGTGGTGACATATTGTATACTTACTCCGTCACCACACGGAGCGTCGCGTTATTTACAGACACACAATAAACAGACACAAAGTTTGAAGTTTTAACATTCAGGACTCAACACTAAATTAAACAGCAGTTATACTTTATATGATTAAAATAAAAAAATTGTAGACTCTTTCACCCCTTTTCACCCGCACGTTTTACCACATTTCACCGCAACTTGACTTTGTGCTCAATAACAATGAATAAAATAATATTAACCTTAATCGCTTATTGCTCAACAATAAATGTCTGACTCAGGAATTGAACACAATACCTTATTGTATCAACTCACTGATCACTCATGATTGATGAACTATCATTTTATAATCTGTGCTAATTTATGTTTTTGACAGCTCAACAAAAATTGATGAAGGTTGTTGATTTGGTACTTTTTTAAAAGCTCTTTGTATTGTTGCGATTTTTAGGCTGATGACCACAACCTCTAGTATCCGCTTAATTTCAATTTATTTATTTCTAAACAAACCTACATTTGTGTTGAAAAATCATACAAAAAAAAATACACCCAAAATCAAAAATTAAAACAATATACACAATCAATAATACTTCAATAAGAGAAAAAAAAACAATAAAATAAAAATACATTCAATTAAAATAAAATATTTTTTTTTACAAAATATAAAAAAAAAAAAATATAATTTTTTAGAAAACATCAAATAAATTAAATTAAACAAATTATTCATAATTATTTTTCACTGACAAAGGTTTCCGTAAAATACAAAATATTCTTAAATTGTTAATATAATAAATATAATATAGCAAAGAACTGGAAGGCTCAGGTTCTAACCCGGGTCAGGAAATAGCTCGCAACGGTCCATTGTCAGCATTACACAAACTCTAGCTTCAATGAATGGGCGCGGTCCAAGCTATAGTATGTATTAGCACATTTGATTAAAATAAACTCTATTGCAAAAAAAACGGGCTCTTTAGTTTTTTTTCTCTATTTCAATGAAGAAGAACAAGAAATATGTTTTGTTAATTTGACGATGTATTGGTACGTTTTTTGAAGCATCTTGGCATGATTCTTTACGTTCCAAATTTACAATTTGAAATTATTAAAAGAAAAATAATGATTATTGTGGATTATTCTAAAATTGCTTTAGTAATGGCGCGAATTGCTGAAATGATTTTTAACTGATTACGATATTTTAAAACTTTTTGGATATTTTCTGCAAATTAAACAATTTAATCTTTCTTTTTACATTAAATACCACTTTTTGATATGAGTGATAAAGCGATAAGGGCCGGTAAAATTATAACCCTTCTTGAAGAAGGTTGTTCGCAAACTTCGTGTCTCAGCGGCTAAATGTGAACCGTTCAACTGTCCAGAGGACTTGGCAACGGTATCAAGAGACTGGTTCGGTCAAAAGAAGACCTGGTTCGGGAAGAAAACGATGCACAGAACCAAGAGATGACCACTTTTTGGTGAGTCAGGCGTTGCGTAATCGTAAGGCGTCAAGTGTAGACCTGAAGAAGAGCCTTGAAGAAGTAAGAGGAGTAGAAGTTAGCTTGTGGACGGTCAGGAGGAGGCTTTTGGCTGCCAATATCAAAAGTTACCGCCCAGCTCGGGGCCCTAAATAACTCCGTGAGCACCGTGTTGCTCGACTTCAGTTTGCTCGGAACTGTGCTTCATGGACTTTGGAGGACTGGAATAAAGTATTGTTTTCTGATGAAGCTAGAATCTCTTTGTGTGGAGAGGACCGACGCCGGCGTGTGCTGCGAAGACCACGGGAACGCTATGCGGAAGTGTGTTTCGAAGAAATCACTCCTTATGGCGGAGGCTCCGTTATGTTTTGGGCAGGAATGAATTCGACGGAACGTACGGAGTTAGTTTTCAAAGGAAAATAGAACATTAAATGCATACCGGTACATAATGGAAGTCCTAATTCCATATGCACAACCCACATTGACTGCACTTGGGGAAGATTCCATTTTTATGGACGATAATGCTCGCCCGCACCGTTCTGACGACGTGGAAGCGTACATGCAAGAAGTTGGGATCCGTCGTTTAGATTGGCCAGCTCGAAGTCCTGACCTCAATCCAATTGAGCATGTGTGGGATGTTCTAAAGAGACGGGTAAGATCAGTGCAACCTGCTCCACAAAACATCAGGGAGCTAAAAAGAGTCATTGCAGGAGAGTGGGAACGTATTTCTCAAAACGTTATTAAAAACATCGTGGACAGCATGCCTAGAAGGATTCAAGCTGTGATTTTGGCAAGAGGAGGTCACACTCGTTATTAGGTTTTTACATTTGTAACTTTATTTAATTAAAAAAAGTAAAAAAAAACTAGTCTTTACTGCCGACCACTTCTTATTGTTTGGGCGTGTACATCGATTTTAAAGAATCCATCGTTTTTTTTTTCTTTTAAATGCTATAATTCACTTCCGCGCATTAATTTACACGACTATAAGTATATAGACTACGTCAAAGAAATAAATTTCATTTAATTAACTAAAATCGACCCTAGAACGTAAATTTCCTTAGGTGCCCGTTTTTTTTGCAAAAGAGTGTAGCTTTAAAAATTTAATTTTTGTTTTATCTTCCTTTTAAAAAAATACTTAGGGTTTCTTTTAAAAAAAACATCGTTTAGTGATGAAAGAATGGGAAATCTGGAGGTAATATTATTATAGGTTATTATGACCGTCACGTGTATTTTTTGCTTTTTAAGTATTTGTTAATTACAACTATTAATGAATAAATGAAATAAAAAAGCACACAATACTAGCAAATTAAAATTATATTTATACGTCTTATACTACAAAATTAAAATGATTTATCGATCAGATCTCTATAATAATTATTAAAAACAAATTGTTTGTTTATTTGAAAGTTTCAATTTTTATTGTGTAAATATCTGATTCAATACTCAATTCTTTATTTTTCTTTATTTTCTTTATTCACATTTAGGTATGTCTGGAGTTCGTTAGTCAATTAGTCAATTCATTCTACGGATATGTCGGGAAACCAAGTGGTATTGTATCTTTTTAACCGACTTCAAAAAAAGGAGTTTCTCAATTCGATTGTATTTTTTTTAGTTTTCAATGCGTAATGCCCTCGTGTTTATGTTTTACGTAGGTTTAAGTGAAAAACCCAAAACTCTACAAAACATTTTTTAAAAAGTATTTTAAAATCTCTAAGCTTACAACTTGCACCAGCTCCTAACAGAGGAGTTAGAACGAGCTATTGTTTAAGTATCTACTGCGCGTGCGTCGGTCAGGAAGGTGTTTTGTTATACCAACAGAGCAGATGTATAGTATAGTTAGTAAAAAATGTTTAGCCCTGTTATCATCATCATAACAGCCCATTAATGTCCCACTGCAGGGACGGGTCTCTTTCAGAGACGTAGGGATACTTGGCCTACTAATACCACGCTGCGCTGGCCAAACAGATTAGTATAGGGTTTAATTTCAAGTTTTCCTTCTTTTTATTACGTAAACATATTATTCACGGATAGTCCCTTAGTCGGTTTTTACGACACCCATGAGCTGAGATGGGGTGGTGACATATTGTATTCTTACTCCGTCACCACACGGCACAACGATCGAAACAAAATAAGCGCTCTTCTTTTGTTTCTTTTTCATATTTGTTTAAATCCCAGTTGTATAAGGGTTTGATTCCTAACGCGGAAGATTAAAAAAGAAAGAAAGAAATAATGGACATAATTAAGTTACGTCATCTGACGTGACGATGTGTTATACTGATGTTACGCTATAATAACTAATCAAAAACTCATTAAATATGAACATGAATTATTGTGAGATTTTGGGCACCTGCGTAAGGTCTGTGATGTAGTGTGATATAAAAGCTATAATATAGCTTTGAGTGTACTGGTTCCATTGGCCTATGTCACTTAAACAAATAGTATAGAATTTAATAACATTCGTTTTAAAAGTTTTTGCACCAGAACACAAAACATAAAATTAACTAAATGTTTTAAATAACTAAAATACAATAGAGTTTTAATTTGAATAAGTAAAATATTTTTTTATTAAAACTCATATTATTATCATAGTTTTAGGAGTCTTAGATTTTCTTCGTATGTCAGGCAAAGGAGGTCTTAAACTTATTCAGAAAGGAATCCACGATTAACTCACATAATAATTAAACTTTACTCGCGAGCGGTACTTATCCTAATTAATTAAAAGTTTACTGGATCATTCTTCGATAGCTAAATCTAAGAGAGGTGTGTGATTTTATTCACGGCAGCCACAGTACAACCAGTAGTCTATCTCGGCCCAATATTTATTATAAATGCCTACGGCTGCGCTTTTAATTAAATTTACCTACTTTCCCGCTCGTTACTGCGGCATAGTCGCGACTGTTCACTCCGCAAAGCCACCGCTATCGTGAGCGTGTAGGTATAACTCGCGTTTCGTCCGTTTTTATGAAGTCGAAATACTGTATATATATTTTGTACTATGCGGCAGCCGCCTTAAATTACTCAATATCAACTAACAAACAACGAAATTAAAACTCCAAGGAAGGAAGAGAAACATTTAAATAGCATATCAGTAACAGGAACACAACCCCACACCACCCACGTCAACACATTTGTTCAGTAGTTATGAAATGGCGATATCATTACATCTATAATTACTGCCACACCTCTTACTGTACTAGCGTGAAGGATAACGATTGTGACTCTATCTTGATTAGCTTAGATTAATGCTGGACACTTGTTTGGTACAGTTAGTTCACATACGTAGATAAACTCAGCCCCTTTTCCCCAAGAGGGTAGGCTGGATCTATACTAATATTATAAAGAGGTAAAGTTTGTGTGTTTGTGACGTTGTAGGGGGTAATCTCTGGATCTACTAAACCGATTTTAAAAATTATTTCTGTGTTGAATAGTCCATTTATCGGGGAGTGTCATAGGCTATATAGTATCACGCTATGATTAATAGGAGTGGAGCAGTAATGAAATATTTATGTTTAAAAAAGGGACGCGTTTTTTTCGCCGCCCAACAAAGTGGGCATGGGGCAGCTAGTATTTTATATTTCACAAAATGTTCTAATTAAAGTAAAAAAAGCAAAGACTTCAAAAGCAAAGAGTTGTTAAGCCATATTAACTATTGCAATTTTATTAAAAAACTATTTTTCTAATTTATATCAATTTTTTTTTATTTAGTTTTTCATCGTATTGACATCAATTTAGATTTGGTCTGGGTGTTTTCTATGTACAATTTGTATTATAATAAATAAAATATAAGTATGTATGTTTATCAGTTGTCTAGTACCCATAGTACAAGCTCTGCTTAGTTTAGGACTTGATGGCGTTACGTAAAATATAATCTTGTACACCTTCTTTGATTAGCAAATAAATAAATAAACAATAAATTGTTATTGTGACAGTAGTTAATGTAAAACCGGTAGAATTAAAATAATATTGAATGCGCTTAACAATTTAGTAGGTGTAACAAATCATTCTTTGTGTTTTCGATTATACACAATGAATAATAACTTTTTAAATTTGCCTTTAAGCGATTAGTTAGTGTATTAGTTTTGTGTCTCCAGGCGATTTTGAATAAAAATGTTAATATTGTTCCTGTTTTTATAGCAGCCCATTAACAGTTTGCCTGTTCCGCTAGTAGACACAAGTAAAACAATTCGAATGTATCATATACGATACAAGGGAGAGGGTCCCTAGGCGTTGCGCGATCGCATTAGCTGGCTGGCGTGCATAAGGCCACGAGTTCGATTTCCACGCAGGAGATATCGTTGTGTGATCCACAAATTATTGTCCGTAGTCTGACTGTTCTGTGTCCGTTAAATTGATGTTTGCAAAATTCCCCCGACACAGGGCATGATCCCTCTGTCCTAGTGCGGGATTTTCTTTAAAAAAAAATTTAAAGAAGTGTTTAAGCTGGAGCTTTGAACGTGTATTTTTACTTAGTTACCATATCGACTGATTTACATTGAAAAAACGCTCACTAAACTGCCCAGTGCCCTTCGTATTTCGTAACTCCATAACCTTAGTTACAATAAGGCAGTATAAAGGAGTGCCCAGAAATACTTACGATTTCGATTTAAGTTCTCGATACTAAAATGTCACTGTTTAAATTATAACCATGAATAGAATACTGTAATTGTAAAATATTAGATTATTATGGTATTCGATGAAAAGGTCACACGTTTGATTCCCTTGATGGGAACTGTCAGATTTGTAATCGGATATTTCTTTATGTAAGTAGCCCTTAAGCGCTGATTATATTCAACAATTTTCGACATTTACATACCTACGTTATGTTTTACGGTCATTCGATGTTATGAAAGGTTTATTTTATGAGTCTTTAATGCTGTGTTTGTGGGCTAAGAATTTTAAACTTAGGTAGGTACCTACTTCATTCAAAGCGAAAACTTTTAAAGAATGATTTGGATTAGTATAGATAATAGTGTAAAATGAAGTCGCTTTTTCTGTCCCTATGTCCCTTTGTATGCTTAAATCTTCAAAACTACGCAACGGATTTTGACGCGGTTTCTTTAATAGATAGAGTGATTCAGGAGGAAGGTTTATATGTATAACACAAGCATAATATAGTATAGAAATCTATATAAATTTAGAGATTTCTAATGAAGCTGTATTTAGAAGTTGTTTAAGGACATTCTGTAGTAGGTTAGGTGCGGAGCCGGGGCAGGTCGCTAGTTTAGTAATAAAATTAATAATAGAGTGATATTAAATATTAAAATAAATTTTGTAAGGTTAAATTACAGGCTTAACATTTTCCAGCACCTTAAAGTTAAATTCTAGTTAAACTAATAATATAAAGTATATCTGTACATATCCGTATAACGGACCCTCATTGTCCTACAACTATAGACGACACAAAATGATAAATACTAACATTTCCGTGAAACTTGTAATTATTTTTATCTTAAAACAAAACTCGAAATATTCTCGTATAAAGCTGAGATACACTGCCGATACGGTACAACATGGCCGCCAATTAAAGCTGGGGACACACCTGTCTTGCTAATGACTTATTCTAACATTGGACCACACAGAAGAGCTACCGGGACCCTTGGGAAGGGTCTAATTTAAAGTGTGTTTTTTTACTTAATATTTTTGGTAAATTTTTAACGTCTATTGACAAAATAGGTTACACTTTTACCTCCTTTGGCTTTATATAAGACCAACCCGGTTTTGAAATATCGGAAAATTGAATCTATCTAAAAGAAATTTTAAAAAAGAAGATTTTTTATTTTATTTTACTTTATTTTATTTTATTTTATTTAATAGGTACAGTAACAGATGACAGATTAACAAATTATAACAATATTGTACAACACTAAACATTTACAAATCTGACATCCAGTAACAACTATACACAACACTTACATACTAAATTAATACAGTTGGAATTATTTAAACATACTTAAAACATTAAAAAAAACATTAAAAACACTAAAAAAACATTTAAAAAAACACAAATCGAGCACCTATCTAGGGTTACAATATTTTTGTTTGTTGCATTCATACATATTATCACTATACAAAGACTTTTTGAATGCAACAAAGCTATCGTAAAATACATCAACTTCTGAACAAATAGAATTGTACTGGCTACACATTCGTGAAAACGGGTTATTTTGTGAGACATTGTTATTGCTAGAAGGGATAGTAAATATTTGCGGTATGCGTACTGATCTGGTTGGTATTTTAAAGTTCAAGTACTCAACAAACCGAACATCCAGTGGACCATTCAAAACCTTATAAAATGTACAGAGGTCACTTATCCACCTTCGTTTCTCAAGATTAGTCATACCAAATCTAAGTAGTCTGTCCTCGTAAGCTTTTATTTTTTTCCTCAAACCGTATTTCGAACACAACGCTCTTACGAATCGCCTCTGTATTGCTTCAATACGATCCATATGGGTCCTGTAAATAGGGGCCCACACAGATGAACAATATTCAGTGATAGTCCGGACCAATGAATTGTACAAGATTATGAGAGAGCCAGCATTCTTAAAGGGTTTGGCATTTCTGAGGACGAATGACAACATCCGATGAGCTCTACCACAAATATAATCATAATGATTTCTAAATGTCATAGCAGAATCAAATATTACCCCCAGATCTCGTATTACACTGACTCTCTCCAAAACATCTCCTTCTATTTGATATGCAAAGTTGATAACATTTTTATTTTTTGTAAATGATATTACCTTACACTTATTAATGTTAAGCAACATACAGTTATCGCGACACCAATCAACAATTAAATCAATGTCAGCTTGTAGATTTTCACAATCGCGTTGATCGTTAATGCGCCTGAAAACTTTTAAGTCATCAGCACAAGCTAGGCATTCACTATTTATTCTGTTAAGGAGATCGTTAATAAACATCAAAAACAGAAGAGGTCCCAGATTCGATCCTTGTGGAACTCCTGATTTAGCCAAAAATGGAACTGACTCATAACCACTAAGTGCAACCAGCTGAGTCCGGTTTTGTAAATAGGACGATAGCCATCTGTATAAATTACCGCGTATTCCATAGCTCTGAGCCTTAGCAAGCAGCCTAAAGTGATCAACAAGATCGAACGCGCGGGAAAAATCAGTATAAATGGAATCAACCTGTTCTTTATCATTAAAAGCATTACATAAATAATTTGTATAACATAACAGATTTGTATTCGTTGACCTACCGGTCACAAAGCCATGCTGCAGTATGCTTACTTGTTGTTTTAGATGGGCATATAGATGTTCATAAATAAAACCTTCAAATATTTTTGCAAACCAGTTAAGAACACATACAGGGCGGTAGTTGGAGATATCGCTACGATCACCAGACTTATATACAGGCGTAATTTTGGCTATTTTCCAGAGTTCAGGGAATGTACCCTCTTTAATCGACTTATCAAAGATTAAGTGTAGGGGCTCTACTAGCACAGTTGCACACATGCGAATGAAAACAGGTGGTATGCCATCAAAGCCACAACCCTTAGACAAATCAATTGATTTTAACTTCTTTTCCAAGCTTGTTTTGCATATAACCAAATCACCAATACAATAATTTAATGTTGTAAAGTCAGGAGTATAACTTTTTGAAGAGTCGGACCCATATACAGATGAAAAGAAACTAGTAAATAGGTCCACTATCTCTTTACCAGTGCTTCCCTTTACATTATTATAGTTCATACAATTAGGGTAATTATTTGTAACACGTTTACTTTTTGTATATCGCCAAAAAGATTTAATATTGACTTTGATATCATCCTCTATTTGATTAATATACGCTCTAAAACATTGGTTTGTAACATTTTTAGCTTGCGCTCGGAGAAAATTGAACTCGTCGTAATCCCTGGGGTTGCCGTATCGCCTAAACCTAGAGTGGGCTTTATATTTGGATTTAAGCAAGATTATTAGACTTTTAGAGAACCATACAGGGTAGGTACTAAGGTAAAAGCACCTAACTACGAGGGGTTCTAAAAATGGCAGTAAAATCCGAGGTATTTAGTAAAACGGGTTTTTAAAGTAATTCACTAGTTATTTTGGTCTGCATGATAAAATAATCAATTAATAATTTATCTGTTCATATTTATATAAACAAAAGAGAGTTAAGTGTGTTCACACTGTAGAATAATCGGTCATTTTGCCACGGGAAGCCGCCTTGAAAGCACACTTCATACGTTTAGGACCTCATGCACGTGAGTATTACGATTTGCCAAATAGTGTTTTGCGTGATAATTTTATACAATGCGAGTTTTCGTTGAGATTGAATTATTGAAAGGACAATATATTTTATCGAAAACACTTAAGATTTGAGTATTTTATTTGCAAATTAGCAAGAAAATACGTGTTGAAAACACCACGGCATTAGGTGCAAAATATTTTAGTGTGTTCCTAAAAGCGATGTATACCACGGAAAAACAAATTTTAAGACATTTACTTTTTTTAAATTTTCGGTGTGTGTTTTATGATTACATTGTTTATTGTGTTAGTTCTGACTTATTAAATAACTCATGCATTTAATTATGTAATTCCGAGGTACACCTTGGCGTCGGATTCACTAATTATAGCAGGTTAAAAATGACTATTATAGGTACTTTCTTAATACGTTGTACAGGAAAAAATTTATGAAGACGTTCGGTTTTTGATCTGTTCTGTTATTATATGTATGTGTCTTATATTTGTTTCCCTTTCATATTGCAACTATCCATTATTTAATTTGCATAATATCAAAAAATCTTTTAATTTTTATTACTCGGAATTAGAAACTTTGATTTAGCATCATAAAACGCTATTCCGATGTATATACGTCGGAACAAGGTTATATGAGCACCTAATTGCGATGTATTTACATCGGAATAAGCTTACATGAGTTCCTAATTCCGATGTTTTGACCCGGTCATAGAGAGTATTGACCCTGTTTAAATACAGAGTGTTCCTTTTTTATGTGCTTAGTACGTAGTTACTGAAAGAATACTAATCATCTATAGTACAATCAAATAAAATTGGAGTGTGCGTGTATTCATATTTCTTTAACCCAATTATGAAACTACAGCAATTAAATGATTTTTAGTCTGTCAGTCTGCCTATTTGAAGACTATTTTCAGCGTGTGTGTTTATGTAATTTTCTTTGTATCCTCCTACACACTTAGTGACTGGACCTGGATAGTTTTACATACATCATTATTAGGTTTCCTAAGTCATTTTTTTTATTGCATAATAATCCTTCATGATTTATAGTTCTTCAAAGTTTAGCATAACCGCGCCTAATAAATTATTTCAAAAGTCTTAAACTTGCATTTTAGTTTCACTTATTTATTACTTTTTAGTTTTTTTATTTAAGTACATGTTTAGATTATTTTTGTAATCATGATACAAGTAATTCTTTATGTTGATTTTTATAAGATTAAGTACCTATTATGATTAAAAAAAGAACTGATGTAACATAAAAAATAAACTCCTTTTATTTTTGAACATCATGTATGAGAACCCTACATAGGTAGTTCCCTTTCTATTTTTATACTCGGAATTAGGAACCAAATGCATCGGAATTACGATTTTTACATCGGAATTAGGCGCATCGTTCTTTTTCATATTTTTATTTATTTTATCATTTTTAATAACCTTTTACTGACAAACTGCATATATTTTTCAAAAATTAGATAGTTGACGCTTCTGATAAAAATATAAAATTGTATACAAAGGTACGATAATTACTTAATTTTTAATGTTCTTTCGTGTTTTGTCAAAAACACCACGGAATTAGGTGCCTTTACCTTATTTGACACTTTAGTCTTTGGTGTATATTTTTCTATGATTGAGTAAATGTTATTGTAGAAAAATTGTACAAAGTCATCACAACCCATTAATGAAGCTTGGTGTGCCCAATCAATTTTGCCAATATCCCTTTTACAGTTGCCGTAATCTGTTTTTCTATAACATAATCTTTTAATATCAACCTTATGTGCAAGATAAGTGGAAGAAGTACTAATTGTGAGTTCATAGGGTGGGTGATGTGCATCAGCTCGACTTAGAGGTAAAGCAGGTAAGATTTTACATAGATCCGGTCTATCAGTAATAGCTAAGTCCAAAATTCTACCCATACTGTTTGTTAATTGATTAAGTTGAGAAAATGTAGTTAACTCAAACATATTGTACATAGATTTAGACTTCTCGCATTTATAATTCAGAGGAAATCCTGTTTTCTCAGACCACTTAATAGTACCCAAATTGTAGTCACCCAAAATACATGTCATGTTATTGGCAGAGTCTTTAGTTACATTAATACACTTATCAAAGTATTCACACACAATATTTACAGGTAAGTAATCAGGCACGTACGCCACACATAAATTCATAGATAAAGACTTGTTTACTACAATTTGTACCCATAAATCTTCTAAATTTTCCGCCTCCCAGTCTTTCCTAAGGACAACTTGTAATTCCCTCAAATAGGCAACAAGCACACCCCCACCGTGACTCTTATTAAACTGTGATCGAAAACATGCATCACGATCTCTACGTATGACACAATATCTATCGTCAAACAGCTCTGACGATAGGACCGTGCTATTAAGCCAGGTCTCTGTCAAGCAGATTACATCAAAATTATTACATAAAATTGTCTTATAAATATCAATAACTTTACTCTTCATACCTCTGATATTTTGGTAATAAATTGACAGCAACATTATTAATACTAATTAAATATACTAGTAACACATCAACAAACTACTTAATCTCTACAAATAAAAAAACTAATCTAACACATAAGGCTAAGATTATCTGCATTTTTAATTAAAAGTTGGTTAGAGTCAATGTCCTTCCTAACAAATATACGACCATTCTTTACCCATACAAATTTATAACCAAGTTCTTTTGCTTTTTTACGTGCCGCTGCATGAAGGGACTTGTTCAACGGAGACAGGTGCTCGGACACATACACTAGTTTTCTTTCTCCAGCTATACCCAAAAGCGCGGTGTGTAGCTTTTCCTTAGGATTCGCCCTACTGTATCTATGCACCGCGGAGTAGTATTCGTCTCTAGTCATTGTGTCTTTGAACCTTACAATAACTGTCCGAGGAAGCTTACTCTCCCTATTCATCCTAGCGACCCTCGTACATTTTATTATAGCGTTCTCTTTTATGTCCAGTCCCACAACACGAGCACATGCCCACAACATTCAGCAAGTTCTCGTTACTAAATTCTGGTATGCCCTGAATCTCGAGGTTATTCTCCCGCAAATGCTGCTCCAAGTTGTTGAGACGATCCGCCAAATCAGAGACTGTAGACTTAAGTGTCTTGTTTTCTTTAGACAACAAAACATTTTCTTTGACTAATAATTCAATAGTGTTACGCATATCATCATGTTTTTCACTGAGAAAATCAAGAGATTCGCGAAACTCTACTTGCTAACTAAAGGGAACTTGCCCCAATTAAGACAGATTTGCAAAAATCTGTCTTAATTGGGGCAAGTTCCCTTTGCAGTACACTAGATATAAGCTTTGGAAGTTCCGTTTTGATCGCCTCAAGAACCCGCTGACCGATTGCCGTCACCAATGCTGCGTCCTTCCCTTCCACTGGGCTAAACTCAACAGTAATAGGGCTGTCACTAACGTCCTGCTGCAAACCACCATGTTTCTTTCTAGAGGCAACAAATGATTCATCACCAGAAGTATTCAATAAGTTAGAGCCAGACTCGTCATCCTTAACATTTCTTACAGGAGTATTGGTGTTACCCACTTTGGGTATATTACAACGGCATTCATGACAAACCCATTTTGTTTTCTGGTCTTTGCTCATAGCAGTAAAACGTTTTTTATCCAGTATATTTGCACACGGCAAATCATATATCTTTTGACATCTGCTACATTTCAAAAACTCCCTGTTATCAATAGTGCTCCTACAACCGGCACAATTCCTTGACGCCATCTTTATAGTAGTAGACGACGATCCAAGTCGACCAAAGACTTTTTGAAAAATATTTCAATTTATAATATTTATTTTTAATATTAATAAGTTCTCAATGATTTCAATTAATCAGAATTTATCGTGTGACGGAACGTTAAAATAGGCTCAGGTGTGGCAACACTTATTTAAGTATGGCAACACCAATCCAAGTAGGGCAACACTTTTTCATTCACTTCATTCGCTCATTATTAATATTTTCAATTTGCAACCCTAGCAAGAAACAGTTATTGTCTATGTATTTACAAGATTGATATGACTGATATTTAGTTTAGTTGGCGGTATGTGATAAATTGTGTTAATTTTAATATTAAGTGCATTTTAGGACGCACTTCTTCATATGTATTTAAAAGTTCAATCACAATATCTTATATACTTCTAAACTCAGTTCTGGTAACTGTTTGGTTATTTAATTATGACTTAAAACACTTATTATTTCACTGACAAGTTTATGTGCCATTTCACTGATTTGTCCGAATTGTATGTTGTTAATTTATTGATGCCACTAAGATACACCTATTTATTATGTTATTAACACTTTTGTGCACAAAGAAACAACTTTAACTAATTTTTTATACGGAGCTAATGTTTTCTTCACAACTGACACTGACGTTTTTTTGACTGACTCATATTATATGTTTATACTTCTTGAATCTTCACACTGAACTATAGGCCGACCGTTTATCTCAGTCCCCGCCTGCGGTATGAAAGGGACGAGGGGGCGGGGTAGCGGTGTCCGTTATGGTAGCGTACACAAGAGCTATATCGAGTTGGTTGCTATGCCAAATAAAATAAGTTTTTACAAAAAAAAACCGACTTCAAAGACAAAAATTGCACTAAAAATTAAAAAAGAATTAGTTGTATTTTGGTTTTGCAACATTAAATCAGACATTCTTTTTACTTAGTTATAATCTAAAGAATAGGTTCTTTTAATTATTGTAAAAAGTATTGTTAAGGATATTTCTTGAAGAGTCTACAAATATATTTATTTGTATATTCTTTAAAATATAATCAAATTATTACAAATAATGTAATATTATCGTTATTTTTGGAATCAGTGTCAGCCGCGATAATTATATTCTATTTTATATTCCTGACTTAAAATTTAAAGAAATATGGCGTTGTGTTATACACAGACTAAAGACTAAGATGAGAAAGTACTACGAATCAAAGACAATTACTTAAAATTAAAAACCATTTAAAGTGATCAGAATGTGTTAAGTATACAGAACTTTATTGCCTTTTCTAACGACTTTGTAGACAACATTTTGCATTATTGATCCTATTTGCGTATTACGATTTTTTTCAATTGACGGTGCTGGTTAAACCTATATAAACGCCCAAAGTTATGGAAAGCTTTAATCAGTTACTAAATAGGTATATTAAAACGTTTGAACGTGACACAGGTATTTTAAAATATATTTATTTAAATACGATAAAAATAGTTATTTAATATTTGTTAAATTTTTAAACCAATCCATAAACAATCAACAACTTTATGTCATAATGTCGAAGGCATATAATAATATAACCTGTAGTTCGTGGCCGCCATTCCATTTGCTTAGGTATTATCGTATTTCGTTGGCTGACACCGACTCCAAAAATAACAATAATATTACATAATTACTATTTCATTATTACATAAAAATGAAAAACCATTTCTTTTGAAATAAAATAATTTTAAAAATAATTGCCTTTTTTATTTTGTGTCTTATTTACAATTTTATTGCATAACACCTTCCTAGTTCAATATAGTGATTGCTTCAAAACCCTCTAAAACGGTATCGGTTACTTTCAAATTTCACTAAAACCTAAAGTTAACTTCTAAGTCCCCTAAAACGAATCTATTTTTGCAAATAACCTCGTTTTTCAAATTGTTTTTATTAAAGAAAGATGTTTGTTGGGATTGCTAGATTACAATAATAATATAATGTTAAAAATCGTACAGAATTAAGGTTGTTATTAAGTTTAAGACGTTTTTCATGAATTGTCGACATTTAAGAAAAAGCACTTTAGGCGGTTTTGCAATTATATGACTCATATATACCTACATTAAAACAGGTAAGATTTAAACATATTAATTTGTAAGAATCAATCTTAGAAAATATTTACAGATAATAAGAACAATAATAAGAGCTTTTTTTATTTTTACACACTACCATAACGGACACCTAGTCAGTATGTCAGTATGACACTAGTGCAGTAAGCTAGTCCGTCTTCTATACAATTTACAAATTTCAAAGATGGTGGCGTCATCTTGGCATTTAAACTCGTACTTTCTTAGAGAAAATATGCAATCTAAATTTTTACACAATTTAAAACCTGACCAGAAAAATAAAAAAACCCCTCCAGGTATTTCGATTGGTTTATGGTATAATTTCAATATTTCCTTCTTTTTATTTCATAAAAATAAGCTAGCTAAAAATTAGAGCTGTGTTGTGTGATGTAGTTCGGGGTCACAGTATCTAGATGGCGCTGTTTTGCCGAAAAATCAAGAGATAGCTCTCTCCTTTGCCCTCGCCCCCCGCGCACCCCTATTACCGCAGGCGGGGTCTGAGTTAAACGGTCGGCCTATAGCAGTTTGGTGTAGAAAAAAAAAGGAAATAAGAAGTAAAATAGAAGCATAGAATAAGAGTGGTCTTTAGCCTTTTCAGCAAAGAGTTCCAAGTCCTTGAATGTTCCAGTTGATTTATTCTGTCTAATTGGTGTAATTGAAGACAAGACAATAGGCTAGTCTAGTACATACGTATTGTTATTCATTAATACTTCTAAGGGAATTGGTCGAAGGTATATCCGTTATTCTATACAATATGGTTCGTATTGTACCAAATTGGGATTATTGTTGACAAGCGGATTGACAATTCAACGACTGATGTGGTTCTTGTATTAGTGTTGTGTACCACATAGTTTCATTTCTGATAAAGGTAAATTATGTTGTGAAGGTAAATATAAATAAATATTCCTCACACATTCACACAACGTCATCTAGACCCAAACTAAGCAAGGCTTGTACTATGGGTACTATACAACGGATAAACATACTTAAATACTTTTTTTTTGTAAATACATACATATTATACATAGAAAACACCCAGACCAATGCAAACAATCATGTTCATGCTCACAAAGATTTGCATTGAGCGGGAATCGAACCCGAGACCTCTGCGTAGCAGTCATGTTATATAACCACTACGCCATAGAGGTCGTTAAAGTGAACATTAGGTTTCCGCAGATTAATTAGGAAGTATGTATGTTTATTCAAGGTTGTAAGTATAAGTCGCAATAACCTTGTGAAAAGGACGCAGCTTATTTGTCACACTGTTCAGAATGACACAAAAACAATTGGATAAACTTGGACTTTGACAATGAGACATCTAGGTACTATTTAGGTAGGATTATTAATGGTTAGTTACATCCGTGTGGTCACGGAGCAAGAAAGCAATATGTCACCACTTCATCTCATCCCATGGGTGTTCGTGGCAGTGGTAACAAAGAAATGTTTAGCTAATGGTTTTATGTAGTTTGCGGATGCCGTGCTCGATTTTTTAGGTGATTGAATTTAAAAAATCATTCAAATCTAATTAATGAATTTTTTAGTCTGCTTGTTTTTAGCGTTCTTTGATTTTTTGTCTCTGCGATACATGGCTAGATCTGCGGAACCTTAAAACAAGTCTATTGTAAGGAGATCAGGATGATAATAACATAAATAGTTAGTATAGTTTAGGCTCCTGTCATCAATAGTATATTGGAGAGGCAAAAATTATGATTAATTATTAAGTTTCAAAAAGGTCATTTAAGTAATCTCGGTATAATAATGAGATATAGTTGGCAAGTAACATTCGAGCGTTGAACCCGGTGTTGAACGAAGGGCCTGGCCACCTGCGAATCTAAAACAAGTGAAGCGGGCAACCCGATTGCTGTTACTAAGATAACGGACCGAAATGATAAACTGCCCCGCGGGTAACAACATTCTAGGGTTGCCGCTTTACATTTTGTTATAAATTATTTTTTTTTACATTTATTTTTATAGGCGTTGTCGCTTAGCGATCACATCACATAATTGAAAAAAAAATTTTGGTTTTTAATCTAGTGACGTAGTTAGAATACATGGCTTAACCATTACGTCATGTCGATGTCGTTTAAACTGACTGGCCCTAGTCAAGTTTGCAGACATTAACTCAATGAAAAGAAAGAAAACTATAATGACGCATACCTAATGTTAATTAGCTATAGCCGTCGCGTTCGTTATTCTACTTATTAGTTATCTTTTTAGAGGTAGTTTGCCTTTGGGCCTGACGCCTCATGGCATGCGGGCCTTACAATGGTGGTTTCCTTATAGGTGTGATACTGGGGAATTAATTCCATATTTTAAGTAATTATGATTCCTAACTCGTAAAGTGCACAAATTACTTACTTACCCTCATGTACAAAACCAAAAAAAATTACAAATATTTAAAAAAGCTTTTCTTCTCGTAAGTAACACGCAAAGTGTACTAAAAAATCCAGCTTTTGCTTTAGGAATCATGGCTTTTTTGAGTTAACTAGGATCAACTATAACATTTGTGGATCGTACAAACAATTGCCTTGTGTTGGATGCAAACCCGCAACCAAAAGGTTGCATCATACCGTGACTGCCACGCGACCAAGCCATTAAATAAAAAAAATATCAAAAATGCATTAAAGTGCCAACCCTAAAAGTTCCCGTAGACATTGTACTTTGTACAAACTGCAACATAGATAGTAGACTATTTTTAATATCTAACCAATTTAATATCGACCGTAGCGCATTTGATTAAGGTTCATATTTAATTGCTCTATATATAAGTGTAGAATGTCTTAGTGTCGCGGAATTGGGTCGGAACCGACTCCGCTACTATTATGAGAATAGTTTAGGAGCTACTGTAATAGTTTAAGAGCTTAATCTTTGTATGACGATAATATTCGTTATTTCTTAGAATAACGAACTTCTCCGTGTGGTGACGGAGTAATAATACAATATGTCACCACCTCATCTCATCCCATGGGTGTCGTAAAAACCGACTAAGGGACTATCCGTGAATATTGTCTTTACGAAATAAAAAGAAGGAAAACTTGAAATTAAACCCTATACCAATCCGTCTGGCCAGCGTGGTATTAATAGTAGGCCAAGTATCCCTCTGTCACGGGAGGCGGCCCATCCTTGCAGTGGGACATTAATGGGCTGTTATGATGATTTCTTAGAGTTGTGGGAAAATGTTGACCTAGAGCGGGAGTTAATCACTAAAGGGGGAGTTAATCCCCAGAACAGTTGGGCGAGAATAGTATGGTATCTGAATTATTATACTAAATGTACTGATTAGTACGGAGTTTTACGATTTCTTTTGTTTTCGTAGAAATAAGAACTGCGAACTTTCCTAAAGTCGAATTTTACGACAACCGTGGCATGATATAGTGTATGGTGTGATGAGTTAGTGATACAAAATTTTTGTGTTACTCTGCCGGGCTATACGGGGATCTACTAATATGTAGTTAAATAGACATGAGTAGGTATGTCTAAGTTAACACGTTCACTGCGTTACGGGGTTTTATGAACCTCGTGCGGTGACGTTATTCAGTGCGGACGAAAAAAACTAGAGTATACTCGCTGGTGCGGGAACTGTATCTATGAAATTATTTAGTGTATGAGAGAAATAAATATATATTTTTTATGTACGTTTATTAAAGAAACAGTTAAAATTATAAAATTATACGGGGTCTTAAAAACCCCGTTACGACCAGAGAACAAAAAATACCTTCCAGTGCGATACGGGGTTCAAAAAGCCCGTATTAATTATTGTGCTCCCGTACGGGGTAGTTAGCTCATTACCATTAGTGTTGTTATTATCGCAAGACGTAGTATTTAACTATCGATAACGAAGCGATCGCGACGTATGTTAGAATTGTCAAATATTAAAAAGGATGATGAAATTTCGTCGACTCTAAGTTCATCCCAACGTCAGTCTACATCCTTAAACAATTTACCGTAAGGTTTTTCAGCGGCATCAACAACGCGCAACAGATGAGTTTGATATTATCACTAGTATGAAATTATACTCGTCATACCTATCACGAGCTACGTAATGTTGATGTGATTTTTTCTAGTTGTTCAAACAAGAAAAAACTAAAGATCACAATTTTGGACAATGTTACTACTACACTACTACTAAACTACTTCTAAACAAGCGGATGCAAATTTTAAGTCAATTGATCTCTGTCAAAGTTCCTAATTGACGTTGAGGTCGAATGAAAATATTTAAAAACCAGCATGCTCAAAAAAAGTAATTTTATATCATCGATCCTGTTCTCCCTCAGTTTTTAAATAAATTTACTAAGCAGAAAAAAATATTTTTAATTAAAAATTATCGTTTGTCTTATTTCCCAACACTATAATTTTATCGACATAATTGAGTTCTGTGCGTTACGGGGCAGTAAAATCCCGTATTTTATTATATCAGGTGCGGTACGGGGTTTCCCAGACCCCGAACAATTAGTTTTCTCTGTATTTTCGTAATTGTTTGTCAAATCTACTGGCGAAAAGACTATAACATAGCCCATTTCATAATCTATCATACTATAAAATAAAACAAAACAAAACATAAATTTTCAGTAAGTTAAAGATTAAAAAAGCAATAAGGGTGTACGGGGCATTTTTATACCCGTAACGCACTATGAAGGTAACACTTCAAGGGGCTCATTATATCTCGTAACGCACTCAAATTCAAGACGGGTTTTGAGCTCCCGCAGTGAACGTGTTAAAGGACTTGCGTCATGATAATGTAAGTACTAGGGTATGTAGGTATATCTACGGAGAAAGTTTTTATCTCTCTGTATTATTTGATGTCGATAAGCAGTCATTTCCTTTACAAGTAACTTTACAGAAAACGATAATCCTAAATTGTGTCAATGACATTAGTTAGATACAATTTAATTACCTATTTATTCTATTTCATATGTTTATATGTAAAATTAAAGTATCTAGTAACCGACGCGCATGTATGACTCGCTTAATGAATGTGGACGAGGCCCAAATCTGTTTGCTAGGATCGTGACAAGTGGCGTTCTGTCGTCTCTGCCTAACCCAAGCGGGATAAGGCGTATGTATGAAAACAAAAGCTGAAATTTACAGGATGGCTCTGCAATGGAAATTTAATAGATTTATGATGATTTCATTTTACATGGGCTTTAAAGCTCAGTGGGATACGAAGAGAGAAGAGTAGTAGAGTAAAATTTAACTTATAACATGTCCGAGTGGTGTCGTAGTAAGAATACCATATGTCACCACTCCATCTCATCCCATGGGTGTCGTAAAAACCGACTAAGGGACTAACCGTTAATACTATCTTTATGAAGTAAAAAGAAGGAAAACTTGAAATTAAAGCCTATAGAAATCCGTCTGGCCAGCATGGTATTAGTAGGCCAAGTAACCCTCCGTCACGGGAGGAGGCCCGTCCGTGCAGTGGGACATTAATGAGTCGTTATGATGATGGGAAGGGTTATTCAGTTACAAAAGCTATTAAGACTCTTAGCCCTGATATTTCACTCGCCTTTCAAGAGGAAACTTAAGAAAATACAGTAGCATTTGCATCACAGAAATAAATTCTTTAAGTGTTTTTGCACAATAATATATTATTACTTTAAATAACGGTAGCATATTTTCGACACAGACCCCTTAGCTCTGTGGCAATATTTAATATGGCAACACAAGCTTTTTATGGAGGATGTCATTTATAAATGTCAAGATGAAATGACAGTTTGGACAGATTAAATTAGTAATTAATGATCACACTAAACATTGTTCCAATTATTTTAAAATTATTATTGTATTTTATTTGTCATTGGTATTTCCTTTCTAAATACATAATTTTTACATTAAGTTTAGGATAATATTGTTAAATACTTAGAAAAACAAAATACAGTTATTTTTAATTATACATACAGTTGTAATATTAATTAATTTGATCTAAATTACAGAAATAAATTATAAAATTATTAGATATTTTGTTTTAGTGATGACAAAAGTTTAAAATCCTTTAAAGATAATTGGATTTAGTAATATGAAAATGCAATAAAGTATTCAGTATATTCGTATATAAATAATATTTTAAATAATAAAAATAAGTCATTACAATGTATGTATTATTGCAAATAGCAAACAATATAATAATTGTCAACTTCAATGTCAAATAATAATCGTTCGTTGACTAAGGACACTGCAATTACGGTTTTCCTTTTATACTTACATAAGTACAGATAAATAACGTATTTTATTTTAAACCTTGTATTGATAGTAATAGATATAGAATTTAATTGTAAGCTGTTAAGGTTAAAAGGTCTTAAAATCCCACTGTTTAGCAATTCTAGAGCAAAAATATATTGTACTAGCTGATGCCCGCGGCTTTACCGGCTTTGTATAAGTAGCTTAAATGTTATTCTACACCCTAAACTACCTTTATTCCAAATTTCATCAAAATCCATTCAGTAATTTTTGCGTGAAACAATAACAAACATCCATCCATCCATACATACTCACAACTTTCTCATTTATAATATTAGTAGGATTTACTACATGTCTATGAATAATAATAATTGTCTTAGTACCCATAGTACAAGCTTTGCTTAGTTTGGGACTAGGTGGCGATGTGTGAATGTAAGGATTATTATTTATTATAATAATAATCTCTCTAATACCATGTCTCTGTTTATCTGAGGTTTGTACAAGCTCTGCTTAGTTCGAGGCTAGATGGCGTTGTGCCAAAAACGATGTAAGTAAATATTCTGTTTTAATATTAATTTTTTTTAGTAACACATTGTAAGGACTTGTAAAATACTGTAGTCTGGCGTAATTGAACTGTAATGAACTAAAAATAATAAATATAAAACGTTTACCGCCAAGTATTAATAAACATTTTTCAATTATATTAACGAACTTGTTGCAATCTATACTTTGTTCTAATTAAGTTTCAGTTTCAGTTTCTTTATTTTTCAACATAATGTTACAAAATAACAGCTTATTGACGTCAGTTTAAAACTACTTAGTCTAAGTTTACATATTAAAAGTTTTCCAAACTTTACCACCGCTTCCAAGGCGCTAGTAGAGAAGAAGCGGCGTAACAAACTCTAAAGCAGCATTTTTTAGACGTCTCTATAATTTTACAACAATTTTGTAACCGTAACAAAGCGCTGCAACCATTGTATACCATATAAAAACTAAGGATTGCACTAAAGGATCAATATAAATTTTTAAATATCTTAAACTAGAAGATTCGTCCTGTAGGTAGTACACAAAAGTGGGAGCACCAAATCACACTTACAAAGTTTTCTAGTAATAAAAACGTCGCTCAACTAAATTATCCCCTAGATAAATAAGTGGTGTACCAAAAATGAAAAATACTTAATGTCAGGGTCGACCAGTCACCCCAAGTAGCACCCGTTCACGAGTATAACGCAAAGGCCAGCCATCAACCCCCTCGCCATATCGTAGGGAAGGGATTGACCCGGCCTCCACGCCACCACAAACAATGACATTATAGTGAGCATGTCAAGTCCTGACAATAGTAATAGAAGAAAAATAAATACAATTTGGGGAAACACAAGCAGAGGGACGCCCTTACCTAACATCGACCAAAGTAAATTTCTGCGAGTCCTAACTCTTAAATCAAATGTGGACGAGTGTACATTTGTTTGTGTAAAATTAAAATAAGTATATAAACAAAACATTAAGTTAAGATATCATACGAAAAAAAACGTATTGTAATGTACCTAATACAACTTATGCCATTATTATTAATAGCACATTATGGGAGACCTGCACCAAGCCAAACACTCTTATCCTTAAGGTAATCGTCTGTCCTGTAGTATGCCTTTTTACATAAAGTGGTCTTAACATAGGTTTTAAATTTATTGTCAGGCATACCAAGGACCGACTCAGGCAGCTTATTATAAAAGCGTATACAGTCGCCTTTAAAAGAATCACTAACCTTACTAAGTCGATAGCTCGGAAGGAGCAGTTTATTTTTATTACGCAAATTTCTGTCTGTAATATCACTTACTTTTGTGAATTTATTTATATTCTTCCTGACATACAGTATGTTTTCTAATATATATTGAGATGCTACAGTTAAAATATTTATGTCTTTAAAACGTTCCCTGAGAGAGTCTTTCCTGCCTGAACAATAAATAGCACGTATTGCCCTTTTCTGTAATATAAAAATTGTTTCTAAATCTGCTGCATTACCCCAAAGTAGTATACCATAGGACATCAAACTATGGAAGTAACTAAAGTATACCAACCTTGCTGTTCCTACATCTGTCAACTGCCTAATCCGTCTAACAGCAAAAGCAGCAGAGCTAAGCTTATTGGCTAAACCAGTGATATGATCACCCCATTGCAATTTACAATCTATTGTAATTCCTAGAAAATTAGTACTTTGTACAAATTCCAACCTATGCCCCTCCAGCATGACATCAACATGTGCTTGCCTTACATTAGGAAGTGTAAACCTTATACATTTGGTCTTTCCAGCATTCAACAATAGATTGTTTGCAGAAAACCAATTTGAGATGGCATTCAGAATATTGTTAACTTTATCTACATTTGCAGTACGCCTAGCCACTTTGAAAATTATCGATGTATCATCGGCAAACAAAACTATGCCAGCTTGTGCTTCTATCATATAAGGCAAGTCATTGACATAAACTAAGAAGAGAAAAGGCCCTAGAATTGATCCTTGCGGTACGCCTATTTTTACGTTTGATCCATTTGATTTAATGCCTTTTACATCTACCGTTTGAAGCCTATCTGTTAAGTATGATTTTAACAATTCTATTGATTTTTGGTCAAAACCATAACGACGTAGCTTGAGCAAAAGTGTTTGATGGTCAACACAATCAAATGCCTTAGAAAGATCACAGAATACTCCAATAGCATCCTGCGAACCCTCTCAAGCGTCGTAAACCAGGCTAACTAGAGCCACTCCCGCATCGGTGGTAGATTTCCCGCCAGTAAAGCCATATTGTTGGCTATGGAAAAGATTATTGGTCTTAAAGTGCAGTAGCATTTGATTGAGCATCACTCTTTCAAACACCTTACTCAAAGCTGGCAAAATAGAGATGGGGCGGTAATTTCCAAGTTCTGCCTTAGATCCCTTCTTAAATAATGGTATAAGTCTACTATGTTTCATTAAGTCAGGAAAAATACCATTGTCTATACATTCGTTAAATATAAGTGCCAAATCAGGTGCAATGATATCAATAACATGACTAAGTAAGCTAACTGACATGCCCCAGTAATCCTCAGACTTCTTCATTTTAAGATGTTTATATGCTCCTAGGATGTCACCAAAATCTATATGTTTAAAGTTAAATTTAGAAGCAGAACTAATATTATTCTCGAGAAGGGCTACAGCACTGTGAGCGCAAGAATTGATTGAAGAAGTCAGTTTAAAAGGAATACTGGCAAAATAATCTTCAAAAGCATTTACAATATCTTTAGAAGAGGTAATATTCTTATTTTCTAATTTAATTCGAGTAACACTATCCCTCATTTTACATTTACCAGACTCTTTATTAATAACTTTCCAAGTCTCCTTCATTTTATTAGGGGCTCTAATTATTTTCCTTTTGATGTGAATGGCCTTTGCCTGCTCACATACTTTCCTGAATATCCTAGAGTAATTCCTAACGTATTCACTAAAACCACTATCTAATCTGTACTGTTTCTGTGCATATAAGTCAAACAGCTTTCGCCTACTTTTATAAATACCTACAGTAGCCCATTCACTGAATCTAGATTTAGTGTTATGCTTTTGATATTGTTGTTTGAATGTATTTGAAAAAGCATTTGATATTGTACTAAACAAACAATTATAGTGGACTTCAGGATCATTACCTGTATAATCTATAGCTTTAAGTTTATCCTCTAATTGGTATTTGAATTTTTTTATTTTATTAGAGGTTATGGGCCTACACATAATTTTCTCCTCAGGTTTATATTTATTACCATTTGAAAAGGACACTATTTGTCCACAGTGATCTGAGGGCAAGCAACTAATTAAGGACTTGCTTAAGTATCCACTATCAGTAAAAACATTATCCAGGCAATTAGCAGCCGTAGCAGTAGTTCTAGTTGGTTCACAAAATATATTCTTAAGATTATAACTTTTAAATATGTTAAGAAATTGAGTGGTTTTCCTGCACTGTTCTAAGATATTTACATTAAAGTCCCCGCATACTATTAAACTTTTCCTATTACATGATACAACTCCAAGAACTTGGTCCATGACCTGAATAAAAGACTCAAAGTCACTATTAGGTGGACTGTATACGCAAACTATTACACAATTGTCAAGCTCAGCACAGGTCACCTCAGCACATCGCTCAACAGAAAGCCTAACAATGTCAACCCGCTCTTTGCTGCGGAGACCATTTTTAATTAAGACCATGGAGCCACCTCTAATAGCAGACTTTCTGTTAAAGCAACTTACAATATTGTAGTTGTTTAAACTGAACATCATCTCACTCTCTTTGAGCCAATGCTCAGTCAAACACAAAATATCCACATTTGAATCTTCAAGGAATAATTTAATAACTAATTCCTTGCCAGGAAGCCCTTGTATGTTCTGATGAGCTATCTTTAGCTCTGGCATTCCTATTGTCTGAACATTTAGTTTAAATTAGTATTTCTATTAATACTAAGTATTACTTAAATCTAAATAACTATTATTACAAGTACCTAGCAAAACTGTAGGTAATGAGTTAATATTAATTTGTTTACAATGTAAACTCGTCCAAAACTTAATATTATTTGCTAACAATGTAGCAATTGTATATCTGTCTGACTTAGTAAGATAGCAATAACTATCCTTGGTCTTAAAACAATATTTACTAATAAAATTATTAGTGTCGAAAAAAGTAAAAGTGTCACTATGACGACATGTCAAGGTATGAATGAAATTATTCAAATAGTGAATGTTTTTATTGTATGATGTAGACTGGCAACACACATATGGGAAGGCACATAATATTATTTTAAAAACTTTCAGTCTGCTTAGGCAGTCTATACAGTACATTAATTCTTTTTTTCCTATATTATTACTCTCACCTACCAGTAATACAATAGTAGAATTACTAGTATACTTGGAAGACACAATTTTGTCAATAATTTGAGTGTATGTTGCATTGGGCAGGGAATAGTGAATACAGTTCTGCAAATAATTACAGAACATGTATCCCATATTGCGCCCCACACTGTCAGAAAAGCTGGTCAGCTCTATGTTGTTGGAAGGTTCACATGCTGTAGTCTCAAGAATACTGCCACAAGTAGAGAGAAGTGGAATGGAGTCGTTGATAGGGGCTTGGTTGATATGCCCAGAGCCGCACTGTCGAGTTAATGAATCAAGTAATTCTTGGTTGTGCCTGCTGTCATCTATCAACTTATCCAAAGCCAACATGTTTTCAGTATTCTGTTTTCTTTGGAGGTCATATTTAGTAAATAAAGTTGAATAATCCTCTTGCAATTGCTTAATATGTGTTTCAAGCCTGACCTTACCAACATCATGAGCCACCTGACTTTCCGCCAACTAATTGGTACATACTACTAATTGTTTACTATACATTTCAACATCTGACTTAAGTTTTAAGTTTAAGTTACATGTGTTTTTCAAACAAGACTTCATTTTTAAATTGATTTTATTAATTTTTTTGTTAATTTTTAAATGTCTTTTAATTTTGTTATGGCTAATCTGTGGTTTTGAAAATTGAATACAATTACTATCATTTGTAAGATCTATCACAGATGAATTGGTTGAGGCAGGCACACAGGAGCTTTCAAGAAGTTCTGTGTAGAGGTTAGACACCTCTGCTGACTGGCGCGACTGGACGTCCTGCTCATAGGTGTTGATAAGCCTGTATGCCTCCCCCAGCTCATGTTCTAATTCAGTGTTACGTCTCAAGGTTTGCTCAAATGTATGATCACATTGGCGGAAAGTGTCTAAATTATTCCTAAGTTGGTTAAGTTGCTCGTTCAAATCATCACAAATAGCCTGACTTTCTGATAACTTTTGTTCTAAGCAAGTATTTTTCTTACGCATTACATCGTACTCACGTTCATTGTCTTCCCTTTCCATCATTAATTGCCTATTTTCTTCTTTTTCTCCTTTAAGTTGTAAAAGGGCTTCTTTTAATTGCATTTGCAATTGGCGGGTAGTAGTAGCACGAGTTGAGGTACACATATTGATCAAATTGGTACTGATTTAAGTACAATAGAGAAGACAATGAATACAAAATAGCAATTTAGAGCTAACAAAACCAACTGCCTAGCTAAAAAGTAATCTATGTACCTAAGATGCATATAATACTAGGGTTGCCACTAGGCAAGAATAATCATCGCAGCCCATTAATGTCCCACTGCAGGGACGGGCCTCCTCCTGTGACGGAGGGTTACTTGGCCTACTAATACCACGCTCGCCAGACGGATTGGTATAGGGTTTAATTTCAAGTTTTCCTTCTTTTTATTTCGTAAAGATAGTAGTTACGGTTATTCCTTTTGTCGGTTTTTACGACACCCATGAGATGAGATGGGGTGGTGACATATTGTATTCTTACTCCGTCACAACACGGATAGCAAGAATGTAACTAAGTATTAAACGCATGGTGTTGAGGATATCGTAATCGAGGTCGTTGATTCTTTGCCCTCATATTGAACAAATACTGTCTGTCGCAATGCTTTGAGCATTGAAGTTCTTTCATCAACACGCGCCAGAATATGGTCCTGGGCCTTCCGCATTCAGTCCGACCCAGAGACCTTTTTAAGGTCGTCGGTCCACCTAGTTGGGGGGCGTTCTTCACTTTAGGACACGTTTGCTCCAACGGCCAATTCTATTTCATCTGTTTTGTACAAGCAAAATAAGTTTAGACAACCCTACGCACATTTATTTACAATATCAACGCACAAACCCGGACATCATAAACACTGTGATACATTAAAAAGATGTAGCGATAAGCGACAGCGGAAAACTATCTGCGTAACGAGAGTCGTGACCAACAAGATTTACGTTAAATGTAATGTACTAGTGCAATATATTGTTTGTAAATAGGAAAGTAAATATACTGGTATGGGGAATAAATTATGTGAATTAATGGCGTTAGAGAAGTCCCATTAAAGTTAATACGACTACTTTTCTTATATTTACGATGTCATGAAGATTTAGATGAATGTACAGAAAGTCCTAGTGTGTGTGGTGCATATATGTAGTTAAATTGCAGAGAAGGGTCTCTTCAAGTGGCTACTTAGATATGATCGGAAAATTGGTCTATTTATACCTGGCCGCCAATGTACTATGGTACATAACCAACAATGTAGTTCACGAGCACCTTAAGGTGAAATCAATCAAAGAGGAAATCCGGTGTTTGGCAGCTAAATACAAAGAGCGATTAATCTCTAACCCCAACGAACTTGCTCGCCAACTCACTATAGAATAAAACGTGAAACGACTTAAACGTCACAATATCCTAGAGCTGGAGGACCGGCAGTAGCTCTGGACAGCAGATGAGTAAAAGCTTTCAAAGAGAAGCAACTTTACAAGACAGCGTCACAGAACAGATTTGCTCATAGCCTTGGGGCTGATTGCAAATACAAAGCAGAAAAAAAAATACTTGGCCATACGGATTGGAATTCGTACACTGATAATTTCTGATTTTTTGGCTTTTACGACACCAAAGGGATTACATACATACATAAACAATGTAAAATTACTATATCACAATGTAAATGTGTGTACTGACCACGTATATAAATAAAAGAATTTCAATAGTGATGAAAGAAGTTTTAATTTTTCCAATCCATCCATCCATCCTTAACAGCCTATAGACGCCCTCTGCTGGACATATGCCTCCTCCAAACGTTTCTACCCTGCGCGGTCTTGTACCTCCCTCATCTCCTATTTTTCTAATGTAATAATTTGATTACTTATCTTATCAATTTAGTGCTGATGCAGTTTTGCATAATAATAAAGTTTTTATTCGTCGTTCACACGCGATTTTGTCAACAATATCCGCTCCCGCTTCCGCTTGTGTAAGAACACTGTCTAATTATTACAAGGCCGTATGCGTGGGAATGGCAACTATTCCTATTAGTACTAAGTCAACTTAGTTTTACAAGTATATAACAAGTTTGCATTTTATGACGACCTCTAGAACTTAGTGGTCAAAGTATTTTGCTGCAGTGCAGAGGATTTAGGTTCGTTTTGCAAATTTTGTTATATAGAGCAATACCCACTTACTCATAAACGCCTCTTAAATGTTAGTCAATTGATTTGCTTAAATTCTTACAGTTTTGTTTGGTATAAGGTTGGTTTCTCTAATAAAAATCTCGCTAAACAGTGATCAAATTTAAGAGGCGTTTATAAGTAAGGGGATTAATGTTTATACCAATTTGGGTGTTTCGTTCGTATGTGTTTTTGCTGTGAGGTAACTTTAGAATATAACTTGGCTTTTCTTATATACCCGTGGGGGTCGTAAAAGACGATCGAAAGTCTAGAGACCATCTTATATGCTTGGCACCACCAATCGTCAATTATTTTTCTCATATCTTAATAAAATATATTATGTAACTTCCTTTCACTAATAACTAGCTACTTAAAAACTAACAAAAAAGTTGTCCATAGTTGAATTCGAATTTCGAATCTATAAATTTGAATTTCGAATCTATGCATTCGAACCAACACGCACACAATTACACACCCTACCACCGAGGAGGCACTCCTTGTATAAAAAGTTATTAAAAATTAAGATAACCCACTGCAATTAAAAACTTTTATTATCTGACAAAGCAATCTTTTTATTAACAAAAGATCCTTTTCATTCGTTGAAAAGAAAGAAAAAGAAAAGAAAAAAGCTATATGATCAAGCGCATCGTTGATTGACGGTTCAATCAAAGATTATTTATTTATAAAAACCGAAACCACACTAGTCGATTTTTATCGATTGTCGGCACATCACGAAATTCCGTTTCTCTTTGTGTAGTGTTGTTACTAGTTCTTTTGTACGATACAATTATCGATATAAAAACGGTTTTGTTATTAAGTTAGCTCTATTACTTTTTAATAAGTAAGTATTTGGTTTTTTTTACGAAGTGACTTGTGTTTATTACGGTTTGTGTGTTTTTGTTTTGTTATATTAATTAGTGAGAGCGACAGTTTATTACATTATGTTTTATAAAAACTAAACGTTCAAGCTGCGGGATTTTATTTCATAATATTTACGTTACGTTTAGATCATAACACAATATTTTATCTAGAAGAAATATGGTTTATTGCGTGTAGTTTGCTTACAATTGACGCTAGGTTAAGCTAAGATTGATCGTTACACATTGTAACAGGAAAGTCTTTGCAGTGGTCATTTAAAATGCGTCTTAAGCAGCAGCCACATAATAGACTGAATATTATCTTTACGAAATAAAAAGAAGGAAAAATTGAAATTAAACCCTATACCAATCCGTCTGGCCAGCGTGGTGTTAGTAGGCCAAGCATCCCTCCGTCATGGGAAGAGGCCCGTCCCTGCAGTGGGACATTAATGGACTGTTATGATGATGACATAATAGTCAGATTCGAATCCCGCGAAACTTGGTGCTATCCACAAATTATTGTCCTGAGATTAGTTAGTAAAAGTCCCTGCCACAGTTACTCAGGGCTTGATCTATTCAGCGATTATCTATTCGAATAAAAAGAAAATGCTTACTAAGCGAGTCGATTGATCGAATCAATAAATCGACTAAATCACTCGATTATCAAAATGACGAATCAATTAATTTTCATTGTAACACAATTATCGATTTAATGATTTTTATTATTATTAACCTCAATTTTACATTATCTATTCATTATCTATAGGAAAGCGGATCTCATAGCCTAAACGGTTACTTAAAATAAATGTACTTTCGCGTCACATTTCTTGGCAAAGTACTTTCAATTTTGTATTGTTTAAAATAGGGTTGGAATCAGCTTGCAGTGTAGGGTAGGATTATCTAGGACTTTTGATCAGTACTGATAGAGCCTAGCTTTAAACGTATATATTCGTGAAACTGGAATTATCAAGGTTCTTTAGTTATTTGTGAATGAAAGGTTTTTATCGCTTGTATGTTGTAGTTTTATAGATGTGTGTGGTGATGCCATCTTATTAATTTTATTGGATTTAGGTAGCCTCCGTATGGTGACGGAGTAAGAATACAATTATGTCACCACCCCATCTCATCCCATGGGTGTCGTAAAAACCGACTAAGGGACTATCCGTGAATATTAACTTTACGAAATAAAAAGAAGGAATACTTGAAATTAAACCCTATACCAATCCGTCTGGCCAACGTGGTATTAGTAGGCCAAGTATCCCTCCGTCATGGAGGAGGCCCGTCCCTGCAGTGGGACATTAATGGGCTGTTATGATGAAGGTAGCAGATGATCAAATAGACCATTAAAATTTGATGGTAAGAGATAATTGGACATAAGTAATGTTCGAGCACAGGCAAGCTGATGGCCTACCTTAGGATACAAGTTGTTATGTCTCATAGCGCTGTAATTTCACCAGCTACTGTTTACCTTTCAACAAAATATTACAACATAATAGTTCGAAACGATATTCAGTACGATCGGCTTGTTCCAAGGGTGTCGCCGATTACACTAGACTACATGTAGTGCACTACATCTTGTAGGGCACTACATCTTGTAGGACACTACATGTAGTCTTTCCATTTCTAAAACAATTACATGGAAATGGAAAGACTACATGTAGTGTCCTACAAGATGTAGTGTCCTACAAAATGTAATGCACTCCATGTAGTCTAGTGTAATCGGCGCTTTAGAAGGCTACCTTTATCATTGAATAATCCTTGGTTATATGGGTAACCATATAACCATACATAAGTATGGTATACATGGTTGCAGCGCTTAATTACAGTTATCTACAATGTTAAAAATTTATGACGTCAAGAAAATGAAGCAGTTGAGTTTGTTGCCGCTTCTTTTCTACTAGCGCTTTGTAGGCGGTGGTAAAGTTATCTAAACTTAGAAATGTATTTAAACTTAGATTAAGTCAAAAAATATAAAACGAAGGTTGTATTAATTTTGAATACTTAAAAATATTTTTGACTTTGGCGGCTATATGACCACTAATCACCAATCAAAATAAAACAATCTACACCAACTATTAATATAAATAAATTACAAGGATCCGTGTGAAAGATCAGATAACTGGATTAAAGTAATACTTTGTTTCCATAGTACAAATATATACAGTATTTCGACTTCATAGAAACGGACGAAACGCGAGTTATACCTACACGCTCACGATAGCGGTGGCTTTGCGGAGTGAACAGTCGCGAGTGTGCCGCAGTAACGAGCGGGAAAGTAGGTAAATGTAATTAAAAAGCTGGAGATGGGCAGCCCTATCGCATGTTTACGTACCGCGCAGTCGTAGGCATTTATAATAAATATTCGGCCGAGATAGACTACTGGTTGTACTGTGATGTTTCTCACCTGGCCCCTACGACAGTAGTTTTTTTTTTACAGTTAAATGATTATTTATTATAATCCTATACGCAGGGTAGAAAAATATACATTTAAAGTTACCTTTTTGATTGTTAGAACAGCGGTCAACAGAGAACCTGTAAAAGAAAAGAAAATAAGGTTTTAATTTTTTGGACTTTGTCAAATATCGTTTTATTTATTTAATGGTACTTCAACGACTTACTCACTAGGACATACATCATAACAGCCCAATAATGTCCCACTGCAGGGACGGGCCTGCTCCCGTGACGGAGGGATACTTGGCCTACTAATACCACGCTGGCCAGACGGATTGGTATAGGGTTTAATTACAAGTTTTCCTTCTTTTTACTTTTTTTTTTTTTTATATGATAGGAGGCAAACGAGCCCGCAGGTCACCTGATGGTAAGTGATCACCGCCGCCCATGGACACCCGCAACACCAGAGGAATCACAGGTGCGTTGCCGACCTTTTAAAAGGGAAGTAAAGGGAGGGGGAATGGGCTACCGGACTCTCACTCATCGGACGAAACACAGCAGTGACAAGCACTACTATTTTACGTCGACTTTCTGTGAGAGGGTGGTATTTCACCGGACGAGCCTGCCCATGCGTGCCGCAGCCAAATACTGACGACATGGCTCTACCACACGGACTATTTACCTAGTATACCTACTATTTAGTGTTAAACCTCAAATCACAAGCCTATACCATTTAAAGCCAAAACAGATGTATGTACTCCATCGTAACAGCAAATAAAGATATCTCAACACAGCCATTTTCTACCCATGTTAGTAATAAAATAGTCTTAATAGTATTATGGTCACGTTGTGCCGTCAATGCGCAAAGCCTACATACTAAAACGTGTAAATGTATGTACGATCTCATTCAGACTAAGTTAAGTTCCCAAGCTTAAATGTAGGGGAGAGAATTTATGAGAACTGTTAGAACCTCTGTAGTATCGTGCTTAGAATAAAGTTTACAGGTACTTTGTGTTTAAGAGTGTGTATGAATTGATATAGGTACAACAAAACCATCTAGAAGAATAATTTTCTAAACACATTAACTTCTTTAACACTCGTAAAAATATTAATTGAATTTGTTTGGTGACTAAGTAATACGTAATATGTCATAAAAGGTGACTAAAGGAGACTTGACAGTTGTTTTCGTGGAGTTATCTGTACGGAGAGCAATGCAAACATTAAACTACTTACTGGGGCTGTCTCAATTATCATAACAAATTGTATGTTTTGATACTGAATAAACATTTTATTTATTTAATTATAAACATCCAAGTCCATGCACACAAAGATTTGCATCAAGCAGAAATCAAACCCTTCCCGGGTTTGATTTCTGCTTGATGCAAATCCTCGTAGCAGTCTTCTTAATCACAATGCCACAAAGATCATAGAATAGAAAGTTTATAAAAACTAAACTATGTACCCATTCACAGACTGTTAATCTGTCATGCCTATCTAAAGTATTTGAACCCCTAGTTTAATTCATTGAGAGTAACATACTATCTGTTATCTTGGTATACTTGCCGTGGATCGTGATGCGAGCGTTAGATTCTACTCTGTCACGCATTGATGACGTAGTGTACACAGTACAGGTTATTTGCAGAAGAACAAATGTGTTACGGTAGATGGATTTATATAAAGTTTGGGATGGAAGAATAAAAATATCAATATTTCTTGAATATTGTATTGTATTTGTATTGTATTTTATTCAAGAATATATCTCTTTTTTCTCTTTTTTTGTAAAAAAAGACAACTCCCGCGCTAGGGATCATGCCCTGTGTCGCGGGGACCTTTTACAAACATCAATTAACGGACCCAAAGAACACCCAGACCAGGACAATAATTTGTGGATCTCACAAATTATTGTCCTGTGTGGGGATCGAACCCACAACCTCTTGCACGGCAGCCGCTTGCGCTACCGTCGCGCCACCGAGGTCGTCAAAGCCAGTAGCCATATATTTTTGAATAGAATATATGGCTACTGACTTTTATAAATACAGAAGCCATGTAGCCTCTACTTTTTCATACTTTTTTTACAGTCATTTCATGAACAATAAGGCAAGGATATAACTTATTGAGACTAGATCGTGTTATTTCATTGTCGTTATCATTTTACCAAATTGACGTGTTGATTGATTTCTTTTGACTTGTTCACAGCTGGATATAGGCCTACTTAAAACATTTTATCCAATAAAGACCACCTTGAAAAAATTGTGCTCATTCTGCGTCTAATTATTCATCATAACAGCCCATTAATGTCCCACTGCAGGAACGGGCCTCCTCCCGTGACGGAGGGATACTTGGCCTACTAATACCACGTTGGCCATATTGATTGGTATAGGGTTTAATTTCAAGTTTTCCCTTTTTTTATTTTGGTAGAGATAATATTCACGGATAGTTCATTAGTCGGTTTTTACTACACCCATGGGATGAGATGGGGTGGAATTATTTGCGATGTACAATTGTATAGCCGAAAACGAAATGGCTTTAACAGTTTTGACAAAAAATTCTATCATAATTCAAATTCAATAAGATCGTTATTTAATGTTTATGCGTGAGCTTGACGTCATTGGTTGACCGTAATCAAAACTATGCTTAGATTTAAAGTGCAATCTATTTTAAACTTTCACTTCAATGCAATAAATAATAATATCTACTAACACAATACAAATGTCACTATATTAAACTGTAGAGTTTGTATGTGAAAAACCATTAAATAATTTAAAAGTAAAGTCAACTTGTTCCTTGTGACATTACAAGCTTGTCATTTCAGAAAAACTGAAAATATAGAATTTAAATATTGGCTGGTAAGCCACCCAATTGTTGGCACCTTAAGAGTGGACTTCGTGTCAGACTATAATATAAAATATCATAAAATTATAAAATACTTTAATCTTTGCTTATACTTAATCATTATTATGTGATTGAATGGTATTAAATAAATATTATTGGCATTAATGCCAATAAAAGGATTTTGATAAATGTTATTGTTGCTATGTTGACACATGAAATAAATAAAATATGATAAAAATATTAAATAAATAATATTTGAACTTGAATAATCATACTGAACTTGAATAATCTATAGTGTTTTCTTTCTTTTTACTCACTTTTAACTCTTAAGTGCCAATAATTGTAGGACTTCTAACGATTAGGTGGTTTACCCTAATTTGCTTTATATTATAAAATGACGAAAACTTTAAATTGAAATATGCGCCAATGACGTCATGCAAGAAATTATAGGGATGGACATAGAAGGAAAAAAGAGAGAAATTCATTAGAATAAAACGTTTTACCGAAAATATGCTCTAGTAACAGTCAATAACGTCGACTTTACTGTTTGTTTTTATAAATATCTAACGACTATTTGCTAATACAAGAGAACTGATATGTAAAAGTAGCGTCATGCTTTAGCTGATGTTTTGTTGTGCGATATTGAACCTAATAGTTTTATGACATGCGACTAACATTAACTCTAGAGGTGATAAAGCCATGTAGTTCTCGACTATACATATACATAGCTTTAGTAATTGTGAAGTATGATAATTTACACGTCGCCAACTCGAATTTCGAACCCAAATACGCTATTATAAGAATATTATATTATATCGTTCTAGAGACTTCCGAAATAGTAAGGTGTAGCTGAAGTTTGATACTCAACACTAAGCCACAAAACGAATATCAAACTATTCTTACCAATTAATAAAATTCATATTTAAACTACTGTTTATTGTCTGTCATATGTTTTTAGAGGTAACATGTGTCATGTCTAAATGACACCACGATGATCTCATTGCGTTTTTGCACGATTCACCTGCGCGTGAGTACACATAACCAAAACGACATAAATCTTTTCTATTTTCAAACTAAATTAAGTTAAAATTTGTAACGATTAAGGTCTATTTTACTATGTGTACGAATACTTATTCTATTCCTTAACTAAATTAAATTTAAATTTGGAACAATTAAGATTGACTTTATGTTGAGTACAAATACTCAAAAACGACACACAGTATACTTATGTAATAAAAACTTTTCCATTCCCAAAGGAAATTAAGTCCCAAATTGAAGCAATTAAGATTGATTTTACTTTAATTCATCATAACAGCCCAATAATGTCCCACTGCAAGAACGGGGCTCCTCCCGTGACGGAGAGATACTTTTCCCACGAATACCACGCTGGCCAAACGGATTGGTATAGGGTTTAATTTCAAGTTTTTCTTCTTTTTATTACGTAAAGATAATATTAACGGATAGTCCCTTAGTCGGTTTTTACGACACCCATGGAATGAGAAGGGGTGGTGACATACTGAATTCTTACTCCGTAACCACACGGAGAATACTTTAATTACAAGTACTTAAAACACCGTACACTGAATTGTCTATGTGAGAATTTTACGCTATACTTTTTTTCATTCGATAGCGTTTAACAAGAATTCTATCAATGATGTTTCATCCGCTATAACATCTGCCATTTGTTTATTACTTCAAGTTAATATTTATAATGTAATAACTCAGTCACATGCCTTGAGTTACGATGTTGTACACACAGCAACTAATCAACCTAGACACTCATGTACCTTAATACCTTGAAATAAGACACAATTTCAAATGAAAATGTTTAACTTGATGTGTTGCTGTGTGTACTAATCATTAAAGAAAACGGTAGATCTCGTATCTTTTTATAAGGCTGATGGAGATAAAGCAAGGACGAGCGCGGACTATGATACTTTAGTATAGAATACTAATGATTGTTGTTGGATTGCTCAATGCAAATCTTTGTGTGCATGAACATGATTGTTTGCATTGGTCTGGGTGTTTTCTATGTATAATATGTATGTATTTACAAAAAAAAAAGTATTTAAGTAAGTATGTTTATCCGTTGTCTAGTATCCATAGTACAAGCTCTGCTTAGTTTGGGACCAGATAGCGTTGTGTTAATGTGTGAGGAATATTTATATTTATACTATCTTTAAACTGTTAAAACAATGAGTATATGAAAAGGGATGGAGATGAAATTACTTTTTCTATTTCTAATTAAATTTTGATCTATTTTTGACTGACTGGTTTAATTTTTAAATCTAATCCGATTACTACTCTTTTAAATGATTCATCACTTGCTTGCATTCCCGAACTGTATTCGCGTTAGGTTTAAAAAAAGTAAGCCCTATTTATAAAAAATACCTTTTCTTTATTTTAATTTTTTTTTAATATATACGTGTATGAATATTACAGGGTATAGGGTTACAGGGTTACAAGATCGTGATGTAATAGATATCGGCGCCACGGTCCCGGGTTCGGTTACAGACCGCATCCTAGACGTAGAGTGCAAACTTCCGCTTCTAGTTTATTTATTTACCTATTAGTTTTATAACAGACTATTAATGTCCCACTGCAGAGTCAGGTAATATGTTGTACTAATGGTGGGCTTATTATATTCGTATGTGTCTTCTTGCCAGTCTTTGAATGCTGCCGAAATGGACAGCAGAAACTTAGGTTACTAAAACTAGGTTAGCCAGACGGATTGGTATAGCGTTTGTTGAGAAACTAATAATATTTATTCTTGTTAAATACTTTACCCCTTAATCTGTCTTAGTCGATTTTACGACACCTACAGAACATCTGCCGTTTTCAGAATCTGCCATTTAACGAAAAAAGGAACAAAATTGGTTAAAGACATGGTTTTCCTTGTCCTTTATTACATATGACTTCGATGCGATACTCTTAATGCACGTTTACTTCGTAAGCCTACTTATAGATGACAAGTACTTTCGCAAAGTTAATACTTAGCGTAGATAAGTAAAAGCAAGTGGTTACATAATAAGCTATAGCTTTTTTCCGTAATTTGATTAGCATATCAACACCCGGAAAATGTACATAATCAGTACCTTATTCACTTGCAATAAGACTCATTTTCGCGTTAAACTGTTAGCTTGCTGTGTTTGAGTGTATAAGCCGAGGTAACCTGAGTGAGTAAGCAAACGAACATCGCAGGGTTAAATCTCAAAAGAAAGATAGTACAGAAGTCAATCTATAAAGTGACGACCTCTGTGGCATGGCGTAGTTGTTTGGCTGCCACTCTAAAGTCTTGTGTTTGATTCCAACTCAATGCAAATAAGTATGAGCATTTCAGTAGTGGTGTTTCCGGAACGCAAAAAAATTTCTTCAAACGAGGATTAATAACTTCTCGCACTAACCTCCCTACCAAGCATTTCGACCAGGGAAGGTTACAACCAATATTAAAAAAGAAATGGAGTAGCCTTCCCGATGATGATGCAAATACGGAAAACCCTTCTCACTGGTGAGACCAACCTACCGGTCTATTAAATAAGAGCATCAATTCTAGGGTAGGAAGCGGTTTGAATGTGCCCTGACATTGGTGACGTCCATGAATGGTTGTTTCTACTTTGGATCTGCTGGACTTTTCGCTTGCTTGAAATTAAAAAAAAAACAAAATACATAAGCTATACTACTGAAGATTATCTGTTATGTGGTTCAGTACAGTAAAAATAACTTGAAAATTACTTTGACTTTGAATTTCCATTTAGATACAATACGTTAATTTATGTTATTATTACTGTCATGATATTTCCGATGTAAGCAAACAAATAGCTGCACACCGGAACGCTTAGCGTAAGCTGGTATACTTAGGTTTATTTTGTTTATTGCCTTCAGGCAGACGAACAAGTGGCCTACCTAATCATAACAACCCATTAATGTCCCACTGCAAGAACGGGCCTCCTGCCGTGACGAAGGGATACTTGGCCTGCTAATACTACGCTGGCCAGACGGATTGGTATAGTGTTTAATTTCAAGTTTTCCTTCTTTTTTTTTTCGTAAAGATAATATTCACGGTAGGCCCTTAGTCGGTTCGGTTTTTACGACACCCATGGGATGAGATGGGGTGGTGACATATTGTATTCTTACTTCGTCACCATACGGATTATGGCCTACCTAATGGTGAGTGGTAACCACTTCTTATGGACTCCAGTAATACCAGGGCACAGCCAGGCCGCTGATGCATCTTCACATTCTCTTTACCTTCCCCAAGAGAAAACAGGAGAGGATGTAAAAGGTATAGTTACGCCTCCTGTTCATTGCATTCACCAAGCGGAGCTAAGCAGTAAAATAAACTGCTACTTTACGTCGGTTTTCGGAGAAAGAGTAGTACTGCACCGGTCGAGTCGGCCATGCTGAAAACAGCGTGACTCTACCACTTACACTTTGGTAACGCTGGTACGGCTTGAGTCTATTTATTCGGCGTCCTAGCCCTATATGTGACAGAGGAAATTACTGATTCTCCTTCTCTTTTCAGAGTCGGTAAAAAATCTTACAGATAAATCGCTAGCACAGAAATAACTTGTCAACAATTATTACCAAATAAATTCTAGGGTCATCGCGCTAAATAACTACTGTCAGCATTTCGCTACTAAAACTATATTGTACCCCGATTTTTACAACCTAACATAAACCTTGTTACAATAGTATAACGTTCAAATTAACTTAAGCATCAGTAGTTAGTAATTTGGATGTGGCATTGACATGATACGTGACCATTGAACATGGAATGGAAGAATGGTGTTCATTCGTTTGTATGTAAGATTGGTATGGCTTCCATAATGATATTATTATGCAATCCCACTGTTTTTAAATGCATCACGAGATCTGTCTATGGTAATATTATGCTTTATGGTATTATTGTCTTTTGTTTTTGTATTGTGGTCAGTTCGATTTTCAAATTTATATTTCGATTTTAAACTTTTTGAATGCTCCGTATTTTTTTTATTGCTTCTGTGTAGAACAGATCCTTTTTGATCACAATGTCTACATCGTAAAATGACTGAGTAGCAAAATAACTTACTTATTCGTCGTTGCATTGGGACATCAAACAGATTGGTAAGAAAATGTTTGAATGAGTCAAAAGCTAAGGTTAGTCTTGAAGTTTTGCGTAAATCTTACACAACTATAAAACTATCGCAAATTGGTAATTGTTAAAGGTAAACGGAAATTAATGCGAAACTTCTTTAGAAACATTAGGGAATAAAACATAAATACTTTAAAAGGTATGGACAGTGCAGCAGTGAAATTTTCGCTAAGGATATTTTTCACATTAAAAAAAAAAAATTGGTGGTAAGTCCAGCATTGGTCATCTGATGAAGCTTAAATTAATTTAAAAACGTTTAAATTACCAACTTGTGTTAAAACAGGAACGTTTAAAAATAGAATGAAGTTCACATAATCACGTTTCGTTTTACGCATGTTTTATTAATAAGTTTATAGAATTAAAGGTCGACATAAATTTGTAATTTTAATAAGTAAATGTAATCTAGACGAATTTCGTGTTTACAATGAGTTAATCTTTAGAAATAGGAATGATCTTATGTTATTATCTATCATTTTCTTAGTTCAAGGACAAAAGATTAATTTATAAAGTAGTGTCTTTCATATCATCTTACAAATATGCTATTATAATACAGGTTTTTGTTATAAAAACAACAAGACACACCTTATAATCCCTCGGTCACGGGAGGAGGCCCGTCCTTGCAGTGGGACATTAATGGGCTGTTATGATGATGATGATGACACCTTATAATTCCACTATAGAGACTGTTTACAATTCGTGATAAGCCCAGAATCGGTACAATCATTTGAGGATTACACTATTTACTGCGATGATCCTAAGACATTTTCATAAAAACATTTTTTTTTGACAGTGACTGTGATACTTTTACTTTAGATTAGTAAATTCCTAATCAAGAGATTTCCGAAAGGTCTAGAAATACCGCGCTATATTGATAAAAAGGAAGGAACAAATTAAGGGTAAGGTGAGTGTTCAGACAAAAAGGTAACCTTAACCTTCGTCTTTCCTTCCGGTGTAAGATTGGGAGGCGAGGCGTGGAGAAAACTCCATTGACAAGAACAGGGCTAAGTTTTTTTACATCATTAAAATGCTCATGTACTCCAAATTCGTAAATAAATGAGAGCCAGGGCCGGAGCAATAATTTATGTATTGCAAAAATAAAAAAACTCTATTCCGATTGAAACTAGTGACCTCGTAATAACAGCTGATTTTCTGAGGCCCATCATTTTTTTTTGTATAAAGTTTTATCAAAATAATCATAAATCAATTTCCCTTTTGATTGAAGTTGTTAAATGACTGATTAAAAAAACATAACTACGATTGCATAGAAACTGCTTACAAAACAGCCAACGATATTTGAATTTCAAATAAACTGATAAAAAGTGCATTTCCTCTTAAGTAAATCACGTCCGGACTTTCATTTTCAATTTGCTATTCACTTTCTTTCCTAATAAGTACTGGGACAAGCTATCCATAATAAATACTTCTTGTATTTTTTTATAGTAAATTGTCGTTCGATTGATTAAGATGTGTACGTGTATTGGAACGCACAGAAGCGAAAGTGACAGTTCCAAATTTGAAATTGACGTTTAGATATCGTTACTCGCATTGGTTTTGTTTAGAAAATTTTATGCTCGTGATTGTAGTTTTTTGTTATTTTCGGTTGTAATGGTAAATTACGAATTCTTTTGCTGTTCTTTATAGAGCAATCTGGGCTTACTTTGGGACTTGGCACAGGGCTTTTTATGAATGTACCTACTTATATCGAATATTATTTTATTTCTCTGGAACTTTTGTGATAGTTAATGATGACAGTTAAAAACATTGTTTGCAGTTAATGATACTGTAAAAGCTGAATACTTTGTTTCTTTGGTTGAACGCACAATACATAGTTACAATATTTACTCGATTTTTGAATAATAAACATGTGTAAATAAACGGGTTGATTTTGTAATGGAACCACAGTTGCAGCTTAAAAGCTGAAGATCCATTGTTACAAAAAGATGTTACTTATAATATCACAGATACAACATGGACCCTGTTGGGTATGGCAGTTTAGAAGAGAGGAGGATGCTAGATTATAATTAATATTTAAGATCATTTATCGAAGAAGACCATAACGTTAAGTAAATTAATTTAGTTTGGCAGGTAAAGTTGCGTAGGTCAGCAAATAGTAATGAAAACTCAAGACTCAGTAACAAACAAGTATTAGATACACAGACAGACAAATTCTACAAACTCATGAATAGTATTCTAACAAGATTTACACGTCTAAATGCAGCAAAAGTAATTTATTTACGGAATTAAATTCTAACGGGCATGTATCTGCAATGAAATTATTAATGTTAGGCAGGTTCTGTTTTTGAATTAGATGATAGCAGTGTGTTTGTATTGAGACTGCTTTTATACATTAAACATATGTATTAAACTTTATGACAGCGGATAAATATGGCGGGTGCTTTTAAATATTGTTTAAATTTAGAACGTTTTTTTTTAAGTATTGTGCAAAGTGAGTCTGTTTGGGTTTATGGTGTTTGAGTTTATGTTGATTTGACGTTATTTTGAATTTATTTAAATTACGAACTTTTAATATATTCTTAAAAAGTTAAGAGTTAAAAGGTTTCCTTTTTTTACTTTTAACTTACCTATTATTAAGTTGGTATTATCAAATATGTAATGAAGGATTTAAATCCTAAGTGTGATTTATAAACAGTAAGGCAGGTTCCCCATTGAGGTATTGAACGAGGTATTTTCGTTTAAAATTAATAGCCCAATACTATAATCAATTACATAAATTATATCAAATACGAATTATTGCACTCTTCTAAAATCCCTGCTCTCATCTATCACTCAAACTCCCAAATACAAATTAATTCTTCCTGTCTATTTAATTTAATGTCTCACACATAAACAAACAGACAACTACTCACCTACCGAGAAAATGTAATCCCGCTTTCATCTAACGGTAAAGGAGCATAACCTACATTCATTAAAATATTCCAAGACATAAAAAAACTAAAATTAAAGAGAGAGAGACCGTCGAACTAAAGATCTTAGAGATACAAGAGCCGACATTAAAATATTTGTGTAAACTTAACTAGCATAGAAAAACATAAAAACAGTATTTTACGTGACTTCCTACTTCATTATGATGCCGACTATGCCGAGTCCATAGACCGTGTTTAAGGGTACTCTATGGTATGATAAAAATTATAAGATTATGTCATGATAAGCTGTGGTTAACTTTTTAGTTCTGTTAACGTTTAAAACGGACTAATGGGTAGTTTTGGTATGGTAGCGTAAGGTAGATGTGTTGACGATATTTTATGGAAATTATAAAAAAGGACTAAACCTTACAAATTAGTAGTTAATAAAACTACTTAAGTAGAGTTTGTAATACTGGATAACTGTTGTTCTTTTATAGTTTTTTATGTGTAATATGCATATAAATCATTTATAAATAAATATTTCTCACACTTTCACAACGCCATCTAGTCCCAAACTAAGCAGAGCTTGTGTTATGGATACTAGACAACGGATAAATATACTTAAATACTTTTTTTTGTAAATTACATACATACTGATTATACATAGTAAACCCCCAAACCAATGCAAAAAATCATGTTCATGCACACTAATTTACTAAGACGAATGTATCTTGTATAGATATAAAAGATACATTTTTAGAAATATTACAATTTAAAATTAACATTACTGAAAGTAACAATATTTAGGTACGTTCCTCAGCTTTAACAAAAGTATCCGATAAAAGACGCATTTGGCTATATTATTATATGTAAGAAAATCCTTGTATGAAAGGTTTTATAACTTAAGATTGCATCAAAAACCAGACACAAGTACTTTTTTTATAATTCCTCATTAAAATACCAGGCTCTATCTAAATAGTTTATATAATAAACTCCTTTTATGTATACTCTTTTAATTTAAGTTTTTCATAAAAGGTACATTTAGGTCGTCATACCAAATAAAGAGATCTCAGTATTATCTTAATACTCCAGTAAAATAAGCAATCAATCTCGGAATGGAAGCGAATAAGCTGTAAATTTGCATAAACCTTTGTTTTGGTGTACTAATGACTGGTAGAAAAGTCTCATATGATCACGTGTCTGCGTCATAAGTTATTCAAGGTCAAAGGTCACGAAAATCAGTTTTTTCCCATTATCTCGTTTTCTATGGGAAATACGCATTTAACGTCAATATAAATATTGTAGATCATAAAACTGTCTACAAAAAATGTCTGAACACTTTTCTCCTAGAAAGCATCGCTTTCAAGATATCGTGACTTTAGAGCGCAGGAAAGTCGTATTTTCGACTATATGCACACACTAGCTTTTTCCCGTGATTTCGCTCGCGTTTATAAATATTATGAAAAATAAGGCTTATTTCAATATATAGTAGCATATGCATGCTTGGTCTCAGCCTAATCGGTTTGAAATTGACAAAGTTACATACAAACTTCCATCCCCTATCTTATCCCTTTAGGGGTAGAATTTATCAAAATCCTTTCTTAGCGGAAGCCTACATTATATCATCTACCTGCATGCCAAAATTCAGCCAGATCTGTCCAGTGGTTTGGGCTGTGCGTTGATAGATAACTATGTCGGTCACCTTTGAGTTTTATAGAAATAGAAGATTTCCGCACCGCCTCTGATCAACGCACAGCCTAAACCACTGGACAAATCTGGCTGAATTTTGGTATGCAGGTAGATGATATAATGTAGGCTTCCGCTAAGAAAGGATTTTGATAAATTCTACCCCTAAAGGGATAAGATAGGGGATGGAAGTTTGTATGTAACTTTGTCAATTTCAAACCGATTAGGCTGAGACCAAGCATGCATATGCTACTATATATTGAAATAAGCCTTATTTTTCATAATATTTATAAACGCGAGCGAAATCACGGGAAAAAGCTAGTGTGTGCATATAGTCGAAAATACGACTTTCCTGCGCTCTAAAGTCACGATATCTTGAAAGCGATGCTTTCTAGGAGAAAAGTGTTCAGACATTTTTTGTAGACAGTTTTATGATCTACAATATTTATATTGACGTTAAATGCGTATTTCCCATAGAAAACGAGATAATGGGAAAAAACTGATTTTCGTGACCTTTGACCTTGAATAACTTATGACGCAGACACGTGATCATATGAGACTTTTCTACCAGTCATTAGTACACCAAAACAAAGGTTTATGCAAATTTACAGCTTATTTGCTTCCATTCCGAGGTTTGCCCCTAATTAAGCCTTATTTGACTGTACTATAAAGCAATTTTAAATCTAGATATAATTTATTCTGTGTAAAATTTATACACGCGAAATTAAGAGCATAATGCTTTCTGGACGAGTTGTCTTTTTAAAAATAAAAGTAAAAAGAGAAAGATAGTCTTGTAAAGGGTATAGCATCTAAGGCGAGGCAGAGAAAATCTGCGTCTCAGGTAATTTTATAAACAAAATATACTTATTTGAGAAACTCAGGGAAACAATTTGTGGATGTCACTGCGATGTGTATGCGCGTTGACGTAACTTAGCCGGTTGATGCGCGTGCGACGCACGACACTGCGCAATATTACGCGTTATGTTATGTATAGTGTGTAACACTTTTACTATTACTATTGTTTATGATTTGTTTTACTTTCTACTTAATTACAAAGATGTGCTTTTTTGCTGGCCGGGGGAATACTTGTTGCTTATTTCAGGGTAGTTTAAAAAGTAGTATTTTATTCCAAAAGGCACACGACCAGTTAGTTTTTGTGGCAGTACACACATAGAAAATGCAGTAATATTATATACCACCCAAAACTTTTGTCGTTTAGGGTAAATTGAAAAATTCCTAATACGTATTAGTAGGATTAAATGTTTCTGTGTTTTAAACGGCCTTTTACAAAAAAACAATATTGAAATTATCGTTTTTAGCACCTCGTAAGTGATCCACTAAAGGGATGGTCCAATAATACCACGCGGCCTTAAGTTTTGTCCATAGATTACTTTTGCCATTCTTAGAGCTGACAATCTGCAAAACTTTCCCTTACCCAGCATTTACCACACCCTCAGTATAAGCTTGGGTGGTGACAGAATGTGATCTTATTCCACCACCACACCATCGCCACCTCACACCATTACGCAACAACTTGAAACCACACTATTACATACATCCGTACATATTAGGAGTCATAATATTTAAACAATTCAATTCCTAATACGACTGTATTGTTCCGCACTTTCTCTCCCACCTTTGTTACATTCTTTCATTCTTTCCTTGCGATTATATACCGATGCGATATATGAAACAATAAGTTGATCTTTATCGGACTTTTCGAACTAAGAAATGTTTTCACATTAGTTTTTATTTGAGTTATTTGATTTTATAACTTGGTGAGTAAGCGGTTGTGTATGTCGCAGTCGTGTGTCAGGTCGCTAGTTTGAATCCCAATCAAAATACTTTATATGTCATACAGTGTTTGTCATAAAAGCTGATTGAGGAAAATTTTGCAGTTATTATCTCTATGAAATAAAAGGATGGAATCCCTGAATGGAATCTATTAGAATCTCTATCGCTACCCTTCCGTCATTGTAGTAAGCCTGTCCAGGCACGATGCGGCAGCCGTTTCGTGCCGTACGCCAGTATTTGTAGTGTGGAGTGGCAGCCGTACGGCAAGATTTGTATGAAAACAAAGGAACGTTGCTCTTGACGTTCGAAAAACGCATGGCAGCCGTACGGCACGAAGCGGCTAAATTGAAAGAGCCTTAGGGATCATGTCTTGTGTCGCGGGGACTTACATAAAATTAATTTATTTAATTAATTAACGGGCAAAGGCAAAGTAGATCCAGCATCAAGAGCATAATTTGTGGAACACGGCCGGTTTTCTACCGAGGCAGTCATTTAGTTCCAAAAAATTACATATGCCAGTTGGCCGGGTAGGAATGACCAACCACTGGCAACATCTTTAACCCGGCCGACTTAGATTGCGAGTGTTAGAAAAAAAAATTACCAACAGTAAAAACTATTCCTCACAAACAATGCTATCACAAAGTTTCACTTGCCACCACACGCTACAAAAATCCTAACAACTTTTCCCACAACTTATTCCACGGTGTGACGTAATCGTTGCATATCACACACTAGAAAATAAATCACAAGTAATAAAATATATAGAAACATTTAAGTTAATTAAAGGTCTGTTCATACTGTGTTATATTTTTGAGTTTTGTATTGGATTGCGCGTGCGTAAGTTTTGGAAGAGTTGTTCTGACCAGTCAAATGCCACTCTTTAGTCTTCGCTTAAACCGTTGCTGGCTAAAAACATGCTGAAACCATCACGTTACTTCATATAACGTGTTCCATTCTCCATGGCGAGAATTAAATCGTCGACAATTTAATTGGGACTGGTTTCATGAATGTGCTACTTACGGATTCTACTGAATACTACCCCCACTATCAGAGAGTCTGTAGTAATTATGTCATAAATACACAAAATACAGACATTAGAAATTAGGTATCGCTAACTAACGTCACAGTCAATTCGGTCAAGAAGAAAATAGATTAGCGTTAATTAAAAACAAAAATTCCAATTTTAACGCTCCCAACCTAATTTCATTAGACCAAGTTGCTCTCACTCCCAAAAAGATGCTAGAGCCTAAACAATCAGGCAAAAATATGAGACTAGCACTGTGAATGCTTTTGGTAGTCAAAACTCATTTAAGCCAATAACTAAAAAAATAAAGACAATTTAAATATCTTTTATGAATTGAATATCATTACATTTATTTAATCATTAACATACTAAGAAGCGCAGGGTGGGGAGACCACTCACACGGTGGATTGACGACCTAGTTAGGACGGCGGGTAGCCGATGGATGAGGGAGGCACAGGACCGCGCAAGGTGGCAATACTTGGAGGAGGCCTATGTCCACCAGTGGACGTCGATTGGCTGATATGATGATGATGATGTTAAGAATAATTACTGTTACTTAAACAGTGTGACTGAACCTTTACTTAGAAGGTGACATGCGTAAAGATCGCACACAATAGGTGTTGCGAGACTTGAAAAGTGAATTACCAACATAATTAATTGCTGATTGCGTATTAAGATGGTGAAAGGAGGTTTTCTTTAAGTGACAACTTCGATGTGAGAAATAAATACTACTATTTAATTGGATAATTAAATGTTATCAATAAATAACTTTATTGTATATCTGTACTTCTGCGTGGTAATAGATTTCTATTGAATCTGATGGAAAGCGGGTAAGTATACAGTCTAGGATTAAAGGCAACGGCATCGTATAGTAGTAGTATGTAGTTGTCATAAAATGACATCATTTTATCGATATCATGTTGCCGTTATTGCGATTATTTCGTCAATACACAAAGAAAACAGCTAGATTAATGCAGGAGCGAGAGTCGAACCCGAGTCTCTACGCAGCGTACACTATACATCATAGAATTAGTTGCTTTGCAGATATTTTATATTATATTTTTGTAAAAAAATGGAAACCTTAATACGAAGTTAATAATAATTAACAAAATGTAATTAAATAAAAGAAAGAAAACGTAAGGATTAGGAGTACTTAGCGCTCAGTGAACTCTGCCTACTCCCCATGGGAATAAGGTAAGATTATATGTATTTTAAAATATAAAGAAAAATACTACATACTATCATAACAGCTCATTAATGTCCCACTGCAGGGACGGGCCTCCTCCCGTGACGGAGGTATACTCGGCCTACTAATACCACGCTGGCCAGACGGATTGATATAGGGTTTAATTCTAAGTTTACGTTCTTTTTACTTCGTAAATATAATATTCACGGATAGTCCCTTAGTCGGTTTTTACGACACCCATGGGATGAGATGGGGTGGTGACATATTGTATTCTTACTCCGTCACCACACGGAGACTACATACTATAAGTACTTAACTTAAACTTAAATAAACAATACCATAATCTACCAGATTTACAACTGCACTAAATATCCCAAAGGCATAGATAAGATTAGGGCATAGAGATATGCAATCAGAGTAAGAAACTGTGTCCTGTGCAATGAGGTCTGTCATAAATAATTTGGATTAAATCTGACTTTTGACCTGACTGTTGTACTTATTTTATGTAAATACATTAGAATAGTAACTTTAGCATAAGTTTGCTAATATTAAAAATGAGCTTGTCAAAAGTTGTTATAATTTTCTACTTAGAAAAGCAACTCCAACCAGGCCAAGTTTATTAATCGGGGTTAGTTGGTAAGACGAAATAAACATTGTCCAAAGCTAAACTATACTTTAAAAATAATAACTGTCAATTCTCGTACCTTAAAATCGTTAAAAATTCGGTTAAGTTAACTTTTAGTTGTCAAATTGTCACACAATAGCCCCCGGTTTCTGAATGACTGATCAAGTTAAAATCAACTAATTAAGTGTCAAAACTGTCATTTTAGTTCCTGAAAATGATAGTTTTGACACTTGATTAGTTGATTTTGATTTGATCAGTCATTCAGAAACCGGGGGTTAGTAAGACAATTTGACAACTAAAAGTTAACTTAACCGAATTTTTAACGATTTTAAGGTACGAGAATTGACATGAAGATTTCCTTAGTATTTGTGAAGAAATCACTTCTGTGAAGTTTCCCTTAAACAGCTTTTAAGAGAACCATTGTATGAGATGGTGATGTGGTACCATATGGTGTTTTGCATTAGCATAATACAATTGCTTTTCAACACTTTTAAGCCATATTTAATCTTATCTTAAATCTAAATTTCAAAACATATTAAAGAGTTAGTTATTTATGAGATTAGAGCCTATTCTAACCAAATACAGACTAAATCTCATACCATATAAACGCATAAGCTTTGCTGAAAATGCCGAGTCTCAGCATATAAGCTTATCCCTCACTTACAGCTATTATTCGCTATAGATTAGGCAAAAATATGCTAAGATATGTCTAACTGGTATTTATAAGAGTTAAGCTCAATACACACTAATGTCACCGACGTTTTTCACACACTAATTGGCGACTTCACTCATACCAACTTGGAAAATTTGATAAGTATATTTATAGTTAATAAGGAGTTATTGATAGCAACCTATACCTATTAAGTTTTATAATACATATTATAAAAAATATGTACTTTTAATTGTTATTAGTAATGAGTGTGGTTATTTAAACTTTAAGTGTAACAAATGCAGTAATTGTTGTGATTATATAAAAAAACGTTATGACGAATGGCAGTGTTCGGACAAACCGAAACAGGTTTTTGCAACACTGTACTATTTAAAATTAAGTTTTAATGTATTGTTTTACTTAAAATAAAAATTAAAATATTCCTTAAACCTCTTTACAAGAACTGTTACTATCAATTAATATTACTGAAATGTGCAGCTCGAATGTTAGTTTTTATATTTAATTTCGTCAATTCTATAAAAGTATTCGACTGACGACTACTTTAAAATGATTTGAAACACCTACATAATTTTTGTCTTATAAAATGATGTGAGAAGAATGTGCCTGTCAAGAAAGTCAGGACTGATTATGCAATGATATTATTTAAAAAACTTTGTTCAATATTAACAAAGTCCGTGTGGTGACAGAGAAAGAATACAATATGTCACCACCACATCTCATCTCATGGGTGTCGTAAAAATCAACTAAAGGACTACCTGTAAATATTATCTTTACCTAAAATTAAACCCTATGCCAATCCGTCTGACCAGCGTGGTATTAGTAGGCCCAGTATCCCTTCGCCACGTCTCTGCAGTGGGACAATAATGGGCTGTTATGATGATTGTCAAACTCGGATTAAGAGAACTAGCTACGCGTTCGCTAACATAGGCCAACAGTTTGTCGCATAAAAACATGACAGTGCTGTAGAGTCAACAACTTAAGTGTGCATTAAGCTTTATGTAAGAACACCATAAACGGTAGTACTATCATTAACTAAAGCATAAGCCTCTGTTAAATTTAGCTTACAATTTTAGTTTATTGTGTACATTTGAGCAATTGGGTCGTAAGCACTAAACTACAGTTAAATACTAATTATTATTTAAATGACTATTCTCACGGTACTTACCGTTAAATAGAGAAAGATGGCTGTAGTTAATACGTGTAATATAATAACCTGAGGCTCCAGCTGAAAGTCTCGGCAATGTATTTTGGAGGATATGCTGACCTGAGCAGCATATATTTTCTTCCAAAGAATAAAATGCCTAGTGGCAGTAAGTTTATCTTTTTAAGATTCCGTTCCCAAAGGGTAAAACCAGAACCCTATTACTAAGGCTCCGTTGTCCGTCCGTCCGTCTGTCTGTCTCGAAGCTGTGTCTCATGAACCATGGTAGTTAGTAATTAATCATGGTTATTATCTGTCAGAATCTCCCCTTAAGAATGAAAATTAAACTTACAACCCGACACCACCACATCCGACTATCTATAAGTCTAGATTCCATACATTGAGAAACCCCGTCCTTGCAGTGGGACATTTTTTCTTCAAATATAATGAATAATACAACTTGACATTTCCATCAATTTCAACTCGCTTCCAAAATCACTTTCTTCGGTGTATTCTGATAATAAAAACTTTCTCTAAAGATGGGTCGATCACGTCTACAGACCCTATTATGGTTGGTTATGGACAGCCTATATTTGGAAGGTTGATAATGATGTCATAGCGTCTGACGGGTGTCTGGTTCAATGCCTTATTTGGTTTAGTACTTGTTTGTATTTTGTTTGGGAAACAAATAGTTTTTTTGTAAAACTATAATAAATAAATAAATAATAATAAAATAATCCTCACACATTCACACATCGCCACCTAGTCCCAAACTAAGCAAAGCTTGTACTATGAGGTACTAGACAACGCATAAACACACTTAAATAACTTTTTTTTGTGTAAATACATACATAATAATATTATACATAATAAAACCGGTCAAGTGCGAGTCTGACTCGCGCACCGAGGGTTCCGTACAAACCTATTTGCCAAATTATGATAACGTCAGGACTCAACTGTTTAAATACTTGTCGCCAGGTGGCTATCTGTATCAGTTTCAGACTTCTTCAAGTAGGTAAAGGCTCGAGGTATTTTGGAAATAAATAGGATTTGTAGAACGTAAACTTATATTCACAAATTTTAAGCAAATACAACTTTCTAATAATTTTAATGGTAAAGAAGGACAATAGCATTCCGTGAGCAGTCTTTCAACCACCACGTTCTGCTAGAATGACGAGCGCCTGTCATTCTTGTCCGAATAATAAATTTTGAATATAAGAATATTAATTTGTTTTAAAAACTACCAAAAAGGGGACATATCATTATAACACAAAAAGGTTTCAAATTCGTTTCTAATTCACGGCGCCAGGGATGCGCCTTCACGGCCGGACTGACAATCGCCCGTCCTCGGGCGCATCGCCCGTCCTCGGGCGTATACATTCCTGCAACAATGAAGTACAATACCATTACTCAAGGCATCAAGCTCGTCCAACCTGACACGAGTCAATGCTTCTTACTTTCCAGCCACAGTTCATCTCGAACTTATTCTCGCACTCTCCTTATACGATACCTATGCGCATTCCAGCCAACATCTCTTCAATTCAGCATCAATAAGTGGACTGAACCCATACATCCCTTACACCCAGCGCTAGCCACCAGCGCTGGCAATATCATCCATCCTACACAACACAACGCATACGACCCGAGCATGCAACCCTGCTGAACTAGCTACAAGTCACACACACACACACCTTACCTGGGTGTTGCGCCATTGCTGCTAGCCACCCACTAGCAGCCCAGGGCCGCAACCACCCAGCACACACCTTACCTGGGTGTTGCGCCATTGCTGCTAGCCACCCACTAGCAGCCCAGGGCCGCAACCACCCAAGCACACACCTTACCTGGGTGTTGCGCCATTGCTGCTAGCCACCCACTAGCAGCCCAGGGCCGCAACCACCCAGCACACACCTTACCTGGGTGTTGCGCCATTGCTGCTAGCCACCCACTAGCAGCCCAGGGCCGCAACCACCCAAGCACACACCTTACCTGGGTGTTGCGCCATTGCTGCTAGCCACCCACTAGCAGCCCAGGGCCGCAACCACCCAAGCACACACCTTACCTGGGTGTTGCGCCATTGCTGCTAGCCACCCACTAGCAGCCCAGGGCCGCAACCACCCAAGCACACACCTTACCTAGGTGTTGCGCCATTGCTGCTAGTCACCCACTAGCAGCCCAGGGCCGCAACAACCCAGCACACACACCAATCACATAGGATAATATGAACATATGAACGTACCTTAGTTTCTGAATACTTAACACATCTCTCACAAAACATAACCGCCTATATCTACCGCCTTCACGGTTTCCTTGTCACTTAAAATGCCTTTATCTTTTTCCATATAGCCTCATAACCACGCAGCACCGTCTCGTCTTCTTTACCACACGCTCTCCAGTCCTATTTTCATCAATGATTTACTGACAGGGAGGTGACCTGTAAACATACCGAATATTAGTTAGATATATGGCTGCGGTTTAGGTTCCACAGCTTTGTGGACCTGCCCTTACCGATGTTTATACTACTGTTGTAGACCTAGGTATAATATAGTGGTCTAAGGGAGCGACCAATATTAGATATACCCCATACAACGACTAACTATCAACAGAACTCTATTTAATACGCAGCATGAAATGTTTTAATAAACTCGATCCTGGTTTTGATATTGACCTGTTTTGTACAAAACCGAATGAAGCTAAGCGAATTCTAGTGCAGCAGTTTATTTCTTCTTAGTTATAGATTATAGTTTTACTAAGTGTTAATTAGCATTTTTAAATCATGTAGTTCATGGTGTTAAACTTGATCTGCTTTGGTTAGCGTACTTGGTCGTATAATCGTTAATCTATGTGAATTCATCATTTGCATACACATTTGATATCGATAAGCGGAAGCTCGTAATTGGCCACTTTTTCTACTTTAAACTGTAAGGTAATTGAACCAATTAGTTCATTAACTTTCCTTAAAGTAATAAAAGAAAAATAAATACCTACATGTACTGGAGTACCTTTGCCAAAACTGTAGTCAGTGAAGTGCTTTTACTGCCACTGACTGCACCATAAGGTTAAATGGTGTTTAATGTAGAAGGACTTTTGTTGCAACTGTTGGGGTGGTTTTAAAAGTCTTCATCATCAATCACAGTATATTATTACTCGAATAATTTGGCAACACGGCATTGTAGCTGCGCAACAGTCTTTTCGCCGTACAATGAGACAGTAACATTATAATACATGCGTCTCTGCAGACGCACCGGCACACGGCGCGTGGCCGCAGTGGCATTATGCAGATGCACCGGCACACGGCGCGTGGCCGCAGTGGCGTCATGCAAACGCACGCATCAAGCACACGGCGTGTTTCCGTAATGGCGTCATTCAGACGCATCAAGCACACGGCGTGTGGCCGCAGTGGCGTCAAGCAGACGCACCGGCACACGCACGGCGTGTGGCCGCAGTGGCGTCAAGCAGACGCACCGACACACGGCGCGTGGCCGCAGTGGCGTCATGCAAACGCACGCATCAAGCACACGGCGTGTTTCCGTAATGGCGTCATTCAGACGCATCAAGCACACGGCGTGTGGCCGCAGTGGCGTCAAGCAGACGCACCGGCACACGCACGGCGTGTGGCCGCAGTGGCGTCAAGCAGACGCACCGGCACATGGCGTGTGGCCGCAGTGGCGTCAAGCAGACGCACCGGCACACGGCGTGTGGCCGCAGTGGCGTCAAGCAGACGCACCGGCACACGGCGTGTGGCCGCAGTGGCGTCAAGCAGACGCACCGGCACACGGCGTGTGGCCGCAGTGGCGTCAAGCAGACGCACCGGCACACGGCGTGTGGCCGCAGTGGCGTCAAGCAGACGCACCGTCACACGGCGTGTGGCCGCAGTGGTGTCAAGCCGACGCACCGGCACACGGCGTGTGGCCGCAGTGGCGTCAAGCAGACGCACCGGCACACGGCATGTGGCCGCAATGGCGTCATTCAGACGCACCAACCACACGGCGTGTAGCCACAGTGGCGTCAAGCAGACACACTGGCACATGGCGTGTGGCCGCACATCGCCAATCTAGTCCCAAACTAAGCAGAGCTTGTATTTTGGGTCTTAGAACCCAGATCAAGAAAACCAATTATGTTTATATTACACAAAGATTTGCACTGAGTGGGAATCGAACCCAAGTCCTTAATAGTTTTATAGAGGTATAACAACTTACGCCCTACTTTTCTTTGTGGCAATGTAGTATTGTTTCGTAATACACTTGCCTTCTATAAATGTCAAATACCTATCACACTGATCAATGCACTTGTAGCGTCATCTACCGACTAACTCAAGTGAACACCTACACTACGTCCTGAATCGCGATATCAACATTCGCACAGCGACTCCGCACATATACAACGTCCAACGAACAACCGTATGGGAGTTGGCCCGCCAGGCACGGTCACCCTCGCCTGGTCGGAGGATCCCCCCTTTTCGTTGGAGGCGTGGTGCGGTTACGTCACTGCGACCTCCACACTGGTGACCCCGACGTGATGAAACCAATCTTCTCGGAGCGCACCAGCACCTTCGGTCTTCACTGGACTACTCCATATGCTCGCCGTCATGACAAGCTTGGGAAAGCCTGCGACCTCCACACACTGCTGAGGTACACACAACACCGTAACGAGTGTGAACCTTTTTATCACAGCTATATGTTTACTAAGTATTAATTGTAACAACAAGCTTAGTACTTACAGTCATAGCTTGCATAGACATTCTCCATTTTTCAATCATACCTTATTTTTACTCAACAGTGTTCATTGCGTCATTCACCATAGTGTCATTCACCATAATCGTCATCATTATCAATTAATTTTTATTGTTCTCAATGTTTGAAAACATTACGTTATCCTATTTAGTCACAAATAATAGCCAGATAAAACACGTAAAAGGATATCAAGGGTTAAACGTCAATTTCACACGCAAAAACTATATTCTTATTTAGTTACTATTACTTGCAAAACAAGCAACACTCGGCTGACAAGCACTCTGCCCACACCCTCACGGTGCCCGATCCAACAACACAGGACTCAGAACAACCTTGAGTGTGGGTTACCGTCCTTATCAGATAGCGGACAGCTTAATACTCCATCACGAGTTTACTCAATAAAATACTGCAAAGCATATGCTGTTCGACACGCGTGATGAAATAACTCCTATTAACCTTGAACTAACTTGACTTTAAACGGACCTTTGTATATTCATGGTACTAATTTAATGTAACAGCGTAGTTTAGCAGTGGGACATAATCATTAATAGCATAAGGCTCAAACCTAGCGCTATCAGCTGCTAGTACAGTCGACCATCTACGACCGATAGAATTCCCACTAAAGTTCTTTCTATAAAGTTACTTAAATAACTTTAACTTGTTCATAACCATTACCAATTAATTTCCATTGAAACAACCGTCATAGGGTTAAAGCCTATGGAATAATTCTTATTATACACAGTACTACGTTAGTGTACTGATAACATTATTGGTTATACTTTTAAACTGTGAGCACTTTGCTCTAAATATTATTAAAAAAAAAGAACATTCTCACCAAAGGGTCATCATTCGATTTCAAATAACATTCATAAGCGTTAGAACATTATTATTTTCTTGCACCAACAATACCTGCATTTTTCCATAATCATTACCACACCTCATGTGGTGTCTTCGTACACCATAGGTGTTTCCTATCCCATTTATCACCATCAATTGGAGAATCTTAACTTGTTTTGATTATTAGCACTCCATATTCTCTAGTATCGATATCCATTTTCCTTGTCGTGTCAAACACAGACATTACTGTATTGCTGAAATCAAAAACACTTTAAACATGGTACAAAGCCGCCATGAGTCGCGCGGCATGATCACATTCTTTATTGCCGCAGTAGTAATCCATCTAATTTGTCAGAATTTTCCCGTCGGCAAAGATGGCGTCTTCATAGTACGAATATTCGTCATAAAATTCTTATTTTGTCGCTCAAGCGGCAGTTGCCATTTTTCATAGGTATTACCACGATTTCAAACACGTGGTGTGGTGTCTCGGATCCCACTTCTGATGTCGCCAGGTGGCTATCTGTATCAGTTTCAGACTTCTTCAAGTAGGTAAAGGCTCGAGGTATTTTGGAAATAAATAGGATTTGTAGAACGTAAACTTATATTCACAAATTTTAAGCAAATACAACTTTCTAATAATTTTAATGGTAAAGAAGGACAATAGCATTCCGTGAGCAGTCTTTCAACCACCACGTTCTGCTAGAATGACGAGCGCCTGTCATTCTTGTCCGAATAATAAATTTTGAATATAAGAATATTAATTTGTTTTAAAAACTACCAAAAAGGGGACATATCATTATAACACAAAAAGGTTTCAAATTCGTTTCTAATTCACGGCGCCAGGGATGCGCCTTCATACTATTTTCCCCGCCAAAATTCAATAACGGGACGACACAGCTCTGTTAAAAAATATTTTACCGCCAAAATACTATGACGTCACAACTCATCTGTCAAAAATTATGTGACGTCTCGACTCATCTGTCAAAAATTCAATGACGTCACGACTCAGCTGTCAAAAGTGACAGCTGTCAAATTGACGGGTGTCTAAAATATTTTCCCGCCAAAATAATATGACGTCACAACTCATCTGTCAAAAATTCTGTGACGTCACGACTTATCTGTCAAAAATTCAATGACGTCACGACACAACTGTCAAAAAATGTTTTCCCGCCAAAATTCTGTGACGTCACGACTCATCTGTCAAAAATTCTATGACGTCACGCCCATCTGTCAAAAGTGACAGCTGTCAAATTGACGGGTGTCTAAAATATTTTCCCGCCAAAATAATATGACGTCACAACTCATCTGTCAAAAATTCTGTGACGTCACGACTTATCTGTCAAAAATTCAATGACGTCACGACACAACTGTCAAAAAATGTTTTCCCGCCAAAATTCTGTGACGTCACGACTCATCTGTCAAAAATTCTATGACGTCACGTCCCATCTGTCAAAAGTGACAGCTGTCACTTTGACAGCTGTCAAAATTCTATGACGTCACTGGTCACGTGACTCAGCTTTCCCGCCAAAATTCTATGAAATCAAAATATAATGTGATTGAAGTAAAAAAAGGTTTTCGGAATTTTCCCATTACATGTACTATAAGACCTTGCTCCATGCCAAATTTCAAGTTTGTAGGTAGAGTGGAAGTACCCTGTAGGTTTTTGCCCTTACCCCTCTAAATTTTGCGACAAAAACGGCTATATCTCTTGATGGCGTTGGATTAGCACTTTGAATGTTTTACAGCACTAAGAGGCAACAAGCTTTAGTGTTTGGTGAAAATTTCAGCTTGATACCTTCACGCGTTCCTGAGATAAATGGTCTTGACAGACAGACGGACAGACGGACAGACGGACAACAAAGTGATCCTATAAGGGTTCCGTTTTTTCAAAACTGGTACGGAACCCTAAAAACCACTCAGAATAATGCAAACAATCATGTTCATGTACACAAAGATTTGTATTGAGCGGGAATCGAACCCGAGACCTCCGGGTAGCAGCCATGTAATCTACCGACTGCGCTACAGAGGTCGTCAAAATAAATATCAAAATGTATATCGTAGGCTCTTTATGTCTTGTTCCAGGGACAGGCCTTGCCCTGGGAAACTTCGCTTATCATACTAGTACCACGTAGCATTTATTACGACTTAGGACAGATCGCAACTCAAGCTTTTGTACTTTAGTTTTCGTATAGATGTATTAACTTTTTCTTTTTCTATTAAGACAAGATCTTTAAAGACTATACAGCGAATATTATCTTTACGTAATAAAAAGAAGGAAAACTTGAAATTAAACCCTATACCAATCCGTTTGGCCAGTACCGTCACTGTAGGAGGCCCGTCCCTGCAGTAGGACATTAATGGGCTGTTATGATGATGAATTTTATTAAAACACTTTTCCTCGCGACTATACTTCAGACTATTCTCGTCCGCAATATGTAGTCTACTTTCGATTTCCAAACTACACTGACTAGTGATACGATATCACATTACCATAACAACATGGCCTACGTTTAGTTTAGGTTTACAATGTTTTACTGAACAAATAACATGAAATTTAGATATTGAGTCATATGTTAAAGAAGTTAGAGTTTAAATTTGAATGGAGAGATGTCGATTACAAAATAATCTTGTTCCAATTTCGAATGTCAGTTTGACATGTTAATTAATTTAAAAATGTGTTATTCTATATTTCGGTTTGGTTGGTAGCTATGATTTAATATTGAGCTTCCATTTAAATACAGAATATTTTTTTTACAAGCTTGGTTTTTTTTTTAAATTTGAATATCTTTTAACGCTCCTTTACTCGACTCGATCCAGGGGGACAAGTGAGTCGCAGTTCTTGAAAGATTCGAAGTACCGATTAAGCCCACTTGTGTCTTTCTCTCACAGGTATCACTCGACCCACTAGTGCGCGTGTTGTTTGCCTAAAGGTGTCATGTAAGCTTCGTAAAAAGAACCTGGCATGAGAGTAAAAAACGATAAATTAAAATATAAAAAATAGGAAATTCGAATTTGGAAGAGATTCGAAAATGGAACATCGTGCACGTCAGCCGAATGGTAAGCCCCAAGACAGTAAACAAATGAACAAAATGTGTAGTTCACTAATAATTATGAATTGTAATTACAATTGGTATTAGTAATATTAATAAATACAATACAAAATAAGCACAATCAAGCACTTCTCAGTGTGGTGACGGAGTAAGAATACAGTGTACATCTCAGAATACAGTGTGTCACCACCCTATCTCATCCCATGGGTGCCGTAAACCCCTTACAAAGGGACTATCCGTGAATATTATCTTTACGTAATAAAAAGAAGGAAAACTTGAAATTAAACCCTACACCAATCCGTTTGGCCAGCGTGGTATTAGTAGGCCTAGTATCCCTTCCTCACTGGAGGAGGCCCGTCCCTGCAGTGGGACATTAATGGGCTGTTTGACTGATTTTACGACACCCATGGGATGAGATGGGGTGGTGAGTGGTGACATATTGTATTTACTCCGTCACCACACGGGCTTTGCTTTTCTATACATACTTCTTTTTTTTCTGTTATTAAAGCACGGGAATAAGACTGATTAAAAGCGTAACTGTATCTGACTGTTAAGAAGCTGAAAACTTAGTAGCCGCTTTCGATCTCTACGAGATCCCCCTAACAATTAGGAAAGGTGACACTTTTAAACCGTTACTCCATCACCACACATAAAAAAGCAATTAAATTACAAAATAAGGTAATACAATGGTGACGTCATGATTATTACACAATTATTAATCAATAAATGTGTTAACTAGGGTACATTTAAAACTAGGCTGTATTATATCAGATCTCTAAGCTTATGCTTGTACTTTCACAACTAGATGTTAGGCAACGTTCACATTTACGATTAGTCGTGAAATATATTTGTTCTTAATTAAAATGTTTGAATATTTTTAAATATTTCAGTACAAAACTATATAAAGAGGTTTAGGTAAAGTTTGTGTGTTTGTGACGTTGTAGGGGGTAATCTCTGGATCTATAGAACCGATTTTAAAAATTCTTTTTGTGAACTTAAATAGTACATTTATCGGGGAGTGTCATAGGCTAGTATCACGCTATGATGAAGGAGTGAAGCAGTAATGAAATATGTTTAAAAAAGGGACGCTTTTTTTTCTCGGTGCTATGAAGTGGGCACGGGTAAGCTAGTTACTAGGTATACTATAAAATTACAATTACCAAAAAAGAACATTATCAACAAACTTGGAGCACGACATAAAGTCGCCGTTTCCGTAAGAGGCCTTATTTACATTGCGTGTATAGGCGTTCACAGGAAAACACATAAATTTTTGACATGTGTTGGGAAACTCAGTTATTTAAAGCACTATTTTCCATGATACGTATGGGAACTAAAATAACATATCACGCGATACTTAATTACAAAAGTCACAGCTACTTTTGACATAAGAAAACTTTGACAAGGGATTAGTTTTTTTTCCAATAACGGATTATAATAATAATTTGTGTCTTTTTTCTATAATACTCGGGTCTATTGGAGACCCGGTTCTTTGGAAGGCATACATCGGGCCGAAGCCAAGACGTAGAGGCCTTTAAAGAGATATTTAATCTGGTAATTAGGTATATTATTATTTTTACAGGACCGCACAAGGTGGCAATACTTGGAGAAGGCCCATGTCCAGCAGTGGACGTCGATTGGCTGATATGATGATGATGATGAACGGAATATTTTGTGTGTAAAATACACAAATATAAATCATAATATCAGAATTGACGTCTCTGCCGAATAGCTTCATGAAATACGGCAAATATTTATGTTCATGCACACAGTGTTAGCCTTGGTGGGAATCGAACCTGTGACCCTTTCATGTCATGCCCCATAACCAAGTACTAAATTAATACAAATGAAATAAAATAAGATTTGCTAAGTTTAGGATTAGATTAATTCGACTAAAAACCGCGTTATAAATAAAAAACCAGCCTCAATTTCTTTAAACTGTAAATAAAGCGTTAGTTCACTGTAGAATGATGTCGTCAGGGCCATCACAAAACTGGGACGGACGACTAAAGGGACTAATCTTACTTTCATCGTAAGACCTCACGAATTGACCCCAGGATATTGGAGCTAGTTACAACACTATCAGTGGGGATCCTCTGTGAACTAGTAACTAGTGATGTACTGATGTGAATCTTAGTAAACGGATGTGATGTATTTATATTAGGGCTTTACCTATTAAATTGATGTGCTGTATAGAGATTTTATGCGAAGTTTGAATTTTCATACTAACGTTTTCTTAGTTTTTCAATAATTATGAAACTTAATAGAATGTTTGGTATAAGTAATAGCGCACATCTTAGCTAACTTATAGCATTTTAATCATAATAAAAAAACATAAGGGGAGGAGTTACATATGTTTAGATGGTAAAATCCGCTGATTTAACCCTAGATAGCTAACGTTCGTCAAAATGACGAACATGCCATAATTATCTTTCTTTATCTTTCTAACGTTTTTACCTACACGTTTGCCAATTTAAACCAACTTAGTGAACGCCGAGGTGCATCGAAAGCTGCAGATTGGTTTCCTATAAGATGAGGTGTATGGCAAAGAAAAATTGTAACAGTTGCAAAGCTCCCATTTGTGGTGAACATACAGTTGATTTAGTCCAACTTGTGCCAAAAATATCTAAATTTTTTATATTTATTTAATGTTTATAAACCTTAAACTTAATTATTTAGGAAGAAAAAATAATAATTCTCATAATTTAGTCATTATAATATTTAGAGTGCCTTTTTGATTGAAAAAAATATGAGTCATTAAAAAAATGTGATTTAATACTTAAGAGTTACATAACATTTACTTTTGTATTAATTATTTTTAATTTATACCCTATATTTCCCCTCAGTTTAATAATCTTAATTGAAATATACTTTTAAGTACATAAAAATCTCATTTTAAAAAATGGTCGTCAAAAAGTCGAATGGTTAGCTTTTCATAGCAGTTTAGGAAGGTTAGCTATCTAGGGTTAAATTGGACCCATATTTACAGGCTAATAATTATATTTTGTAGCAAGCAATTAATGTTTTAAAAGATGTTTTAAAAGAAAATAGAGGCTAAAGACTGCGGCGAAAAAAAACGGCAATTTCATAGGTAAAGACCTATTTTAAACGGAAGATAAACCTCGCATGGTACCTATTTACCTTTGATTTGCTTAACGTTTCACTGAAGCTGACCACGTGGTCGAAGCTCATCAGTCAGCTTGCAACCACAACCAGTATAAGTATAACCTGTGCCTGTGTATTACATGTTGTGTTTGATACGGATAAAGAGTAGTTTCTGAGTATCCGGTATTTTACTTTCAGTTATTGGAAATATTCATTGAAATTATAGCTTGAAATTATAATTACAGACCTTGCGAAAGGATGGGCGTCGCCTAATAATGAAGGGAAACTTAGAAACTTAATTAATACCATGATTCTTATAACTTATTAAGTCAGACGGATTGGTACCTATTACGAGACGACCTGTGGCGTAGTGGTTATTTAACATGACTGCTACGCAGAGGTCTCGGGTTCGATTCCCGCTCAATGCAAATCTTTGTGTGCATGAACATGATTGTTTGCATTGGTCTGAGTGTTTTCTATGTATAATATGTATGTATTTACAAAAAAAGTATTTATCGACGGGTCCTACGTATACTGGTGTAACCCGCAAATTGACGAAAATGACTTTTTTGCTTGAATGGCCTTAAAATAACCTATTCTTCTCAAATCAGTAAGAAAAAAATTAAAATTTCTATTAGTTTCGGCGATACAAACTTGTAAACTGATGTAAGTAACACAATTTAATGCACGGAGACGGTCAAAACTGATATAAGGTACTTGCATTAGTTTACGTAGTTACGATCTACGTGACGCGTGAGTGTAAGTGACCGTTGCACCAGTATACGCGCGGCGACGATACGGCGCGTACGTACGATACGGGTGTAACTGCAACGAATTTTACTTTATGTATTGAATTTCTAAAAATTATTCATATTTTTACGACGTTTTGAGTGTTTAAGATCAGTGAAAATAAAAATAAAAATAAGTATAAAGCGTTCTCGGAGTCAATTAACCCAGATACTCCTGAAACTATTAAGATTCCAAGATCTTTAAAAAAAATTGATATGTTGGGATTTGTGTCACTAACGTTTTAGAAAAACTACAAAAAAAGTTATCCTGGTCCTCTGGGAAACCTGAAAAATGATCGGTGTTATAACACCTGGTAGGAGAATGGGTAGCATATTGCTAGTAGAGAACTATAGGGGAATATTTTGAATAAAATTTTACACTTTATTGATTTTTAAATCTTTACTGGTTTTTTATATATTTTAATAAATTGTGGGTAAATGTATAAATAAGCAGCTAAAATTTACGTTAGTTGTGCAATGAAAGAACTCTTAGGAAGCAAATAAACTTAACATTTCTAACATAAAAAGTTAGTTTTTGCATTATTTACAAGTTAGGGCTTAAATTGCTTGCAGCTACAGCTACCACAATAAGGCAACGTTACTTTATAGATCATATAATTCTACAGAGCCATATAGCTAAGACATTTTTGTTCTATACATATAAAAAAAATCTCACTTTCATAAATTTGTCATCACTTGGAACCACTTGTGTATTGAATTGTGCACTTATGTGAGTTATACGTGACATTATTCAATTCAATCGATCTTGTAAAGAGTGAGAAGTTATCACGGGAGAATTAGTATCTGACAACTTTTCCCAGTACATCCACTTGGAGGGACAACAATGTTTCCACTAAACAAAAAGATGGCCATCCTGCACGCCTTCTTGTTATAAAATAAAACGTTAGAACGTTTTATAATAGTAGGTAATACTAGGTTTTTATTTTAATAGAAGTCTTATTTTTTTAAATTATTTTTATCACTTAGTAGATTGTTGTTGTGGTACAAAATTAATTGTGCAAGGTATATTTTATTTGATGAGTCTGTAAGATAACTATTTAATTAGTCTTAGTAGTCGTACAGTTCTTACCTAAAAAGAATCGAACATTTTGTTATAGATACATATTATTTTATTAACATGGTAAAGAAAGCAGTGATTACTTTAACGAATTTATTATTACTAAAAATACGAAGCCAAGTATATACGTATTTTATTAAAGTTTATAGCTTGTTAAAGACTGATTTAATGCTTAACCTATTAAAGATGATATTTATTATCTGAACGAGAATCATGTAAAATTTTTAACATTTTAAAATTAAATGGATCAGACTTCAAAATTTGAAGTCATTAAAAAAATTGTAAATACGTTTATTTTTACACATTTAATGTTACACAATAAACGTGTTTTACTATTTTGAACGTTTGTTTGTTTCATTTTTCCATAAAAAAATCAGGTTCATGACCACAAAACTACATAAATTACTGGTACAACTAGTTTCTTAATAGCTTGTAAAGTAGTGCAAGTGCTAAAAGTAGATAAATGAAATTAATTTCCCATATTTCGAGGTTTCATGATTTACAAATTACACTCATATGTATAACTAATAATGTGTATTTCTTATATTTTCATTATTTAAAACTAAGTCAGAACTTTGTAAACTAGTACAAGTGGTTACTTGTAACAGTTTACTTGTTTGGATACTTTGATCAAAACAAGCTAAACAAATGCAAGTACAGCTATTTTCTAAAATACAAAGAAATATTAAAATATATTTAGTCCGGTTTTTTCCTTTCATTTCCAGGTATAATCTATCAAAATTTCAGTAATTTCTGTAGAACTTTGACAAAGTTATAAGCTTTTGAACCTTTGAACTGCTCTCCTGTAAACTTGTGTTTTTGCACTTATACTAGTCTACGTAGGACCCGTCGTTATGTATGTCTATCCGTTGTCTAGTACCCATAGTAGAAGCTCTGCATAATTTGGGACTAGAGGGTGTTGTGTGAAAGTGTGAGGAATAAGTGAGGAATTATTGATAAAACCCTACATGGACTTGTAAAGGATTTTATGTCAAGTTGTTCTTCTTTTGTATTCGTAGGTATTATTATACATAATTAAAAAAACTACTAAAAGATAGAAGATTGAACAAAGGATAAGACATGCAGAAAGAAAGCTAGAAAAACAAATTGTTTTCGCTATTGTTGTAACTTGTTTAATTTAGGGATCTGTGTAAACATCACTACCAAGACACAATTTTACACAAAACGGTAAGTAATGAATTGAAGGCTCTATAAAGGAGTGGGTACATAATACATATATTTATGGTATAGTAACTAAGTCGACTCTTTTGTGACCTTTGCAATCGTTGCTCAAAAGTAATTAAGTATAATAAAAAAAAGACGACCTCGGTGGCGCGACGGTAGCGCAAGCGGCTGCCGAGCAAGAGGTTGTGGGTTCGATCCCCACGCAGGACAAGAATTTGTGAGATCCACAAATTATTGTCCTGGTCTGGGTGTTCTTTGTGTCCGTTAATTGATGTTTGTAAAAGATCCCCGCGACACAGGGCATGATCCCTAGTGCGGGAGTTGTCTTTTTAAAAAGAAAAAGAAAGAAGAAGAAAAAAAATCTAAAATCTCTTTTGCTTGGTAAATCTCTCTATAAAAAGAAGTTTAATCCAGTAATACCGCGTTACGGATACCTATGTGTATCGTCATACATCGAGTTTTCCTTCTTTCTTAAAAATAACGTTACCATTAATACAATGAATGTACTAACGTTGTGTATTTTTATTCCACTTATACAAAAACACATTAAAAATCATAAGTGAAAACTTGAACACTAACTCTTTTTACCTAAGGTAACGCTTGTTTATAGCGGAAAGCCAATAGATAAGGGTGCCACAGGACCGCGTATGGTGAAAATGTTTGGAGAAGGCCTATGTTCATTAGTGGACGTCCAGACTGGGCTAGGCTAGATGACTGGCTAGGTTGATATGATGATTGCTTGTTGGGCCTGGCCTTGAGTGCATGTACCAGAGATAGTTTTATTACTAGTTACGCTTACCATAATACGTCTCTTAGGCTGAAGGTTGAATTTATTACCTGTAAACAAAAAAGAATTAAGTAAGTATTAATTACTTTTTCAAACGGTAAAGACTCGGGTCTCACGATTACGACATGGCAAATATAAGTAAAGGTACCGCAGCTTTTGGGAAGTTAAAACATATTTTCTGGTAATACAGTGTGTTAACGTAGTAGGTGTCTACAGAAAGAGAGCACAGCTTTACTCTTTTGTACACCTCCTAGCAGTAGTGTAAAAACCGGCCAAGTGCGTGTCGAACTCATGCACAAAGGGTTCAGTACCATTGATTTATATTGTATGCATCAAAAACTTAATGCGGTTCACAGAATACATCTACCTACCAAGTTTCAACAGTATAGCTCTTATAGTTTCGGAAACAAATGGCTGTGACATAAGGATGTACAGACGGACAGACAGACGTGAAGAAACTATAAGGATTCTGTTTTTTGCCATCTGGCCATTGTTTTTAGATGAAACGGTAAAGTAGCTTATGCATTAACAGGGCTGTAAGATGTAACTGAGCTATTTCGCAGAGCTAAGAATAGAGAGGATTTTGCCAAGCTGGTAGCTGAATAAGAAGAAGAAGAAGATATCACAACTTCGGTATAGGGCAGGGGTTTGGCTGCGCTCTGGCGTTGCTGATGTACATGAGGGGCGCGGTTACTACTTAACATAAAGTAGGGTGCCTACTCGTTTGCAGACAATTTTTAATGAGATAATGACAACTTAGGTATGAATTAAAAGGTCCCAGGGTTGGTCACATCCAAGACGGCCTTTTTGTGAAGACCTGTATAAGCTAATGTGAGAGATTTAGGTTGACGATAGCATAAATAACAAAGTTAGGTACTTGTTGGGGGTATCTATCAAACTAATCGTTGATTAGTCCGAGATAATGATTTGATTATTGCAATGGCGTATTTACAATTGTAATCATAATTTTGTTATTGTTATGATGGCGTAGAAGTTATGATAAGTGACTGTTTTGTTTGAGGTTGTAGGTTGAAAATCCATGATGTATTTTACGACGACGTAATGTATTTTTGATCTATCACCACAATGTCAACATAATGCCTTAAAAACAAAAAAAAATACAACCTATTGAAATAATGCTCTAAGTCAAAACAATTTTTGTAGTTTTGAACTCATCTGTCTAACAATAACACTGGCTATAAACCACTTTCGGACTGATATCTATACTATCGATTCATCATAACAGCCCATTAATGTCCCACTGCAGGGACGGGCCTCCTCCCGTGACGGAGGGATACTTGGCCTACTAATACCCCGCTGGCCAGACGGATTGGTATAGAGTTTAATTTCAAGTTTTCCTTCTTTTTATGTATAGGTAACATTCATAGATAGTCCCTTAGTCGGTTTCTACGCATGGGATGAGATTGGGTGGTGACATATGGACTAATCGATAGTGGCCGTGTGGTGACAGAGTAAGAATACATACTCTGTCACCACACGGCCACTATCGATTAGTCCTATATCATGCCAAAAATAATGATACGTTCTTAAATAACCGTTCAGCGTATAGGTACGTCTACGTGGTAACAACGAAATATAAAACATACACAGCACACCTAAGTAAATAAAGAAGTTATCGTATCAGAATTTTTTCTACAATTCTAACAGTAAAATTTTCAACCATTTTGAAAAGTATCAAAATATTATTCTTTAAAGTCTCATAATAAGCACGAATCGATTACCGAACATACTTTAAAAATAATTAAAAAAAACAATCAGCCCACTCTACATATTGTATAATGATTAAAATTACGAAATACACATTACATAAGAGCTTGTTAATATGTAAATAAGTATTCAAGAGACCAAGTAAATAAACGTTTAACATAGAATGACCATAAAAGAATGTAAAGTTGACGCAAAGAGAATTGCGTCAGAATATTACAATGTAAATATACTGCAGTGCTCCGTGTGGTGACGTCATTCCATGGGTGTCGTAAAAACCGACTAACCGAAATAAAAAGAAGGAAAACTTGAAATAAAATCCTATATCAATCCGTCCGGCCAGCGTGGTATTAGTAGGCCAAGTATTCCTCCGTCACGGGAGGAGGCCCGTCCCTGCAGTGGGACATAATGGGCTGTTATGATGATTACAATGTAGTTACACTGCAGTCAGACTGTACTTTCTCTGTCAGTGTTAGTCTTTTTAACGAAGGAAAAATGAAAAAAAGATAATAAAAGTTCCTTCAAAGAGTTTATAGTGGCACTATCTAAACCCCCTTAAGAATAAGGCAGATAGATAGATATCAATCAGGCAGCGTAGTACCTATATGCAAAGTTTTCCCTCCAGATACTACTACTACTACTAAAATGTGCAGGGGTTGAATAAAGAAATTTTTGAAAGATGAAATGAAGCTATTTATTATATTTCTACTTTCAACTGTATTAATACACGTAATTGCTTTTTTGTCGTAAATTAGTCAATAAGTGAGTTTATTTGTGACCGCACAAGGTAGGCTTCGAGGACGCCTATGTCCAGCAGTGGACGTCGATTGGCTGATGTGATGATGATGAGCTTATTTATTTATCTTTTAATACAGGGGTTTAAAATATTACGGTAAAAAAACAAAAAAAAATTAAGGTATTAGAATAGATACCGAAAAGAAGAATAAAAAAAAAGAAAAGAAAAACAATATAATAAAAAGTTCAAAAATATACTATAAAACAATTTCAAAACACAAAACCTAAAACAAAATATCTAGAATCATCCCTAACATAGTTCTAGAAAACGGACGTTTCCACACGGCACATAAACAAGTGACTCACACAAAATGCGCACCGCACGCTTTGCAAACGACACCAACTATCGCCTTATCACTTTGCGCTCGACACAAAAACATCGTCTACATAAATACATCATAATTAATACAATATTATCATTCTACAATTGCTCTTTAAAGTGTAAACGTGTCTGATAATAACTATCACCTACATAAATAATACGTAATTAATACAGTAATATCATTTGACAATTTGCTCTTCAAAGCCAACGTGTCTGATAAACAAAAACATTGTTTTGTTTTTATCATAGTTTTCGTGTTATCGTTGATATCAAAGGTATGTTTTGATTATATTATTATCTTATTTATGTGTGCGTAATTTTTAATCCTATTTATCTTAGGATTTTATTCTGTTGTTGTTGCCTAAGTAATTAACGTGGATTAATCTGTTGTTTTTTTTTTATTAATCTGTAGTGTCAGGCCTAGTTTGTCAATTTGAAAAAAGTTTTTAATGACTATCGTGTTATGGTCAAAATGAGTTTTAAAAGTTATTATTTTCACTCAAATGTAAGTTTGTTTATCACTCTCCGTGTGGTGACGGAGTAAGAATACAATATGTCACCACCCCATCTCATCCCATGGGAAGCGTAAAAACCGACTAAGGGACTATCCGTGAATATTATCTTTACGAAATAAAAAGAAGGAAAACTTGAAATTAAACCCTATACTACTCCGTCTGGCCAGCGTGGTATTAGTAGGCCAAGTATCCCTCCGTCACGGGAGGAGGCCCGTCCCTGCAGTTGGGGCGTTAATAGGCTGTCATAATGATAAGTTTCTTTAAAATATACTTAACATCAATTGGAATGTAATTAAAATGAATAGGAACTACTTAGATTAAAGTATTTTTTTTGTATTTCTATTTATTAACTTTAAAACTTTCGTGAAAATTTTTAGGAGTGTTTTTATTCAATTTTTTTATTCTGTTATAGTACAATAAATTACTTCTACTTTATAATTAACTTAACCTGTTATAAATTTTATACGCACATTCAATTAGTAAAATATAAATAGATGTCTCTCCTACTCTAGGGATCATGTCATGCAAGCGTCACAATTAGTGTAGGTATTATGATTATCGAGCAAAACAACTGCATAGATAATAACAGGCAGAGTACTAATGAATGGTCATTAAAATGCAATATCTCTTTAATTTATACTGTAAAGTGACTTTTGTCGTCGACTATATTTTGTAAACACGTAAATAAACTGGTACTATTAGTACCTTATTAACTACAGTGTGGTTAACAACAAAAAATAACACATTGATAATCATGTACGTATGAATAATATTATGTCACTTTGTTATTCATCTTAAGGGTATAGTAGGTATAATCATAACAGCCTATTAATGTCCCACTGCAGGGACGGCCCTCCTCCTGTGACAGAGGGATACTTGGCCTACTAATACCACGCTGGCCAAACGGATTGGTATAGGGTTAAATTTCAAGTTTTCCTTCTTCGTATGGTAGGTATGGGGAAGAAATAAAGGGCGTATTAATGCGCAAAATGCAGGGCCAGGCAGATCTCACCAGCATAGACAACGGTAATGCTTCATACATTGCAATAAGGCTGATTTTAGAATAAAATTTAATAGCTTTCGCATTTTCTATAAAACATAAATTACCTCTTTGTTCAATTTATTCTTAGGTCTTATTTCAATTTATTTCTGAAGTAATTCTAACTAGGATGTACTACTGCTATTTACAGTCTCCATTATTTTATGATCACATTTTATAATCGTAAAATTAATAAAACAATTAAAGGTAACTAATGTAAGTAAGCGGAACTCCAAGATGAGTTAAAGCACACAAACACGATAATAATGAATTGTTTTTTTTTTCAGAACCCCAGAATCCAAGATGCCTTGCTGCAAAGTATCCGTCAAGAAAACCCTTGTCTGCTCCAAGTCTGAATGCGTTTGCATTCCAACTGAAGGAAAAGCTTTCATCTGCCTAAGCAAGGACAAGGAAGGGAAAATCATTTCTTGCGTAGACTGCAAGGCTATACAAACTGGTGAAAACGAATGGAAATGTGCTGATTCGTCTTGCACCATACTTCCAACTGATGGGAAACCTTGTGTCTGTGTCTGTGACGATGAAGAAGATCAAGTTAAAACTTGTGATGACTGTGTCTGCGAGGACGTGCAAGAATATAAGCAAGAAGAAGTCAAGAAGTGTGACAAACCAAACTGTGTTTGCTTTCCAACTGAAGGAAAAGATTGCATCTGTGTCTGCCAGAAGGATGGCAAACTAGTACTCTGCAAATGCAACGAAGCTGGATTATGTACAAGTAACAACTGCGTATGTATTAGTAGCGAAGGAGGAAAATGTCTTTGTGTTTGTTGTAACCCTAAAGGGAATATAAAAGTTTGTAAAGACTGCAAATGCAGTCCTAAAGAGAAATCAGCTAAATGTGATAAGACTGAGTGCATCTGCTTCTTAACTGACGATAAACCTTGCATTTGTGTATGTGTGAATGAGGAAGGAATGCTTGTGCGTTGTGATGACTGTGAGTGTGTTGATGATAAGTGTGATAAGTCTGGTTGTGTGCATATTGTAACTGACGGAAAAGCTTGCATCTGTGTGTGCAAAGACGCAGAAGGCAAGCTTATTCACTGCGATGATTGCACCTGTGACGACAATAAATGTGACAAGGCTGGTTGTGAATGCATCCCAACTTACGGAAAAGTTTGTATCTGTGTATGCAAAGACGCAGAAGGAAAGCTTATCCGTTGTGATGATTGTGAGTGTGTTGATAACAAGGGTGATGGCAATAAATGTGACAAGTCTGGTTGTGTATGCATCTTAACTAGCGGAAAAGCTTGCATCTGTGTGTGCAAAGACGCAGAAGGCAAGTTTATTCGTTGTGATGATTGTGAGTGTGACGGCAATAAATATGACAAGGCTGGTTGTGAATGCATCCCAACTGGCGGAAAAGCTTGCATCTGTGTTTGCACAGATGCTGAGGGCAAGCTTATCCGCTGCGATGACTGCAAGTGCGATAACAATAAATGCGACAAGACCGGATGCGTTTGTATTAAAACCGACGGAAAAGCTTGCATCTGTGTGTGCAAAGATTCTGAGGGCAAGTTAATTCGCTGCGATGACTGCAAGTGCGATGACAATAAATGTGACAAGGCTGGTTGTGAATGCATCCCAACTGGCGGAAAAGCTTGCATCTGTGTTTGCACAGATGCCAAGGGCAAGCTAATTCGCTGCGATGACTGCAAGTGCGATAACAACAAATGTGACAAGTCTGGGTGCTTCTGCATTAAAACTGACAGCAAAGCTTGCATCTGCGTGTGCAAAGATGCTGAAGGCAAGTTAATTCGCTGCGATGACTGCAAGTGTGACGGCAATAAATGTGACAAGTCTGGTTGTGAATGCATCCCAACTGGCGGAAAAGCTTGTATCTGTGTGTGCAAAGATGCCGAGGGCAAGCTAATTCGCTGCGATGATTGCATCTGTGACGGCAATAAATGTGACAAGGCTGGTTGTGAATGCATACCTACTGGCGGAAAAGCTTGCATCTGTGTGTGCAAAGATGCTGAAGGTAAGCTCATCCGCTGCGATGACTGCAAGTGCGATAACAACAAATGCGATAAGTCTGGATGCTTCTGCATTAATACTGAAGGAAAAGCTTGCGTCTGCGTGTGCAAAGATGCTGAATGCAAGCTAATTCGCTGCGATGACTGCAAGTGCGATAACAACAAATGTGACAAGTCTGGATGCGTTTGTATTAAAACTTACGGAAAAGCTTGCATCTGTGTGTGCAAAGATGCAGGGGGCAAGCTTATTAGCTGCGATGATTGCAAATGTAACCCCAATAAATGTGACAAAGCTGGATGTGAATGCATCCCAACTGGCGGAAAAGCTTGTATCTGTGTGTGCAAAGATGCCGAGGGCAAGCTAATTCGCTGTGATGACTGCAAGTGCGATAACAACAAATGCGGCAAGTCTGGTTGCGTTTGTATTAAAACTGACGGAAAAGCTTGCATCTGTGTTTGCACAGATGCTGAAGGTAAGCTAATTCGCTGCGATGACTGCAAGTGCGATAACAGTAAATGTGACAAGTCTGGTTACGTTTGCATTAAAACTGACGGAAAAGCTTGCGTCTGCGTGTGCAAAGATGCTGAATGCAAGCTAATTCGCTGCGATGACTGCAAGTGCGATAACAACAAATGTGACAAGTCTGGGTGCTTCTGCATTAAAACTGACGGCAAAGCTTGCATCTGCGTGTGCAAAGATGCTGAAGATAAGCTAATTCGCTGCGATGACTGCAAGTGCGATAACAACAAATGCGACAAGTCTGGGTGCTCCTGCATTAAAACTGACGAAAAAGCTTGCATCTGCGTGTGCAAAGATGCTGAAAGCAAGCTAATTCGCTGCGATGACTGCAAGTGCGATAACAACAAATGTGACAAGTCTGGGTGCTTCTGCATTAAAACTGACGGCAAAGCTTGCATCTGCGTGTGCAAAGATGCTGAAGGCAAGCTAATTCGCTGCGATGACTGCAAGTGCGATAACAACAAATGCGACAAGTCTGGGTGCTTCTGCATTAAAACTGACGGCAAAGCTTGCATCTGCGTGTGCAAAGATGCTGAAGGCAAGCTAATTCGCTGCGATGACTGCAAGTGTGACGGCAATAAATGTGACCAGTCTGGTTGTGAATGCATCCCAACTGGCGGAAAAGCTTGCATCTGTGTTTGCACAGATGCTGAGGGCAAGCTCATCCGCTGCGATGACTGCAAGTGCAATAACAACAAATGCGACAAGTCTGGATGCTTCTGCATTAAAACTGACGGAAAAGCTTGCATCTGTGTGTGCAATGATTCTGAGGGCAAGCTAATTCGCTGCGATGACTGCAAGTGCGATAACAACAAATGCGATAAGTCTGGATGCTTCTGCATTAAAACTGACGGAAAATCTTGCGTCTGCCTGTGCACAGATGCTGAGGGCAAGCTAATTCGTTGCGATGACTGCAAGTGCGATAACAACAAATGCGATAAGTCTGGATGCTTCCGCATTAAAACTGACGGAAAAGCTTGCATCTGTGTGTGCAAAGATGCTGAAGGTAAGCTCATCCGCTGCGATGACTGCAAGTGCGATAACAACAAATGCGATAAGTCTGGATGCTTCTGCATTAATACTATAGGAAAAGCTTGCGTCTGCGTGTGCAAAGATGCTGAAGGCAAGCTAATTCGCTGCGATGACTGCAAGTGCGATAACAACAAATGTGACAAGTCTGGATGCGTTTGTATTAAAACTTACGGAAAAGCTTGCATCTGCGTGTGCAAAGATGCTGAAGGCAAGCTAATTCGCTGCGATGACTGCAAGTGTGACGGCAATAAATGTGATCAGTCTGGTTGTGAATGCATCCCAACTGGCGGAAAAGCTTGCATCTGTGTTTGCACAGATGCCAAGGGCAAGCTAATTCGCTGCGATGATTGCATCTGTGACGGCAATAAATGTGACAAGGCTGGTTGTGAATGCATACCTACTGACGGAAAAGCTTGCATCTGTGTTTGCACAGATGCTGAGGGCAAGCTCATCCGCTGCGATGACTGCAAGTGCAATAACAACAAATGCGACAAGTCTGGATGCTTCTGCATTAAAACTGACGGAAAAGCTTGCATCTGTGTGTGCAATGATTCTGAGGGCAAGCTAATTCGCTGCGATGACTGCAAGTGCGATAACAACAAATGCGATAAGTCTGGATGCTTCTGCATTAAAACTGACGGAAAATCTTGCGTCTGCCTGTGCACAGATGCTGAGGGCAAGCTAATTCGTTGCGATGACTGCAAGTGCGATAACAACAAATGCGATAAGTCTGGATGCTTCCGCATTAAAACTGACGGAAAAGCTTGCATCTGTGTGTGCAAAGATGCTGAAGGTAAGCTCATCCGCTGCGATGACTGCAAGTGCGATAACAACAAATGCGATAAGTCTGGATGCTTCTGCATTAATACTATAGGAAAAGCTTGCGTCTGCGTGTGCAAAGATGCTGAAGGCAAGCTAATTCGCTGCGATGACTGCAAGTGCGATAACAACAAATGCGACAAGTCTGGGTGCTTCTGCATTAAAACTGACGGCAAAGCTTGCATCTGCGTGTTCAAAGATGCTGAAGGCAAGCTAATTCGCTGCGATGACTGCAAGTGTGACGGCAATAAATGTGACAAGTCTGGTTGTGAATGCATCCCAACTGGCGGAAAAGCTTGCATCTGTGTTTGCACAGATGCCAAGGGCAAGCTAATTCGCTGCGATGATTGCATCTGTGACGGCAATAAATGTGACAAGGCTGGTTGTGAATGCATACCTACTGGCGGAAAAGCTTGCATCTGTGTTTGCACAGATGCTGAGGGCAAGCTCATCCGCTGCGATGACTGCAAGTGCGATAACAACAAATGCGATAAGTCTGGATGCTTCTGCATTAAAACTGACGGAAAATCTTGCGTCTGCCTGTGCACAGATGCTGAGGGCAAGCTAATTCGTTGCGATGACTGCAAGTGCGATAACAACAAATGCGATAAGTCTGGATGCTTCCGCATTAAAACTGACGGAAAAGCTTGCATCTGTGTGTGCAAAGATGCTGAAGGTAAGCTCATCCGCTGCGATGACTGCAAGTGCGATAACAACAAATGCGATAAGTCTGGATGCTTCTGCATTAATACTGAAGGAAAAGCTTGCGTCTGCGTGTGCAAAGATGCTGAAGGCAAGCTAATTCGCTGCGATGACTGCAAGTGCGATAACAACAAATGTGACAAGTCTGGATGCGTTTGTATTAAAACTTACGGAAAAGCTTGCATCTGTGTGTGCAAAGATGCAGGGGGCAAGCTTATTAGCTGCGATGATTGCAAATGTAACCCCAATAAATGTGACAAAGCTGGATGTGAATGCATCCCAACTGGCGGAAAAGCTTGTATCTGTGTGTGCAAAGATGCCGAGGGCAAGCTAATTCGCTGCGATGACTGCAAGTGCGATAACAACAAATGCGACAAGTCTGGTTGCGTTTGTATTAAAACTGACGGAAAAGCTTGCATCTGTGTTTGCACAGATGCTGAAGGTAAGCTAATTCGCTGCGATGACTGCAAGTGCGATAACAATAAATGTGACAAGTCTGGTTGCGTTTGCATTAAAACTGACGGAAAAGCTTGCGTCTGCGTGTGCAAAGATGCTGAAGGCAAGCTAATTCGCTGCGATGACTGCAAGTGCGATAACAGCAAATGCGACAAGACCGGATGCTATTGTATTAAAACCGACGGAAAAGCTTGCATCTGTGTGTGCAAAGATTCTGAGGGCAAGTTAATTCGCTGCGATGACTGCAAGTGCGATGACAATAAATGTGACAAGGCTGGTTGTGAATGCATCCCAACTGGCGGAAAAGCTTGCATCTGTGTTTGCACAGATGCCAAGGGCAAGCTAATTCGCTGCGATGACTGCAAGTGCAATAACAACAAATGCGACAAGTCTGGATGCTTCTGCATTAAAACTGACGGAAAAGCTTGCATCTGTGTTTGCAAAGATGCTGACGGTAAGCTTATCCGCTGCGATGACTGCGAGTGTGATAGTAGCAGATGTGACAAGTCTGGATGTGAATGCATCCCAACTGGCGAAAGAGTTGAAAGCAAAATTGCTGAAAAAGATTTGAGTGTGTGTGAGGGAAAGAATTGTTGTTAAAATTTCAGAGGTATCTGTGTTCGAAATGAAAGTAGGTGAGTTATTTTAAAGAAACAAATTATTTTTCTGTTACTTCTATGTAGATGCACTCAGGCTTATTTTGGTTTTAGGATTGATAATAAATTATTTAATAATTAGGATAGATATAGAAGAGTGGTTCTAGTAAAATATCTAGAAATGCTTTAAATTTTCTGATTTAACTCTTTGATTTTTTTAATACATAATGTTGAATTAATGGTGGTAGTATATCCTGGTTATGCTTTATTTTATTATTAAACTGTAATTTAATAAAAATATAGTCTTTGTATTGTATAATATAGCTGTAATTTTTAACCTTATGTTGTATCATTTTAATAATGTTGATGATATTTGATGAGTAGGTATATGATCGTTTTTGTAAAATTAGGGTGGAGGATATTGTTTTTGATCAAATAAATAAATTTAACAAATAACCTATTTTGTTTCTTTAATCGATTTACTTTACATTTACAACTTTTAGTCCTACTTAAGTCCCACCTAGGTACTAAGTGATACGAGATTGTCTTGGTAGTACGAGAATAGCAGCAGATTGATATCCGCGGTGTTTTAAATCGCGGGTTCAAATCCCACGCAACACAACAATTTGTGTGATCTTCAAGTCATCATAACAGCATTCCTCCGTCACGGGAGGAGGCCCATCCCTGCAGTGGGACATGAATGGCCGATGAATAATATATTAAGAGTGACTAGGAATTAATTATTATTTTCTTTGTATTGCCCTTTACACCGCAATGATATCAAATAAAAAAAGATAATAGATTATGTTCAAATAATATTGTAATTAGATCTGGTCAATTTCATCCGTTCTCTTTTTACTAACGTCATAATTTGTGACATGGACTTGAGTTGTCAAACTGACAGAAGTGACAGCCATGACAGCTGACGTGGGTGGTAATCTAATCTACTATTAAATTCTAAAGGCATAGCTAATTGTTTGTCTTTTTTTTTAATTTTAATGTGTTTGTTACTTTTTATTTGAATGTTGGTGGTCTTCTATTTAAGTGGTTTTTTAATTATCTATAATTATATTAGTTTTTTTTTAAATTTTTGTAGACGCCACCTAGTCTTAAACTAAGTAGAGCTTGTACTGTTACTGTTAATAATCATAACAGCCTATTAATGTCCCACTTGTATTCTCACTCTGTCACTAATAATATAAGATAATTGATAAATACTTATGATTAAATGTACTTTTAACTGTACACACAAACATGATATTAGTACCAAGAGTTAAACAAACACCGAAAAGTTTGTCTTGTGCGAGTATAAAACCTGCGACATACTGGCAATTAGATGCACTAACCCCTACACCATCAGATCATCGTAATGTAATTTGCTCAGTAAAACAAAATGCTCTTCTTTTCAATGCAAATCTTTGTGTGCATGAACATGATCGTTTGCAATGGTCTTGCGTTGTTTTCTATGTATAATAATATGTATTTATAGAAAAAAAAAGTATTTAGATATGTTTATCCGTTGTCTAGTACCCATAGTACAAGCTTTGCTTAGTTTGGGACTAGATGGCTATATGTGAATATGTGAGTAATATTTATTTATTAATTATTATTTTTATAACGACAACTCTCTCACAAAACTCGGGACAGAAACTTGAACAAAACTAAATAAGTTACAATAACCTTATGGTTAAAGTTAATTCAAGTTATGGTCCAGTTACGAAGCGGGCCATTGATGGCGTGAACCGAAATACTTAGACTTGAACTTTAAGGCCGTGACACGCGCTATGAGTAATCTGTAATCTATACTTATATTATAAAGAGGTAAAGTTTGTGTGTTTGTGACGTTGTAAGGGGTAATCTCTAGATCTACTGAACCGATTTTAAAAATTCCTTCTGTGTTGAATAGTCCATTTATCGGGGAGTGTCATAGGCTATATAGTATCACGATATGACTAATAGGAGCGGAGCAGTAATGAAATATGTTTAAAAAGGGCGCGTTTTTTTCACGGCCTAACGAAGTGGGTACGGGTCAGCTAGTATCTAATACTATGAAAACTTAATGGAAGAGTGTTTTTAAGGGTTTTTATCAGACTGAAAGTAATTTTATATGACTACTTTTTGCTAATTGACTCTTTGGTGTAGTAGTAATAGTACTATTTCTGCTCAATTTAAAACTTTCTGTTTATGAACATAAAGATTTGCATAACTCAGCAGGTCAATTCTCGTAACATACAATTTAATTCAAGTTAATTTTAACTTTAATAAAATTAAATTTTTAATTAATCCAAAAGAGGTATTCTGAAAAAAAAAAAAAAAAAAAAAAAAAATCCTAGGTATTTATATTACTAGTATCTAGGCTAATTAGTAATACCGCGAGTAAGACCCGTGAAAATAGTATTATAGAGGTATTCTGGTTCTTAAACATTTGGTTAAAAATAAAGCTAAATGATAAAATAAACGTCAAGGAGTTTGACATTTCTTAATGAAGAAGATTACAATTGAACTGCCACTTTAAAAATTACAAGAATGCCAATATAAGCTTAGTTACAGTACGAAACCAACAATACTTAAATTAGCTTTTTATAAAATAAAAGTATAAAAAAAATACCAGAAAAAAATCTTTACATACGGAATTAGGTATTTTACTCCTTGTTCACTAAAAAAACCTGATTAAGTAGTAAACAGATCTCAGAGAAAAAGCCACCTCATAAAATATTAAGAAACAAGGTGTTAAATACATTCTAAACCTACATGAGATCATACATAAGATATTTTGTGTGAAAAATACATACAATGGATGAAAACAGTTACTTTTTGTACCTCATGCTCTAAATTTTAACAAGATTGTAGAACCATGTTAAGTTAATGTTGCTATTTGAACTTAATTAACATAGTTTCTAAGTTGAATTTTGTATGACCTATATGTTAAGTCGTGTGGTAAATTAGGATTGTTTTTAGAAGACTTTTTGTAGTACATTAAGGTCATAGAAAAGGTATGAAAAGTGACTAGTTTTAGATGTGAAGGATTATGAATTTTATGCTGTTCTCAAATGATGACTCACTAAATAGGGTTCTAACGCTGTGTCGTAGGGACTTTTACAAAATTAAAACTAACAAAAATAAAGCACAGACTCAAGACTGTAATTTGTTGATCACAAAAAATATTTTGTTGACATTTCAAGTTTGAGATGTTCATACTTTTTCTTATGCTATCTTGAATAGGGTATAGTAGTAATGTATAGGCACAAGACCGCGGAGGGTAGAAACTTTTGGAGGAGGCCTATGGACGCCAGCAGTGGACGTCCATAGGCTGATATGGATGGATGGATTCTAAATTTACGCAGGATCATTGTATATTATTGTTGCCCTGAGCTGGGTACCCTTGCGTCTATCAAATGTATGTTTGCCTACGTGACACATGGCTTGAATTCTCGAGCAGAAGTTATCACGAAAATTATTGTTATACTTCCTTCTACAAATTAATAGATTTCTCTAGGACTCCATCATTGGATTATAATTATTATTATTGAAGTCCCATGGGACAAGCATACCACGGTAGTGTAAGGACAATATATAAGGGACGTACAAGATAAATAAACAAAGTTAGCGTCCTATCTCTAGCAGTGAACCTCTTTTGGCTAATTACAATGATGATAATGATAAATAGATAAATTGTCCATGTGGTGACGGAGTAAGAATGCAATATGTCACCACCCCATCCCATCCCACGGGTGTCGTAGAAACCGACTAAGGGACTATCCGTTAATTTTATCTTTACGTTATAAAAAGAAGGAAAACTTGAAATTAAACCCTATACCAATCCGTTTGGCCAGTGTGGTATTAGTAGACCAAGTATCTCTTCGTCACGGGAGGAGGCCCGTCCCTGCAGTGGGACATTAAGGGACTGTTATGATGAATGATAAATAGAGTATTAAGTGTCTCTACCATTTTTAAAACAAATTCAAACTCTCCGTAATATATTAATTTCTCCCCTCTCTTTCACTCAAGCTAACCATTGCCGCATACAATTTGTTTACTAATTAATCGCTGATCTGTTCACGCTTCGCCTATAACTACTGTTATTACTGCAGTTACAATGTCACATACTATATCTATTAGTTTATGGTTGGTGTTCTTGTGAAACACTTGCATTACATAACTAACACATAGTTATGACAACAGCTTATTTTGTCCCACTGCAGAGATAGGCCACCTTCTTATACAGATATAGAAGGATGAACACTTAGGCTTTTTTTATGAGGGCTGTCGGTCTTAACTCGACTAAAACCTCACGCTATTCTTTCCAGTTGTCATCTGTCAGAGGCTCCTGGTAAGCTTGGAAGGATGATCCGATTGTCTTTTGTTTCATTTATTTATTTATTCTTTTGTCTTATTCTTTAGTCTTTTGTTTTAAGACAATCACAGTAACTGAGTTGCCTGTGTATTCACCTGTGTATCTTTCAATGGTCAGAGGCTATGTAAGGTTCCAATCAAATCGGTTCATAATGTCTTACTGGAAGGACAGCCCAGATAATTAATTCACTTCGCAAATCGCACATTCTTATTACCAAGCCATAAATGTACAATGGCCACTGCATACATTTCACTCCTCTCTCCCTTAAAGTTTATTTCTATTAGAAACTATGTTTATTTTATGGTACTGCAGTAAAGGCATACTTTGAACCTTAAGCAATTAATGTAGGCTTTAAGTAAAGAAAATATGCAAATTTTATGTTCGTTCATAGGTTAGGTCTCACATTGAATTATGTTAATTGTGAAAGTTGCTTTCGAATTACTAACAAAACTTTAGGGTATTCTATAATGTTATTTTAATTGAATTAATTCAATAGAATACCTTTTTTTCTTATTGGTGTAAAAATTTATTAAATGAAAATCAAAAATTAATGTACTAATTTAAGTTTGTCTAAAATATATACCATCTAAGAAGAAGTATTCAACTGTTTCCGTGGATGGAAGTCTGGTTATCTATAAGACAGGTCTAAATCTAGCCTGGAAACCAGGCTCCCATTACCTAATTATTTTTAATGTACCAAAACTTTGTAAACTGTTTTGTTTTATGAGTAAATAACATATAATTATATAAAAGGACAAGGTATTCTATTGAATTATATCAAAATGACGGTAAAAGCCTTTGGGGCTTACAAAGAAAACATGCGGATTTAAAATATTATCTTGTATATTTTTAATTATTAGAATAATAGGATTTGCCTAACTGCTAGTAATTTTGAGAGTGGCCAAAATAAAAAGGGGTTGAAGTATGCATAGATCCCCAAAACTAACAAGAAAAACGTTTGAAGACCATTGATATTTCGGTATAAGTATGCCAAGTAATTCTTTTTTCCTTGTTTTTTTGTTAAAATCACAACGGCTATTACAAAGTAAAGTTTCACACAAAACCAGTTACTAAATCAATAAGGAATGAAGATACTCTAGTCCCATTTAAATTTCTAAAGAAAAACTTAATAACTTCAAAGTATGTTAGCTGCCATACAATGTATGTAGTCGTAGCTCACTTTCATACATCACAAGTATCCTAGGTACAACATTACAGATCTCTGCTGTAACTACTAACCGCAAAGCGTAATAGCTATGACACTGTCAATCGTTGAGCGCCGTGTAATGACTAACGACCACCGTTACTTTTAAATTTGTGGTGTATTTTACAAGATGTAGCGATTTGTTACGAGTCCACGTCATAATTTCGAAATTATTTAACCGACAGGGGTAGTGATTCAAAATAATCTTTACACATAAATTAATCTATGTATAATATGTATGTATTTACAAAAAAAAAGTATTTAAGTATGTTTAATCGTTGCCTAGTACCCTTAGTACAAGCTTTGCATAGTTTGGGACTAGATGGCGTTGTGTGAATGTGTGAGGAATATTTGAGAAATAGCGACTAAATCCACGAAATTTTGGGAATAACTTAACCTATTACTATAATGCTAGCCAGACAATGTAAGTAAGTTTTTTAATTATCTTCCTTTTGTTTGCAGTGGTGTGGTGTTTGCGAAATGGTTTTGTAGGTTTTTAAAACACCAAATGAGACTCCAATTACGTTACGACATTTGGTCCTGTTTTCACAGGGTGGTCGTCCAACTACCATATAAGGTATCTATGTACCCTTCCTGATTTTTTCAGTATGCATGTCATAAAGGACGTTTTTCGATTCTGTATCAAATTTTTGTATCTTTCTGTCTACCTATATCTGCCATAGTACTTTTTTAATAAAATCGCTACATATTGTAACTTGTACCTCACAATATCTTGTTAAGATCAGTTGAGTTACGGTAAGCGTCATACAGTAAGTTAAACAAATCGTTAGATATAACATTATCGAAGATAAAAACCGTTATTTTGTAAACACCCATCATAAGCACGAGGCTATTTAGATCGATCAATTTGTACGTGACACTTTGTGGAGATATTGTGACAATTATGTCTATAACGACAATGCAATAAGAATCCGTGTGGTGACGGAATAAGAATACAATATGTCACTACCCCATCTTATCCCATGGGTGTCGTAAAAACCGAAGGACTACCGTGAATATTATCTTTACGAAATAAAAATGAAGGAAAACTTGATATTAAGCCCTATACCAATTCGTCTGGCCAGCGTGATATAAGTGGGCCAAGTATCCCTCCGTCACGGGAGGAGGCCCGTCCCTGCAGTGGGACATTAATGGGCTGTTATGATAATTCTAGGTTAAGAAACTTTTTTTACTTAACTTTTAGGAAACAATTTTACAATTATATACCGTGCGTATATTACATGGTGCATTTGTGTTTTTGTTCTTGTTTGTTGTCCCAATTAACTAGCCTATCGTAGTCCACTGTTGGACATAGGTCGCTGACGCGTCACAGAACACGGTCCTGCGCCTTCCGCAAAGTTTTGTTTACTTTAAACATCATTTATTTTACAATACGGGTAAAATAAGAGACAATTAAAATATACGGAAATATTTATATGCAAATTATACAAAGTAATATTATTTAACTAAATATCTACATCCTTATTATACGAAGTTATAATATGTTAGTGCCTCGTTAGCGCAGAAGTGCATGCGGCTGGTGTCCATGACGACGTGGGTTCGAATGGACAGGTTAATTGTTTGTCATCATCATCATCATAACAGCCCATTAATGTCCCACTTCAAGGACGGGCCTCCCGTGACGGAAGGATACTTGGCCTACTAATACCACGCTGGACAGACGGATTGGTATAGGGTTTAATTTCAAGTTTTCCTTCTTTTTATTTCGTAAAGATAATATTGACGGATAATCCCTTAATCGGTCTTTACGACACCTATGGGATGAGATGGGGTGGTGACATATTGTATTCTTACTCCGTCACCACACGATAGATTGAAAAATGTTAATGTTACATACGTGTGAAAAATGTTAATATTAATTGAACTAAAGCTGCTGTTAACGTGACAATTACGGGAATCTGTTCTAAGAAACGTTCATTATAGCGGTGTATGACTCGGCTGTTCAATAATGCAAACGTACGACTTCATAGGAATTGGTAGCTGGCTCTTAACCGTTTGTGTTTGTACTTTTATATCTTGTAGAGATGCGCTTTGGCTTCGCATAGGCACAGTACAACCAGTAGTCTATCTCGGCCGAATATTTATTATAAGTGCCTACGGCTGTGCGGTACGTAAGTAGGCCAAGTATCCCTCCGTCACGGGAAGAGGCCCGACCCTGCTGCAGTGGGACATTAATGGGTTGTTATGATGACACGTATCTAATGGTAGGGATTTAAACTTTTATCTATGGAGGTGGCAAAGCAGTGTTGTGTGAGGTGCTCGTACGCGAGGTAGTGGCTTCGAATTCCATGTGAAATAGCTATTTGGGTAATACATGTAATATGATTGTAATGAGCCTGGAAGATTTTAATGCCCGTTCATTTTATGTTTGTTAAAATCTCTGCGACACATAATTCAGTCCCTAAAGCGAGAGTTGTCTCTAAAAAAATCACAAATAAAATATAATGTGTATAAGTATACTTTTTATGTGAGTTAGTCTAAAAACGAGAAAAATATCATCTACTAATTAAGTACTACTATTTTGAGTAAACTTTAGTTTTTTTCCTATGGTTGGACCGTTGGACCACACAATCTCATAACCTATTATCGAGTGGGGGTTTACTAACTCATATAAAAAAATGCATTTGATTTTACATACAAATGATTTTTTTTTAAATTAGCACAGCGACACATTAAACAAAACACACCTTAATCCCTCATCATAAGACACATTTTACAACCACCACATGCATATTCTTGTATGCAAACAACCCCATCATTCAATGGTATGACGCCATCAGATAAAGTAAAGCAAAGGTGAACCAACCGGTCTTAAAGGACGTTTTTCGATGCTAAAGTGACCTACAGGACTCGTTCTGTATACGGCAGAATATATGTTAACATAACTGGTTTACATGTCATTACGATAGATGGCACTGTGCTTTATCTTGTTTTATTTTAAAGTAGATAATGCTAGCAACTTTGACAGCGTTTTAAAATTTAATGTTATGTTAAGGTATTTTTGTTTCATGTAAAAATACTCATGTAGTAACCTAAGCGTGGTGGGTGTAGTATGCTACTGCTGTGCACAAGGTTGCGAGTTGTAATCCCACGCAGGACAATTATTTGTATGACCCACAAATTATTTTCCTGAACATGAATATTCTTATATTTTTTTTTATTTTTTTATTTACTTATATTAAGTATTTTTAAATGTACGTACATTTTACATTTAAAAATACTTAATATAAGTAAATAAAAAAAAAAAAACAAAATATAAGAATATTCATGTTCAGGAAAATAATTTGTGGGTCATACAAATAATTGTCCTGCGTGGGATTACAACTCGCAACCTTGTGCACAGCAGAAGCATACTACACCCACCACGCTTAGGTTACTAATAAGTTAAGTTGTATTTACAAATTACTTAATATTAAATATTTTAAATGATATTTTATTTGATTTTTTTATATGTTTTTTATTTGGGAGACAAACAAGCACCCACCTAGTGGTAAGTGGTAATCACTGCTCATAAATGTCAGTAATGACACAGCATAGCTGAGCTGCTGATTTTTATCCATATACTAATATGTATTATAAACGGGAAAGTGTGTCTGTCTGTTTGTCTTTCTTTCACGGCAAAACGGTGCGACGAATTGACGTGATTTTTAAGTGGAGATAGTTGAAGGGATGGAGAGTAAAATAAGCTTCATTTTTTTTCTTCTGTGTCCAGGAAAGGGGAACAGTGCTATCCCGAATTTAACGCGAGCGAAGCAGCGGGCAAAAGCTAGTACTCCTATGAAACCTACTTTTTCACAGGCTTTTTAAATGAAAACCAACTTGTGACCTTAGCCACATAGCAAAGATATTTAAAAAAAAAGAAACAAGTTAATATTATAAAAGTTAAGTTATGTTAAATTATTTCTCAGAACGCAAAGTAGGTAATCAACGAATATCCTTGTAACTTGTCTTGTCAACTATTCGTGGAACTTAAATATAACATGGTGCAAACCCATCACCTAATTTGGAGGAAAACTATTTGTTACTGCATCGCTATCGTCCTTGTAAACAGGTACTTAAGCTGTTCTTTTTATACTTATATGTAGATAGCTTTATTTTGTAAAAATGAAATAATTTTTGCCTTTTAATACCTTAAGGGATTAAATATAAGATTAAAATGCATCCTATCAGCCCATTAATGACCCACTGCAGGGACTAGCCTCCTCCCGTGACGGAGGGATACTTGGCCTACTAATACCACGCTGGCCAGACGGATTGGTGTAGGGTTTAATTTCAAGTTTTCCTTCTTTTTATTTCGTTGAGATAATATTCACGAATAGTCCCTTATTCGTTTTTCACGACACCCATGGGATGAGATGGGGTGGTGACATAGTGTATTCTTAAAGTAACACCATATTTCTTTAATATAAAAAGAAATATATGTTGTTATTCACGGTATTATCCTATCCACACACAAAATTTTGTCTAAGTTTAATCGAAAAGAAGTAAGAAACATAGGATAAAATTCTAACATTTTTGTAACCTTCCCATACTTTCATCTTTAGTGGAATTGGTATAAAGTTTGACAATATGGTTCGTTGAGGTCACTTAGCAATAAAAATAACGCACTGGTTATACCAGTTAGACTACATGTCGACCTTAGCATAGACCTCAACAAGTCTAAGACTAAAAACCCAATAATATAATGTGAATTAATTAATAACCCGAATTTAATTTAAAATTAAAATATTTGGGATGGGCTATTTTTTAGAGTTAAACTTATAAAATCGTCTACCATTATTTGGCCCATACTCCAGGGTTTACCTACTAATACTCCCAGTAATGGGATGTCAGGATACTGAGCATCTTGCCTTGGAAATGCTATTGGAATTATTGTTTCGATCACTTATCATAAATGGTTAGTATGATATTCGGTATTCGGCTTTTTACGGAAAATTTGGCTGTTATATCGTTTTGAATATTTATTTTAATTATACACTACTCATCAAAAAAATCGAAACAGTTGCAAGTTTGTGTTTTGTAAGGATTATCTGAAAAATGTGTATATTTAGGAATATGTGTTATATATCATTTAATAGGGAATTTAATGAGGTTTTCAAATAATAATGTTCATGTTCTAAATTCAAATTAAATTTACATAGATTTCGTATTTTGTTTAACAAGTCGTATTTACCCTGTGCGTAATTTGACGGAAATTGACAAAATTAGGCACGTAAATGAAAAAAAAAACTGACAACGTTTATTTAATAACCCGTATCGCGCACTTAGAGTTCCTCGCTCTACTTATTACTGCGTCCACGCGATGTTTACCCGCAAAAATCGCCTAGTGGTGGCATTGCTGAATTCTGGACTTAGTCAGGTTATTACGGGTGAAAGATTGCATCTAAGCTTGTCGTCTTTTCATAGAATCTGCAAACGCTATCAGGAGACTAGTTTGCTCACGCGCCGTTAGAGATCTGGCAGAAAACAGGTAACTTCTGACCGAGTAGATCGATTTATAGTAACACCTTTCTTACAAAATCTACGCCTTAATGTCTTTCAACCGCAGCAGCAGCTTCAAGATGAACCTATGGTGGCTGTAAATGACTCTACAATTAGAAGAAGGTTGAAGAAACGTGGACTTGTACCGTACAAGCCAGCTAATATGGAGGAACTACCTGCAGATCATCGAAAAGCGCGCCTTAACTTTTTACGTAATTACCTAAATTGGTCATACATCTAGTGGAACAAGTTCCTCCTTTCTGATGAGTGCAAAATTGTATTGTATGGTAACGATGGAAGGGCTAAGGTCTACAGAAGTGATGGAGAATGCTTTGCACCATGCAGGATTAAAAGAAAAGGCCATCCATGGTGGCGGTTCATGGACTGTTTGAGGAGAAAATAGTGTAACGACAAGACAGAGTTTGTCTTTGTGTTTGGGTCACGTCTGCCCTTACTTAACAGTCATAGGTACATCGAACAGTATCTTGAACCTCTTGTGATGCCCTATGCACATTTATTTGACCCCGGTTTGACATTTATGTACGAGGATGCTAGGGCAAACACCGCGAGCGTCGTAAGAGATTATGTTACTGAAGTCGATATCTTTATTATTGATTGGCCAGCAAGAAGCCCGGACATGAATCCGACCAAACATCTTTGAGATGAATAGAAATGACGAATTAGTGTTAGAAAACATGCCTTAAAAACACTTTGCCAGCTTTAAAATGCAATCCAAGAGGAATGGAATAGGACGCCACTATATTTGATCGTGACTCTCATCCTATCGATGAAGAACCGTATAGAAGCAGTAATGAGGGCTACGAAAGGGTATACGAGTTATTAAATAAACATTTCCTAGCTTTTTTTTTATTTACGTGCGTCATTTTATCAGTGTACGTCAAAGTACGTACAGGGTAAAAACGACTTGTTAAACAAAATCCGAAATCTATGAAAATTTTATTTGAATTTAGAACATTACCATTATTATTTAAAAACGTCATTAAATTCCCTATTAAATGACATATAACACATAATCCTAAATATACACATTTTTCAGATAATCCTTACAAAACACAAACTTGCACACCGTTTCGATTTTTTTGATGAGAAGTGTATTACAATACACCTACGATTACAGACGGTGGCAATACTTGGAGAAGGCCTATGTCCAGTAGTGGACGTCGATTGGCTGATATGATGATGATGATACCTACGATTTACGTTCAAGCAAAAAAGAAATGACTGTTGTCTTTTATTTTACGATGTTTAAAAAATGTGTTTAAGGTTATAAAAAAATAAAGCAATTAAAAATTTATTTTTTATTAAGTTATTTTTGTGGGAAATTAATAGTCAAATAATACTATAAACAGATTTATATTGTAACATATTTAATTAAAAAGAATAATTAATATTTTGTTTTTTTTTCAAAAGGACTCTTTTTTCAAAACTAACGAATAAACATACTTCTATACTTTTTTTAATACATAACAAACACTCAGACCAAACATTCATGTTCATGAACACAAAGTTTTAAACGGGAATCGAATCCGATACCTTTGAGTAGCAATAATGTACTAAAACCACTACTCTACCAAGCTGGTCATAATAATATCTTATGACATTTATAGTACGATGCCATTTAACTCCGTATTCAAAACAAGTATTTTATTAAAACACGTTTTTATTTTTTATTTTAAATTAATTCAAGTTCTTGTGAAGATGATAGCCCCTAATTATGTCGGAGTATTTATTTAAATAATATTTTTAATGTTATTGTTACACTACGCCTCAGTGGTAGATTGAATTGTTTTTCATCCTACGGCTGGGGAAACGCCTTCCTCTAAACTCCCACAGCTCTGGTCCATACACAATGAAGGTCGGTGTTTTTTTTGGCCACTTATAGAACTTAAGGTTGTCCGACTAGAGAGCTGATTACCAGAATAACCCCCTGTTTCCAAATGACTGATCAAGTAAAAATCAACTAATCAAGTGTCAAGTGTCAAATTTTAGTTCCTGAAAATGATAGTTGACAAGAGTTTTGACACTTTCTTAGTTGATTTTTACTTGATCAGACATTCGGAAACCGTGGGTTAATGATGATTACATATACTTAAATTAACAGTTAGATACAACAAAAAAAAATAAAGAAAAGAACAAAGAAAGAAAACAATAAAAAATTAGATAATGATGATGTATAAATTTCGTCATTACATAATATTATCAATAATTAGTAAAGACTTCTATAACATATTAATCACCCACTATTCATGACAGTACATAATAGGTATTTCGCGGATGACGTCACGATATGAAGGTGATGAATGAAGGTAATCTCTACTTATATACAGATTAAAACCTTCGCTGTACTTGTATGTAAATGTCGTCTACAGTATGCCCACGCGTGGCCTTGCGAGGACGTGTTGTGTGTTATTATTGTATTACAATATGGTTTGATTTAATGAGCTATTTGTGCTGAGGTACAGCTGCAAGAAATCGGCACTGATCACTTCCCATCAGGTGACCTAATTGTTCGTCGGCCACTTTAGGGCATTAAAAAAAAGAATGATGATTCTAAAAAGAGGATTGTGTTTTTATTTTATTTTTTATGTTTGAAAAAGAAACAGATATCGCTAATTTTTGAACTAAATTATCTACCGATTATTTGGCGACCTCTTTGGTAGAGTGGGGCTGATACGCAAAGATCTCGAGTTCAATTCCCGGTCAATGCAAATCTTTGTGTGTCATAAACCACACTTTTTTAAGTTAGTCCAATTTTTATTCCGTCATACAGGACCGATCAGTGAACAGTGGACTATCAAAGATCTGTGGGAGGAAACTCACATCGATATATACCTAATATATATTTCCTTAGTTATTACTTTATTTCGACGACCTCTGTGGCGTAGTGGTTATATAACATCACTGCTACGCAGAGGTCTCGTGTTCGATTCCCGCTCAATGCAATTCTTTGTGTGCATGAACAAGATTGTTTGCATCGGTCTGGGTGTTTTCTATGTATAATATGTATGTATTTCCAAAAAAAAGTATATAAGTGTGTTTATTCGTTGTCTAGTACCCATAGTACAGGCTTTGCTTAGTTTGGGACTAGGTGCCGATGTGTGAATGTGTGAGCAAAAAAATACTTCCTTAGTTATTACTTTATTTACAGTTCCCACACGGAAAATTCATTCACAAAGCCAAAATACTAATTAAATACATTTTTAATATCGATTATTCAGGTCGCGTGGGTGTATGAATGGACGCCATAGACCTTGGCATACTTTACCATATTGTAAGTTCATACAAACATATTGGTTACTCATTGTGTGAGAGATTTGAAGATACATTGTTGTTACTCGACTGGCTAAAAGGATGGTAATGAGTTTTGCCTGTATGGGTGGTAAATATAATCTATGGAGACCTAATACAGTATTATTTATTATGTTTCGAAAAGAAGAAAGACAATGGAAAACATTTTGGTAATCTATTTTCCATTGTCTTTTTTCTTTTCGAAGTTAACTAGTTATACTTAAGCTATATAGGTTTATTTATATTATGTAATTTAGTATTATATGTACCAGGTGCTAGGTCTATCCACCAAGTCTGTCTTATAGCAAGACGGTTGTGTACGCTGCTACAATGCACGAGGTCGGCAGTTACGATTCAGAGCTAACAAGTAGCGGACTTCAATGATGCGCGTCGTAAGACGGCCCCTCTCGATGCGATTCTATGGAGGCAGGGCTCCAGAATGCAGACCACGACTGAGCTTACACAGTCCGCTGGCGGCACGCCAGCGTGAACTGAGGTCAGTCAGAGCACAGATTCTCACATAAGACAGTTATTTGTGGGATCCATAAATGATTGTCTTAAATCTGAATGTTCTTTGAAAGTTTCCGAGACAAACGGCTTAATTACTAGTGCAGGAGTTGTCTTTTGTAAAATAAACTTTTAAGCATCACTCCTGCATTTCGAAGATAAGTACCTTTTGCGTCACGAAGATGATGATTTCATTTGCGTCAAGTAATTTTTTGTGTGTTTATCTATAATATAAAAATGAATCGCAAAATGTGTTGGTAAGCGCATAACTCAACAACGCCTGGACCAATTTGGCCAAATCTTTTTTTAAAATGTTTGTTGAAGTTCAAGGATGGTTTTTACGGCGAGAAAAATTTGAATTATTTCTGGAAAAACCCTAAAAATAGCCCTTTTCTTTTTCCCATACAAATCTATCTATAATATAAAAATGAATCGCAAAATGTGTTGGTAAGCGCATAACTCAACAACGCCTGGACCAATTTGGCCAAATCTTTTTTTAAAATGTTTGTTGAAGTTCAAGGATGGTTTTTACGGCGAGAAAAATTTGAATTATTTCTGGAAAAACCCTAAAAATAGCCCTTTTCTTTTTCCCATACAAATGATTTCTAACTAAAACGTAGTCAATTTGAGCTTTATTGCTATGGTATAAAGTTCATATTAAATTACAAGCACTCACACAGTGTTGTCTAAGCAATGTAGGTGTGTTCCTAACGTCAAAGATCATATCTACCAAAACAATGTGCGTGTGTGCGTTGGAGCACAGAACACATAGTTGGAGGAGTTTAATGTCGCGTTCCGAAACTCGCGTTTCTTTTGTATTAGTTTCGGCACGCGAGATAAAATGCATCAGTTTCCACGTCATTACATCAGTCAAACAAAAATCGCGTTACCAACAGTGTTTTATTATTTTTAATATACAAATTTTAAATAAATAAAACAATTCGTACGGCTTAAAAGGATTTGACTTCAAGTCATATCAAATTTAAAAAAAAAAAAAGTTGTCTGTTACCTAATCTACTGAGTTTGCTTTTGTCAACTGATACACGAAACTACCAATGTGTTGTTATTGGTTCTATGAACTCGGTTTGCTCACACTGTAAGTAACAAATGATGAAACTGGAGGGATTTACTTCTTAGATGCACCTGGTGGTACAGGAAAAACTTTTTTGATTTCATTAATATTAGTAACAATTCGCTCACAAAATAAAATTGCACTTGCACTCGCTTCGTCGGGAATCGCAGCAACTTTGCTTGAAGGTGGTCGAACAGCATATTCAGCACTAAAATTGCCATTAAATATGCAAAGCAATGAAGCGAGTTCTTCGAAACGTTGCAGGTTGGAGTTTCAACTCCAACCTGCAACGTTTCGAAGAACTCTGCAATGGCAAAGGTTTTGCAGCAATGTAAATTGATTGTTTGGGGTGAATGCACGATGGCACATAAAAAATCTTTGGAGGCTTTAGACAGAACCTTAAAAGATCTACGGAGCAATAATAACCGATTTGGTGGTGCAATGATTTTATTAGCAGGAGATTTTCGTCAAACATTGCCAGTGATTCCACGATCAACGAAAAAAATTTGTGGAAACATGTCGAAGTACTTCATTTAAGCAAGAATATGCGTGTCGAGTTGCAAAATGACCAATCTGGAAACATATTCTCTAAACAACTCATTGACATTGGTAATGGCAAATTTCCTATAGACATGTTGACTGGCTGCATTAACTTTCCTCAAAGTTTTTGTCAGTTAACTCGATCAAAAGATGAACTTATTCAGAAGGTTTCTCAAAATTACAGAAACCATGATTGGTTGAGCGAACGAGCTATACTGGCTGCAAAAAACATAGATGTAAATGAATTAAATTTCAAAATTCAAGAACAAATTACAGGCGAATTGAGGATATATAAATCAGTTGATTCGGCTACTAATCAAGATGATGTAGTCAACTATCCACCGGAATTTTTAAACTCGCTGGATTTGCCAGGATTGCCACCTCACAATCTTCAATTAAAGGTTGGATCGGTGGTTATAATGTTGCGAAATATCAACCAACCGCGTCTTTGCAACGGTAAAAAAAATTACTAAACAATGTGATAGAAGCAACTATACTCAAAGGAAAGTATAAAGGAGAAGATGTTCTCATACCGCGCATCCCAATGATTCCGACTGATGTGCCATTTGAGTTTAAACGACTACAGTTTCCAGTGCGGCTTGCTTTTGCTATGACTATAAACAAGTCCCAGGTACAGTCCCATTAAGTGTTTGTGGTATTAATCTAGAAAACCCATGTTTCTCACATGGTCAATTGTATGTTGCCTGTTCCCGTGTTGGAAAACCATCAGATTTGTTTATCTATGCGCCAGGTAATCAAACAAAAAACATCGTATACCACAAAGCACTACAATGATAATAATAATAATTATGATTCACATGATTAACAATAAAGCGATTACTTACTTTTAAATCCTTATATACCTATGTTTTATTTAATTATTTTTTATTCACAACGCCCTATCACCAGGGTGACGGTTCTGTTCAGGAGAATTTTTTAAAATACGTAGGCACAAAAACTGCCACATTACAAATCTTTTTGACAGGACGAAGTCTGTCGGGTCAGCTAGTTTTATTATATTTCTAACATTTTATATGTACGTAGTCGTCGTATGTCGTATGTCGCTGTGGTGTGCGAGGTCGCGGGTTCGAAACTAATGTAGGTACATAATAGTTTGTAATCTAAATAATAAAACGATGTTTTCAAATTTTAAGCATAGGACAAAATTTAATGTTTGCATTTTGACTGCCTGTCATTATGTCTGTACCATATCCAGTCAAAAGTAACCTTTCGTTAACATATAATATAAACAGTTTATTCCTAAACATATATATTTATAACCATCGCTCATTCACAGTAGGTACTTACTGGTCAACGGGGGCGAAGTATTTCCTTAATTTACTGTAATGCACTATGATTGCTAACTTGGGTTTACCTGTGGACAAGAAAATAAAATAATAACTTATTTATCGTTGGTTTTATAATGCCTAAGTACATTTTTTTTTTAATTTAGCAAATTAAGTACTTACTTCCATATCAGCCTATGGACGTCCACTGCTAGACATAGGCCTCCTCCAAAAGCTTCCACTCTGCGCGGTCTTGTGCCTCCCTCATCCATCGGCTTCCCACCGTCCTAACCAGGTCGTCGGTCCACCGTGTGAGGGGTCTTATTAAGTACTTATTTATTCTGGTTTTATTAATACCTAAGTAGGGGAGCGAGGGGCTTGTTGTAACAGGGGTAAGTAGTAACAGGCTCTTTTCACTAGGATCTTAAACGCAATTGTCCGTCTTTATGCTAAAAGGAACCACTCGACAAATTAGTTATTTTTTTTTTTTAATAAAAACAGAGGAACCACTCGACAAATTTAGTTATTATTAAAAAAAAAAAAAAACTAAATTTGTCGAGTGGTTCCTTTTAGCATAAAGACGGACAATTGACCTACTTCTTTGACTAGATTTAACCTATAAACCACGCCGTATCATGTTACCATAGATAGTGTCCTGCCCGGCTGGCGCAATGGGTGGAAGTGTGCATGCGCTTCATTTTTGCCAGGTGACATAAAATTGTACTGTCGTACAATTTCGGTTTGCGTTATTATTATCGACTAATTTCAAATTTTCTGTGTCTTATTTGCATTCAAATTGATTAATCTCTGATAATGTGTAACAGTTTTTATGATTGCTAAATTCTTTAAATAGTTATCTTGATAAATGTTAAAAATCATATCATGGGGTTAGTTGTAACAAAATTCGGGGGCTTGTTGTAACATGTTAAATGTATGAGGAAAAGATAAAATAAAAAAAAAGATGTCAAAATTAAAGAAAAAGTCAAAGGAAAGGGGTAGGGAAGGGTAAGTTAACAAAAAATAAAGATTTCAAAGTGCCATGATGATTAAAAGTAGTGATTAACTAAATAAGACTGCTAATTATTTAAGTTTTAAGTGTTGATTACTAAAAAAGTGTATTTACGTTGATTTTTGATAAGAATTATACAATACTTACTTTAGAGAGATGTAAATTTTGTTAAAAACAAGCAAATAATAAATGATTAGAGGTATTATTGTCGGTTTTTTTTGGCGTTACTACTTGCCCCTGTAGATGTTACAACTTGCCCCAAGCACGAGGTAAGTTGTAACACCGCACTTCTTCCAGAAAATAATTTATTGTAAAATAATGAAGAATAGTTATGGTATTATTTTTACTTGATTTAGTTCAGGAAGAGTTACAGCATCCATCCATATTTATTTAGTAGACATTTAATCAATAGATCTCAAGATATATTAGTTTTCATGAAAACTGTTACAACAAGCCCCTCGCTCCCCTACATTTGGTATAAAGTTTATTTGTCATACAATTAATGTCACAAAATACAATAGGTGTGTATCGGATGTGATAGAAAGCGCTAATATAGTCTAGAAATTAATGTACCTATATAATAAATATGACTGTCCATCAGTTGGCCTGCATCAGCACAGAAGCCGATCCCTGCAGTGGGACACAAAATACATAAGCAAGTAAAAGAGGATGTAAGTGCAGCAGTGATGACTAATAGATAATAATCACATATAGGTATTACACAGCCACATTATCTAGAGACCTCGCTGGAATGCGAACCTCGCGTCCCGTTCTCCTTTCAACCCCCGCGCTCGCCACGGGCGCATCAGTACGCCGTACGGTACGTCCGACGCGACGTGACGTCATCAACGCCAGGTCTCGAGATAATGTGATCGGGTTTTAATCTACATGCACAGTAACTACTGATGTCATACAAAGCAATGTTTTTAAGTATGTTAGTTTAGTGTGTACTAACGATGATGTCACTGTTGTATTGCGTAGGCCTTATTTAACTCTCAATATCTACCTACACGGTGTTACTAGTTTAGAAATTAAAGCAGGTATACAAAATAACTAGCCCTTTATTGTATTACCGCCAAGGAAGGAAACTTGTGATGTAGTAACTAGGCTGATCATTACTGGAGAAGAACTCTACCTATGATCATACCTTGATGACCTCGGTGGCGCGACGGTAGCGCAAGCGCTTGCCGTGAACGAGGTCGTGGATTCGATCCACACGCAGGACAATAATTTGACCATTGATTTAAGTTTTAATGTGTCTACATTTAAAATGTATTAGCTTAAGCTGTAACATTACAAAGTCTCTTAAATGTAACATTATAAAGCCTCTTTCATAATATCGCCAACACTAGCCTAACAAGGCTATATCGAGTCTCCATATTTAGATGGTCGTCAATGACATAATACGCTCTTGTATCTATTTGACTTCATTAGCTATACATAAAATAACCAGGGCACAATTTATTGAAACAAGTTCTTTTTTTAGACAACCTCTGTGGCACAGTCGGTATATTACATGGCTGCTACGCAAAGGCTCGGGTTCGATTCCCGCTCAATGCAAATCTTTGTGTGCATGAACATGATTGTTTGCATTGGTCTGAGTGTTTTCTATGTATAGTATGTATTTACAAAAAAAAGTATTTAAGTATGTTTATTCGTTGTCTAGTACCCATAGTACAAGCTTTGCTTAGTTTGGAACTATGTGGCGATGTGTGAATGTGTGAGGATTATTTATTTATTAATTTGTATTATTTATGTAAAGGAGTTTATTTTTCGATGTTTACTCCTTAATTAGAAATGTACCTTACGAACGCTTCTGTTTTGTTTTTAGGCTGCCAAGTGACCGAGTATTGACGCTTCTGAAATGTGGTTTTGGCTCTTGTTAAGCTAGCTAAGCAAGCAAATAATCAATGGCTAGGCTAGATTAAATTTATCTACATACTTTTTCCCATCCTTTACCCATAATAGACTTTTACCACGAGGTACCGTGGTGGCATTTAATATTCTTAACACGTAACCACACGGACCTATGAATGAAGTAAGAAATTACCATTTAGAATGTAATACGCATTAGAAATTCGACTCCACCCCTATAAAGCACTTCTTCCCATGTGAATGAGGAACGTATACCGAATAACATGATCACTGACATAGTATAAAACAAAGTCACTGTCGCTGACTGTTCATCCTTATGTAATAATAAGCTTCATCCAGTGTACGGAAAAATCAGTAATGGTTTATGTGACACTGTTAATTGTAAATTAGCTATAAGAAAACATAAATGTAATTCTTTAAAATAAATAAATAAAAATAAATAATCATAACAGCCTACTAATGTCCCACTCTGCAGGGACAGGCCTCCTCCCTTCACGGAGGGATACTTGGCCTACTAATACCACGCTGGCCAGACGGATTGGTATAGAGTTTAATTTAAAGTTTTCCTTCTTTTTGTTTCGTAAAGATAGTATTCACGGATAGTCCCTTAGTCGGTTTTTACTACACCCATGGGATGAGATGGGGTGGTGAACTATTGTATTCTTGCTTCGTCACCACACGGAGAGTATACGTATAAGTAATACCTGCATAATATTGAAGAGTTAAAGCATTGCATTGCGTGCAAAGCCGGGGCAGGTCGCTAGTTTATCATGTACCGTACCGAACAGTTCTATTATGGTTATTTTGCACGCAATGTGCGTTCATTCATTCATTCATACATTATTTATTTGAATTTGTATGAAAACCTGTTTGTAATGTTATCTTACATGATGTAGGATGTATGTATTTATCGCAATAAAAGCCAGTTATTATCAAATCAGACTGTTAATTGAGAGACGGACATTGTAGAGATACGGTTCTTCGTGTGACGAGAAAACTTAGTCCAAAATAATGTCCCTTATTGAGTTTCTTTTTCATTAGTATCCTATCAGTAAGTAAATGTCCTGGTGCATCACAGGATGACAGGATGAAAAAGAAATAAATCTATTGATTTGCAAGGAAAAAAATGCCACAGATAAACTTAACAACTAAGTACAGTATTGTCGCAAAACATTGCCGCAACATAATTGATGATGATTTTTCTACAAGACTAAGATTTAGTAAGTATTGTTTATAATATAAATAAGAGAAAAACCTTTATTTTGCTATAACTTATTTATCTGGTAAACCAAGAAGTAATTTCCCTTTTATAATTTTTTTAAAGACCATTTTGGCTTGAAATCCGACTATTATTCAATATGTAGCGGACAATAGATGTTAGTCAAAAAATGACTTCACTTCACAAAAAACAATAACAAATTCTTAAATAAACAATCAACAATACCGTTGTTGAATATGATGATAACCATAATTCACCATAACGTTATAACTAGGCCATTCTCGTTATATAACTAGGCCACCCTCGTTACATAGAGGTTAATGAAGGAATTTAAACGCGTACACATGTGTTTTATGTTTTATTAATTGCTACCGGTTCGATTCTCACGGTAGGCATTCTCTAAGGTATGTTTAAGAGTAGTAGTCTCTGTATATTGCATCCCGAAGGCAAGCACAGTAAATCAATTTTAGTACTGTTTATTAAAATACGACTTAACAGACTCTGAAGACAGATTCGGCGGGAAGCCGATGGATGAGGGAGGCACAGGACTGCATAAGGTGGCAAAATTTGGATAAGGACTATGTCCAGTGCAGTGGACGTCAGATGGCTGGTATGATGATGATAACCGTATCTCTACTGAGTAGTAGAGTAGTATAAAAAAAATGATACTCGAGGCGGGACTCGAACCCGCTTCTCTGGACTATACGCGTCCAGCGCCTTGACCAACTACGGCGGCGTTTAAAGCAATGGTTAAATTTGGTAGTCGAGACGGGTACTCGGCTACAAGGCCCTGGACGCGTATAGTCCAGAGACGCGGTTCGAGTCCCGCCTCGAGTATCAATTTTTTCCATTGTCTTTCTTCTTTTCGAACTTGATATTAAACCCTATACCAATGTGTACGAAGGAGTATTAGTCATGGGAATGTTTCACTTCTTTACTGAAAGAGACCGGTATATAAATGGCCAGTTATAATACAAGTACAAGTTTAGAAAAAGTAATAAAATGCTTACGTCCTTGACATTATAAACAGCCTTGAATGAACGCGAAATAAAAAGTAGCCAGATCTAGAAACAAGAACTAGTTTTATAATCTGTGCTACATTAATGTTTACTATTTATAATCTTGTATTACTAGTATTTTACTTCATATCTTCGTATAAGCGTCCTACTGCAAAAACATAGGCAACTTCTCAGTAACTAAGTACAGGTGGTCGGGAACTCCCTCAGTGCTAAAGTGGTTGTACTGGCTGCGTGCACGAGGTCACAAGTTCGATTTCTACGTAGAATAATTAATTCTAGAATCAACTAATTACGTTATTGTCCTGAATTTGGAGGTTCCTTTGTGTTCGTTAAATTGTTGTTTGTAAAAGTGCCTGCGACACAGGGCATGATAGAGCGGGTATTGTCTTAAGAAAATAATAGTTTATATCACTGAATATAAGAGTTCCACTGCAGAGACTCTTTATTCGTCCGACTAGAACACAGGCAACCTTTCGGTAAGTAAGGAGAGAAGATCCCAAACTTCTCTAGAAGATAGAAAACACGATGGCTCAGGGGTGAGATAGCTACCACGACCAAGGACGGGTTCAATTCCTAAGCAAGACAATCAATTTTTAGATACCCAAAATAGAGTTTGTGTTTACCAATAAAAAATAATAATTTTTGAATTGAAATTGTGACAAGTGAAAGATTTAATGACGAAAGAATATTAAAATCTCTGTTCATACGGAATCAAAAACGTGATGGCATGACATTCAAGTATATTCAGGTATAGGTACCTACTGAAGTAACTATCAATGATAGTCAGTAAATTAGTAGTTGGCCAAGATTTATCCATTACAGGATCAAGATGGTCATTTTAGGAGTTTATTGAGCAGCAAGATGACGAGTTTTACCGGATAAGATATAGATGTAAGACTATAGATGTAAGACTATAGAATCACCATCCTTAATCCCTATTCCTATTGAAAGTGGTTTCTATATTCTAGTTGTAAACAAGTTTTTCATGTACAAATTAAAGTTATAATGCTTTTCTGATTAGCCATGTTATGTTTGTTTTATCAGCCGCATCTACACTATACCGAAATCCTCATAAAAAAAAAGTTTAAATTCCTTTTTAGTCATAACTACTAATATTCTACACTTTAAAAAGAATCGTTAAAAATAAAATGATAAATTAGAATAAATTACGTTGAAAATAGAGGTAAGAAAATTGATTTAAGTATTATATTTTTTGTATATGTATTAACATTTCAATTTATGGTTTGAACTTTATGTACTTATGCATTTGTTATTTTTTTAATTATCTTAATAGTGCCTATAGGTACTTATTAAAAGTTCTGCTTAGAACTAGATGAGCGTTGTGTGAATATGTGAGGAATATTATACCTATAGTTATTACTATAAAAAGTACTGTTATGTAATAAAATATAATTGTTGTTGGTTTTGTTAATTGTAGGTCGGCGTGGTTTGATGTATTTAACTTTTTATGTTCCGTTATGGATTTTGATAGAACGATGTTATTAAAGTATACCTATACCGGCAGATAGAGAAATATAAAATCAGCTTCATTTCCATAGATTAGCAATCCCTTTAGACAACATGGAATTAGTAAGCCTGTTCCAGCGATTCTTGTCTGGAATCTGGTCCCCCCCCAGATACTAATAAACCTTACTACTACATGCGGGACTCTATAGTTGGCGGTTGAGGGTTGGACTTGTGGGAGTATAAAAAAATATTTTGGAGGCGGCCGTGATGTTCACCACACACCACTCCAAATGTTCCCATATGGCGAAAAGCGGGTTGCATAGTCCCGTTTTGTACAGATTCTCAATACAATATTGCGTTCCATAATGTTTTTATATAAGACTAGCTAACCCGTGCCCACTTCGTTGGGCGGCGATAAAACGCGTCTCTTTTTTAAACATATTTCATTACTGCTCCGCTCCTATTAGTCTTAGCGTGATACTATATAACCTATGACACTCCCCGATAAATGGACTATTCAACACAGAAATAATTTTTAAAATCAGTTCAGTAGATCCAGAGATTACCCCCTACAACGTCACAAACACACAAACTTTACCTTTTTATAATATTAGTATAGATGTTAAAGTTAAGAATAGTTCCAATTTTGGAACCTATCGGGCACAGCATAGTGAGAAAGGAGGCGCTATGTGATCCCTGCCTATCCCTCATTGGTAAAAGGCATGAGATTATGTAGGCTCCTGCCATAACTAAAGGAAGCTATTCCTCGCATAGAGTCATTAACAAACTCGTAAACCATTATGTTCTAAAATATAATATTTTCTCATACTAATATTTGCACTGATCTCTATCTAAACATTAAATGTTATTATCATTGACCGACATTTGTGTAGATTTAACGTTATTCATGCATAATATAGATTAACATCATAACAGCCTTTTAATATCTCGCTGCGGATAGGCCTTTCTCAAAACTCAAACTCAAATATTTATTGCTCTCCATATGTTAACAAAGGTGGTAATAATACAAACACAGATCAAATATGGACCCTGTCGGGCACGGCAAAGTACAATAAGGTAAGAGAAAGAAGAAAGAAAGAGGGAAGCTAGGAGTCGATAGCGAAGTCTGGGACTACTAAGTAATATTGCTCTGACCAGATTAATTCGCATAGGGCTTAATGACGAAATTTTCTCCATTTTGGATAACCTTATTTTGATACACCCTATTAAATGACCTATGACACCCTATTTAGATATCACCATTATCATCATATCAGCCAATCGATGTCCACTACTGGACATATTATGCCTCCTCCAAATACATACACCTTGCGCGCTCATGTGGCCCCCTCATCATCAGAATCTGTAGTTTTCATAAGTTAATAATGAATTAAAATAGGTAACAGACTAGGAACAGTATAGTTGGTTATCTATAAAGGCCACAGCAGGCCTACGTGTGTTATGGGTGACAATGCATTACTTCCTGATCCACCTACATTGATACCTACACTCATTGACAGTACAAGCTACTGTGAGCTAATTTCGCCTACGAAATTTGTATACCTACTTGAAGTAATATGGGAAATTTGTATACCTACTTGAAGTAATATGGGTAATTTGCTTAAAATATCAAACTGTCTATTACTCACTGTCCTTCTCCACTTGACACAAGCTTAACCATATGGATAATATATTTTATGTAAGCCTATAACTGAAAGAACTTCAGGCAGCACTCATTTTGATGACCTCTGTGGCGTAGTGGTTATATAACATGACTGTTACGCAGAGGTCTCGGGTTCGATTCCCGCTCAATGCAAATATTTGTGTGCATGAACATGTTTGTTTGCATTTTTGCATTGGTCTGGGTGTTTCTATGTATAATATATATGTAAGTATTTAAAAAAAAGTATTTATGTATGTTTATCCGTTGTCTAGTATCCATAGTACAGCTTAGTTTGGGACAAGATGGCGTTGTGTGAATGTGTGAGGAATAATAATAATAATAAAATTTCTTGTTCTCTCTGCTACCGTGACAGGCATGTACTCAAAACCACACATTTTAAGGACAAGATAGGCCCTCAAAAGTTTATAACATGGATATTTTTTTTATATAAATTATTAAGTAAAGCACACATACAAATCCGTGACATTTGTAGTGCGATTAAAAAAAATATAGGCAAATTACCGCCTACATAAATTGTATTCAATGAACAAATATAGATTTTTACTCAACTACCCAAATATTTACACAGACTCTCAAACTAATTGACAAATTTATATAAAACTTACGCCCTTGCTCAATGCTTTTGACAGTACACACAATTTTAAATCTCTATCCGATCAATAAAAGTTAAAATTGGTTAATTAAACTATAAAAAATTGTAAGGCATAATGTAATTAAACAATCAATAACTTAATGAAATATAATAAAAATTCCAATACAATTACAGACCGACAGTTATAAGTAATTTTTTACCCGACTGCGCTAAAAGAAAGGTTATGTTTTTCGAGAGAATGTAATGTATTATTTTTTAAAGTTTTATTTTGAGAGGTATTGTTAGATTCGTATTTACTATGAGAATGACACTGGGTATAACAAAATAACAAATATCCCATAATCATTTTAGTTTTAATTCGATTATTATTTCGGAGTACAGTTTTTTTTTGGTTTTACTTGTTATTTATTATTTTATATCATCATCATCATCATAATTAGCCAATTGACGTCCACTGCTGGTCATAGACCTCCTTCAATATTGCCACCTTGTGCGGTCCTGTTATAAATTAAATAAAATTGAAAAAAAAATCTTTATTTCAGGCAAAGCCGTGATGAAAAAGTGTTAGTAACAATTATCTTAAGTACTAGTGTTAGTAACATTTTTTTAAAAATTAGTTTGTCTATAGTTTTATCCAATGACGTAGCAATGGAGACTCGCATCTATCAACAAATATACCCAGGATACTGGAAGTTACATGTGGTATACATATAATTTCCATTATCCTGAGTCAGTATGTGTGTAAAATGTGATAGTGTTTGTCTGTATGAAGAGTTTTGGTTACGTAATGTATGTGACTGCCGATGAGTTCTTTGTCTTTTAATACCTTGATTGTTAAAGGCAAAGTGACGCCAAAATGAAATCATTGTGCGTGATATTCTTACTATGACTCTATATGTTTAATAAACAAATAATAATTTTCATCTCACAATTAACACAAAACCATTTTGTTTTCGTAAATTAAGTTTTTTTTTGTAAATACACACATGTTATAATAGCAAATATCCAGACCAAATCAAACAGACATTCATTCATACCACACAAACGTTTGACTTATGTAAGGATCGAAGCAGCGACCACTGAATATCAATCATGTGTTACAAAGCCACTATAGCACAGAGTTTGTCAAACTAATAATAAGACAACGCAGTTAAAAATACCTATCGTATTGGAGGTTAGCATTATACGAGTATGAGTGGGTTTCGTTCCGCATCGAGGAACCCATGTCACCATCTGCCAGTAACACACCTGCATACAAGGGTGGCTACCATTATTTTCGGGTATGCTAACAAACTTGACGACCGTTAGAGTTATTCGAACATAACTGAATGACGACCTCGGTGGCGCAGTCGGTATATTACATGGCTGCTACGCAGAGGTCTCGGGTTCGATTCCCGGTCAATGAAAATCTTTGTGTGCATGAACATGATTGTTTGCATTGGTCTGAGTGTTTTCTATGTATAATATGTATGTATTTACAAAAAAATATATTTAAGTATGTTTATATCCGTACCCATAGTACAAGCTTTGCTTAGTTTGGGACTAGGTGGCGATGTGTGAATGTGTGAGGATTATTTATTTATTTAGCTAATACAGATCTGGAATAAAGGTAACAAGTATAAAGTGACACTACTACCTACTTCGTTGCTACCATTTTGCTGGTTTGATTACATGAAGGATTTTTGAAACCTACCATAAAGCATAATGGCAATATATGCTAATATTCATCATAATGTCCCATTGCAGGGACGGGCCTCCTCCCGGGACGGAGGGATACTTGGCCTACTAATACCACGCTGGCCAGACGGATTGGTATAGGGTTCAATTTAAAGTTTTCCTTCTTTTCATTTCGTAAAGATAATATTTACGGATACTCCTTTAGTCGGTTTTTACGACAACCATGGGATGAGATGGGGTGGTGACATATTGTATTCTTACTCCGTGACCACACGGACAAACAATTAAACCCATTGGTATAGACCAATGCATGTGACAGCGTGGCGCTAGTAGGCCACGTTTCCGTCCATGCCGATAACCCGTCCCTGCAGTAGGTCTTTTAAGGGCCGTGTCATGTAATAAGCATAAAAGTAAGTAAATAAATACAGTGAAGTATGTTAAGGCAACTTAACATCGATGATCTCATGTCCGCTTATGTAACACTTTCGCTCTGTAACAGGTTTGACTCCAATTTCTGACAAGTTTTGCAAAATTACGAAATTTAAGCAAGTTAACAGTCGTCTTTTTTAATACCAGTAGGCGTTTGTGGTTTGGTTTGAATGTATTGACACAGGGAATCCTAGTGTGGAGACCAGAGATGTATCTTAGTTATATCTGTTTTTTGAACAATAAAGATCAATTAAATCAATCAATCAATCAACTAGCCTATTGCAGTCCTACTGCTGGACATAGGAAAAATAATAATACAATAAAAATAGTGTAATATTATTTTTTAATGATTTTATTTTTATGGAATGGTACAGTCATGGTATATTTTTGATTACCACGTTGTTTAAATGAGTGTGATACTGAATATGTGGTTTATTTTTCAAAAACAACACAAAGTGTAATCTTTAAATGCGGATAACATGAAATTAAGCCTATACCAACTCTTCTGGCCATTGTATTTAGTATTTTTTAATGAATTCACCGTGTGGTGACGGAGTAAGAATACAATATGTCACCACCCCATCTCATCCCATGGTAAAAAACGACTAAGGGACTGTCCGTGAATAAATTATCTTTACAAAAATAAAAAGAAGGAAAACTTTAAATTAAACAATATACCAATACGTCTGGCCAGCGTGGTATTAGCAGGCCAAGTACCCCGCCGTCCCTGCAGTGGGACATTAATGTGGGCTGTTATGATGAATGAATTCACTAGTAAATGAACCCTGTGCCGCGGGGATTCTAACAGACATTAAATTGGACATTACCAAGAAGATCCAGCCTTAAGATAATTATCAAATCTTGCACGGGATTTAAAACCACGACCACATGTATGGCAGCCACACGTACAACCATTGTGCAACCGAGCCTTAATTGTAGTACTAATTAAGCTCTTACAAATTCCCTACACTGTGCTAGTTTAAACCACTTCCTAATCCTTCCCTATTAAGACATAAAAAAAGCAAATCTAAGTCTAACGAGGCGTGATGAAATGTCAAAGCCATACCACGCCATCTAAAAGGCCTTGGTGTCCATATGTGGCGGTAGTTATTTCATACCATACCAAATAGACTAACACAACAGACACCATCGTTTATCTAGCCGGTATGTAATCGGTTGGAATTCTTTAATGGACAATTCTTTCTTTTCCGGGAAAGAAAAGTTGTGAAAGAAAGATGAGTGACCCATCTAAATTGAGGCCGTTTTCATGATCAATTTTTACTTTCGAATTAACATGATTTATATTAGATCTAATAAGATAATTAATTTCTTTATGAAATATTTGTAAGTACGGTGACGTAGGTACTTGTATCTTTTTTATTGCTGTAAGTTGGCAGACTTGCAAAGCGACCCATCTATACTAATATCATAAAGAGGTAAAGTTTGTGTGCTTGTGTGTTTGTTTGTTTTAACGTTGTAGGTTATCTCTGGATCTAATGAACCGATTTTAAAAATTCTTTCTGTGTTGAATAGTCCATTTATCGGGGATTGTCCTAGGCTATATAATATCACGCTATGACTAATAGGAGTGGAGCAGTAATGAAATATGTTTTAAAAACGGACACGTTTTTTTCGCAGCCCAACGAAGTGGGCTCGGTTCAGCTGGTATCTGATAAAGTGGTAACAGCAATTTGTAGAGCTTTGCTAAGCCGCTGCCTGCCTAGGACACAGGCTGTTATTTTTTATTGGAAATGGTTTAAGCGAAACCAGCAGTGGTAATGATGGTAAGGAGTATAGTAGGTAATGAGAAAGGATTTTTTTGCTATCACCCTTGAGGAGTAGGTCTGTCAGCATAATAATAAATACGAAATGTAACAACCACGCTTGGTACTGCGGCTGGCGTAAAATTCGACTAAGGTTGTTACGACAAGCAAATAATTCCTCGAATTACGACTGTATCTTAGGACAATATTACTGAACCTCACAAATCTAATTATTAATGTACTATAATGTGACTAGAGATGCTCAGTGCTATTTTTTGTTTTTGTAAAAATTATTATAATTGGTGTAACTGTACACAATATTAAGTTTATATTTATAGATAATGTAAGTAAACCAAAATGTACTATATTTGTAAACCTTTGTTTTCACAATAAACTTATAATATTACTTACTGAACCAATTTTGAGAGATTCTGAATGACATTTCAATGGGACCACTTTTGTTGTAACAACTATTTTGTAACAAAGATCTTTTTTCAAACTGGTCATGTTTTCACCGACTTCTGAGGTAACAAACATAAAACAACACGACTGAATTGAGAATCTCTATCTCTTTTTCAGAATCAGCACAAATTAAGGAAATTATCCGTGAGGTGACAGAGTAAGAATACAATATGTCACCACCCCATCTCATTCCGTGGGTGTCGTAAAAACCGACTAAGGGAATAACCGTCACTACTATCTTTACGAAATAAAAAGAAGGAAAACTTGAAATTAAACCCTATACCAATTCGTCTGGGCAGCGTGGTATTAGTAGGCCAAGTATCCCTCCGTCACGGGAGGAGGCCCGTCCCTGCAGTGGGACATTAATGGGCTGTTATTATGAAGGAAATGTCGAATCAAAGCAAAAAAGCTTAGAGCATTCCGTTTAACCAACTTGACTGTTTATGGTCATGTTCCTTTCAACCCTGAAGGAGTTTCATTGATTAGTTGGAATATTGAAACAGCTGGTATCTACCGTCAAAGACCACTGTAGAGTATTGCTTAGCACAGCATTTAACTAGGGTATCTAGAGGGGCTACCTGATAGTCTTTTACTACGAAACAGGTACTATACTCCTTCAATGCTACTCAATATCAGAAGGTCATATGTAACACACGTGGGATGATGAAAAACATATCTTAAAACATCTCAATAATGATGTATACAGACCATGACCTGAATCTTAACTCATCACTTCATATGCAAAACATCAAAAATAATGTAACCGATATATTAAAATCTTAAGTACTGATAATTTATGATCTAAAATCATAAATAACCAACAAATACTCCTACATAAAAGTTATTATAGCAAAACACATTTTACAAGATACATAAAATATTGATTATGTAGTCGCGTTTAGATTGAGACGCGAACAATTATCTCGATTATCGAAACTTTAACGTTTCAACCTTAATTTAATTCGAGAACTCGCTAAATAATTAACAGAATCGATAATTATCTATCGACTTACCTTGATATTCCTTTTATTTTGACAGCTGGTCAACAAAGACAACAATAGTACACTTGTTTATGCGAAGTTATAAACTTAAGTTATTTAAGCCAATAACTTAATAATACATAAACTTGACAGCACTAAACACAGATAAAACAAGTTATTTTTCTTAAATATTTCGTATTACGAACACAACAGAACACTTTTTCGGAATTGTCGTTATTTTTTTAAAAGTCGAAAGTTGTCGGTTAGCGGCCTGCGCACGCGTCGTGGTCGCGCACAATACTGAGCTAAAGACGCCATTTTCTCAGCGAATAGTGGGAGAAGGCACCGAAATAGGAAATAAAATGGAAAAGAAGGCTGTGCGGCTAGTTTGGCGTGCGCTACTCATTACAGAAAAAAAGGTTAGCCGCATTTAAACTTTTTTTGTTGTGGCTGGTTAAAATTAAAATGCAGATTTAATGACATTAAGTTCGTTGCGTATCTGTAACTCTATCTTGACTTTCTACTGATGACTTATCAAGCTTCATTTTTATTTTATTTATATTTTTGTATTAGTAATAGAAATCAGACTAACTTTTGTATTTTCAGTTTTTATTAGGGACCGGGCATTTTTCTTTTTTTATACTTTTAATCTCTCCACCTTGACGTTGGCAGAATCATCAGGAAAAGATGGGGGCCATTGTATTAAAAAACAGAACAGAACTCTACCATGAAAGTAATGCTTGTGGTTATTTTGTGCTTAATGGATTGTCTGATATGAGTTATTAACAACGATTCATCCTACTTAATATAATACATGTATATAGTCATCATCATAACAGTCCATTAATGTCCCACTGCAAGGACGGGCCTCCTCCTGTGACGGAGGGGTACTTGGCCTACTAATACCATGCTGGCAAGACGGATTGGTGTAGGGTTTAATTTCAAGTTTTCCTTCTTTTTATTTAGTAAAGATCATGTTTACGGATAGCCCCTTAGTCGGTTTTTACGACACCCATGGGTGATAATAACAATAAGATAGGGTGGTGACATATTGTATTCTTATTCCGTCACCACACGGAGAATCATATCATTACTATTTATGAAATATTATTTACTAAGAGAATGTTTTTTTTATAATAAACTAAACTTTCATTTAACATTGTAAACAATAGGAAAATAGTGCAGTCAAAGTCAAAGTATAAATTGATGTTCAGTATTTATTCGACTGTTATAATAACTACTCTACTCCTTCACACACGACAGACACTATCTTATGAAAGGTTGAGATGTTTTGTAATATTGTGTGTTTATTACCAAAATAAATAAAAAAAATAACTCACACTGAAATATTAATTGCTTTCCATATTATGTTTACAAGCTGGTAACAATACATACATAGATCAAATATGGACCCTAAAACTTAAAAACAAACTAAATCTTTTGTTATTGACGGTAGGTACCAAAGTTAGTACTAATAATATTAGATGGTGCTCTATGTATTTCAGATTATATGGACGTGTCCAAGCTTCAGGTTTATTGGGTAAAACACCTGTTAGAGCTATTGATAGGTTATAGAATCAAATAATATTTCAGTAAATTTTTGAACTTTTGTGTTTTTATTGACTTTAATATACTTACTACTATTAAAACATACTTTAAAATAAGAATTTAAAGAGTTGTATTTAAATTAAAATATAAGGAGAGTTGCTAAAAAGATAGCTTTGATACTACAAGTAGGCACTAGCAATAAATAAATCTATATTCCCAATTTCAACTATGAAATGTGTTTAAGTATTTGAAATTTGAAACTAAAGCTTATTAACCAATAGCGCCTGTACATAAACAGTCAGAAGCCGAAGAAACACAAATGCTATAAGATTTGTTACAGGCGTTCGTTCACACATAAACCTTGTATCCTTTTAACTTACAGCCTAATAATAAGACACATTTATTAATTAAAAACTTAATTATGATGTTTTGTTGTGTGTCAAAATATAAATAAAAACTAAAATTAATTCAATTTAAATGTTCCTAGTCTTATTTGCAATATCATAAATTCAGTATAAGCATTTTACTAACTTGTTTGGGCTACACAACGTTTCGTCTTTTCAAGCTTTTTTCTCACTTTTTATTTTTTAATCTTTATGTAAAAAGTAGCAAAATTATTGCTACTATTTTACATAAAAATTAAAAAAACCTCTGATTCTAGTTAACATTCGCATACAGAAAAGGCTTTTAACCCTCTGGTCATTAATTAAAAAGGAAATTTAACCAGTTGACTCCGACACAATACACAACGTTTTCATAAAACCGTTGATGGAATCGTTTTCAGCATACCTACAGGTAGTCATTACCTTATATGTCATCATCATAACAGCTCATTAATGTCCCACTGCTGGGACGGGCCTCCTTCCGTAACGGAGGGATACTTTGCCTACTAATACCACGCTGCGCTGGCCAGACGGATTGGTATAGGGTTAAATTTCAAGTTTTCCTTCTTTTTATTTCGTAAAGATAACATTGACGGATAGTCCCTTAGTCGGTTTTTACGACACCCATGGGCTGAGATGGAGTGGTGACATAATTGTATTCTTACTCCATCACCACACGGAAAACCCAATAACCTCATGTACTCGTAAATTAAGATTGTTGTATGTTAAACATTTTTGTGATAACATAGGTATTAGATAAAACATGTTAGGTGTCCTAGATAACTACGACTGATGCAGTTGCATTTAACAATGGTTAAAGTAATGTTGTGGAATATAATACTCCTATTTGTTTTCAAAAGTTTTTATTTGGTTTTTGCACAAGAATTTAATTTAGATAAATGTAAGTTTTTTTATTATTTTATTTGGAGAGAATGGTAAAGCAAAAGTTTGAAAGACTTCTTGTGAAATAGTAACAAATCTAGAGTTTTTGGCAAAATAACATCGAAAAGCTTTTTATTTCTTTGTATTCGAATCCAAGCCGATTTTTTTGAACAACCGCTGCAGATCCCTGATTGACCGGCTGTTTAATATAGTGCCTCTCTATACAATTGGCCTTAGCAAAAATTAAGAGGCATTGATTATCTATTTCCTATACGAGAAATGTTTTGATAAGCTGCTGTAACCAACTTGATAAGTTTCCCTTTGTGGTCGCTGTAATAATCCCGTTCAACCAGAGTGACATAAATACATAGAAATGAGATGTTACAAATTAATAAGGTTTTTAGTGACGGAGTAAGAATACATGGCTTGGACAACTTATGTTATCCGATGGGTCTCGTAAAAGCGGACTAAGAGAAAAACCCAATATCCCTACTAAATAATATAAATATAAATAAATATATAAATATTCTTCACACTTACACACAACGCCATCTAGTCCTAAACTAAGCAGAGCTTGTACTATGTATACTAGACAACGGATAAACATACTTACTTAAATGCTTACTTTTTTTTGGAAAACACCCAGACCAATGCAAACAATTATGTTCATGCACACAAAGATTTGCATTGAACGAGAATCGAACCCGAGACCTCTGCGTAGCAATCATCTTATATAACCACTGCGCCACAGAGGTCGTCAAATCAATCAATGAAGGGATATCATTTAGATACGGTTACGGGATTAATCCTCTTATTAGTAGATCAAACTTTGCTGCGTCTAGCGTGACACGCTAGACGCAGCAAAGTTGGGATGGGTGGGATTAATCAGCAATGATAATGACCCGCATAAATATTTGGCATATTTTAAATATTAACAAATTAATCCTTATGTTAATGTTGTTACAGACACAATTCCTCTAGCAACACATTTAGTTGATGATAGTCACCATGTATGTGTGTAGTTTTTTAAATGTAAATGCAGTTATCTAAATTATAGTTTTTTTTTTTTTTTTTTAAATAACACAAATGGCTTGTCCGTCAATAGTGGCGCTTACGGTTTACGCCTTCTACTGACGTCTACTGAATTCTTTTAATTTTTAATTCTGTTTTAATTGGGTCTTTTTATTGAGCAAAATATTTGATATTCTTTGAATAACTCTGGTTTTTTTATGTATTATACTGTTCATAGAGCAATTAATGTATGTGTTTTTTTTTTCCATTGTTATTTATTTACATTAGGTATTATTAGAAATAAAAGTATTATAATATTATATTAATAGTAATAATAGGTAAGTTTATACTATTATGGTTCTTAAAGCTAGTTTCTTTATACTAGAAGAAGTTAAATAATTTACAATAAAGAAAGGCTTTTACTTACAAAGTAGCTTAAGATTAGTTTTTTTTTTTTTTTTTTTTAATATATATTTTTTTTTATAGAAAAGGTTCTATTATGTACAGAATATACAGTATACTTTAACTTTTGTTAAAGTAATGAATTGTTTTATATACATACGGAATTTTTCCTGTTTTCTTCTTATACATAATCGTTATGTTCCATTAAAATGTTTTAGTTCTTTTACTATATAATTCAAGTGCATTGTAAATGTTTTAATGATTTCTTCCTTCTTTATAATATCCATTATCATATGAGGATCGTACGGATCGATGTTATGATGATAACAACTATTAAAAAATCCTATTCGGGTCCGTTCAAACCGTGGGCAGTTAAAAAGTAAATGTTTAAATGTTTGAGAATCTGAGTTGTTACATGGGCATAAGTCATTATCTGTTATTTTGAAACGAAATAGGTAGGATTTATGGAAGGCATGGTTAGTGAGTAGTTGAGTGATAGAAAAGGTGGGTTTTGCAATGGAGACAAATTCGGAGAGATCGTTATAAGTGGGGAGAAGTTGTTTGGTGTGTACTGATCCTGGGGAGTTATTATAAAAGTTCTGAGAGGAAGAGATTAGTTGTTTCTTGTTAGCAAGCTTAATATAGGAGATAGGAGTGTGGTTATAATCTGGCTGTTTGTGTTGTGAGGCTGCAGCTTTAGCAGCTATATCTGCCATCTCGTTCCCTGGTATGCCACAGTGAGCCCTTACCCACGCGAATTGTACTTGTATGTTTTTGGACTTGACTGTATGTAGACAATGGAATATGCTGACTGCAAATTTGTTATGCGAATAGGGATTGGAAAGTTCAAGAAGGGCAGATTGACTGTCAGAGAAGATGGTTATGGATTGAATGTTATTTTGATGTATTATCCATTGACAAACTTTGTCAATGGCGAGCATTTCCGCTTGAAATACAGAGCAAGAGGAGTGAAGCTTGAATTTTTTAGTGATGCAGTTGCCATAAGGGTCCATGGATACAAAAGCTGCGCCGACTACTTCATCATGGCGACTGCCATCAGTGAAGACACGCCAGGTGTTATAATTAATACGCTCTTCGTATTCCTGGATGGTGTCTATTTTATCAAATGAGATTGGTTGCCGGAGGGAAGGGTGGAGCAATGACGACGGAGGGGCAGGTTTTTCAAGAGTAGTATCTGTAGGTAGAATGGAGGAAGAGCTGCTAAGTTTAGTGAGTTCTATTTCAGAGACATATTTAATTTTATCTGGAAGGGGAATTAATTGGGCTATGGATATGGATGTCACGGTGCTGTTGGTTCGGAAACCATGTATGACTTTGATAGCAAAGAGTCGTTGGAGAGACAGGAGTTTTTTATTTATGAATTTGTATTTTAGGGCGCCAGACCAAACACTAGCTGCATATGTAATGATGGGGGTAATGACTTGTTCGTAGATTATTCTAATATTATCCGAATGTATGCCCCAAGTGGGTCTAGTAAAAAGGAGAAGTTTGTATTTTTTTGGCTTTTTCAATTGTGTGTATTGTGTGCTGTGTGAATTTGAGTTTATTGTCTATAGTAACGCCTAAGTACCTGAACTGGGTCACAAACTGCAGTTTGATATTATCCATGGTGATATTTAGTTTGGTGGATTTGTTGGTGAAACCAATTAGCATCGTTTTTTCAGGTCCAAATTGTAATTTGACGCTGTCTCCCCATTTGCTGATTCTGTCCAGGACGGTGTTGGTAGTGTGTTCTAGTGAAGATAGAGAAGGAGAGTGAACGATGAGGAGTATGTCATCAGCATAGGCTTGTATATGACATTGTTCAGGTAGGTTCATTTCAAGGAGCTCATCTAGGATAAGATTCCACATGGTGGGTCCACAGACAGAGCCTTGGATATACCCGCGTGTCATGTTTTTGGTGATATTAGAGTCAGAGAAATTAAGCTCAAGAGTTCTGTCCGTGAGGTAGTTGATAAGGAGGTGGTATATATTACTGGGACAGTTGTAATATCGCAGTCTGTGGAGGATAGCCGGCCACCAAGCGTTATCGAAGGCAGCTTTAATGTCTAGTGAGATGGTAATGACGTGTTCACCAATGGCTTTTTTTGCTCGAATGAGTTTGATGGCGGTGTGGATGGCTTGCGATGTGGAGGTATGCTGTTTGAATCCAAATTGTCTGTTGTTGTTGAGATTATTGGTGTTTAAGTGATAGTTCAGTCGATCGATAATCAGTCTTTCGAACAGCTTACCAAACACGTTGATTAGTCCGATTGGACGGAAGGAGGAGAGGAGGGAGTAATTATCTTTGCCGGGTTTAGGTATAATTTTAATAAGGGCGTGTTTCCATGATGAAGGGAAATATGAGAGTTCAAAGCATCTATTGTATATACTAGTTAAAAAATCAGGGAATTGTAAGGCAAATTTAAGACAAATGTCAGAGGTAAGGTGATCGGTACCTGGTGCCTTTTTATGGCTCATGTGTTTAATACCGTTGAGGATTTCTGTATAGGTGAAGGGAGGTTCCTGGGGGGTGTTGATGTGTGTATGAATTTGAGATCTGACGTGTTGTTGTGAAGGTGTGGAGTCGGGAGTGTCAGAGGGAAAGAAATTGTTAAGGAGAGCCTGAGCAGTCTCTGTAGTGTTAGTAGTGTAAGTACCGTTGTTAAGTAAAAGAGTTGCAGGGGGTTGTGTTAGTGGTTTAGTTTTTATAATTCTGTTAGTTACTGACCAGACGTCCTCTTTAACTTGTCTTGTACAGAAGTTTTTGAAGTGTGTAGTAGAGGCAGAGCGGTATGCCTGCGAGTACTCTTTTCTGGCGATGTCTCTTTCATTGATTACTTCGTTAAGCGGGAGTCTTCTGCGGACGTATCTGGATAATTTGTGGTGTGTCTGAAGGACTTTCTGTTTTAATTTTTGTAGGTTCTCATCCCAGAAGGGAGGTTTTCTTGGTGTGCCTCTGTATCTAGGTAAGACCTTGTCGCAGGCATACTGTATTGCTTTGGTAAAGTTATCAATGAGAAGGTCTATCTGTTGTGTGTTATGACTGTTAATGTTCTCAGGGGAAGGTAGTCTTTCTTTGATTTCATTGGTGAATTCGTCTGTGATTCTGTCCCAATTTAAAAATGTAGTATTATATTTAAATGTAGTTAATTTTTTAGGTTTTGTGAATTTAATATTGTTTGATGAGATATGAAAGGTAATGGAATGATGATCTGAGCTAGGGATGATGGTAGGGTCAACTTTCCAGTTATTGATGTGTAAATATGAGCTGCGGTTACTGATTAGTGTCATGTCTATTATTGATTCTCGTGGTTGTTGATGTGTGATTGTGTGAAATGTGGGTGTGTTGCCAGTATTACAAATGACTAAATCGTTACTGGTAATGAAATCAACGACGAGGTCGCCCCTAGAGTTGTTTCTAACAGAGCCCCACAGGGTGTGCCAGCCGTTGAAGTCACCGCCAATAACAAAAGTGGAGTTACGGTTCTGGTTAATAAAAATATCAAGTGCGTCGAGTGTATTATATCTATCATTGCGGGGTTCTATATAAACAGATATGAGATATATGTATTGGTTACTTAATTCGTCTTTGCATTGTACTATACATAAGTTAGGCGTTGAGTGGTTGGTAATACCAAGAGATGAAGAGTGTTTTTTACAGATGGCGATAGCAGCACGGGTGGGGCGGGTATTGTCGAGGGAAGGAAACTGGTATAGGGTGTATTCAGGGTTATCAAGCAACATGGTTAATGTTGCTTGTATATGGCTCAGTTATGAATGCAAAATTGGGTTTGCTGTCATGTAGGTATCTGGCTAGTTCATGAAGAGCATTTCTGCTGCGTCCGAGGTTGATTTGAATGGAAGTGGAGTGAGTAATGTAGGGTGAGTGAGGAGAATTGTTGTTATGTTGATGTGTGAGTGTGTTATGATCCATAATCAACTCTTAATCGGGTGCGATCGACCATATAAAGTTTCCTCGGACACGAGTCGGAGGTTGCGCTGTGCTTAGCTTCCTCCCTTTTCTCACTACTCTTCTCCGCCTGGTTGTTACAGTTAAAGCACTTTGCTTTGGACTCGTCCTGTTTTACGGGGCAGTCCTTGTATTCATGTGTAGAATCAGAGCAGTGAGAGCAGTGAGTTTCGTCACTTTTACAAAATTTCCTAGTATGGCCAAACCTGAGACATTTGAAGCATTGTAATAAGGGGGTGAACTCTTCTATATGTACTCTCTGATGGTCAATGTTAACTTTATGTAGGCTAATAATGGTGCGCCATATATGGGGTTCAGTCATAAATACAGCGTTGTACAAATTAGGGTTTCTGTTAGGGCGTTTAAATTTAAAAATTAGGTCATTTGAGTTTTTAATTGCATTTGAAATTAATTCGTTTTGGTTTATTAAAATATTTTGAAGTTCTTCAGGTGTAATGTGAGAGTTTACTCCCTTGAAAATAATCATGGGTTTTAGTTTTTTGGAGACTTCAGCAGATATTTCCATGTTAGACTCACTTATTTTCTTCATAGTCGCCTCCAGTTGTTCGGTGTTGTCGAATTCGACCCGCAGCTTATTGTTTGAGACGAATTGGACACTTGCTGGAGTAAATTTTGTGTCCCTGAAGGAGATTGTCTTCCTCCAGGATGACAGCGTATCGGCAGATGACGAGCCCTCCTTCTTTGAAGATACGATGATGGACGGTTTAGAGGCCGGAGGCATGGTCGTGGTGGCGGCGGCGGCTGACCTGATAGCTTGAGCGTATGTGACGGACCGCTGCATCGGTTGATGTTGGCTTATGATGTCTTTCTTAAAGGACATCATCTCCTGCCTCACAGCCTCAATTATGTCTTTCTTCATGTCCTGACACGCGGTTGCGGAAGTGGAAGTGGTAGAATAAGAGGAAGAAGTCGGAGTGGGTCTCTCGATCAGTTTGGGTAATAGTCCAATTGCAGCCTTTATTTCTTCCGCGGCGGTAGCTATCAGCTTCTTGTTCTGAGATGTGACGCTTCGACCCTTGTACATAGTCTCAGATACAAATGAAGCCAGTCTCTCCACCACACTCTTTAGAGACTCCACATTGGATATCTCCTGAGTAGTGCAAGGGAGGGGCAATAGAGGGGTAGGGGGAGGGGCATCACTATCTATGTTCTGATCATCCATGATGTCCACTAGGATGAGTCATTCAGGGCAAAAGTGGTTCCCTTCGAAGAGACTAGACTACTGTAATATATTTTATTATTACTTTTATATAAAGTAATAATCAAATCACTGATGTTGCCTACAAAGCGGCCAAACTAAAGTGGGACTGGGCTGGCCACATTAGCCGCATGCCTGACCATCTATGGGCTAAAATTAGCACCGAGTGGTGCCCAGATTCTTCAAATCGGCGGCGCGGCATACCACGTAGAAGGTGGCGAGATGAGCTAGATAGGGCACAAAAACACTGGCCTTCATTGGCCAAGGACCGACAAATGTGAAAATCAATGGGAGAGGCCTTTGCCCAGCAGTAGGATGATAAGGGCTGAATCGAACGAACGAACGACGAACTTTTATATAAGAATGTGCATGGCCATGAACACATTTTCGTCGCTATAAGACTTGTGACGTCACAATATGGCGCAGGCTCATGTACATTTTTTTTTTGTTTATACGACCTCTTTGTCGTAGTGGTTATATAACATGACTGCTACGCAGAGATCTTGGGTTCGATTCCCTCTCAATGCAAGTCTTTGTGTGCATGAACATGATTGCTTGCATTGGTCTGGGTGTTTTATATGTATGTATTTACAAAAAAAAATGTATTTAAGAATGTTTATCCGTTGTCTAGTAAATACAAGCTGTAATACAAGCTCTGCTTAGTTTGGGACTAGATGGCGTTGTGTGAAAGAGTGAGGAATATATTATATATATATATATATATATATATCGACGCTTGAAAGGCAAAAATGACCAAGCGACATTTTGGGTAGTATTGAGTTATATATATCACTGGAATCGGAAAAAAAATCTGCATCGATTGATCCTACTCTCATCCCGCTAGGATGACTTTTTTTGTCGCTTAGTAATTTTAAAATAGTCACATTTTTACTGATTTCGGTGACTAACCGACAAAAATATAACCAATTTCTGAATAACTTTCAATTGGTAGGTATTGAATTTAAGTTTTTACACTTAGTAATGTCTGCTTTGACTCAAATCAACACGTTTACACATTTAGTAATTTTTACCTAATACTGTCTACGGAATGAATAATACTTAGGAAATTTTACCTGGATATTTTTTTTATTTATTCAATATTAAAGACTTTTTACCTTATCGTAATTATGTACTTATTTTCATTTAGTATTTTTTTCGTAAACGCAATGCACTTATAAATATTAAATAGTAGTATTTTCCTGCCTAAAATAAATATAATTTTGTCGTTTGGTTATTCTTTACCTGCCGTTTTTTTACTATTTTTGTCATTTGGTTAACAATTATAGTTATGAAATTTGTATTAAAACAAGTTTAGTCAGGTTGCATTTATTTTATATTGTCGTTTAGACGCGTTGTAACTAGTTTTTTTAGTGGCGGTTGGTCAGTAAAATATCGATTAGTGTTCATCGAACTGTTGTATGGATGACCCGCGTGCACTCGCGCTCTGCACTTAGTAGGAACCTAGTGCGTCACGAAGGCAGTCAGTCACCTAATTTGCTTGAGATGAGTACCTAATCGGTAAGTTTATTGATTACTAGTAGTGTATGACTTAATGTTTATTAACACGCATTTAATTATTATTGATTAAAATTTATTGTTTTAGTAACATAATGAATCGCAATAGCCGAGTACGAAACATAATCAATCAAGCAATGTCAAAAGCGGGTGTGGATAACACGGATTTAACTGTGGTAATGTATCTGTATAGTTAATCTATAATAATTATACAACTTTATTATTCTCTCAATAATTGTAACTGTTAGAATCTAATAAGATAAAATATTTATTTTAGGGTCCAAAACATGGAGAAAACACTGGTGCTTACAGAAATAGAAACCTGTCACAAGTGGAACATGTTCGCAGAAAACTTACATTTATTGTTATGACAATATTTTATGATTCCTAAAAAAGACTGATTTCAACATTTTTTTAAATAAATAATTATCTTTAATAATTACAATGCATTTTTATTTTAGTTAATTTTTACACTCTACTAATTAAACTCATACTTAATTAAATAAATTTATCTATAATAAATATGACTTGAAAGATCACGACAAGATCTTTGATTTTGTGTACTAAAACCTATATTCATTGTTACTTGATCAATAAAAACCTAAACGAACTGTATTTAATAATGTAATATAACTAAAATTGCCTGGCAGGAAAGTGTTTCTGTTTTCTGTTTATATAATTTTACCTAATCGTGAAACGTGCATTACTTCTGGATGTCTCGTTTTACTTTGAACACAATCTTAAAGTAATGGGATTTAGATAATTTTACTTATTTGTTTATGAAATTTCTTCGCCGGTTGGTAACTATTACCTGTTTGTGATTTTGACAAAATTTATTACTAACCGACACTATTTCATAAACTACTGAAAATTTTTATTTTTGTTAAATACCAATTCATGAAGTCTTTAAAGTACAACTCAAATTCGTTGGAATTATATCATTATGATTAATAGGCGATTTTTAACGATTTTTTTTGTGAAAAAAAAAACTTTAAACTGCTCTGGTATGAAGTTACCAATATGTCGCTTGGTAAATTTTTCCTTTCAAGCGTCGATATATATTCTTATTTGAAACGAGTAGTAATCGTTTATACTTCCCACAGTAGAAATGGACTCTCCTCTCCTGTATGAAAAGAAACTCGGCCTTTAAGATACCTTCCAAGCCATTAACCATACCATTAGCCATTAGCCATTTACCATTTGGATTGGATTGGATTGATTATTATTCAGGAAAGGAAAGACTCAGGTCGATACAAAGACAGCAATAATAAATGTACTTCTCTAATGTCAAAGAAAATTATAATTTTATTTATATTTTTCATCGATAGTTTATGGCTTATCAGATTGGTCTTAGATAAGGGGAACCTTGTATAGTTTTAGTACTAATTTAACAATACATGACGAATTGTGGGGAAATGCGATATGATTATTGTATACAGGTTGTTGGAAAACACAGCTTTTTTTCTTCAGAAGAAAATTTGCAAAGTGCAGTTATCGCGCCTCAGCTAATCTTAAGAAAAAGGTTTTTAGTCTTCTGTTTACCTTATTACGTCAGAAATAAATTCGGAACAGAACAAGAATTAAAAAAAAAACATTTAATTCATCTCCACAAATTACTAATACAGTAGGTATACATTATTAAATATTAATAAAGATGATAAGTTCGGCAATCTCATCCCATGGGTGTCGTAAAAACCGACTAAGGGACTAACTTGAAATTAACCTAAAACTTGAAATTAAACCCTGTACCAATCCGTCTCGCCAGCGTGGTATTAATAGGCCAAGTATTCCTCCGTCACGGGAGGAGGCCCGTCCCTGAAGTGGGACATTAATGGGCTTTTATGATGAATGTTTGTAAAAGTTTCCGGGATACATAGCAGGATTCGTAGTTAAGGAGTGTTGTCATTTTTAATATAAAAAGAAATAAACGTACCTATATAATTTTCTTAATAAAAACCAAGTCTAAGCCCAGAGAATGATGCATTATTTCATGCAATGTTGTTTCTTAGATTGTTACTTAAATGATTTTCACCCAGTAATTTTGTATTTTTTTTAAATAAAAACTCTACGCTAGAGAGTCGGTTAAAATTAAAAAAAACTAGTAAGTACCTAATTAATTATGTTATACCCCTTCCAGCGTAAGTTTAGCTTTTTGACAGTTCACGTACATGAAGTTTCGTGATACTTCCACTTATTTCTCGAACAAATAATATTGTATTTCATGGACGTACCCATGTTTTTTTCAGTTACCATGGTTACTTAGTGATGGACACTCATAACGATTACCACCATTATAAAACACATTACAAATAATCTGTAGAAATAAATTCTATGAATAAACTTGAACTCTTTATAATACGTTTATAAAATTTAATACGATATTTTAGATTAGCTATAACCTGCGAATGTTGCACGATAAATTATGTATTTTAAATAATACCTAAGCTAACTATAATTTTATCGTTTTAAGCTATAGGCTTATTCTCATAACATATATACAGAAAGAAACAATAATAAAATGACAATGTAAGTTGATGTAAGGATCCAAATGTGTAAAATAAAGTGATTTGAAAAATCGAAAAATCGCAATCAAATCATTACAATCGAATGGCATTACATTCGAGATACTGCTGAACGTCACTAACGTCAAGCTGTCAAATGTTGTTAAATATAGTGGAAAGGGTATAGTCATAGGCATTTTTCAAACAATAAAAAGTTACAACCAAATCAGTTATGTTATTTCAAAGTCACGGTCAAACATACATACAGAATTATAATTTTTATTAATATAATTAAATAGATATGCGACGAATGTACTGGAGGTCTTGCTATTTGACTGCTTCGTATGATTATTTGTCGGATTATACAGGCTGTTTAACACAAGGTCGCGAGTTCAAGGCCTGTGCAATTATTTATTTACTTTTTATTATGGTACAGTAATATGATTATGTGAAACCTGCATGTCAATTCTCGTTCTTTAAATCGTTAAAAATTCGGTTAAGTTTAACTTTAATTGTCAAATTGTCTTACCTATTGTATGGCAATTTGACAACTAAAGTTAGCTTAAACGAATTTTTAACGATTTTAAGGAACGAGAATTGACATGCTGGTGGCAATTGTTAGGAATAGACATACATACGGTTGGTGGATTTAAAATGATTATTTGCATTGATTCTTCGTTTTGGCAATTTTTTTCTTTTTCGTTTTATGTGCGAAACATTTTTATTAAAAAAGGAGCCCAAACAACCAGAAGTTCTGATAGTAAACAAAGCCCAAACTGTTCTTAAAAAACCTCAAGCGTTTAAGAGGTTTTTGTGTATATTGACAACTTCCGAAAAGAGACTGCCTGTCTTTTCATTTTTTACATTTATCGTGACACAAGTTTTAATTATTTAGGGTGTTTGTATTTTTGCATGATCATCATCATATCAGCCAAGAGTCCACTACTAGACATCAGCCCCTTAAACATTTCCTTATTTTTTTTTTTTTTTTTATAAACGAAAAACAACTTTAGTAGTTATTTTTCCTGCCAGTCGGAAAACCGGTCACGGGTTGGACTTCTGCACGAGCATGCTTTAAAAATTAGTCAAATCAAACAAAACTTATGTAGAATTAAAACCCCCACTTCCGGCATGACAGACACATTAACGTCATAAGACCTTATCCTTATATTATTGATACAATGTTTAACAAAACTCTGCTCCATTTTCGGTTCATCCTGTATTTTATTTACCTAACAGTAACTTAAAATATTTGTACTAAGTATAACTTAACTTAAGGCTTTATCTTTAAGTATTACAGTTGTGTACTAACAAACGAAGTAAAAGGACGTTTTGTTTTTTTTTCGCAAAGTATAAACAAAAATATGTTTTTGTTTTTCGCGTTTAGTTTATTATCTGTGGTTAATGTGAGAGGAATGATTAGTTCGAAGGCTTTGGAAGGTTATGCAGCAGGATATTTGCCTTATTGTAAGTTTCTATAAATTTGTTTAATTAATTTCTTTGCCGTGAGGTCACAGGTTTGAATCCCACGCATTTATTTTTGTTATCTTGCGTTTTTGTTTAATCTTGCATCAAAAGTCCCTGTGACACAGGATTTCGAATCCTGGGGGGTTCGAACTAATACAAAAAAAAATGTGAATTTGTACTATACTTATATCCATTTCTTCGTGTGGTGACGGAGTAAGAATACAATATGTCACCCCATCTCATACCATGGGTGTCGTAAAAACCGATTAAGGCACTATATGTCAATATTATCTTTACAAAATAAAAAGAAAGAAAACTTAAAATTAAACCCTTTACCAATCCGTCTGGCCAGCATGGTATTAGTAGGCCAAGTATCCCTCCGTCACGGTAGGAGGCCCGTCCCTGCAGTGGGACATCATCAGAGGGCTGTTATGATATGCCTTTCCTATTTAATTTTATGTATGTTATAAAATATAAATTATAATATTGTCGACACATAGTATTAAAGAAAATCTTTGGATGAGACCTATGTAATATAAATAAAGGTACATTATTTTACTTATTATAATACTTTACTCATTTTTAAACCCATGTTATTTTTTATAATTTCGCTTGTGTAATTACGAGCTAATTTATTTTATCTTTCTACTATTTACGAAAGTTAATGACATTATTTCCGCCATTGATTGTACCATTTGCCTGAACTATCTAATGCATAAAGTTTAATAAATAAAAATAATTTTATATTATTCTAGTTGTGCGTTGACTAGAAATTAGGAATGAGGGAGAGAAATGGTGGTATGGTGGTAGAGTATGGTGACAGGGTGGCGAACTCTAATACCAAAGTTTAATAACCCACCTAACTTGATAAATTTGGATGGGTTATTAACTATTAATTTTATCAATTTCCGTCAAACTACGTACAGGGTAAAAACGACTTGTTAAACAAAATACGAAATCTATGAAAATTTAATTTGAATTTAGAACATTAACATTAAGTATTATTTCAAGTTTCGTAGTTTCGAATGTCTGAGGAGAAATGGGAAAATATTAAAAATAATCTTTTATAGGGCCTGTGGTTCGGACATGTAAAAGACTGAGTTGGAAGATCCCATGTGGTAATCACATAGCCCTGGAACCTTCCCGTTGCTTGTCAATAGCTTCTGTAACCTTTCATTTAAAAATTAACTTTTTTACACCAATTAGGGATGATTCAAGCCATACCCGTTTCTCACCATGCATTCTGCGTTTTTCGATCTGCAGCCATTTTTTCTTTTCGCCCTATCTCGGCTAGAAATTAAATATTAATTTAACATGACAGATTAAAGTCACGTATTAACCTCGGTCTTTATTCCTTAATAATTAGTTAGATAAAGATTTATTTCAAAATCATGTTCCTTAGTTTTATTCTAAGGAAAAACTACTTATATTTATAAAAAACATCCTCAATGATTATTCTTATAATTTGTAGATATTATCTCTACGGAAATAGAGTTAATAACTGGAGATAAATCTGAAAATCACGTTCTACTGACTAGGGTAGTACCAACTAGAAAAATTCTTTCCGTCTTTGTTGGAGTCCGAGTGGGGTCCTTTGGAGTGAGGTCCGTTCCTGTACTGCAAACCCTAATACCCTGTTAAGATTTAAAATTAAATTATAATAAACTAGCTGACCCGTGCCCACTTCGTTGGACTGTGAAAATGTTATTAAGTGTCCCTTTTTTAAACATATTTTATTACTGCTCCACTCCTATAACACTCCACGATCAATTGACTATTTAATACAGAAAGAATTTTAAAAATCGGTTAAGTAGATCCAGAGATAAATAAGGGGTAATCTCTTGATCTACTAAACCGATTTTAAAAAAAAATTCTGTGTTGAATAGTCCATTTATCGAGGAGTGTCATATGCTAGATAGTATCACGCTATGACTTATAGGAGTGGAGCAGTAATGAAATATGATTAAAAAAGGGAAGCGATTTTTTCGCCGCCCAACGAAGTGGACACGGGTTAGCTAGTTCTTTATAAAAAGAAAAAGAAAAATCATCCCATCAGCACTACGTCAATAGTTAAAAATATTTATATTGAAAATAAAATAAACCTTCAAAATTTCAAAGGAATCAATTATCTTGAACCTTCAGTTATTATCAAATTACAAATATGAGGCACGTTTGTTTCCTTTGCCTGTTACCAAAGACAAATATTTTGTCAGCGACTCATCCTTTACATATTAACTTCTTTATGATTCAGAGATTACAGTTTACCTATAAAATGATTGTGCGAGGTCGCGGTTTCAAATCCCAGGCAAGATAAATATTATTCAGATCCTCAAATGTATTTTTTTTTAGCCTGGATGTTTTTTACGTCCTTTCCATTGCATGTATGAAACAATCACTGCGATTCCTACAGTAGGGATTGAACCCTGTTTAATCCTTACTGCGGAAGTTGATTCGAAGCAAAAAAATAAAAAAACCATCACCATTGCGTATGGCTTCTGCTTTGAACCCTATACATCTATATCCAGCTGGAGGAGCCAATCTTTTGCGGCCGGAGTAAGGTTGTGGAGCTCACGCATTCCCTCAGAGAAACGACGTCGTGGACATTCCTCGACGATGTGCATCATCGTTTGTTCTGGAGCCCCACAGTCACACCCCTGCGAGTCTTTGAGGCCCTATCGGTGGAGGTGGTAGGTAGTTGCATCGCACTTGTCCAGTTCTAAATCTATTTGATCTTTTCTACACAGTACGGCAGTTGTCAAAACCAGGATCAAAGATCGGGTACTAGGTTCCTTCCTGAAATAAAAATAATAATCATTTTGTTGAATCATCATTCTTGAATCACAGCAACCCATGTACCTAATCTACGTCACACTGCAAAGACGTGCCCCTCCATATATGGAGAAAAACATGACCTAGAGATACCAAGCCAATCAGATAGGTCGGCGTCGGGTTATTTGGTTACTTGTGGGCTTAGTTGACCATGAAGGGAGTTTTTATACAAATACTGATTGTACTGTAGACGTCATTTAGGTGATTCGTCATGTTTGTGTTGAGGTGGGTAAGAAACATCCCATTTCCTTAAATATTTCTTAATAAAAAATAATTGTACATTTAAAAATGTAAATACTTAATATCTTTTACATACTTACTTGGTTTTTTATTTTTGATTTATGAAAAAAAGTTATTTGAAACATTTAAAAATCATGGCTCGCAGCTGTATAAAACAATAAAATAAACAAGTTGGACCCTTAGGACTTTTATCAAAATGTCTTTTTTAAATGAAAAATGCCAATAATTTGTACTTGATTCTAATATCTAGTTATTTGAATTGAACTCAACTTAGCAGGGTCCTGAACAACTCGCCTGATTTTGTACTTTAAAGCACATTTAGGTACATAAATTAATAATTTTAACTATGTTGATTTTTGTGTAATTAATTATGAGCTTTTCTTTATAAAGTACAACGTATCATAATACGCCAATATCTAAGTTAATAGAAAGCGCTAATACACTCCAGGAATTAATACAACATTATCACTCACAAATAAATTTTACTCTGTTCGCAATCACATTGGAGCTTCTACACACTTTTTTTTTTGTTGAGGACGAGTAGTTTGTTTCCTGGGAGATTTACTACTTTACGCGGGCTGTGGTGGGGCGGATGGCCCTCAACCAAAGACATTTAAGTGACGTGCCTCAGGGGCACCCCCTGTGGAATACAAACCTCGGCCTGGACCGTCACTGACTAACAGGACGTGCCTCTACGTTGAGCGACCGTGATCCTATCATCCGGCTCTTCGAGAGCATGCCTAGGTCTACGTATTTTGTATAATCTAGAGGGGATGTACCCAGACGCCTCAACCACTAGTTGGTTGGGGCTTCTACACACTGCATTTATCGTAGTTAGTATGAGGAGAACACGTACGCCGTAAGTAACATTATAATATCGCTCTATCTAATTATAATTCAGGAATACTTTTTTCGACCGATATCCTGTCACTAATTTTTTACTGTTTATGTATACTGTACATCTTTATTTTAATACTATTTGTCACACTAATAAATAATAAATAAGTCACTACTGTCCACTATATACTTTTTTAATTTATGGTACTCTAATTAAAATTGTTGAGCATAAATACACCTTATCTTATATCCCCTCTATTAACAAAAGGCTAAGTTTTTTTTATAAAATTACACATAACTACGTTTGAAACTTGGCCTTGAAATACCTAGATGTAAGTGGTGCTTATAATACCTATTTATTTACTAGTTATACATCACGTTTGTCCTGATATTTTTATAGGCCATTCAGTATTTATTTTATTTTAAAATTAAGGTCATAATTTAAATATTTCACTACAGGGACGAGGACCCCTCAATGAAAACGAGAAATTTAACTTACTACAACTTCCTTGGCCAGACGGATTGATGTTCTTAGAGTTTTCTGTCCGTTTTCCTCGCTTCTAAAAATTATTATAAATCTATGTACTTTCCTTTAGTCAGCATATACGACAACCACGGATTGAGGTAGGGTGACATATTGTATTCTTAATCCCTTAGTACACGGAGTAAGATTTAGTTAATTACCATCCAAGGTTTGTCAGATTACTAGCTTTGCTGTGACGTCGACAGCTTGTAATGTGACTATATTTTGCTGAGACTTGCACCTTTTTTGCAAACTGTTGGGTTTAATATTATTTCCTACTTACCAAATATATTCAACGAACAAAATTTACAAACATCCAAACAGTACCGAATCCTTTATATAAATACGTATAAGGTTTTTTATACCAAAAAATAGTTTAAAATTTTAACAATTCTAGGCATTTTTCCGTACTAACTAATTAGGTATTTTTTTAGTATATCACTAATAATATTGGTACTACATGGTACTGTATAAAATAGGTTTAAGGTTGTGCTCGAATCTTCGTCCGCATTTTTAAGCTGCTTGTAATCTCCCATTAGCGTTAGGGGACCATGCCATGTCACAGGGATTTTTAGCAATAAAACCGACACCAAAAAACGTACAGATTCGCGGTATAGGCAGGGACCGCCACAAAACCATGTTTACAATTTTTCATCATTATGACAGCCCATTAATGTCCCACTGCAGGGACAGGCCTCCTCCCGTGACTGAGGGATACTTGGCCTACTAATACCACGCTGGCCAAACGGATTGGTATAGAGCTTAATTTCTAGTTTTCCTTCTTTTTTATTTCGTAACTAAAATATTCCCGGATAATCCCTTAGTCGGTTTTAACGACACCCATGGGATGAGATGGAGAGGTGACATATTGTATTCTTACTCCGTCACCACACGGAGTACACCAGTCCAGTCAGAAGACCAGTGGTCCTGACAGGATACCTCCCATTATCCTTAAAAGGTGTGCGGCGGAGTTGTCTCCCGTGTTAACGCGCCTATACCTCCTCTCGTATCGGTCCGGGATTGTACCACTTGCCTGGAGGAAGGCCGTTGTGCATCCTATTCCCAAAAAGGGAGATAAATCAGACCCATCAAATTACCGACCAATAGCGGTTACTTCAGTGCTCTGCAAGGTGATGGAGCGGATTCTTAATACCCAGATAATCCGGCACCTAGAGCGTCAATCAATTCTCGACGATCGGCAATACGGGTTTCGTTCAAACCGGTCAACGGGCGACGTTCTAGCTTATCTAATGCACCTCTGGGGTGACGCTATCGACAAACAGGGCGAGGCTTTGGCGATAAGTCTGGATATCGCCAAGGCTTTCGATCGGGTCTGGCACCGTGGCCTCCTTTGCAAGCTTGCTGCTTATGGTCTTCCCAACCATCTCTGTGAGTGGATCTCCGGCTTCCTGCACGAGCGAAAAATACGTGTTTTAGTCGACGGAGGCATGTCAAGGCTCGTGTCACTCAATGCCGGTGTGCCACAAGGCTCCGTGCTGTCACCCACTCTTTTCCTTCTGCATATCAATGATTTGCTTTCTTCTGGCCGCATTCATTGCTATGCAGATGACAGCACGTTACACGGATGCTATCATATGCAGACCTCGAGCAACCGGGAAGACCTCAAGAGGAACAGGGAACATCTTGTCGATGAGCTCAATAGGGCCCTTGAGCAAGTCTCAGTGTGGGGTTCCCAAAATTTAGTTGAGTTCAACGCCGAAAAGACACAGGTTTGTGCGTTTAGCACTAAAAAGTCCCCCTTTCTACCACTACCCTCTCTTCAGGGCAATACGCTGTCGCTGCAGACTAATTTAAACATCTTAGGGATGAACCTTCGACATGATCTAAACAATCGTGACTATGTCGAAGGAGTAATCACCACAGTTTCACGTAAACTTGGCATCCTGAACAGGGTGCGGCGATACTTCACACCGTAGCAACGGTATCTGCTCTACAAAACGCAGGTTCGGAGCAGTATGGAGTACTGTTCGCATCTTTGGGATGGCTCTGCCAAGTATCTCGTGGAAGCCCTGGACCGACTGCAGCGGCATGCGTTCCGCATAGTTGATGACACACTGGTCACGGAGCACGCGGAGTCGCTACAGCTTCGCAGAGATATCGCGTCTCTTAGTGTGTTCTATCGCATGTTCCATGGAGAGTGCTTTGAAGAGTTATTCGATCTTGTTCTCCCGTCCCCTTTTCATAACAGGACCACTCGTGCCGGTTTGCGGAGTCATACTCAGACGGTCTGTCAGATATCGGCTCGCACCAAAAGGTTCGGGAATTCCTTCTTATGCCGCACCATTAAGTTGTGGAACCAGCTTCCGGCTCACGTATTTCCTCCATCATATGACATTGGGTCCTTCAAACGCAGTGTGAAGAAGCATTTGGCCAAACCGGCAAGATGATGACGACGGATTGAAGTTGTTTTTGGACTTCTATCCGTTGGCTTCATTTGTGGACTATACTCGCGCTTTCCATCAGGCTCAATATAGTCATATTGCCGTGTTTACTATAAAAAAAAAACACCACACCACACCATGTATATTTATAACCATTTTCCAAATTCTTTTCAGGTCCCGGAACCAATATATCAGTCCCAATAACACCAGATGATCTCAAACTATTAACAATAACTGCACAATGGAAATCCTCAACATTTTCACCTAAAACTACCTACAATTACTACCAAATGAAGCAATTGGCTCAAGATAAAAGAATTAACTTCAATAAACCTACCGTTATGTACGTTGGAGGGTATATGGACCATCCAGATTACTTACCAGGGATAATGCTTGGAAGCACTTATAAGAAATTGGGATTTAATACTTTGTTGCTAGATACTTGGAGATTTACTATGTTTGAATATCCTGTGTAAGTAGTTTTTTTATGATTTTACTCCTAGTATGAGTTTGTCTGGAATGGTGACCGCGTACCGGAAAGCGCAGGGTGGAGAGACCCCACACGGTGGACCGACGATCTAGTTAGGACGGCGGGAAGCCGATGGATGAGGGAGGCACAGGACCTTACAAGGTGGCAATACTTGGAGCAGGCCTATATCCAGCAGTGGACGTTGATTGGCTGATATGATGATGATGAGTTTGTCTATATGGTAAAACGTAACGTACGGCAATTTATCTTGAACTTGTAGAAATGTGTTGTAAATATTATTTTATGAATCGACGATGCACGAGGAGATTTTTAATTTGGTTGTTATTTAGGTCGGAGCTCTTATTTCTTCTCGGTTATTTCTTTACTTATTTAAAATAACTTATTATTGTTTAAAAGAGTAAACTTTTAAGTTGGTCCAATCGAAATGAAAATGAGTTAAGTAATTTAGTTTTAATTTAAAACGAAATTCATATCAGCCTATGGGCGTCTACTGCTGGACATATCCTGCGCGGTCTTGTGCCTCCCTCATCCATCGGCTTCCCGCCGTCCTAACCAGGTCGTCGGTCCACCGTGTAAGGGGTCTCCCTACCCTGCGCCTTCCGGTGCGCGGACGCCATTCCAGAACTTTTCTGCCCCAAGGGCTATCAGTTCTCCGCGCATGTTCCCTGCCCACCGCCACTTTAACCGGGCAGTCCTGAGCGTCGGTCAAACGAAATGAGTGCGTAAAAATCTTATACCTAACTATGGCTATACTGTATGATAATGTTTTTCTTAATCCATATTTATTTGGTACTTCCGTCACTGTAGGAGACTTATCACTGACATTTGGTATGAGCATTCATAAGTGGAACTTTTAAGGACTAATAATTTACTAAGTAGGTACATGTTTTATTTCAGAGCTGCACGCAACATTCGTACCGTGGGTAAGAACGTTGCAGAAATGCTGGCAAACCTCACCAACTACGGGTTGAACCCCAAGACTCTATCGTTGGTAGGTTTGAGTCTCGGTGGACAAACAATGAGCTTTATTGCGAAGAACTACAGACAGCTGACTGGCATGAATATATCTAGGATTACTGGGTTGGATCCCGCTGGTGAGTAGTGTATAGAGATTTATTTTATTAAAAAGACAATCATCCGTGTGGTGACGGAGAAAGAATACAATATGTCACCACCCCATCTCATCCCATGGGTGTCGTAAAAACCGACTAAGGGACTATCCGTGAGTATTATCTTTACGAAATAAAAAGAAGGAAAACTTAAAATTAATTCCTATACCAATCCGTCTGGCCAGCGTGTTATTAGTAGGCCAAGTATCCCTCCGTCACGGGAGGAGGCCCGTCCCTGCAGTGGGACATTAATCGGCTGTTATGATGAAAAAGACAACTAGGAATCGAAACCTCTGTCGCGGGAACTTTAAGAGACATTAAATTAACGAGCACCAAGCCCATTCAAGCTGTAAAATGTGAATCATACAAATAATTATTATGATTGGGTTTCGAACCCGCGACCTCGTGTTTAGCGCACACCTGACCATTTTGCCACTGAGGCAGTATTGTCCTAGAAATGGTTAATTTCTAGGGCAAAACAATATGTAAGCTCATAGGCCTATGACGTTGCTTAATGATTATAAAATATCACAACGACGACTGCCGACACCGACTTTTTAAGTGCCTACATACTCGTACTTAGATGAAATAGATCGATCACCCATCTATGGAATTACGTCCACTGCTAGAAATAGGCGTACTTCAAACGCCTCCACCTTTCTCTGTCCTATCCCTCCTTCACACAACGGCTGCTCGCAACCTTTACTAGATCCTTGTAAGCCACCCTGCATCTTGAGGCACGGGGTCGCTATTCGAGAATGAACGAATGTATTTATTTATTTATTTTCTTCTCACAGGTCCATGCTTCAGAGAACTAGGTCCAGAAGGCCGGCTAGACGATTCAGACGCAGATTTCGTAGACGTCATCAGTACGAACATAGACGGCTATGGCATGGCCGCTCCCGTCGGCCATGTCAACATATACGTCAATGGCGGCGAATTCCAACCTGGAGACGTATTCTGGGCACCATGCAATGTCTTATGCAGCCATTTAAGAGCCCTAACCCTATGGGTTGCAGCTCTAAACCACCCCGACGGGTTTATAGCCATGCAGTGTAATTCAGTCCAAGATGCTAGAAACAGGAACTGCTTCGATCGCAAACCTCTAGTTACGAATATCGTGGGTTTGAATACCGATCGATGTAAAAAAGGTGTCTACTATTTGTCTACGTCAAATAATTACCCGTATTTTATGGGAGAAAAGGGTTTGAAGAAGGAATTCGAGTTTTTTGATTCACAAGTTAATTTGTTGAAGAGGAATAGAACTGCACGTTTTCCGTTGTTTCACTTGAAACTATGATTTGCAAATGGATATAAAATTAATATATTTTTTGAAAGAAATTTCTTTTTACTTTATTTTTAGACAAACTCTGCAATATTATTTTATTTATTAAGATTAAGTTTTGTGTTATGGGACTTCTACATAGACACAAACATACTTACTCTGATTTTAGCCAATCATTTCGCACGCTATAAATAAAAGGGTATTAAGTCTGAAAAACCGTTTTTTTTTTATTTTGAATTCGGAAACCTAATTTTTTTCTCTATAAATTGGTAAGAAAATAGTATTTAAATTCCAAATACTTTTTGAAATATAACGATACAATTCTTTCTTGACTATTTATGCACCCTATTTTCGAGATAGGTAAGACAGTCGCATCTTAGTTGATTCAGTAGCCGGGCATCGTTCGTGGCCGTCGCACGTATCTTTCTGAGTTACAACCCGTCCAGTCGTCAATATGGAATCAATCTATAAAGTTGTAAGTATTCTAAACAGTATTATGTAAAGTTAATACCTTATTGCTTGTTAAAATTGATACTAGTTTCATGTTTTATTTTAAATAATACTGTCTTGCCTGTTCAATATAATATAATTTGGTAATTTTAACGAAATAATATTAAAATAATACTTTATAGCTCCCGATTTGCTTGAGATAATTCTGTACATCTTATAAATTGTATTTTATGGTTGCAAGTTTCAAATAAAATACTACCTTTTAAGTTGTTATTATATTTTTTCTTTTTTAAATTTTAGTTATAATCAAAACAATGAAGCGAAGTAGGAAGGCTGGTTTAATAATGAAAGCAATCAGCAATCGCCTAAGTACACCGGACAGTTCTTAAAATGAAGAAAACAAAGACCCATTTGCTCATCATCATCATTTCCCTGCCCTTATTCCAATTTTATTTGGGGTCGGCGCAGCATATTTTTTTCTTCCATACTGTCCTATCGGACGTCATCTCACTAGTAACACTCTTCGCAGCCATATAGCTTTTCACACAATCCATCCATCGTTTCTTTGGTCGTCCTCTTCCCCTATATCCATCCACACACATGTTCACCACCTTCCTCACTACATGACTCTCATTTCTCCGCATAACATGCCCATACCATGACAGCCGGCTGCCACGTAATTTTTCTGCCACCGGTGCCACTTTCAAATCTTCTTACATACTCATTTCTTACTCTATCTACTCTCGTAACACCACACTGATTGTCTTTCATTCATCCCTTTTCTGGCCAACTCTCTGATCCATACAGGACGGCAGGTGTAATCATAGTTTTATAGATCTTCCCCTTAAATTAAGGGGACTGTGGGGGTCACAGATGGTTCCCGTGAAGCAATGACCTGCTGCCATTTCATCCATCCTATGTTAACTCGGTTCTTGACCGCCCGATCTACTTCGCCATCGCTTTGAATGAAAGAACCGAGATACCGGAAGACAGAGAAGACTAGAAGGCGCATGCCGTTAAGCGCTATGGCTTCAGGACTGCCAACGCTCTAATCTGCTCTGGATCTTAGGTCCATCCTCCCCAACCAGAACAATGTAATCGGCAAACACTGCACCAGGGTGCCATTTCCTGTATGCCCGCCGTCAAGGCGTCCATAGTCAGTAAGAGGTAAGGACTTAAAGCCGACCTTTGGTGCAAGCCTACCGCCACACTGAACTGGTTGAAGTTGCAAGACGATCGGACGTATAACTGGTTTGTCTTCACATAGCACGAATTAACTTCACATACTTCCCAGGTACAACTTTCTCTTTCATGGCCCACTTCAATACTTCTACGAAGACCCATTTGCTGACAGTGATAACAGGGATCTAACGTATGTCCCTAAAGTATCACATTTGATTTAATTTGATAGTTTTGTTACTGTAGGTACCTACATAATGTTGTTACCTACAATTATGTTTCTTTCATATTGAGTTTCTTTTTTATTATATTTAATTATGATACTAAAACAAATAGAATTTCTAGATTTTTTAGATGCAATCAGTATTTAATTTATTATAATACCAAGCAAAAAATATCAACCAGAAACAACTTGGTCAAACGCCTAACTTCTGCGTCTTGGGGGGCAGCCCCACATGTTGTCAGGACTACGGGTCTGGCATTGTCCTACACGGCAGGAGAGTATGCGTCCGCGGTATGGCACCGTTCGGCTCACGCAGGTATGGTCGACTCTGCCCTGAATGAAACATGCCGTATAATAACTGGCTGCTTGAAACCTACCCCATTGGTCAAATTATACTCATTGGCCGCCATTGCTCGACCTGGTGTTCGCCGTCAGGTCATTTGCGAAAGTGAAAGGAAAAACAAGAGACCGACCCTCGTCATCCACTTTACTCGCACAATATACCCAGGGCACGCCTCAAAAGTCGTAAGAGTTTTTTGCGACACACACGTGCACTGTGCGGTGACCCCAGTAAGGCTAGACTGGACGGGTGGGCCTCAAACTTTGCACCACCGGCGGACTTCATTCCACCCGCCGAACATCTTCCACCTAGTTTCGAGGAGCAGTGGCCGATCTGGAGGTCGCTCAATAGGCTACGTACCCAAGTAGGCCGCTGTAACTCTAACCGGACTAAATGGGGTTATCTGAACCCCTCCTATAGTGGATGTGGGTGCGGTTCTCTCGTCCAGGACATGGAACACTTCCTATCATGCCCAATGTGCCCTGCCACCTGCACACCAGAAGACCTAAAGAGTGCCAACGATAATGCTGTTGCTGTCGCTGGTTTTTGGTCAAAACACATCTAAAATATATTTGAAATTAGACTTATTGCCGTCGAAACTAAGAAGAAGAAGAATTATAATCCCTTAGCCATGTAGTCAAAAGATAATTTCTGTGCTGCTTAATATAGTATCAATATTAATTACAACTGGTTATCGAAATAATTTGGTAAATTTTGGTTAAGCTAGAGAGTAGCAAGTTAAACTTAAGAGCTATTTGAACTGCTTAAAGGGTATCATCTTTTTCTGTTCCCATAAAACTATTAATATAAAAAAAACTGTTATAGATACACAAACTAAACTTAACCAGCATAAAGAAGGATAGTGTACTTTTAAATCTAGAGATAATTTTAAATATTTGAGTAAGTAGTTCCGAATCTATGATTTTTTAAAACTTCAATACGCGATATCTCAAAACAACGTTTTCGAAATAATACCCTTTTGTTTGTGACGTGCGATTTGTGATTAGAGCTCGCGACCTTGTTCACCGGAGGTAAACACGGTAACCGCTATGCCCCGTGGCACTTTAATTATATTATGTAAGTATATTCAGATAATACTAAATAACTTGTAACAAATACGCCTTGAATAAATCAAAATCAACAATTATTTTAATCTACACACATGATTACATCGAACAATATCACTTATAAAATTAATAATCACAAATGTATAACAGCGCCATCTGTTAAAAACGTATAATACTATTACAATGTTTGTCTTTTTTTAAGGTCAGCTCTGTAAAGTTCGTACTAGTGCTGGTATTTTCACTTAGATGGCGCTACTGCACAAAATAATTAACTGCTAAGTTAATAAAGCGGAGTAGCTCAAAACAATTTAAAACTACATACTTACATAATATACATGTAATATACTTACTTATGCTTTAGGTTAGGTTGGGTGGATTTATTTTTAAAAGCAAAACTATGTCACTAAAATCTTACCTGCTCGCCAGACTTTACGTCTCTACAGAGACGGCCCTAATCTCAAAGTAAGGTTAACTTTGCTTGCATAAAATAACTAACTAACTTAATAACTAACTGTTAACTAGGTAACTTAAGAAAAAACAGCTTTTGTATTCTTTTGATTAATATACACAATCACATCACAACAATAGGTATTTATAGCGTCTAGCAGAGACGTCCATTGGCTGATAATATAATATGATGAAGATGACTATCATAAAGATGTCTTAGGAGTGTTTATAGGGCTCACTCACACACACTTTCAACACTTTAAATGTTTTTCAATTAGTTAAATTTCGCATTCGAATAAAACAGCCGTTTTTGTTTATAATGCAACTAGCTTTTCCCCGCGGCTTCGCTCGCTTTAAAAAGTATTATTATAAATTATGTTTAAACAAAACCGGAACCCTTATGAGATCACTTTGTTGTCCGTCTGTCTGCCTGTATGTCAAAACCATTTTTCTAAGGAATGCGTGGAGTAGCTAAGTTGTAATGTCACAGAATTCTGGAAAGATGATTCTTGACGTCATAGAATTTTTGACAGTTGAGTCGTGACTTCATAGAAATTCTGACAGATGAGACGTGACGTCATAGAATGTTGCAGGTATTTTTTTCTTTGACAGCTCTGTACGTCGTGACGTCATAAAGTTTTGGCGGGAATTTTTTTTACAGCTAAGTCGTGACGTCATAGAATTTTTGACAGCTGAGACGTGACGTCTTTGACAGATAATTCCTGACGACATAGAAGTTTTGACACATAAGACTTGACATCATAGAATTTTAGCGGGTTTTTTTTTTGACAACTTGGTCGTTACGTCATAGAATTTTAACAGCTAAGTCGTTACTTCATAGAATTTTTGGCAGCTGAGACGTGACGTCCTAACAGGGGCTGAATTGATCAAAATCCTATATTAACGGTCGTCTTCATCATAGTAGCTCCAATCTTTAATTTCAGTTCAATCATTCGAAAATGTAAGATCATTTAAACAAACTTTCATCCTATTTTACTCTTTTAGGGGTAGAATTGATCAAAATTCTTTCTAAGGGAATGCCTACGTCATAGTAACTATTTGCATGCAAAGTTTCAACCCGATCGGTTTAAAATTGACAAAGTTTCATACAAACTTTCGTTCCCTATTTTATCCCTCTAAGGGTTGAATTTAATAAAGTCCTTTCTAAGGGGATGCCTACGTCATAGTAACTATTTGCATGCAAAGTTTCAACCCGATCGGTTTAAAATTGACAAAGTTTCATACATACTTTTATCCCCTTTTTTATCCCTATAGGGGTTGAATTTAATAAAGTCCTTTCTAAAGGGATGCCTACGTCATAGTAACTATTTGCATGCAAAGTTTCAACCCGATCGGTTCAAAATTGACAAAGTTTCATACAAACTTTCGTTCCCTATTTTATCCCCTTGGGAGTAGAATTTATCGAAATCCTTTCTTAGCGGATGCCTAGGTCATAATATCTACCTGCATGCCAAATTTCAGCCAGATCCCTCCAGTGGTTTGGGCTGTGCGTTGATAGATCACTATGTCAGTCACCTTTGAGTTTTATATATAAGTATAGATATTTATCTAATTGAAAACATTTTATAGTGTTGAGAGTGTGTTGTACAAATCCTATATTGCCTTTTCTCAAGACTTCGTTACCAACATTTTGCATTATTTATCCTATTTGCGCATTATGATTTTTTTTTCTATGGGCGGCGCTAGTGTGCCGCGTAAAGGCCCTTAGAGTACTTAGGTACTATTTTGAAAAGAGTGGTTATTTATTTAAACAATATGGAAGACTTACAGCTAATATTACAAATTAGTTTATCAAGTGGTAATCTGAAAGCCAATAACAAGTCTTCGCTTATAGCTAACATTACAGAAAGTGGAGACAGATAGAGGATCCGCCACTGTAACAAACATAGGTTTATACACACTTAATAAATTAAAAAAAAAAGAAAAGAAAAACGATACATAATAAAACTTTGTGCTCAAACTTAAAATTATACAATAAAAGTAACTTATCATGAAGAGTTATGTTATGAATTTCTTGTTGCTGATCATTCTTAACCAATAAGATTAAACACATTATTACAAATCATCATTAAATAAAATAAGTACCTACATACTTACCAACATAAAAAGATGAAGTTACTTTAATTAATGCATAGTCCACAATTAATCCTGTAGGGTTGCACGTCTACATTGACCTTCTATGATTGACATGAGCATAATAATGAGACTAAATAATGTAGGTAGAGAATACAATGGACGGGTCAGGTAAGCAGCTGCTAACCATTTATAGTAGGGTTACATGTTAAGTGATTTTGACCTTGCGAAATTTTTGCAATTAGTTGATGGATATTATGCAATTTATTCGGTGGGTTCGCAATCCCAACTAAATCCCTCAAACCTCACGCAACTTAATCATAATAATATCTTTGATCCATATTATATGATTGTCTTGTGTAATTTGTGCCCATAAGTGTGATATTAAATATAAAGTCCCGCGACAAAGGACTCGATCCGCAGTGCGGGAGTCTTATAGCTCTTTAAAAAACTAGGTACCTATACTTTCTTACTTTGATTTTGATTCACTATTTCGAAATCGATACATAAAGTGACAGGTCTTCTCCTCTGATTTTGCTGTTACGGAGTGAAACTTGGCCAGGATTGTATGACAAGTTTTTTGTTGTGTTTTCATAATAATTATGTAATTTCCAGCATTTGGGATGTAATAGGTTAGGCTTATACATAGACAAATTATTTTGAAACAAATTTTACAATTACCATTACAATGAAAAGGGCAGCTTAAACATTTTTTCTATAAAACAATTTACTATCTATACATTAATAAAGTAGGGTCAACAAATAAATTCCTATAAAGAATAGGTAGGTACTCTATTCATCTATACTTTTTTTCATCTTTCCTAAATGGACACCTGGTCCTCATTTGAATATAATTATTATTCTGCTGACCGTATTTGTAGGGTCTATTTCAAAGGGGTCAGATATTATTATTTGTGGTCCATTGTGGATGCTGGCCACCCGGAAGGGACAACGGAGATATTATTAGAAGGGTCGTTAATCCAACTATCTATTTGTATTTGTTTGGGCGTAATGGATTTTATACCTTTTGTGCTGTTAAGTTACAAAAAACAAAAAACGAAGATATAAACTTGAAAGCTTATTGTGATGTGATAGTGTGCTAGGATAAAAGATTATTTATTTTGCAAATATGGGTACAAAATGATGTCACAATCAATTACAGTTCCATATGCCATATTTTACCAATCTGAGGCATGCTAAAATTAATTAAATTATTAATACACAATTAAATAATTAAAAAAATATATATAGTAAGTAATAAATAACAAATACAATAGGCATACAAAATGTGTTAAAATATAATAATTGTTTTATGTTTAAAAAAAATATTTAAATAAGGTAAGCCTTATGGTCTCCGTGTGGTGACGGAAGGAGGCCCGTCCCTGCAGTGGGACATTAATGGGTTCCTCCCGTAACGGAGGGATACTTGGCCTACTAATACAACGCTGGCCAGACGGATAGGGCTTAATTTCAAGTTTTCCTTCTTTTTACTTCGTAAAGATACAATTCACGGATAGTCCTTTAGTCGGTTTCTAGTCGTTGGTACCGACTAAACCATGGGATGAGATGGGGTGGTGATATATTGTATTCTTACTCCTTCACCACACGGAGAGGGTGGTCTTAGTACTAAATTTCCCTTCATCATTGTAGGAAGCCTGTCCTTGCAATGAAATATAAAAGACTGAATACCCTCAGGCGATACATGACCAAGATATATTTTTGTAAAGAAATTAACAGGCACATCTATTAATCGATGAACAAAGCTTATCTTTTATATAATCAATGGTTATCATTCCATCTATATTAATTGCATGAATATTTTTGGTTACATGCACCTAAATTATTATTAAATGTATGTTTTTGGCATGACAGCCAGCTGCTTATGAAATGATTAAAGCGATTAAATGAAATTTAAACAAAGGTAGGTTCTATATTGGTAATTTTCGTAATTTTAATGCTGTCATTTAACTGACTCCCAAAAAGGAAGTTGTTTTTCAATTCGTTTCTTTTCATTAATGTAGCTTAGGTATAACTAGAAAATTTCGATACAAAAAAAGACAATTGATTTCTTTTATAGATTTTTTTTTCCAAAACCAACAAACTATGAAAACGTAGATGTAGGTAAACTTTCAGCATAGCATTTTACCGGCAAGGTGATGACAATGGAATAATGACGTTTTTGACTACCATCGCCCTTTACATGAGAAACAATTGGGTCAAATTGCCGTGTTTTTATATAAAAGACTAACTGACCCGTGCCCACTTCTTTGGACGGCGAAAAAAACGCGTCCCTTTTTTAAACATATTTCATTACTGCTCCACTCCTATTAGTCATAGCGTGATAATATATAGCCTATGACACTCCCCAATAAATGGAATATTCATCACAGAAAGAATTTTTAAAACCGGTTTATTAGATCTAGATATCACCCCCTACAACGTCACAAACAAACAAACTCACAAACTTTACCACTTTATAATATTAGTACCTATAGATAACTAAGTGAAAAATCCAATACCTACATCAAATTAAAAATTCCAAATTTCTTTCCCAGTTCATTAGACATTATTCATGCATACTTCAAAGAAACTACTCACGTCCTTTAAAACTCTTTGGCACGAAATATTTAACGTTTTGTCAAAGAGAAAACCCATCCAATATGAATATTTTCTAAGAATTGTCGTGTGTTTGAACGTATGAGAACAAAGGGTGGAAAAGAAAATGGCAGAAACCCTTTTTCACTGTGATGCGTTCGAGCGAAAAAAACTGTCTATATATTTGCTTACTTATATGTAAGTATGTGAAGAGGTGCTATTTTAAGAAGGAGCAAGAACAGGGAATCAGGTTTTTGTACTAAAAACTGATTACAACCAGAGCGTTTCTATCAACGATAAGTATGTCTAGATAAACAGAAATCCCATATTTTTTTAAAATGGTTAAAACTCTTGAAACCTCAAAATGACTACTAATTTCGATGAAACTTCTTCTCTCGTGGGTGAACTTTAGTAATATTATAACATAAAGTATAAATAATTCCGAAGCAAAAAAATTTGCCAAAAATCCTGTAAAGCTGTCCAAATCACTGAATTTTGAGCTGGTATCTCCATCATAATGTAAAAAGAAGAAACCACGATTTAATTCATCACGGATTCTTAAACCAGTAAAAACAGTTATATACCCCATCATAAGATCATCATTTAACCCTAAATAATAAATCGCAGGTAGACATAAAATAAAAAAAAGTCTGGATATAAATAAAAAGCGACGTCAAAACTCAGTGAAAAAGAAAATTCGAGTGCGGCGGGCTCCCGAGTCGGGCCGACGCTCGCAAGATCCCTTGTGTACCCACTCTTTTCCTTATTAACAACGGGATTCAACTGATGGACTAACATGTTTTGATACTTGCTAATTTTGTAAGGAATTGGTGTTTTGTCTTTTAGGCTCACGCTCTTTGGTTAAGAATTCTTACTATTCTTTATATAATCTAATAGTTAAAACTAGAAAGAATGCATCCTGTTACCTTCATGAGTCTCGACAAGTTACCTGGGCATAAAAAGGCTGCTAGGTATCTCATCCCATGTACAAAAAATTAATAAGGTAAACTTGGCAATAAAACCGTATAATAAATCTAGCCCACGTAGTATCAGTACGCCTCTGACCATAATTTCATTGAACCCTACCATGCCTTAATTAAATAAATAATGTTGGAAATATTACGGGGTAAAATAAAAATAATAATTTATATAAACGCAGATACCTGGCTTTGCTTTGCATTTATTGAAGGGAAACTTTTTACAATACCCTTTAACTAGTTTTCATGTTTGTAGACTATGTTAGCTAATCTCCATCATCACAGAAGCAGACTAATCCCTACAGTGGGACATTAATGGCCTATTGCGAAATTGGTTCTTAACTCAAAATGATATAAGTATTCAAGTATCAACAACGTTAAATCGCAATATACAGACACCCTGTATGCCTATGGCTTGTTTCTTTTTGGCAGGGGAGTACCACCCCGTATATAATGGAGGTAAGTGCGCAGAACCTCCGCTACAGAGGTTCATATACACATATACATGTTTCTTACTTTCAGTAGGCGTATAAAGATTTTACGTCACCTGTACCTACGGGTTATTTTTGGCGGGATTTTTACTATTTTGGTGAGAGATTGTTTTTTACGGACATCAACACGCTGAGGGTTGTCATTATCATTGGCAGAATAAAATACTAAAAGCACACAGTGTTCTTCCTTCTTGTAATGAGTCGGAAGCCCTCATGATGATAAATTCATAGAGAGCAATGACGGACATCATAACAGCCCATTAATGTCCCACTGCAAGGACGGGCCTCCTCCCGTGACGGAGGGATACTTGGCCTACTAATACCACGCTGGCAAGGGGGATTAGTATAGGGTTTTATTTCAAGTTTTCCTTCTTTTTACTTCGTAAAGATAATATTCACGGATAGTCCCTTAGTCGGTTTTTATGACACCCATGGGGTGAGATGGGGTGGTGACATATTGTATTCTTACTTCGTCACCATACGGACACTTTTTTTTCAGCTTTTTACTCTACCTGTACTTTATGCTTTCGAGAGAGACTGTACCTATACATATACATACATGTAACATTACTGTCCTAACGCAGTCGGGTAAGTAATAAAAGAAATAAACATTATGCAAAGAACACATAAGGTGCAGCTTTCACTAGTCCGTACATAAAAAGCCAATGTTATTAACATAATAAAAATAAATATTAATTGTGTTTTGCATTGCATAGTAATTAAATAAAGTGTTAATTTTGTATTTATACGAAACATACTAGCAGATGTGTGTTCCAAAGTTTTATGTGACTGATACATATTGATAACGTATGTAATTTTTGTAAGCATTACTCACAAGGTCCTTGTCATCGTTATTTATATTATTTAAGTACTATAATGACCTCTGTCATCATCATAACAGCCCGTTAATATCCCACTGCAGGAACGGGCCTTCTCCTGTGACGAAGGGATACTTGGACTACTAATACCACGCTGGCCAGACGGATTGGTATAGTGTTTAATTTCAAGTTTTCCTTCTTTTTATTTCGTATAGATAATATTCACGGATAGTAGGTTTTTACGACTCCCATGGCATGAGATGGGGTGGTGACATATTGTATTCTTACTCCGTCACCACGGAGAGTACTATGTGTTAGTGTAGTGTATACTATGTGTGAGTGTAGTGTATAATAGTCCTCGACCGATTTCGGCCACGGTGACCTCTTCATCTAAACGTCGCTGGTGTGCTCGTGTATGGCTAACATAGCCGATCTTATTAATGAAAGTTTGCGCACAAAGCGGGCAGGTGAGCACACCATTACAGTAATTATAACTGATGGCACAAGGAGGACGTGCTTTCACTTCATCGCGTCGAGCGTCTAGTGCAGTACAGCGATTCCTCTCAAATTCCTCCACTTTGGTTTTTAGCAGAGCTCTCCACTCCGACCTCTGAGCGGCTGCTTGTTCCCACTCTAAGGGGTCTACGTCGCAATTTTTCATGTGGCGCTTAAGTACATCTTTATACCTGAGGAGTTGTCCGCCATGCTTACGCTTGCCTTCCTCAAGTTCAGAGAAAAAGATGCACTTTGCCGTTCGTTGATCCGACATTCGTACTACGTGCCCACTCCAACGAAGCTGCCCACGCATAAGATAGGCCTCAATTCCCATCATATTGGCTCTTTGCAGCACTTCCGTATTCCGAATGCGATCGTACCAATGTATGTTAAGTATTTTACGCAGACACCTTAGGTGGAAACGGTCTAGTGTTTGTATATGGCGGCGGTAAATCGTCCACGACTCCGAAGAATACAGCAAGGTTGGGAGCACGACCGCTCTATACATGTCAACTTTGGTAGCCAGCTTTCCGACCGTTAATTTCATCATCAAGGTCACATTTTGACGATATAGTACTCCCCAGGTATCGGAATGCGTTGACCTGCTTAAGTATATCTGCCCTGATAATTGCACTTGCAGTAATCGACATTTTTGGGAATTTAACTTTTTTGCAGAAATGGCATCCTAAGGACATAATCTATACGTAAAAAATATATCTATTACTTTTTTTCTATTACAAACGTGTTTTTTAGGTACTATGAAACGCAGTACTTGCACCTAAATGTAACTTGTGCTACAAAAATTTGAAGCATAAGCATATGCTATAAGTTTATGCAGTACTTGCTACGATTACTGCGTAAGCTTGTAGCATATTTTTTTCTGAAACGAATGTTTACTTAGCCAAACGTAGTATTCTACAATCCTGCTTTACGAGAAGCGAGAGTGAGAGGGAGCTATGTGTGTATAATGTGTATATTGCGCTGTTTATTTGGTCTTCGATGACTAAAAAAATAATTTTATTAAAGGTCCCCCTTTAAAAAAAGTATTTTTTCATACTTATTTATTTCAAACTATTTGTTATTTTGCACAATATATATTTAACACAGCAAAATGACTATTGAACCTGTGTGTCTATGTCCAGGAATAAAGCAAATGCAATATATGATAAACAGTCTAAAAACATGGAATTTGTTGTTGATTGGTGCTGGTGGGGAAAGGGTTATAAAAATGCCTTAACACCAATGTTATACCAAAATGTTGCGTGATGTACTTTACCTGGTTGGAGCGGGTGAACTTCTATAACTTAAAATGTACCTTTTACCAATAAACCTTATTTACCTTTTCTGAACTTATTACCTTTACCTTTGACAGTGCAAAAGCATATTCATGGCTGGATGTAAGGTACCTACCTAACAGGTTATGGACAAGATATAACAATTAGGAATGACAAAATAAATAAATAAAAACATTTTTCATCTTTAATTATAATTAGCACATAGTTTATGAAGGGTTATGGACATAATATAACAATTAGGAATGACACAATAAATAAATAAAAACATTTTTAATCTTTAATTATAATTAACACATAGTTTATAAAGTGTGTAGGTGGAGGGTGCAAGTGACCTTATTTCATAAATTACCAAATATTGATCATAGTCTGGTGTTTTAGAGACGAAATTTTTATATTGGTTGAGCCACAATTTTCTAGTAGAAATTAGGACTCTATAGCGGTTTGTTCTTGAATAAAGCACTTAATTAAAGTTACTGTAGCTCTCATGTAATCTGACAAAACAATAGTCTATGTTTATTTGTCCAAAAGAAAGTTACACTTTGTTTCTTATGTTAACTTACATAACTATTATAGCAACAGTATAAGCTAATATATTCAATGAATAATAATTACAAACGCAGTACTAAGCACGTGCTAGGTGAGTTTGCAGTAATAAGCACTATTACTGCATGTGATCTTAGTAATACTGTAATGCTCGCAAGCCCAGAAAGTTAATGAAAACGCAGTACTAAGCATTTTATCTAAATAAGATAATAAAATAAGGAAAAAAATATATCAATAGAAAGAACGATTTTTTTACTATTTTTAAGTTACATTTTAAAAGTTATAGCACCGATATTTCTTCCTTAGATATGACGAAATATGTTTTTCGCGCTTATCTCGAAACCGCTATTTTGCAAGTATTGCGTTTGCAATAACGAGGGCAGATATGATCACCGACTTTAATGGCTATTGTCTCTTGACCGTGAATATCTAAGGCCATTACCTCCGTCTTAGTGACATTTATTTTCAGGCCAAATTTACGGCAGGATTTTTGGAGGGTGTTCATAAGTTGTTGCAGACCATCTGGAGAATCGGCAACGAAGCAAAGATCATCTGCATAGATAATGTCTGTAATCAGTGCGTAAGACACTTTTGTACGAGCATTGAGTCTTGATAAGTTGAAAAGACTGCCATCGTTTCGGAATCGAATTCGGATTCCTTGAGGAGTTGTCTGTAAAACTTCCTGGACTACGTCTGCAAAGTATAACGCGAACAGTGTAGGGGCGAGAACACATCCCTGTTTCACTCCACAGGAGACGGGGAAGAACTCTGACCGATCCGAATTAACCGTGACGCAGCTTTGCATGTCATCATGCAGGAGCCTTAGAAGTTTTGCAAACTTCTCCGTGCACCCAAGTTTCCGCAACACTATCCAGAGGGCTTCTCGCGGTACACTATCAATGCTTTTTCAAGGTCTTCAAAACGATAGAGACGAGAGATACATATTACGGCTCTGTTCTCTGCTTTTTTCTTGTAATTGACGCAATGAGAAAATTGCCTCACATGTACCTACCACGGTCAGGTCGGAAGCCGAACTGGGATTCCGGCAGAATCTTTTCTGATAGTTTTCTAAGGCGGTTTAAGAGAACTCTGGCGAAGACCTTTCCAGGAACTGAAAGTAGAGAGATGCCGCGGTAAGAGCCACAATCAGATCGGTCACCCTTGCCCTTATACAAGGCCCGAATAATAGATATTTTAAAGGTTTCCGGGATTTGTTCCTGATCCCACATAAGAGCAAAAAGTTTCCACAACGTCGAGAGTAGCACCTCACCGCCGCACTTCAGTAACTTCCCGGCTATTGAGTCAACACCAACCGCGCGATTGTTTTTTGTTGATTAACAGCTAGAATAACCTCGTCAAATGCGAGAGGCTCGTCAAGCTCGAAGCAGAGTGATTGTTGAGGTAAGGAGTGAACGTGGTCCAAGTCAACAGTATTATCCACGTTAAGTAACTTATTGAAATGCTCCGCCCATCGCTCAAGTACTTCCTCCCTGCCTTTCAAGATCCCCGCACCGTCGATTGTCCTCACCGGAACTACTGGCATGGATGATGTACCGAGTAGGTTTCGTACCTCGACATAAAATTCACCGAGCTGGTTGGTGTCCGCAAGCCACTGCATCCGACGAGCTCTCTCCTCCCACCATGTTTGTTTAGCTTTCCATGTGAGTTTACGCAGCTCATAGTCACTACGATGTATTATTTCCGTGTCCCTTATACCTCTAGGCGATCTGCTATGCTGCTTCAGTAGCTGCCGGTGTTTGTCTATAGCTTCAGTAAGTATCCTATCATTCACATCAAACCAGTCCTTATGTTTTCGGACTGTACGACTCAAAGTGGAAGAGGCGGAGTCGATAATGTGAGCAGATACGGACTCCCAGACAGTGCAGATCCCACCAGACTTAACGTCGAGAGGCAGAAAAGCAGTGCTCAGAGATTCGGTATATTTCGCCCTCGTATTCTTGTCTTGCAGTTGTTCAAGGTTCAGGTGATTCGGTTTTAAACCTTGCGACCTGCTACGACGTCGAAGATGAACACGCAACTTTGTGACAACAAGCCGATGATCAGTCCAACAGTGAGCGCCACGCATGACTCGCGTGACTTGGACTTGGGAAAGATCCTTTTGACGTACGATAGCGTAGTCAATAAGGTGCCAGTGCTTTGATCTAGGGTGCATCCATGTAGTTTTGTACTTAGCAGGTAGCCTGAACATGGTGTTCGTAATTGCAAGACCCAATTGTGCGCAAAAACTAAGCAATAATTGCCCGTTGCTGTTCATTTTACCTATACCATGTCTGCCCAGGACTTTAGGCCAGGCTTCGTTATCTCGTCCTACTCTGGCGTTAAAGTCACCCAAGAGCAGGATCTGTTCTCTTGCATGGATGCGACTTATGCACTGCATCAATTCTTCGTAGAATTTGTCTTTAATTTCATCAGATTTGTCTAGTGTAGGGGCATAGACACTGATGATATTAAGGAAGTTGTCATATTCCAAATGAAGGCGTAATGTGGTAATGCGGTCGGAAATATGTACAGGGTACTCTTGTAGTTGATTTACAAGGCTATTCTTGATAGCAAAGCCCACACCTGACCTTCGCGGCTCTGACTAAGGGAGTCCTTTCCAGAAAAAAGTGTACCCGCCACCGCATTCTACTAACTCTCCTTCATCGGGAAGATGTGTTTCGCTGAGGGCAGCCACATCTATATTATAACGACGAAGTTCTCGAGCTACAATGGCAGTCTTTCGCTCAGGACAAGCATTACCCTGACGGTCAAGAAGTGTACGCACATTCCACGCGCCAAGCGTTAAAATCGATGTTTTATTTTTATTTTCTTTGAGACGTCGACCGCGAATTTGAGATGCGGAGGCAGCCGCGGTTGCTACCTTCCTACTTTGTTGGAGTGAGCATTTTTTTGGGGCACCTTTTCTAGCCCCCTCCCCGGCTGAGCGAGGAAAGCAGTGCCTCTCTAAATAAGGCTGCTTTGTCACCCTAGGTGCTGCCGAATCCCCTCTGTCACCCCGATGCAGAGAAGAAGCGACCACGGTGTATACTACACCCCCAGAGCCGCCCACGTGCAGGAGTCAGACAAAGCCTAACGAGCATCACGCCAAACCTCTCTACCTCCTCCCATCGCCGTGAGACTATGTTGAAATCAGAGTCCTTTATACGGAAGCGGTCAACTACGCAGGATATATTACCGTGCACAAGTGCATGCGCAATGACACAGGTGCACATACTCGTCCACGCCCTTCTGAACCCAGTGGAATGGAGACCATTACGACCGGCGAAAGATGTAGACAGATGTAACAGTATACCCGAGAGAAAGTACTGTTGGTCAATACTTTTCCCAATCCCTTAGTCGCCTCTTACGACACCCACGGGACGATATGGGGTGGTGACATTCTAACTCTGCCGACACCACACGTGAGTGAGTGTAGTGTAGTGTATACTGTTCATACGTATATACGCCTAACTGTATATACGCCTGCGCCACAGTCTTCAATAATATTAATTCTCCTACATATAAAATTACATGTCCCTAACAGTCTCAATAAGGTTTATATTCAAAGTATCAAAGTGGACAATAATTAAGTCATGTCGTAATATGATTTCTTGTAGTAAAATCATATTTGTTTCGTTATAGATCGGTTAGAGAAATTCATGCTCGGACCTAAGTAAATTATTCCAGTATGGCGACTATTAATTGAATACTGTAGCCTAGTAATTCCTGTGTCTTAATAACATTACACATCGAATATAGATTTAAATAGTATTTATTAAATACAAACATTTTGACTCTCTTAATGAATGTGGACGAGGAATCTGTTTGCCAGGTCTGAGTGACAATGGCGTCATGTCGTCTCTGCTTACCCCGGACGGCATAAGGCGTGAATTTATGTATGTATGTATATTATGTACAAACATTAAGGACTAGACGTCGTTGTATGAATGTGTGATTTATTAAGTGCTTATGTTAGCGTTTCCTTTTGTTTGAATTGATCAGATTGTTAAATATGCAACCTAAATTGTAAAAGGACCAAGCCACTGGTTGTAAGGACGATAGGATTTTTTTACAATGCATAACATGTCATCAAAAAATAGTTTTTTTTTTAAATTAATGTTTTATGCCACTAAGCCAGTTGACCTAATGGTAAACTAGCAAAAGCTTTTCTCAGTTCCTAGATAATTTTATAGGCCCGATTCAAAATGAAGACCTGGGTCATTCCTAGTTATACCCTTAGCACAAAATAGCTTACGTTGCCCATTTTGTTCTAATAGGTATGTAGTACATAAATTTGACAGTAAAGTATTTTATTTGCTAAAAAAAAAGGTAGATATCTTAAATGAACAAACAATTATTACAAAATAAACAAATAAAATATGCAATAAACAGTTATTTTAAAGAAATAACAAGAAGCTGATTGCCTGTTTCTATAAACGTATTTATTATCTAATAAAAAGTCCGTATTGCCTTGCAAATACAGTGATTAAAATGTTTTTTTTTCTTTTTTCAAGACCTATCTGCTAACTTCTTATAAATCAGCTTTTACGATACTCCTAACATCAGATGGGCCTAAGACACTACAGGTAGAAGAAATTAATTGCTTAATAAGAAGTCCTATTTCTTTTTATTGTTTTTACATAGTACATTTTTTAAATTTCTGGTATAAACACACAAATGACTTTCAGGCAGGCTTTCTATTAGTTAATTTAATTTATTAATTTAATTTATCAATGTAATTTATCAATTTAATGTATCAATTTAATGTATCAATCTAATTTATCAAGTTAATTTATTATGAATGGAATTGTATTTGTTGTAATTGTGGTTAAAATTTGTTTTATCAGTATGAAATTAGTAACAATTTTACAATTTAAGGGAAATTTAATTTCATTTAAATACTAACATAGATGTAAGTTTACTAACAATATGGATGTAATTTATCTGAAATAAATATTATTCTAATCTTCTTCTATTCTATAACTGGTTCTGTCTCCGTAATTCATAGGGCATGTAAATGGCTACCGATTTTGGAGCTATCCTTCCGAGGGCTTTTTAATGCTAGGTATCGACAAACGACAAACTTCGTGTGGGAGTCAGTCAAAACATACAATCTATTATTACAATTTCGGCAGGTAGGTAGGTACATATAGTCGGAAGTGTGTCTGCGTGAGTACCGGTGAGTAAAACCGGTCTGCCACAGGCGCATACCGGATATTGCGAGTTTGATGTTGGTACCCCTTGCTGCGCAGGAATTGCTTCGTAAATGGCTGTGATGACCATTTATTCATTTATCTTTTTTTTTTATCTTACTTAGTAGGTACTCATAATAAAGTATTGTTGTACAATATTCACTTAACGCTTAAGTCCCAAACTAAGCAGCTGTTTATACATTTGTCTTAGACTAGGAATTAACATGCTAGAACCACCCCAACACCCAATGAATCAATTCTCAGAACTTTTCTGTGAACGCTTTTATTTTACAAAATAAGCTTAGTATTTTTAGAAAGCATAATAAATTATAGCAAAAGTGTTAAAAATAAGATGTGATAGGTACTACGTAGATGACAACATAATCAAAAGTTATTTGTTCCTATGCCTCACCATAATGGACAATACAAGTAGGAAGTGTATTATACCTACTAAATAAAAAAGAATATTTACGTTCTTCGAAATCGATAAATAAAAGTTTGCTCTATGCTTACATTACCTATATTTTAGATACAATTACATTCGCCGGGCCTATACAGTCTAAAAGTTTTTGAGTCAATAGTGAACCTACTAAGGTATCGGTATTGCAATGATTTTACTACTACTGTATTTATTTTAAACATAATTTATTTAACCAAATCCCAATCAAAGAAATAAAATAGTGAAGAACAGTCTACATAGACATTTTTATTTACTCGCATCGTATCTGATAAATCGATGGGAGAACGAATGCTTTAAAGCTGGACTCCCATTGCGCATGCGCGATAAATATGGCGACGGAAAAAATGCCGGGAAATAAGAGAAAGAAGTGGCGTGGGGTGACCCCAAAGTAAGGAGTGTTCGGAGTGTAGTGTGGAGGTTGAACTAGTAGATTTTTAGAGGGTTTGCTTGGTAGTTGATAATATTGGGGCAAAGTTTAGGAATTGACCCTTTAGGAATGAAATATGCAATTACTAAATTGGACCTTATTAATTGTACATACAAGTATGTTATACCGTGACCTTATTAATGTAGAAATTTGTTATACAAACCTGAAGACATTAATTCTTTAAAAGAAAAAGAAATGGCAATAAGTTTGCTATTTCGCCAATTTTTCTTCCGTCCCTTTCGCAATACTCATACTTACTCAAATTAGTATTAGTATTCAAAATAGTACTCCATCGATTCAAGTAGTGACAACTTTTTTGGAGAAAGCTATGTACCTACTTATTCTTTTACTTTATTTGGATTTTACAAAACGATGAGGTAGGGACCTGTTGTATTATTACTCTATCCGTGAGGAATCCGATATCAACTAAACCCGCAGATTTTTTAATTTAATTTATTTTACCTAAAATACAAAGAAAATAGAGAATAGCTAAAAATAAAAGAAAACATAAAATTACAACCCATTTTACTTATTCTCAAAAAGTCCGTCATTTAAACACACTCAGGCTCACTAAAATCCGTTGCACAAAATTTAACTGCAGCACTACACCGCGAGCCAAGGGGTGTGTCTTCCCCTCAGTTCCCGCCCCCGAGAGGGGTGAACGAGCCCTCGTACAAGAATTCACTGGAGGACCGTTTAGTTGTACTATACAATAGGGGAGCTACTAAACGCGGCATAGAAAACGGTACTTGAGTTTGGGCAAGTAGAGTAGGTAGTTTTAAATAAAACTATCGTGTTTTTAAAATACTGCATATTTTAATTTAATAGTTCAATAAGCTTAGTAAACATGGGTAGTTATTTTATAGCTTTACTTTTAAATCTACATTACGTTTAAAAAATACACGATGTTTGATAGAAAATGTATTTCTGGTTTTACTATTCTATATAAATCTAAATTTCCAGTTAAAGTCAACAAATCATAAATTTGTAGACATTTTCTCTAGAAAATATTCTTTGAAAATCCCTTTAATCAGTGTGGTATTAGCAGACCAAGTTTCGTTACGTAAAAGGAGGAGACCCAATCCTGTCTTGGGAAAATAATAGATTATTATGATTTCACTTACTTTGGTAGATTTTTAAGCTCAAAAATGTTTAGAGAGTGTTTCTCAAATTATTGGTAGAATAGGTAATATTTCTTCAAAGACATTTCTTGAACTTGAACGAGTACTCTCCTAAGTTCAAACAAACTCTTATACTAGGTAATGTCACATTCATCTTTTCTTTATCTTGATTATGTCAAAACATGGATTACAGGGCTCTATAGATAAGACATACTACTTTTTAAAGACAATTTTATAAATGACATTACCGGTACCTTTTGACATGACGACTAAGTTCACAAAAATGTCGGAAAACGATAAATTTTGAAAAAGGAATTTAGTTCAAATTTGATGCTTTTTTGTTTTGAATGTGTGATTTGAAATAAGAATTACATTATTCGTATGATGATGAACTCAGAAATTAAGCAAAACGACTAATGTGATTTTCTCTTAAATAGCAATCAAGTATTAAAGAAAGGTTTCTTTCGCTTCTTAAACAACTGTCACCAACGCGTTTGGCGACAGCAGAGTAACTGTAGGCTAACGTTCCCTCCACACTATAAAGAAACTCCTTTACTCTCATTGCAGTAACGGGCCTTTTTAGTACCATTCTAAACTTAAACAAACTAAAGAGCTGCGTGTTTGTATCACCCCATGGGTGTCGTAAAACTCGACTAACTTAGCAAACTTTTCCACGAGAGAGGAAAATATTAATATAACTTAATTATACCGGTTAACGCAGCTTATGTACAGTACTTATTACTTAACTTACGTTTTAAAGTTTTTACATACATGAATTAATGGACACAAATAACATCCTGGATGTATAACTGTCTTGCGTGGGATACGAACCCGCACCTCGTGCACAGTACCTGTGTAAAGACTTAATTTTTTTATCGATCGGTAAGATTATCGAAAATCTGTATACCTACTCAAGAATCAATTGAAATAATTTTGTAACACGGCAGTTTACGTAGTTCGATAGGACTAATTGACCGTTAACGATTGTTCTTGCAAACAAAAAAAGAAAAAAAGGAACTTTTAATTGTTTATTGCATGTATGGTCACACACAATAGAACAGCTGTACAGAGAGTCGATTTGATATGTCATTGACAGAGAAAGCGAATTAAAGTTTTGTCTTTGTTTAATAGGTATATAAATGATGATTATGTTTTTTTATATAGCTAATAATTGTACACGATAAGATAGCTAATAACCCCCTTACTCATAAACGCCTCTTAAATTTTAGTCAATGGATTAATTAGCATAGACTCTTACGTTGTTTGGTATAAGGTTGGTTTTCGTAATAAAAATCTCGCTAAAGAATGATTACATTTAACAAGCGTTTATGAGTAAGGGGGTAAGTTATAAATAAAATAATCATCACACATTCACACATCGCCACCTAGTCTCAAACTAAGCAAAGGTTGTACTTTGGGTACTAGACAACGGATAAACATACTTAAATACTTTTTTTTGTAAATACATACATATTATACATAGAAAACACTCAGACCAATGCAAACAATCATGTTTATGCACACAAAGATTTCCATTGAGCGGTAATCGAACCCGAGACCTCTGCGTAGAAGCCATGTTATATACCGACTGCGCCACAGAGGTCGTCAGTTCTATTTTAAGATCATCCAAGTTTTATACGTACATTTTAAAGAATCAAGTCATAAAAATGAGGCTGAACTAGACTAAAGCTCGCCTTTTTTTACATCAGTAATGACACTAAACTAGCTTTCAGAATGAACAAATCATGTATTGTTTTTTTTTCTAATTGTAGAACATCGTAGCACAGACTAAAAGTCTTGTTTAAAGAGATGCGGTGCTTTAATTTGTTAACTAATTTTAGTGTCATTGTATAGGTTTTAAAACGATTTATGTAGATAAAATATAAAAGTAATAAAGTTAAATACTTTCAACACTTTTTAGTACGAAAATTTTATAAATTAAAATAACTATAAATAACTTGGTATTTAACACATCAAGTTGTGACGAAACAAAGGCAACCCAATTAGTAGGAACGGGACATATTCAGAATATAGTAGAAGCACCATTCGTTGCACTTTTACCAAGGCTTGCTAGATGGGGTGAAATGCATAAAAGCGGGGGTCTGTAGGGGTCTGCGGGGGTGGGAAGAATACAAAAATAGGGTGCTAAGAGTCTATCCGCCATCTTGGTAATCAGCCTCGCCACGTCGATGGAAAAACTTTATGGTTTATATATTTTTTTTTATTGTTTTTGAAACGAACGTCGAATGCTTGTAGATTTTATTAATTAGTTTTAAAATGATTGTACGTGCTTATAAAAGTATTGCGTTTTTGCTTTTTTTTTCAAGAGATTTAGTTTGTTTTATAGAGTCTTTGGATTTTATTTTAATTAATTAGTATTATTTTATTTTGTTTTTATTTTTAATATGCTAAGTACTTATTAATTAACTAAACTAATTTAACATGGTAATTAAAAAACATACATAACAAAGAAGACAATTTTTAGTAGACATAAATAATGTTGGATAACTTATGTTTTATTTTAGTAGAGAAGAGTCTTTCATAGCTTAACAACACAACTGTTATACCATGGTTGTCATCAAAGTATGTCTTCTTTCTATAAAATGAAAATTAAAAAACTACATGGTCTATGGCTGAAATCATTTAGTACTAACTAAAAAAAAGGAGCCTACCAAAGATTACCAAAACCAAAGACATTTCTGCAACTCGTGATAATAAACTAAAATTACCTATAATAAAACATTATATATACAACTACCTACCCTTATATAAAAAGGGAATACATAAACATCCCTTTTAAGCATACAAAGGAAAAGTTATCCCCAAAAATCGATACCAATTATATACCAATGGAAACGAAAAATCAAACCCTGAGGGTGACTGACGGGTGAAAAAAACGCGAGGGTGGGATCAACCCCTCGGGTTTTTTATTCTACAGTTTGTTAGGGATATAATTTTAATGGTAAGTACCTACATTATTATGTATTTATTTATGGTTACCTCCCTTCACTCTATGGTAGATAGTTATCGAAATGATAAATTGAGTTTTTTGTTTTGTTAACGGATGAAAAAAAATGGAAGAGTTTATTATTTTAGTTGTATTTTTTTTTAAGTAAAAAGTACCTATGCTTGGACTAAAGCCCGATTTACACATACACAAGTACAGTAGCGAGTTAAGTAGTAAGTTGTTAATTAAGCTGATTTAAATAGATCTCCATCCTATTTTTTGGCGAGTTAAGTACGAAGTAGCCCCCTCTCTCGCGTCTCACTAACTTACTACTTAACTCGCTACTGTACTTGTCGATGTGTAAATCGGGCTTAAATCAGTTGTTGCTCAAGGCAGCTGTGAATCGTTCATATACATAAATGAAACTGCGTAAGTATTTTATTCGTACAGTCACGAGCAATAATATGTACACATTTTCGCATTTTGTAAACCAGTTATCTAAAGTTCTGCCAATCCAAAATTGAAAATTCGAAGATTAATTCAAAACTGTACGGAACCTCTTCTAAATTACGAATTCATTTTGATATTGTAATGTCTAGATAAACGTGCAGATAGTTTAGAAAATTTGAAAATGTGTACATATTATTGCTCGTGACTGTACAACTCTCTGGTTAGAGTCCGTTGGACGGAAATTTATAGCATCCTAATATCAAGCTAGCCAGAAGCACTGGTATAGGGTTTTATGCCAAGTCTTTCTATTTTTTATTTTCGTAGTCAGCATCTGTGAACCTGCCTGACTTTTACATCTTACTGACTTTTACGACCTTACCGACATGGCACGGTGGGTAGGAAATGCTACCTCATCATAACAGCCCATTAATGTCCCACGGCAAGGACGGGCCTCCTCCCGTGACAGAGGAATACTTGGCCTACTACCACGCTGGCCAGACGGATTGGTATAGGGTTTAATTTCAAGTTTTCCTTCATTTTTATTTCGTAAAGATAATATTTACCGATTTTTACGACACTTAGACGGTTTTTACGACACCCATGGGAGGAGATGGGGCTACCTAGTAGCACTTAATAGTAAACCTACTAAAGAATTCCCACAAGCTACTCACCAAACCTGGTGACAATACATCACACGTTACCACACAAATACGGTAACAATACCGCCATTACAAAACCATCTTTATGAACAATAAACTTACAAAGAAATATAAAAAGAAACCGATCTAGATAACGTGACGCCTACACAACGTAAGCCAATAAGACGTAACTCCTCCTACTGTTTGTATACTAATTGTAATTTTATACGAGAAAACTTAATCGGCCTTATTACAAAATACGGTCTAACTATAAACCACGATTTATTACGTCACAAAACCACTGTTTTTGAAATTTGTTATTGCAAAATCAGTCTTAACGCTAAAGCGTTAAAACTGATTTTGTATTAAACAAACACAAAATCATAAATTTGTTAATACAAAAGCAGTTTTAACACTTTAGCGTTAAGACTGATTTTGCAATAACAAATTTCAAAAACAGTGGTTTTGTGACGTAATAAATCGTGGTTTATAGTTAGACCGTATTCTGTAATAAGGCCGTATGTTAGTAGCTAATTGTTCAATGGCGAAACTATGCTCTTTTTTTAAATTTATCGTTGACGTTTGACTGACGTAATTAAACGGTTATGAAATTTGAATTGGAAATGGAACATGTTCTGTTTTTGAAAACTGAGTAATAATCACATGGATATTTAGCTAGATAACGTATTTTACTGTTATTCTTTATCGAACTTTAGCATGTTGCGTCGTTAGCGGATGCTCTAAAAATATTTACAAGAAGATTATTATTGGTTCCTTCAGAAACGGCAAGTGCGTAGCAATCGGAACCTGCACGGGCATGTTATGCAGATCTATCATCATAACAGCCCATTAATGTCCCACTGCAGGGACGGACCTCCTCCCGTGATGGAGGGATACTTGGCCTACTAATACCACGCTGGCCAGACGAATTGGTATAGGCAGCAGATCAGATCTATATGGATATGGAAGAAGCGAAGTTGTTTTGTAAGAATGGTAGTAGGTATTTGACATACAGTAGCCTACTCCCACAGGAACAAGGCATGCTTTTTTGTACACACACCAACTTATCAAGCTAGACACTCATGTACCTTAATACCTTGAAATAAAACACAATTTCAAATGAAAATGTTTAACTTGATGTGTAGCTGTGTGTACGTCTTAAAAACTCTTTATTCTAAAAACAGCGGTTAAAGCCATAGGTTTCTTTTTACTAAGTAAGCAGTATTCTTATTTCAAACAAGGTACGGGCGCCGATGAAGGCCCACTTAAATTTCAAAACCTTGTAAAACCTTGTAGTTGTGTAAAGTAAAGAAAACACATAATGGAAATTAGAATATATTTATTTGGGAAACAAGATATTTAAAAAAGTAATACAGCTTTTGGTATTTTAATACAAAGATTAACACTTTTTATGAACTTGGTATTGGGCTATCTTGGGAAGCTGGTTGCTGAAGATGGCCCGAAAAATATTAATCGAAATATATGAATTATAAACCCTTTAATACTTTTAACATAAAATATTAAAATAAAAAAACATCTTCTCATAAAAATATTCATAAAAGTAAAAAAAATTAAACAAAGAATCAAATGTGGGCTATCTTAAATCTATCAAAATGTAAATCAACTATAAAATAAAAACAAACTAATAAATTAAATAAAATCTTACTTTTAAATTAACTTTCAAAGAAACTTATCAACGTAAACAAATCAGTTCTTTTTAATTAAACATTTTTGTTTTACTAGGTGGGCTATCTTAGGAATACTAAAAAATCAATTAAACAAAGAATCAAATGTGGCTATGTTTGGGGATTATGTTATGGGCCATGATAGGAAATTACACCTAGTTTCAGTACAATCCCGTAAAAATACAAAAAAGGGAATAAAATAATAACACTCACCTGTGATTCGTTAGTTAATAGATCAAGTATGATTTTTCACGCTTTACACCAAAGAGTGTTGATTTTAATTAAGTAAATTCAAAAAATTGAGACAGTGAAGGTTATAAAACGTGTACCGTTTTGACGACATCAATCAAACTGTCATCTGTCTTCAAAATGGCGGCGCACAGGTAATGAAACACACTTGCACTTTTGTCTATGGTGTTAGTAGCATAAGCCCGCGAAATTTCAAATGTTTCGAAAAATCATAAACGTATTTTTCATAAAGTGGGCTATCTTAAGAGCCGGGCTATCTTCGGCGACACTACCTCATTTAAAATACGCCGAGGTTAAGATTACATCTGCAAATCTTATGTAAGAACTGGTTTTCAATCTTTTAAAAAAAGAACTCAGTACCATGTATGTGAAGAAAACATTCCCCTTGCGAATGTTAGTACGAGAACTGAATGCTTTTGTAAAAAAAAAAAACATAACATCATAGTGTGTATGCGGATTCTTGAATAATACGTGGTTCCGTACGTATGAAAATAAACTTTGGTGAATATAATTTATGATGAATTTTAAGTTTGTTTGTGCTATCTTTTTTTTTCTTAAGTCTAGCTTTTATCATAACAGCCCATTAATATCCCACTGCAGGGACTAGCCTCCTCTCGTGACGGAGGGTTACTTGGCCTACTAATACCACGCTGGCCAACCTTATACCAAAAAAAAACCGTAAGAATTTAAGCTAATCAATTGACTAAAATTAAACAGGTGTTTATGAGTAAGAGGGTAAATTTCTGAGTAAGTACGTAGGTAAATACCTGAATTTTTCCTTATAATAACAGAATATTGTGAGATATGCCAATATGCTTCTAAGTGTTTTTATTCCATCAAAAGGATCCCTAATCGCGATTTCCTACGAGCAAAGTTCAAGTTTGAATAACTGGTTGCTAGCCGCTAGCCAAGACCTGTTTCATAGCGGTGTACTTACGAGAAATGGGCATACACACTCACTTTGTACAGGGATGAATTTTGTAAAGTGTACAGCTTTTTTGAATAGCGAATAATGATTTTTAAATTTAGAATGTTTTATGACGTTTGACACATTAAGTAGAAGAAAAAAGATCTTTGAATTATTTTTAACAGGAAGGAAATTAAGTTTTAGAAATAAAATATGGTTTTTTATGATTCGAATCGTTTTAAGTTCAATAAATTTTAGAATAACGATTAAGAATTTTTAAATTCGAATGTTTTGTTACGTTTGAGTAATAAAAAAATATATTTGAAGAATTTTTAACATGAATGAACTATTTTTTATAAATAGAATATGGTTTTTGAATATCGAATTGCTTATAACGTTTGACGAATAATTTATGCAATAATTATAACGCTAAGGCCTGTTTCATAGCGGTGTACTTACGAGAAACAGGCATACATACTTACACCTACTTTGAACAGGGATGAATTTTATTCAACACCAAATCCTGTTGTTTGTGGACTGGTGTAATGATCTCATTGAACATATTTATATTTTATTGTACCTAATACTTTTACTGTAAATTCTAATAAATAGTGTAATCTAAAAAAAACGCACTATTGTTTTTTTAACAACGGCAGCTAGTCCCAAACAGAACTTGTACATAGCTACTAATAAACTTACATTAAATATTTAAACTATAATTTTGTAAATGTATAAATAAATATTTGTTGTTATAAATACAACAAATATTATAATATATATAGGCTATAATAGGCCTAGATTGTTTGAACTATTCTTGCACATATAAATACATTTGTCTTATTTGGACACAACGAATTCTTAGTCTATCATTATTTATTTATTTTCTCATACCTACTTTCAGCTACTATTTTACTTACCTTGATTATAAATAAACTTCCTAAACTTGTTATAATTAACATATTTCTAGTAAACAAATTCATTTTATTGTAATATTCGCATTTCAACTATTTTAAATTTAAACAAACAAAAACCATAGATGATACTCACACGTTTTTGTTAGAAAAAGAACAAAAAAATGGCAAACAGATTAAAATAGAAAAACATTAATTCAAAATACATCTACCGTGAGCGAGTTAAGTGGCAAACACTTTAAAAAAAAAACAAAATAAAAAAACAATCTCATATTTAAAATTCCGTTCACACGTCGGATCAATTTTAGTGACAAAAAAAAATTTGAATAAGAAAAAAAGGAGTTTTTATTCTTAGACAAAAAATCTGCAACAACTTTTTTATTTAAGGGTAGGGTGCATTTTTTTACCTGTGGTTCCTTTTGACAGATCGATTTCGTCAATAGAAGTGTCGAAGCAATTACTATTGAAGTCATTATTAGTTTGGCACGAGCCAATAATGTAATAAAAGATCAATAAAATAGGGTTCTTAAAACGAGGATTAGGAATAGTAAAGATTCTTTATTATTGTCTTGGCTCGTGCTGTGGGTGTCAATCAGTGTAAAATTAGCGAGGTAACTTTTTTACTTACCCGTTTTGTTACACCGACGACCTCTGTGCCGTAGTGGTTATATAACATGACTGCTACGCAGAAGTCTCGGGTTCGATTCCCGCTCAATGCAAATGTTTGTGTGCATGAACATGATTGTTTGCATTGGTCTGAGTGTTTTCTATGGTAAAACTATTTATGAATGCTTATCCGTTGTCTAGTACCCATAGTACAAGCTCAGCTTAGTTTGGGACTAGAGAGCGTTGTGTGATAGTGTGAGGATTATTTATTTATTTATTACAGTGGTAATAGAGGTCTGCAGCAAGGTATCTTTCTACTTATTCTATATAATTTATGGTCGGGTTAAAATTTCTCAAATTCTGCGTGTTTTACTACACAGAGGAAAATAATGAGAGTTTTCATCTTTGATTCAAAGTCTAGATATCGTGGTTATGATATCTTCTTAGCATCCTTTTATTATACCCCCTACAGGGAAGATTAACGAAACACCAAACCCAAGAAAAAGCATCGAGTCTATCGGTGATGGAGGGATACTAGTCTTAGTAATACCATGCTAATCTGACGGATTACTGTTTCAAGATTTTTCTCGCTAGCAACGATACTATGGTTTCCAACAAAGCGATTTATAACAAAAAAGGAAAAAGAAAAATTACAAATAGGGCTTAAAATACAATAAATAAAAGATTCAAATAAAAAAAGGGGCGACCACAAAAATCAGTAATCTTGAAAATCGACGAGAGTTATCGCAACGACGTGTTCACTAATTAATTCCTTGAGACAGGGAAGGAGAAAAAAAAATTGAATTAAGGGGTGGAAAATTTTTGTCGAAACTTAAATAAAAATGCAGATAGGTGGAACTTTGTTAACAAGAGGGGGGTGAAAACCCCCTTTGAAGTTCGGAAAGAGCACGCGAGCGTGAGGGACTGTATACTTAGGGGTGAAAAATAAGTCTCTCCCCTTAAATAAGATATCTACGAAATTGAAATTGTTGAGGCGAATATTTTTTGGATGTTTATATACTTTAGAAGAATTTTCTTTTTTTTCTAGTTACGATACCTGTCTATCGTTTCGTGTAAGATGTGTGTAATAAATAGAATCTATGAAGATGATAGCAATATTAGTTACTGACGCTGTTAATGGTGTTCAAAATAAATATTCATATATAAAGGTATACATTAAGTCTTTACCCATGAAATTGCCGTTATATTTTTGCGCAGTCTTTAGCCTCTACATTCTTACAAAAACATATATTGTTTAAATTATTTTTATTATTTAAGAAATATAGAATATAACCAACATCTAACAAAAGATAATAAGTGAAAATTATTATTATTTAGATTAATAATAAGCCTGTAAAGTTGGGTTCAATTTAAGACAGCTGATTTTTCCATTTGTTTATTTGTAACTTCTTCCCTGATACTTTTTTTTCTTTGTTTTAAACACAATAGTTAGCTTAAATGTGCCCCATTATACCTACCAAATTTCATTCTATTCTTGTGTAATAATTATTGAATAATCTAAGAAAACGTTAGTCTAGTATGAAAAATCAAACTTTTGATAAAATCTTCATATAAAGAGGCAATTTCATAGGTAAAGACCTTATATTATGTTGTTTAAAGAAGTAGTACATACTACATTTACCCAAATTCGGTACTTTTTACTTTTACATAAAATATGTTGTTATATGTATTAGAAAGTACCTATCTCTTAAAATTAAATGTTATCAAGCCAACGGTACCCCCTATTTGATTTCCATAATTGCAATAGCGAATTGCTAAAAAGAAATGCTCATTTTGGGGGCTTCGGAGTGGGTGTTTAGGCAAATAATTTTCGTCTTAAATATAAGTAACGCCAGCAAAATAATTAATGTAAGATGATGATTTTATTTGCGTAGCTTACGAAATATAACTAGCCCACGTTTTTGTTTCGTACCTGTACCTATTCGCTTTGCCAACACGATACGCCAAGTTTTTCTACTATGTAATTGAGAAACCCCGTCTGTGTTTTAAGTTATTTATTTCTGATTTTTTTGGGACAGAATACAACCATTTTTAATAAAATAATGTTTTTATCCTTGAAGTTATGACAGTTTAACAAGCCATAGATATTTAAATCTAGAACATTTATTGACCACAAACATAAGTAACCGTGTAAACCGTGATTTTTTTGATTTTGATTTTGAATAATCTGCTTTTAGTTAAACTAAGATAAGAAGGTGCAGTGAATTTATAAAGAAGAACGTTTAAGGCTAGTAACACTAATGCTACTCCAAGGGAGAAATAATATAATATTTATTTGTCGACTGTACGTTTCAATCGGGGAGATTTCGGCACGTGACCTTCTCTTTAATTATTTCTTTTTTCCTCAAAGCTCCAATAATAAATGCAAATAATACTCAATACCCTATTCACTAAATTATGGAGCTTGCATTATTATAAGAACTTCATTATATACAAGTAAAAGTAATCTTTTATGTATTAAATAGATTAGTTTTGAAGTTTTATATGAGTTTTATTTAGAGTTGGGAAATTATTTGTTATGTATTTGGCAAAGTTTCGGCTTGTGTAAGGGTATTGGAATTATTTAGAGTAGGTACCTAAAAAATCTATACTAATATTATAAAGAGGTAAAGTTTGTCTGTTTGTGTGTTTGTGATTCTGTGTTTGTGACGTTGTAGGGGGTAGTGTCTGGATATACTGAACCGATTTTAAAAATTCTTTGTGTGTTGAATAATTCATTTATCGGGGAGTGTCATAGGCTATACAGTATCACGCTATGACTAATAGGAGTGGAGCAGTAATGAAATATTATGTTTAAAAAACGAAGTGGGCACTGGTCAGCTAGTCTTAAAATAAAAGAATATTGTGTAAATAGAGAAACATTAAGTAGCCGTTGCTTCTATTTAATGTAACAATAAAAAGGAGACTTTAGGCAATTATTAAGAGACTGTTAGATATAAACTATCTGTGAGACCTTTTTCGCAATAAATGAAAACCGTTCCGTAATTTCAAGTGCCTATAAAGTAAGTTAAGCAATAAAACGTTCACGAAGAAAAGAAAAAAAAACCATTAAAAACAATCGACGAATATAATTCACAGTATTCTGAACCACATATATGTATATATCTTGTTTTGTACAGATACTGGGAACGTATAATAAGACACAGAATATACAGATAATTGAGAGATATAATAGAAGTGTCCCATCTCATCCCATGGGGGTCGTAAAAACCGACTAAGGGACTATCCGTGAATATTATTTTTACGAAATAAAAAGAAGGAAATCTTGAAATTAAACCCTATACCAATCCGTCAGGCCAGCGAGGTATTAGTAGGTAGTTGTAATCTTTATAATAATAATTATTATAGGGTTTTAAGTCCAGGACTGGGAATAGGTAAAAAAAAATTCGTCACACTTTCACACAACGCCATCTAGTCCCAAACTAAGCAGAGGTTGTACTATGGGTACAAGACATTTTAATTTTTTTAGGTAACACTGATACATTGCTATGACGTCAAGCCCCCCCGGGTATTAGTACGCGCAGACCTGATGGGTTGATAAAGTACATTTTTCTTTCTTTAATTTTTCTAGAGAACAGAGAACTTTCCTTAACTACGGGATATAAAGGGTCAGTCAAACCAATCTTGTAGGTATTATTTTACTACACAGGCCAGGTACCACAAAGTGTTGCATAGATCTACCAATTGACTACCTCAGACTCTGTGGTTATATAACATGACTGCTACGCAGAGGTCTCGGGTTCTATTCCCGCCCAATGCAAATCTTTGTGTGCAGGAACATGATTGTTTGCATTGGTCTGGGTGTTTTCTATGTATAATATGTATGTATTTACAAAAAAAGTATTTAAGTATGTTTATGCGTTGTCTAGTGCCCATAGTACAAGCTCTGCTTAGTTTGGCACTAGATGGCGTTGTGTGAAAGTGTGAGGAATACATACACACCTCAACAAAGTCTAGGGATATTTTGTATAAAATTGTGAAACTCAAAAAATTTGGTTTGTTATTTTGTTTTTTTTTAAATTCTTTTGATGAAAACTTACTTTGTTAACCTTTTTCAACAATTCTAAATTTGAATTTGAAAAATAAAATTAAAAATAAAAGATTAACGCGGCTTAAACGTAGTTAAGTTTGAAAATTTCATTTACCAATAGTAAGTTTTGACTGCTTTTTTGTGTAAAATGTAAGTTTTATAACAATTTAAACGTTTATTTCGAATGAATGATATTGTGTGCATCAAGCAGCGGCGCCATTTCATCAGAGAGAAAATGTTATGGGCAGTAGGCATGCTCCCAGCTGCGGGTACTAGGCGGAGTATTGCTGAGGAGATTAGAACAATACAACATATGAAATCAGGGTTATGGCCACGTTATCGTGCTACTGGTGAAGTGGCTGAAAGATACCACGGCAAAAAGTCTATCACCACTTAACGACATGATCGATTTTTGCAAGTTCCCGCGGAAATACAGCTAAATGTTACTACCATGCAGCTGGTGTAGAGGCTCCAGCTCTTGGTGGAGCCTCTTGCGGGTGACCAAACTGTCAGAAGAAGTCGGTACGAAGTCCACCTTTATGCTCGCATACTGCTTTATACTCCAGCACTACGCCGAGCGAATCGCGCACGACGACTAGACTGGGCTCGTGAACATTTGCTCTGCAAAGATAACCTGTTATCTGTAGTGCTGTTTACACATGAGTCCCGGTTCGGATTTCACTCGGATTTACCAAGAGAACGTGCTGGGCGAGTTCCTGGTTGTGATAGCCGTCTACAACATCCTCAGGAAATCTATTCATACCACGATAGAACAAATTATGGTTTGGACGGGAATTTGTATCGGTCAAAGAACAAAGCGCGTTTTGATCAGAAACACCATGACGCCTGAAAAATAATTTAACGAGGTGCTAGTACTAATAATCTACCCCCGTAGACTACAATTGGGCCAAATTTTCAAGTTCATGGACAATAACACCCGTTCGCATAAAGCGAGAGTGATGACGAGCTGGTTGCAGGAGCACGACGTATCGGGTTTATGCTGAACCACTCAATCCCCTATCCTCAAAACCATAAAATACGCGTAGGACATGTTCAAAAGAAGGGTTTTGGTGATTTTTCCTGCATAAAATTGCGATGGAAGGGCAACTTTTTAAGCATCCTAGTCGGACCTGGAACAATATACCGCACCAAGACCTGGATAACATAATAAAAGCATGAAAAACCATTGCTGGACCCTTATTTACGGTTTTTTTAATGTGCTGACTACTGATTACTCACATAACAGATAAAAACAGATTATTTTTTGCTTATGTTCACTTTTGCTTAAGAAACACATTAATTGTTAGTTTTAGTAATTTTCCAAGTTTTTTATTTATTTGATTAAAAAATTATTTATGCAAAAATAGTTCTTTTATTTAATTCTGGATTGTAGCCTGATGAATTCCCTTTATAAAAATATTAACATGTTGTATGCTATCTTCAATAATTTTGAAGTTAATTGAGTAAATACCAAATATCCCTAGACTTTGTTGAGGTGTGTATAAGGAATTTAATTCTTTTTTTCTATTCTATACATTTATCAAAATCAATTATTTTACTCAAAACATCTTTAGATGAAAAAATCAACGGTCCCTATACAAATTGGTGTAGCACATAAATTTTACATAAACTATTGGATGGGGGTTGTCGCACCCCAGTTTTTCACCCCCGCGACTCTGACCCTATGAGAACAAACATGGTGGTTCGTTTAGAAAATCAATATTTTTACTTTTAAATTATTGTGCTCCCTTTTTTATATAATGTGATCTAAATAAATTGCTCTTGATAATATGCCCGTGGCAATGTGAAGTCGTTTGAGCATGGGCAATTACGGTTTTTTTTTAGTATATTAATATTACTACTCACATATCTCACAACCGTTGCCCGTGTGGTGACGGAGTAAGAATACAATATGTCACCACCCCATCTCATCTCATGGATGTGGTAATAACCGATTAAGGGACTATCCGTGAATATTATCTTAACGAAATAAAAAGAAGGAAAACTTGAAATTAAACCCTATACCAATCCGTCTGGCCGGCGTGGTATTGGTAGGCCAAGTATCCCTCCGCCCCGGGAGGAGGCTCGTCCCTGGAGTGGGACATTAATGGGCTGTTATGATGATGATGATATCTCACAACGCAATTTAGCCCCAAAGTAAGCAGAGCTTCTGTACTAAAAATTAATTGTTTACATGTGGCTAGTACTAGCCCGCGGCTTTACCTGCGTTGTATCGGTAGCTTAATGGTTATTCTACACCCTAAAGTACCTATTATTCCAAATTTAATCAAAATCCATTTAGTAGTTTTTACGTGAAAGAGCAACAAACATCCATTCAATCCATACATCCTCACAAATATATAATATTAGTAGGTTACGAGACCAATGCATTTTTGGTGATGTGTACGAATATTATATTAAAGCGGAAACCAAACCTGAGACCTCTGTGTAGCTGTTATTGATAGCATGGACCATAACTATCACGACACAGAGGTTGGCAATGTGTTTAAATTTTTTTTCTTTTTAAATTTGAAAAAACCCAAAGACACCCTTTCCACCTATTTCCCCCTCTCAAAATGTCGCGATGTCACATACAATTTACGTCTACAAGTTAAAACCAGATTCATGACAATAACTTAAGTCTCACAAACTTAGCCTACGTGAGATTAGAACGGAAGCCATTAAATAAAAAAATAAATATTCCTCACACATTCACACAACGCCATCTAGTCCCAAACTAAGCATAGCTAGTACATACTTTGGATATTAGACAACGGATAAACATACATACTTAAATACTTTTTTCTGTAAATACATACATATTACACATAGAAAACACCTAAAAAAGTCTCTATATCTTCGAAACTCCAAAATATTATAGTTGTAACAGTATTTTTTAAAACATTACGATAGGTACACGAACCTACTATTTCCATCCTTATATGCCTTTTTACATACCCTCCCACCCTCTCAATTTTTGTAAATAGTATGTATTTATATTCAAATTCGATCTCCAGTTGATTAAAGTAAAAATTCACCCCCTAAATAATTATAAAATAAATAAGTGTATGGAATTTCAAAGAGATCGAGTTTTTGAAGAAAATGAACTTCTCTCTCTCTAATAAAGGCATCAGGTACAATCGTGATCAAAATATTTATGAAACAATGATTATGTTACGGGCAACGTGATTAACTGGGCATTATTAATAAAGACCGGCCTTTATTAATAATGCCCAATAACGATGGCCAAAGTGATAAATATACCACATAGACCGGCCATTATTAATAATGGCCGAACGCCCGTGGTCCATGTAATAAGTTAGTGTTTTGTGATAGCTTAAAAAAAGCCAAAATTCAGAAACAGTTGGTCCGGGCATTATGAATAAAGACCGGACATTATTAATAGTGCCCGGACTTATCAAATTGCCCGTAACAATTATATTAATTTCTATAATAGCAATTCTAACTCATTAATAGTCCCAATAATTTGTAAGTAACTATTGGTTTCTTAGTAAACAAAATTAGCATGTTGTTATTTATGCCTATTTTCTTAGTTTCAGTGCGAAAATCTTTGCGTAGAGTTCTGACAAGAATAAAGTCACGAAACTCAAGATTTCGACAAATATTATAATTAGACTTTGATAATTACCTAATTAATTTTAATAAACTGTTACTGAAGTATATTGCTTTTTTGAACCTAGTCCAAAACGAAGAGCTTAACCCCTTTTTCGACTAATAGCTGAGCTTCGTGACAGACAAGGGGTTATATAAAACTTCTTTTGTTTAAAAGGAATCCTTCCAAATCAGTCGCTTAGTAATTTATTCAAAATTGCCTTTTTTTCTAAAAAAACTATGTAATAAAAATGTGGAATCACTGGTATCAAGTTTTTAATTAATAACTTAAGAAAATAGTTGATTTTTGCTAAAAACCATTTTGTCCTCGCCAGTACTAACTACCCTAACATGATGGGATATTTTTTTGCCAAATCAGATGCACTCCCCCACTTGTTAAGGTTATTAGATTTGTTAGAGCACAGACTGTTACGTATATATTTACTATATACAACTATGTGCAGGCAATAAACACCTTTATTATTTTGTAAATAAAGTTCTTTTAAAATTGTACTATAATGTTTTTTTTATATACTATACATTACAAACAGAGCCTTTCTCGATAAATGGTCTATCCAACACTAAAAACAAAATTCAAATCGAAGAAGTAGTTCCTGAGATTAGCGCGTTCAAACAAACAAACAAACACTTCAGCTTTATGTATTAGTATAGATATAGGTGTTGATTATTCCTTAGTTGACTTGAAGTTAATTCTTGTACCCCTTCTTACAATATACCACTCGCAACAAAAATTTACTGATTATTCCGCAAAGTGCAACGAAGTACCATAACTTGCAGCTAAAAGGTTATATCTTGCTTACCTTTAAGTTATGGCTTTAACGTAGATTATTTGTTTCATTATCCACAATAAACTAATGTCTTGTTTTGGAGACCAAAACAAACGATGATGCACATTGTCGAGGAATGTCCCCGACGTCGTTTCTCTGAGGGAATGCGTGAGATCCACAATCTTACTCCGGCCGCAAAAGATTGGCTCCTCCAGCTGAATATAGACGTAGAGGGTTCAAAGCAGAAGCCATACGCAATGATGATGAACTTTGGTGCCACAATTGAATGGTCAGCATGATATCGTTTCATACTAAAATCATCCTTCATATTAACGAACCAATAAATTGGGGAACAGTCTTCTTGCTCACGTTATGTTCCATATTCTTTAGGGATTGTACTGGCTGGCACACTGCTGAAAATTCATTTCGTGGCTGCTGTCGGTTTCTTTATTCTAGGGCTCAATTTGGCACTGTGCCTACATCACGCTTTGGAGGCGGTGGTAAAGTTTTCTAAACTTTGAAATGTTGTAAACTTAGATTAAGTAGTGTTAAATGACGTCAAAAAGATACAATATTATTGTACTACTTTGAATAAATAAATGAATACTGAAAATACTGAATACTCACCACTTACTATTACTTACCACTTACACTACACAATACTACGACAAACACAATATTTGATAATTTTCTGTAATTAAACTAACCACACTTTTTCTTCTTCTTATCTTCTGCTCCTCCTTTTCGGGGACCCACCAGGACGCACTTCGACCCTATCGGATCTATTGTGCTGGTCCCCCGTTCACCACCTCAATCCTCAATCAATCCTCAAGCACCTTCGCGAAGGAGATGAGTAAGCCTAGCGGCAGCTTGTCGAAGTCACTAGGGGTCGGATATCCCACTCCTAAACTAATCACACACAAAATATGCAATAAAGTACATTACTATAAGACGCGGAGACAAATCTCCATACTGACTAGACCATAACGAATCCGGCATTAAAAATTATGTAACTGCCACCTAAAAAAAAACAAAAGATTTCAAACAAAGAATGTATTAAAGGGTCAACCATTCCCACATGCGAACGTTACTTTTATAAAATAAAGAAAAAAAAACTAATTTAAATAAAAATAATTTAAATATTGCACCTTTATTTTTATTAAAACAATGTAGCATTTTCGACATCTGTTTTTAGCTACCCTTTTAATATTATTGTTTATAAGTAGTTTTGTAACAAAAGGGCAAGTTGACAATCACGTCGAGTTCAAAAGGTGAGCTAAAACAAAAAAAAAAGATTGTTATAGTACGGAACAGGTTTTCATTATCATCAGAAAGGGTCGATTGAGACGTAAACTAGAAAAGTATTCCATTTTTAAATTTAGGGTTGGCAAAATTTTATGCAAGAAATTAATATTTATGTGAACGATATTAAAATCAGATCAGATTTTTTTGCATTAAGGTGACTAATAAACAAACGTACAACGTCAACAATGTAATGTCTTGCTCCGCCTACCCAATGTATTTAGACGGCATTTTGGTGGAAAAAGGTCATTCCGTGTGGTGACGGAGTAAGAATACAATAGGTATGTCACCACCCAATCTCACCCCATGGGTGTCGTAAAAACCGACTAAAGCCCGATTTACACATCGACAAGTACAGTAGTTAAGTTGGCGAGACGCGAGACTGGGCTACTTCGTACCAAACTAGCCAACTAGACAAGAGACGTTAGGGTTACTACTTGAGATAAGTTTACTAAAACAGACTAAAAATACTTATGTTTTCTTACTCTTTTACACGTAACAAAGTCAAAAATTTGTGCTTAAAAGGTGTGACCTTCATCTTGGTGAAACAAGAACGTAATAGACTAAAAACAAACCTACTACTTAACTCGCTACTGTACTGGTCGATGTGTAAATCGGGCTTAAGGGACTATCTGTGAATATTATCTTTACGAAATAGAAAGAAGGAAAACTTGAAATTAAACTCTATACTAATCCGCCTGGCCAGCAGCGTCGTATTAGTGGGCCAAGTATCCCTCTGTCACGGGAGGAGGCGCGTCCCTGCAGTGGGACATTAATGAGCTGTTATGATGGGTGGAAAGAGGGTCTTATGTGGTAACCTAGTGATTTAGAGTGACTATTTATCGAGTTTCTTATGTAATACATTGTTTGCCCGTCGGTAAAGTATGAGGTGGTAAAACGGTTTGTTTTTAGTCTATTACGTTCTTGTTTCACCAAGATGAAGGTCACACCTTTTAAGCACAAATTTTTGACTTTGTTACGTGTAAAAGAGGTAAGAAAACATAAGTATTTTTAGTCTGTTTTAGTAAACTTATCTCAAGTAGTAACCCTAACGTCTCTTGTATTTTAATTATGGCTTCCTCTTCCCTTGCACCCTTAAGACATTGTCCTCATTCATAATTTATTCATAAATTACATTGAAAATTATTCACAACTCTCACCCTATGCAAATTAACCGAAATTAAAATATAGACAAAGTTTTTTTTATTTTTAATAAAAATAGTTTGTCATTTCAAACGTTCCCACCGAACGAGTTCTATTTTTGAACAGGAACAAGGATGTCATTGTTTTTTTTATTAAAAAATATGGACTATTCTTTTATTGTTTATGCAGTTTAGCTAAAAAGTATTATTATTAATATTTTATTAAGAAAATAGTAAATGGTATCCCCATTCCCCTTTTTACTAATATAATATTATGTAAAAAATAATCAAGGTGACGATCTTGCAACAGATCTATGATGGAAGCAAAGTAACATTTGATATTTTTTTTCCAGTAAGTATAGGTTTTAAATCGTAGAAGAAAGAGAAGGAGAAACTGCGGATGATTTTCGTTTTACATATGACTTTATCTAACCTGATAGTAAGTAAGTGAGAATACATTTACTCCTTCACCATAATTTTGCCCATTTAACATCTTGAAATCCTATAGATAAAATCATTTTAAAAATCGATTCCTTATGTACTACTGTTCCTTACCTACTATCGGTACATACTTCAGCTAAATTCCATATGTATCAAAAAGAAGCTCTTCTTCTTTATCTGGTCTTATCGAGTCGACAAATAAATAAATAATAATAATAAATATTCCTCACACATTCACACATCGCCACCAAGTCCCAAACTAAGCAAAGCTTGTATTATGGGTACTAGACTAAGAACAAACGTACTTAAATACTTTTTTGTAAATACATACTTATTATACATAGAAAATACAGTCATGTTCATGCACACAAAGATTTGCATTGAGCGGGAATCGAACCCGAGAACCCTGCGTAGCAGCCATGTACTTAATATACCGACTGCGCAACTGAGGTCGTCGACAAAAATAGTACATCGCTTACAACCTGTTATTATTAGAATTAGTACTTAGTAATATTTGGACTTTTCATTACATTCAACACCAACTAACCTTTACTTAAATCACCACACCAATACATCAAACTCACAATTTAATAAGCACGAGTTATGCACTTTTCTCACTCAGCTTTACCAATTACAAGCAGGTGGCAACAATCATATTGTCAGATTATAATATTTATAACGCGGATATTCCTATAATGGGCAAAGAAACAATCTATACTTGTCACTTATTTCTTCAATGGGCACAACACTATATTATTTTAACAAACAATTTTAAACTTTCGGTAACTAATTTTAAGGTTCAATTCAGTAAGTCAAAAGTTGTGTAGGTATGTAGATAAAGCAAAGTCGTTATTTGTAATTGTCAAACGTTTTCCGCGATTGTGTGAAATTTAATTAATTGTTGGTTTGTTGAATTAGGTGACGGAATTAGAGTAAAAATGTTGTAGTCTAAGGCCCGGATTCCTCTGTCGCTGACGTCGGTCGCGTACCGTCAGTCGCGTAGCGCGCTGACCATCAGCGCCAATGAAAACATCCGTATTGCGATACTGACCACTCCACGGTACAGGCGTCTCCAAGTGGATTTGTGAAGCCGAGTTTGAATTTGGGATATTATTATGAACCCGTTTATATTGTTTAGTTGCTGCAGCATACTTAAGCAAGCGGAGACTGCTCAATACAGAAAAAAAAATATCACATTCACCCTAGGAGGATAGGAGGACAAATGATAAATTTTGCTCTGGCATCGCGATCTTTGTAACGTTCATTCGATAAATCCCACAATGCAGGACGTAGGCGCACCTCGGCAATCACACGTTAAGTATCAATGTTCATGGTGGCGGGCGACTGTACGCGCTCTTGCCGACGGTCAGGAACAGAGTAAGGATGCTCATAGAGTTCTATAGCGCGTCAGTCGACCGACGAACGCGGCACTGACGAGCGAGACCGACGCGCGCCATCAGCGGCGCGTAGCAACTCGCGCGCCGCTGATGTCAGCGTCACAGTGCGGTGCTTCATAGAACACAACGTATATTCGTACGTGCGACCGACGTCAGCGACCGACATCAGCGACAGAGGAATTCGGGCCTAAGAACATACATATTTCGTTCTTGTTTAATTTCAAATAAAATACACTGAGCGGTCACCTATCTATACCTCGAAGATGTTGCTTAACCAGCGGCGTTATCGTTTAAGAATAAGTGATTGCTGTGAGCGTTTTAATTATTTAGCTAGTTATCCTACTAAATTATATAGTTTGTAAAGAAGGAAAAATTGAAATTAAACACTATACCCATCCGTCTGGCCAGCGTGGTATTAGTAGCCTAAGTATCCCTCCGTCAGGGCCTCGTCGGGAGGTCCGTCCCTCCAGTGGGACATGAATGGGCTGTTATGATGAAGTAAGCATAGATGTTTGTTACTCTTTCACGTAGAAACTACTGAACAGATTTTAATGAAACTTTACAATAAAATAAACTTATACATTAGAATAAGACATAAGCTACAATTTGTGAAAATATTGTGTGAATTGTCTAAAACATGGAGACGAAATCGCGGGCAACTACAATTTTATGTGATTTCCGACATGTGAAGTGCTAATAGAATCACTTAATAAACTTTTACCTTACCAGTATTCAACTTATGTTAAGTCACATATCATTTTCTATGCCAAAAGAGGTTGTACGTGATCGAGGTATATGAAGGGTTAATTGATATAATTTACGGGAAAAAAAACAATTTGTGGTCTAAGTCATGAGATAAAGCGACTCTTTTTATATAGGTGGCAGACAAACAAGCCTTCATGATCAAAAGAGGTAACCGTCTCGTATGTACGAACAATGCCAGAACCACGCTGCTTACTCTAGACAAAAGTTATTAAGTTTTAAGCCCTGTAATTTTATTAAATACTGTACCCTTCTGTCCACCACATGGTGAAGGAGTACGAATATAATATTATGTCACCACCCCATCTCATCCCATGGATGTCGTAAAAACCGACTAATGGACTATCCGTCAATATTATCTTTACGAAATAAAAAGAAGGAAAACTTGAAATTAAACCCTATACCCAGACAGCGCGGTAAAAGTAGGCCAAGTAACCCTCCGCCACGGGAGAAGGCCCGTCCCTGCAGTGGGACATGAATGGGCTGTTATGATGTACCCTTCTACATAAACGCAGTTACATTTTCACATTACTGCTTAGAGGTGAATCAAGCGGGCACAGCGGTAGTATCGACCTAAAGGTATATTCCTAAAGATACCTTTTTACTAAATATAGTTATTTTGTGGAATGTAAATTTGTTATTTTCACACAACGCTAGCTAGCTCTAAGCTACGCAGAGCTTGTAGTATAGTTACAGAACAAACATCTATATACTTTTTTTTTATTGGTTTACCAGAATTACTCTATGGTGCCTGATGTTAAGCATCCAATAGAGTCCAAGAATGGCGAGCACATCTATATCTATCTTTTTTTTCTGTTAATACATAAGTATGTAATATAAAAAGAAAAGAAAGAGTACTCTTTTAAAAAGTTAAGCGTCCAACTTTCATAAAACTTAAATCGCCTTTCGCCCATAACTTAAACCACAAACCTAATATTAAAAATCGCCTGATGTATGCCAATATAGTCACGTCGTAATTCTAGACTTATTACCTGCCATATCATTGCACTTTGATCACATACAATGTAATACCATACAATGTATACTATGTATGTTTTTTTACTTTTAAATATTTATAATTATAATTATCGGTCGCAGTAGTGACTCTAGTGACTGTTTGATTGCCACAAAAGACAGTTATTTGTGTGATCCAAAAATTATTAAATGTGTGATTAAGTAAAAACTAACTAATCAAGTGTCAAAACTCTTGTCAACTATCATTTTCAGGAACTAAAATTTGACACTTGATTAGTTGATTTTTACTTTATCAGTCATTCGGAAACCAGGGGTAAGTCTGGATCTTCTTTGAATTCGTTAAATTGATCTTTGAAAAAAGTCCTCGCGACACCATCTGGAAACTCTATTGCGGAAATTGTCTTTCTAAAAACGTCATCGTCAATGTGTCATTACGTCTTTTACATAGTCAAATCAAAATCTGCTAAATTAAGATTTTTTCACCGAGAGTCCGTCTAGCTTGGTACCACACTCCTTTCTTTTATTGAATCCAAAATAAAACCTCTGCATCCAAAAACTACAACCTGACACCACATTTTGCATCGGCTTTCACCACAGAGGTCCTATAACCACAACAAAAGAGTATAAAACAAATAAAAAAGAAAGTGTAAGTAAAAAGGTTATCGACCTAAAGCGCTAAACTTCAAAGAGAAAAAAAAAGAAAGTTTTCTAAGCCCATAGCAAAAGATAGTAAACTAGCAAATAAACTTGTATATAATGTCAAGCACATTTCCCCACATGCTTGGCAGATGTTAAGCAAGCCTTTGTCAGTTTGAGACGATACATGTTTTATACCAACTGCATTTTATACTTATTGAGTTTTATGGCATATAAACAAGGTGTTCTTCACTATTATGTGTTAGGTACCTTTTTTAACTATTATTGGCACTTAGGTAGAGTAATAACATGGTGAAATGTTGAGTTATAAAGTTGGAACTGGTACTTTTTTTTTAATACTTTTTTTGTAGATATTTTTATGGGTTTGATAAAAAAGGTTAAAGGGAAGGGAGATGTAATTGATATTTGCAATAGATAGTTTTTTGAGCGATTTTTTATGTCATTTCCAACTTGGTATCGAGATTCGACTAAAGCGCCGATTACACTAGACTACATGTAGTGCACTACATCTTGTAGGGCACTACATCTTGTAGGACACTACATGTAGTCTTTCCATTTCCATGTAATTGTTTTAGAAATGGAAAGACTACATGTAGAGTCCTACATGATGTAGTGCCCTACATGATGTAGTGCCCTACAATATGTAGTGTCCTACAAGATGTACTGCACTACATGTAGTCTAATGTAATCGGCGCTTCAGTCACAATAAAAAGAAGAAGGAAAACATGGCACTAAACTCAATACCTATCTGCCAATTTGTTATGCATTTTATTAGGTTTCCATACATGTCTAAATCAGTGCCGTCCTTTCATTGTTACTTTTAAGAGCTTTAAATATCAATAAAGCATTTCAAATAAGCAATTATTTGTTCACAAGATTATAATGTATTCTTTTATAAACAAGATAATTATTTTAATACAAGTTTGTATATAATTAACTAGCTTAGCATACACACTTAGTTGTAGATGTATATCTAGTATAATGTATACTTCCGCAAACTTATACAATGAATAAAATAGAAAAAAAAAGATTAATTCGCATAAAATGTTCTGCGTTTCTAACGGCACGATTCTAAACATAGAACTGTGATGGGCATAGAGTAAAGTATTTTACAGAATGTAAATATCAATAGCGTTCAGTGGTGTCGTATTTAAAATACTGGGTATTATAACTTTTAAACTATCGCGTTTCATTTTTATAAATATTATATAAACTGGATATTAAAGCAGCTTTTTATTTTACTTGACGTTTCGGAACAGGTTGCACTGGCCGTGGTCGCAAGCTGACTGGTGATGCGACGTCAAATAAAGGCAAAAAATGCGCGTTAATATCCCGTTTATATAATATTTGTAATACTAGGTGTTGTCAGTGAACATATATGGAGCAGAGACATGGTCAACCAGAGGGCAATGGAGACAATGATATTGGAAGTTTCCCTGCGTAATCTAATCAGATATGAGGAGATCCTCAGGAGAACGAAAGTAACCGACATAGTTAAAGCAACGGAAATCCATCGGCACAGGACCACTTAAAGTGGAAAGATTTGTAGAAGCCCTATGTCTAGCAGTGGACGTCAATTGGCTGAATAATCCCTTTAATTGGAGGTGAGTTTAAGTGGTACTTAAACCACTGACACCACTCTATCTCTCCTCAGAAGGTAAGTATTAGATAGATAGATAGATGATAATACTTTATTGCACACCAACTTACATAAATACCGATTAGGTATAAAGGTTTTCAACACACGTATTTAAGTATTATATTATAACTTACGGGCAGAAAGGCAAGACTGTTAGAATTTCCTGAAAATAATATTTACCAACTAAAAGCTATCTTTCTTTTGTTGTACATACATAAACTCACGCCTTATCCTCCGGGGTAGGCAGAGATGACAGAACGCCACTTGTCACGATCCTGGCAAATAGATTACTTTTGTTGTGTATAGCGCCGATTACACTACCCTACATGTAGGACACTACATCTTGTAGGGCACTACATTTTGTCTAGTGTAATTACATGTAGGCTGTTAGGCCACTACATATCGGAGATTGGCGAGTCCCGACCACCCTAAATCATTTAGTCTCCTACAAGATGTAGTGCACTACATGTAGGGTAGTGTAATCGGCGGTTTAGGCATAAAGTAAGATCACTCTATCTGTTACTTTACTCTATGATATGACACATAACAGGTTGTTAGAACGACATATGCACTTAACATGCAACTCGGTATTACTTTGCCTACTTAACTAATGCTATTTTTATAATTTCCTCATAGCTTAACAAATAACTTGTACTTATTTATTCTATTGTCGGTTTTTAATTAACTGTGTTGTTCTATGTTTTATTGATACGGTAGGGTGATGTAAGACAGCTGGATGGTTTAGATATCTATTATGGTACCTAGATAATAATATGTAATGGTTAGTTTGTAGAAAATTGTTAAAATTATTTTATTTATTATTTATTTAACACTATAAATACATTTGTATAAAGGCGGACTTAATGTCTAAGACATTTTCTTCTAGTCAACCTTGAGTGGTGCAGAGATAGATATGGTAGGTGTTAAAACAGATACTAAAATTACCTAATTAAAGCCTTTTACTGAAGGATCGGGTCCTTTCTAGTGATGCAAGAAAACGTGGTCTACTAATACATCGCGCTTTCTGTTAGGTTATTTTGACAAGAGTAGTCATTGATTAGTTATATCTCCGTGTGGTGACGGAGTAAGAATACGATATGTCACCACCCCATCTCATATCATGGGTGTCGTAAAAACCGACTAAGGGACTATCCGTGAAATCTTTACGAAATAAAAAGAAGGAAAACTTGAAATTAAATACTATACCAAGCCGTCTGGCCAGCGTGGTATTAGCAGGCCAAGTATCCCTCCGTCCCGGGAGGAGGCCCGTACCTGCAGTGGGACATTATTGGGCTGTTATGATGATTAAAGGAACGGGTCCTTTCTAGTGATGCGAGAAAACGTGGTCCACTAATACATCGCGCTTTCTGTCAGGTTATTTTGACAAGAGCAATCATTGATTCATAAACGATATGCCAGGTTAAGCAACGTTGGCGAGGTCGCCGTGACCACTCAGTGGGATTTCATCTAAACAGCTCCGTATAAAGTCCTGAAGATGAATATCCTATCCTATCCTAGTCCGTGAGGATGAATATCCTCATTTTTTTGGTTTATAATGTATTAATAACTTTAATTAAACTTTCGCTTAATTTAAGCCTTAAATCTTTAATTTTATTACAAACCTCTTCTTTTGCTACATAAGCCTACCTTATTACATTAAAGTGTTATGCATTTCCTGAAGCGAAGTGTATAGACAACCTCCTTTTTCTTCTTGTTAAAGATCTGTAGCCGTTTTATATTTTTACTCAGCTTCCGGGCTCAACGAAACTCTAGTTTATGTATTGCTTTTTGCAAAGTCATTGTTTTTTTTTATATTCCTCACACTTTCACACAACGCCATCTAGTCCCAAACTAAGCAGAGCTTGTGCTATGGATACTAGACAACGGATAAACATAATTAAATACTTTTTTTTTGTAAATACATAGATAACACTCAGACCAATGCAAACAATCATGTTCATGCACACAAAGATTTGCATTGAGCGGGAATCGAACCCGAGACTTCTGCGTAGCAGTCATGTTATATAACCACTACGCCACAGAGGTCGTCAAAAATTCGCATACCTCGGACAATAAAGGCGTTTATGCACATACGGAATTTTTTTTTTATTTCGCCTTTTGATGTAAAATACTTCGACTCATGTTCCATATTTTTTTCGTAATTTTCCTAACAAAAGCCATAAAAATAGCTCAAAAAAATACAAAAGCTACTTCTTCAAGAAATATCATAATTAACTGGCAAAAAAAACGTAAATATAGTTGCTCGATGCATAATTTATTTAAACCAGTAACATTAAGTACGTAATCGCTATCAAGTCTTTATTGCTCCAGTCAAATTAAAAGATGTGCACTCGTAAGTTACTTACTCCTTTATTGCACGGTATATTTTCGAATTCATTTTTCGTAACTTCACATAAGCGTCACTGTTAAGCTTATTCTGAAACATATGTGTACTCAATCCTTAATAACTTTATAGATTATTACACAAGTCACTTAGTGCTTCATGCAGAATACCTTCCTTATCGATAACAATTCTTAATCTTACTAACAGAAAAATGTGAATGATATAGTTCAAACGTAAGTATGTTTACGTATGCATAGACAGCGTGTGGATATAAGGGTGTTTTATTTGAACAGCCTTGCTATGTGTTGTGTAACAGTCATGCCAGAATTGGATGGGTTGGCATTACCTATTGTGGCAGCTTACAAACGAGAATTTTGGTTTAATGATGTTATGTGTTGTGTTACAGTCGTGCCAGAATTGAATGGGTTGGCATTACCTATTGTGGCAGCTAACACGCGAGAATGTTGGTTTAATGATTTTATGTGTTGTGTTACAGTCGTGCCAGAATTGGAAGGAATGGAATTACCTATTGTGGCAGCTCACAAGCGAGAATGTTGGTTTTAAGATGTTATGTGTTGTGTTACAGTCGTGCCAGAATGGGATGGGTTGGCATGTATTGAGGCAGCTCACAAGCGAAAATGTTGGTTTCATGATTTTATGTGTTGTGTTACAGTCGTGCCAGAATTGGAAGGAATGGAATTACCTATTGTGGCAGCTCACAAGCGAGAATGTTGGTTTTAAGATGTTATGTGTTGTGTTACAGTCGTGCCAGAATTGGATGGGTTGGCATGTATTGAGGCAGCTCACAAGCGAGAATGTTGGTTTAAAGATGTTATGTGTTGTGTTACAGTCGTGCCAGAATTGGATGGGTTGACATTACCTATTGTGGCAGCTCACACGCGAGAATGTTGGTTTAATGATGTTATGTGTTGTGTTAAAGTCATGCCAGAATTCGATGGGTTGGCCTGTATTGTGGCAACTCACAAGCGAGAATGTTGGTTTAATGATGTTATGTGTTGTGTTAAACTCATGCCAGAATTGTGGCAACTCACAAGCGAGAATGTTGGTTTAATGATGTTATGTGTTGTGTTAAAGTCATGCCAGAATTGGATGGGTTGGCCTGAATTGTGGCAACTCACAAGCGAGAATGTTGGTTTAATGATGTTGTGTTGTGTTATAGTCGTCTCAGAAATGGATGGTTTGGGATGTATTGTAGCATTTCACTACATTGTACTGTCGCAAGTCTGGCAAGCGACAATAAAATGTAGTGTTGGAGTTAGTTTTGTGAGAATAGGATGGGTTCGTAAGCTAATATTTGGTGGTGTTATATGTATGTTGTGTGATAATCGTGCTAGAATTGAATGGGTTGGCGTGTATTGTAGCATTACACTAGCGATAATGATGGTTTGGTTGATTTAACGATGTTATATGTTTTGTGTTAAAGTCGTGCCAGAATTTGATGGGTTGGCATGTACTGAGGCAGCTCACAAGCGAGAATGTTGGTTTAAAGATGTTATTGCAGCATTTCACTACATATTATCTGCGTTATGTTAGCTTTCAGGACAATAGTCGATTGTAGCTTTCAAGCGACTTCAGAAAACCCCACAAGAAAAATCAAGTGGAATCAAATCACGCTACTTTGGAGCTATTAACTTTGAGCTAAAACCTTTTAAAATCTTTGTTTTCATAATCTTTGAGCTTTTGTTCTTGGACTTCTTGGTTTTGAGTTAATTGTTATAGTTATTCGCACACAGACCCAAGCCGCCTTGACCTAAAATTCTCCAAGTTAAAGTCTATGAAAGGTCGAGTCCATGTGCATAGCGAGAAATCGACTGCTTCGGACTCTTCTGATTACTCTCACGTCCAGCGGCTATAGTTTCGTCTAATTTTGCGTTCCTTTGACGAAAAAGGGTTGGTTAGTTATTTACCTAAACGGTCATGTTAAATTTGGTCACCAATGGTTGGTTTGTGGACTTTGGAGGACCACCACGTCTGCCGTAAAATGGACGCTATGCATTTGCACTAACGAACACTCATTTTGAAACCAAAGTTTTACTATTTGCACATGATGCTGAACCGTGTAACTTAGCATGGTGATTAAGCATCAGTGTATGAGTAAGGAACATAAGATTTGACAAATGTCATCTGAACAAAATAGCCGCTACAGACGAGTTACATCGACCAGCTCTATTTGAAAGACACTGTAGCCTTAAATTGACGTCAATAAGTGTTACATAATATTGAATGAGGCAACTCATCAACAAAACTAAAAATTTAATTGTATATTGTGTATACAATATACCATTAAATTATTAGTGTTGTTTGCTGTTTAAACATGCATATCTATGTAAAATAATAAGAAAAATTTTCTTCCATTATTAATAACTTTTGTAAAAGACAAGTGTCCTCTTTGGCCACTGTAAGGTTAAGTTCCACCTGGGTTCGTGTATGGAGCCATACACGAGGTCAGGGTGGAGGAGTGTAAGGTTTATATTTTATTCGGCAAATGTCGGGTATTTTGATAATCAATTTACTATAAAAGGCGTAATGGACGGCACGACAGGACTGGCTTTTCTTGTCTGAGTATATTATGTAAATAAATATAGGTACATTGTACAATAGGAAGAGTTTGATAACATGTGTAACCTTCATAGATGTAAAAAATTGCTTTAGTTAGCAAAATAAGTACAAAATCAAGAATTATTAAAAAATATTTATCATCTCGTTTTATTCCTGCAATTAATTACCTAACACTTTTTGATATATTGTACATTAGTTGTAAAATCATAGCAAATTAGATACCGACAATTCTTAAATTAAAATGTAAAGTTATTTTTTGTTATTATGAAAATATAAGAAAATATGTATTACTCTGTAAAATATTTCTTCGTGCAATAAATAAGTGTGTCACATACAATAGTAAATCTTAATAAATTATCACTGCAATATACACTTACGTAAACTTACTTATTATTTATTATCAAAAATAAACGTGCAATAAGTACTTAAAACTATAAGCTCCGAGCTTATATCACGAGAAAAAACAAGCAATAAAAGCGTTTGTATACATAAGATCCATGTTTTGTTTATAAATGAACAGCAAAAAAGGTGTATGTTTATTTACCAACAGTTACTTAGGGATAACTCTAATACAATAAATAGGTAACTGTTAATTTTCCCTGTAGTATAAAAACAGTAAATCTATCTATAATTTCAGTAAATACATATTAAAGAGCTCATTTAGAGGCTTCTTATGATATATGATACAAAGTACTATCATTATTAGTTCAGGCAATATTCTAGAAACAAACTGTTTTTTGGCTCTCCTGTAAAGTTGGTGTTTTCGACATACGCCTTTGTTGTCCGAGGTATGCGAATTGTTGAACAGTAGTTAAAATAAGCTTATTGAATGTGTTCTATTTTATAGAGATAAGGGTAAAGTAATACAGAATTTATTCTAATCTACACAGATGCAACAGTAACTGATTAAAATCAAAGGATTGAAATAAAAAAAATACGTCTTTTGTCTTCACACAAGTTATATTCGTTCCAGTGAACTCTCTCATTGTGAAACCAGCTTTAAATCAAAAAGTATCAAAAGAAAATAGTCAAATTTCATCTTTTGTTTCATTGCAATGACACTAAAATGAAGGGGTCATTTTTTTCGCGATAAAAAAATGACCCTTGAAAATGTAAAGGGGGTAATTTTTTGCATTTCGAATTTAAATTAAGAACTCTATTGTCGGATCTTTTTTTTAATTGTGACTCGTTCAGAGTCATTTTTCATGCATCGCTTGCAATCTGATTTACCTGCCAGTTACTGTTTTTATTTTAGTTGTAACCTAGTTACGAATATATCCGTTAGGGTGCGCTGTCATAGTTGTTAAGTTTTTTTTTCATACTCATATTCAAATACATTGCATTGCAAATATATTATGATTTGATAACTGCAGTTCTACAACAAAGAATTTATTTTAAAAAATTTGGTCAAAATTTAAAGTTATTTTTTTTAATGGAATGGACCAGCTTTAAACATGGCCATTGTGAAAATCGGGTCTACTAATTCTGACCAGATACATTGGTAAAGAGTATACCAAAAAGTTTTCACTAAGATGGAGTGACATAACAACTAAAAGAGAGGCGTCATTAGATGGACTTTATATTGAATATTTAAACTGTTACCCCCTTACCTACTCATAAACGACCCTTAAATTTAATCACTGTTTAGCGAGATTTTTATTAACAAAACCAACCTTATACCAAAAAAAATCGTAGAAATTTAAGCTAATCAATTGACTAAAATTTAAGAGGCGTTTATGATTAAGGGGGGTTAGTGTTTATAAAGCTTTTGTTATTATGTATTTGTATCATATTTATTTTCAACAGACCGAAGGAGTTTTTAACATCCACGCATAATTTCTACGCACACTTAACATTAAGTATACACATCTCTCCTATTTAGAGATTTAAGCATCATAGAATAAATAAATCAAGATGGAAGGCGTGGCGCGTTTTGGGAGAGGTCTATGTCCAGCATTGGACTGCGATGAGTTGATTTAAATAAATCAAGGATCCTGGTTAGCTTGTCTATTCAGTCATAGGTTTTTTATTGCGACAGAAGGTCCGAGTGGCCCGACTGATATCAAGTCTTAACCGTCGCTCATGAACATCTACAATAGCACTAGCACTAGCAACTCAAAACTGTAATATAGAAACAACCAATAGGGATATTATATCGAACATGGACTTTATGTCAGGCCAAATGAAGGACATTGAAAAGAAAATTGATAACTTGGAAGGAGAACGGAATAAATACACTATAATGCAGCTTGTGACACTAGAAGAAAAAATAGACACTCTTGAGCGTAATTCAAAAAAAACCAGTATCGAGATAAGAGGAGTCCCTAAAAGGCAAAAAGAATCCAAACAAGATCTGTTCCAGTTAATTTCAAATTTGCAAGGAGTAACGAAGATTGAACTTCCAGAATTATGTATCAAAGATGTCTACCGGTTGCCGGCGAAGGAAAACACTCAAATAGGTTCAGTGGTGGCAGAGTTTGCAAATACCTATTACAAGGAGAAATTCCTGAAAGAAACAAAAAGCTACAATCTGAACCATAAAAACAACGAGCTAAATACCTGTCATCTTGGCTTTCAGGGACCGTCTAGCATGATCTACATTTCCGAAAATTTAACGGCTAAAACTAAAAGGCTTCTCTTTTTAGCCCGTGACCTGGCCAAAACTGAAGGGTACCAATTCTGTTGGGTGGCGAACGGCCGTGTTTTCTTACGTAAAAAGCAAGGAGCTCCATCCACATTAGTTAAAAATGAGAACACTTTGTTATTACTAAAACAAAACGATCAAGTGCAAAATAAAGACCCCCGTGTTTCCAAGTCAAAAATGTGACTATTGTCGGTTTCAATGGTTTACTGTACTTATAAGATTAAGATAAACGTAGAATGTTTATATAAGTGTATAATCTACTTAATTATATATTTCCCACACATCACACACAAAATACATTACTACAAAAATATATCTCAATTAGTATTACAATTAATTAATACTCAATTTACACTACACAAATTCACACTACTACAAACAATAAAAATATCCACTTTTACAATAATCCCCTACACCACACTTGGAACTGCAACAAATTATAAACAACCTCATATTATTTACTATTATTTTAAATATACACATAATCACATCACATCTATATTAATAATAAACTTTGTCATTCAAATAGCTTATTCATTTGTCTCATTCCACCAGTATAATTTAGTCTTATACACACATTATTATAACACTCTATCATGCATTTACTCTCAACACTACAAACACACAAACAAAAATTGTATTACTTGCACATTAAAGTTGCTAAACAATAATCATGTTTATGTTATGCCGGTCTACAGAAATCCAGGTATAATACAAAACAATCCCTCATGTACTCCAATACTACTATCAAACATCACTAGAACACACACGCTACCAAACCATTCATCACACAATAATTATAATAACATATTTAATAAACATAAATACAATTCTTTCTGTTATAAATGGCTAATATAGACAATTTTATTAACAATATTTCAAACGAAGTGGACAATATTTCTGTGGCGAATAGCTTCTGTTGCGATTTTGAAACCTGTAACAAAACTATCCTTAAAACAAATTCATCTTTAAAAATAATAATGCTAAATATTCGTAGTATTTACAAAAATTTTGATGACTTCCAAGTTCAATTAGCAAGACTGTCGTTTGAAATAGACATAATTATATTAACAGAGTGTTGGTTAAACGTTAATAGACATATACCGCTATTGGATCACTATGATACATATTTTACAAAAACACTATTAAATCAGAATAGTGGTATCGTTGTGTATACCAAAAATAATATTAAATGTTCAGTTACTGAACATATGTGTACTGATGCTAATTTTTTAATAGTAAATATATATCCTGATACGTCTATTATTGCAGTCTATAGATCACCATCTACTCGATGCATTGACGGCTTCTTAAACACGCTGGAAGAAATAGTAAAAAGAACTAAATGTAAACAAATAGTCCTTGCTGGGGATATCAATATAGATATCATGCTAACTAGCATTGACAGAAACAATGCACCTTATCTTAATTTGACTGCTGAACTTGGATTATTGCCAGCGTACACACACCCTACTAGGTTTCAAAATTGTTTAGATCACGTTTTGTTAAATTCATATTTCCATGCTACAGCCTATGTATTGAACTCTTCGGTAACTGACCACAAAATGGTACTTTTATGTTTGTCACGCAATAATCACAACATTAACAAAACTCGTATACACACTAGGATTGACTATGAAGCAGCTATTAGGCACTTAGAAAATACAGATTTCTCATTCGTCAACAGTAACCATGATGCAAACAAAATAACATCACTTTTCGTTGATAAAATAGCTACATCTATTACGCAAAACACGACAGTTGTTAAAAAGCCTAGTAGACAGAGGCTGCTTAAGCCCTGGATCACCTCGGGCCTTTTGAGGTGTATACGGCATCGAGACAAATTACATAAAAACACACTCAAGGAACCTCTTAATACCTTAAGAAAACTCACATATAAGCGGTATCGAAATTTCTGTAATTCTTTGCTCAAAAAAATCAAAAATCGGTATGAAAAATCACTATTACAAAATGCAAATAACATAAAAGATAAGTGGAATGCCATTAAAGTAATAACGAACCTCATAAAAGAAAAAGCTAGTGCAAATCAACTTTTACTACCATCCTTAAGTAACGTCGTAGCCATAGATAACGTAAATAAATACTTTTCTAGCATAGGTAAGCAGTTAGCTGACAATATTACGCGCTCGTCTAATACCTACAATTTTGAAATATCCTCCGTTTTTAACTCGATTGTATTGCTCCCACCAGATGAAAAAGAAATAGAATCATTAGTCATAAATTTAAAAAACGATTGTGCAGTGGGTTGGGACCTCATTCCAGCCAAACTACTAAAGCTTGGGCGACATATTCTTGTTCCCCATTTAACTAAAATAATCGACATGTGTTTATCGCAGGGAATTTTTCCAAAAGCTTTCAAAAGAGCTCTAGTAACACCTGTACATAAAAGTGGACCCAAGGATGAGGTTACTAACTATAGACCTATCTCAGTTCTCTCAACAATGTCAAAGATATTTGAAAAGGTTTTAAACAGTAGGTTAATGCAATTCCTGGATAAAAACAAGATATTGTCTGAAAACCAATTTGGGTTCAGACCCGGTAGAAGCACTGAGGATGCTATAAGTCAATTAATAGATCATGTCACATTAAAATTAGACACAAAACAGAAATGTATAGGGGTCTTCCTCGACCTGGCCCGCGCATTTGATACCGTCTGTATCTCTACGCTAATTCATAAGATGGAAAAGATTGGTATTCGTGGTACAGCTTTAAGTGTTTTTGAGGACTTCTTGCGCGATCGAACACAAAGCGTTAAAATATCAAATCTCATAAGCAACGAAGCGGAGACGACTTACGGAGTCCCACAGGGAAGTGTGCTTGGTCCCAGTCTCTTTTTGATCTATATAAATGACCTGTGTCAGCAAAAACTTCACAAAGGCAAGGTCTTTGCCTATGCTGATGACACCGCGTTAATATTTCATGGAGAGACGTGGGACGAGGCTCACAGGAACGCTGAGCTAGGACTACATAAAGTGGCTAATTGGTTAAAATCAAACTTACTTACTCTTAATACTAAAAAATCTAATGCTCTCCAATTTACTTTTAATAATAAACCACCATTAAATATTGATATTAGGTTGCATACTTGCCACTCACCTCTACCTTGTCTTGACTGCAGTTGTGATACTATCACTAAAAGTAAAAACATTAAATACCTGGGTGTTCTATTAGATGATAAGTTAAGCTGGTGTGAACATATTAAAACAACCACTTCACGAGTTAGAAAACTTATCTGGGTCTTCAAAAGGCTGAGATATGTAGCTGACTTCGATCTCTTGCGTACTGTCTACTACGCCTTAGTGCAGCCGGTACTAGGATACTGCATCCCGGTTTGGGGAGGTGCATGTAAGACTTTTCAGATACAATTAGAGAGGGCGCAGAGGTCTTTGCTAAAAGTGGCAACTTGTAAACCATACAGATTTCCCACTGCTATCCTTTATCAGAACTGCCAACTTCTCACTGTTAGACAGATGTACATCCAGCAACTACTGTATAAGCAACACAGCATTACACCCTACAACGAGAACGTCTATAAAAAGCGCACTGTAACTAACGTTTGCTTACCTTTGTCTTGCCGTACAGCAGCAGCTAAGCGGCAACGATTATATATGTCCATTTACCTATATAATAAAATCAACAAAATTCTTAACATAAACCCTCTGAACCTATACGAAACAAAAAAGAAAATCTTATTCTGGCTTTTGTCTCTTGACTATACGACTACGGAGAATCTTCTTACATCAATAAAATAAACATCACACACATAAGGCTTTACTTACACAAACACTACCCACCACATACACTACCCACCACATACACACACACACCCCCACACAAATACACATACACCCCCCCCCCACACACACACAACACACACATACACACACAACACACACATGAATTAGAGTTAGTTAGTTTTTAAGTTTAATTTGTAACTATAATGCATAATGCTTGCAACTCGATGTATATCGGAAGAAGGCACTGACCCTTGAAACTCAGGCATGTAAGCCTACCTCTTGAGTCAGAGCATCAATCAAGAAAATGTACAAAAATGTTATGCAAATAAAGAATTTATTATTATTATTATAGCATGGTACAGCCAAACTACTACTTACTGTAATGCACTCTTTAAGCTCTCTAGCCTTCCAGATTTATTGGATAAGCTGGAAAGGAGCTGTATTGAACGAGATCGATTTTATGTACTACGTATGAACTTTACTGGCGGTGCGTGCTGTAGCAAGTGATGTAATAATCCTAAATATAAATAAATAAATAATCCTAACACATTCACACAGCGCTACCTAGTACCTAACTAAGCAAAACTTTTACTATGGGTACTAGACAACGGATAAACATACTTAAATACTTTTTTTTGTAAATACATAATACACACATCAAAAAAGTCTAAGCAACATGCATGATATTACAAATTTACCATTTATATTAATTAATTTCTAAGTATTTACTCACTCAAAGTGTATAGGTAAGTAAACTTCAAGTGTATAGGTAAAAAAATTTCGATTATGTTTTGTTTTTTTTCATAAAATTCAAATGACTGCGAATTTGTTTGAATTTGAGTGCATGTTAATTGCTACGTTTTAGTCTTGATTTTATAATTTTACCAACCATTTAAATACAGTTGGCGACAAAATTGAATTGTTAGATATTCTTTACGTCATGGAGCGACGTCATTTGACGGCAGATGAAATGCAAAGAGCTGTAGGGATGTTGCAAGCGGGATGTAATCAATCTCAGGTATCTCGACATTTTGGTATTCATAGAAGTGTTATTTGTCGTCTTTGGCAGCGCTACAATAATACAGGGGAACCCGCTGAACAGCATCCAGGCCGTAAAAGGAGTACAACCACTCGGCAAGACCGGTACATACAACTGACTGCAAGACGCCAGCCGATGTTAACCGCTCGAGAGATAAGTTTGAGGCTACAAAATTCAAGTGGTGTTGATGTAAGTCCCCAAACTGTGCGAAATCGACTGCATGAGTACGGCCTACGAGCTCGACGCCCTATCAGGTGCCCACCGATACGTCACGGGAATCGCGCTCGTCGAAATGAATGGTGTAGAGAACGCATAACATGGACCCAGATGACATAAACAGTCTCATTAATTCAATGAATAATCGTTGCCGACAAGTTCTGAATAGCAGAGGAGGCCATACTTTGTATTAAATTGTCCTATTCTTTCACAATAAATTCATTTTCCTAAGAAATTTCAATTTGTAAAAAAAAAGTTTAGTTTCTTATGTACCTGTATATTCTAATATTGTTAATTTCTGTTATTAAAAGAACTTATAAAGAAAACAGCTGTTATTTTTACATCATAGAACCCTAAAAATATTATTTTAAAAATAAAATACAACGTTATAATTAAAATAAATGGTAAAATAAATTAATATAAATGGTAAATTTGTAATATCATGCATGTTGCTTAGACTTTTTTGATGTGTGTACATAGAAAACACTCAAACCAATGCAAACAATCATGTTCATGCACACAAAGATTTGCATTGAGCGGGAATCGAACCCGAGACCTCTGCGTAGCAGCCATGTAATATACGGACTGCGCCACAGAGGTCGTCAAATGAAATAGTACAGTACATTGTACATTGGGAAGAAGCAATTATCGCAGAGGTTTTAATCTAAAGATGACCATTTTCGCGTACTACTTAACTGCTATGTAAAAGCTCTTAAGTTCGTTTCCTGTTCGTTTGATGCAGAACTCTTAGGGCCTACACATAAATGTTTGCATAAGGAGTTATCTATTTGTTATATGCATAGGCATCATCATAACAGCCCATTAATGTCCCACTGCAGGGACGGGCCTCCTCCCGCGACGGAGGGATACTTGGCCTACTAATACCACGCTGGCCAGACGAATTGGTATAGGGTTTAATTTTAAGTTATCCTTCTTTTTATTTCGTAAAGGTAGTATTCACGGATAGTCCCTCAGTCTATTTTTACGACACCCATGGGATGAGATGGGGTGGTGACATATTGTATTCTTACTCCGTCACCACACGGACACATTGATGCATAGGTATATTGACACAAAAACAGTATAAAAGTGTGTTTATTAGCTATCTACTCGTAGTACCATTTGCACAAGCTCTGCTTTGTTTGGAACTAAATGACGTTGTAAGAGATGTGTATGACTAATATTATCTTTTAACGTAGCTAAAGAAAACCATGACTCGCCACAAATGACTGGCAAATCCTTTACACATAATTATTTCAGAAAGTTCTTTGATTTTAATTGAACCTTCAATCTCTAGCAATGTGAGGTACAGCAGTAATGGTGGTCCATTATAAAAGCCTTTTATTACTCATCAGATAAGTGGCTTTTATACAAGCTTTATTGAATAGCATGATATTCTATACACCGTGTTTAATTCTCTACGTAAGCCCGCACGGTTGTGTGGTAGGGTATCTATAAGTACTAATAAACAATTAGACAAACTCAAATATGTTTATTCAATATAGTATAACATTGTAATAGCTATTGATGTCAACTAATATGTACTACATACAAAGTTTACAATAATAATATTTCAAAGTTTCGAAAACTTTACCACCGCTTGCAAAGCGCTAGCAGAGAAGAAGATGCAATTATGGTGTAGTTAACACCCCAACTTATTCTGGGTGGGTATGGTAAAAACCAGCTAAGGGAATCATCACTACTATTATCTGTAGGAAAATAAAAGTAGGAATACTGACAAGCATTTACTGATACATTTGGCGGCAATATAAGGCGCTTTTACCTAGCATGACATGTTGCAAGTTTTTTTTGCTAAACAAAATCGTAACAATTTAAGCTAATTAATTGACTAAAATTTAAGAGGCGTGTATGAGTAAGGGGGAATAAGGCTGTAAGATAAGTAATTAGTATTTTTTAGATTATGATATATAAACTACATATAGTAATATATTATGCATTTATATATTTCTATATGTAGGACATTCATAGGCTTTGTTTAAATATAAATATATTATAATAACTTCAAAGTAAGTTAGTAAACACAAATAGTAGATTAAAAAATATACTTAGTTTTTGCTTATTTTTTAATGATAATAAAAATATATTACATAAAAACCTGGACACCTACATATACCTACCAAACATAAACCGAATAACACAGGCGTGTTCATTGACACCATTTATTTGACCTAGGCAGGGATCAAACCCGCTCTATAGTTGAAAATTAAAATATATTAAAATTACCTATATTGATTTTAGTTTATAAAATAAAACATTTAACAGAATGTAAAATACTCAAAACGCTGATATTATAACATCGCGCAAAAACATTACTGCCATTCGACTCGCTCGAGTTAGACAATAAAAAAGTAAAACAAAGTAAGTCTACAGCGGACCCTCGGTCGACATTTTAAATTTCGAGCGCTTTCTACTTCACGCACACATAGAAAAGACAGGCCCTATACGTACAGGGTTGATCAAAACGTCAAATTTAGTTGTAAAGCAGTGTTTCGTTTTGCTATTCGATGACAGATGGCGCTAGTAGTATCGCAAAAATAAAACTTAAGTTGTGAGTATTTTTACTTTAATTTGTGTTTCCATGCATATTAAAATTATATATTAAATATGACTAATAGGTAATAAATTCAATTTTCGTAACAAAAATGTAATAAAAAGACTAAGCTAATAATTTGTAGTTTCCCAGATTCGTAACTAGATGGCGTTACCTGTATGACTCTACAGCTTATAATTAGTTCAACTAAAATATTCCCTTTTGCCACCTTACGTACGTGACTTTAAATATAAACTGTCTCATTTTCCATCCAAATTGCCACCTCACATCTTATTCTGTACGCTTTTGAGCATTTATATTCATTTCTTACTTCCTTTATGAAGATGTATGTAAGTATTTATCTATATTAAAAGATTCCAATAAGAAATATGTGTGCGGTAAAGCCAACTTATTAGAATTTAGTATATATTGGAATTTGTGCAAACATTTAAACAAGAAATGCTTACTTTTGTATTGTAGATGTAAGATAGAAAATGGAGTAGAGCCCAAGAATAAAGGGAAACAATGACAGTTCATTCCGTCGCAATAATTTTCACCGGTAAAACATAAGTTTACGTTGTTCCCCAAATAAAATATTACAGTGAAAACTAGTTGGGGAATTTTTCGCTAAAGTACACTGATTCAAAGTATCTTGAGGCAATAATTTGTGAATCGTGCAAAGAAATATTTGTGTGTGAAGTCCCGAAGTATCTCTCATATCCGGAGATCTATCGCCTAGTCCCCGAGGTAGTAATCTTACTACTATGAACAACTAATATAGTTAGTTCATGGGCAACTATAAGATGCTTGAGTTACTAAAATAATTGTAAATTAATGTAGTCATTAAATATTGCAGGGATAAGATTTCTTTTGACGACCTCTGTGGCGTAGTGGTTATTTAACATGACAGCTACGCAGAGGTCTCGGGTTCGATTCCCGCTCAATGCAAATCTTTGTTTGCATGAACATGATTGTTTGCATTGGTCTGGGTGTTTTCTAATGTATGTATTAACAACAAAAAAAAAGTATTTAAGTATGTTTATCCGTTGTCTAGTACCCATAGTACAAGCTCTGCTTAGTTTGGGACTAGATGGCGTAGTGTGCAAGTGTGAGGAATATTTATTTATTTTATTTGAGAAATAACATTTATGGTATATTAATACTGCGATAGGTATTTAATTCAATTAAATGGCAAGCTCAAGTTTTCTTTATCACCCATTCACATTAAACTTTTATAGAATGATACTATGCTGCTTAGATGCATTAGTATTGGGTTTTGGTTGGTTTTCGCAAGGATATTTGATATTTATTTGTATGTACTTATTGAAAAGGTTTCTGGATGAACTTGTTTTACTAATATTTTGCTGGGATAATAATTGACCCAGAATTTTGTGTTAGGATTAATATACCTACCTACACTTAGCTTTTAGTCGCATTTTACGAAAACCATCACCATACCTTTTTTGCCATCTTAAAGCAATAAAATAAACTTATATTCAATATCAAATTAATAAACAGAAGTCTAAAATCAACTCAGCGAAGTATACGGTGACCTTAATAAAAATAAAAATTATTATTCCACACCAACAATTCTACTTTATCTTCATCCTTCTCTAATTCAATATATTTGTCTCTTTCGCACACTATTTCTACCCTTTTCTAATGCCACACCCCTTTTTAACAACAATGCAATTTTTTTCGCGTTTAATTTTAAGGGTGGGGAAGTTTTGTAGTTAATAACGATCAATATCTTTTATGATAAAGTGCGTTGCGCGTGAGTCGATTTGTGTGTGTTTTGAAGTACTTTGTATAGTGTTTAGGTTTAAATAGGTCTGTACTTATGTAATGGTATATTATATTTTATACAATGTTTAGAAATTAACAGATATTATTTCTATGAAAACAAAAGAAGGAATAAATATTGGTAATAAAACCTTATATGCCAGTCTTTCTGGCCAGTGTGGTAATAAGTAAGTGAAGTTTCTTTCCACTGTCACTGGGGATGGCTTATAAGTAACTTTGGTCGCCAACAAACCGTATAGTTTGGCGAATATATTGGCAAATTAGATATAAGTTTTTGTAGCTACTAAGTTTTTCATTTTTGTATGTTTTGCTGCAAATAAATGATTTTTATATTATATTCTGTTCTATAAAAGTATCATGTATGTATTTGTCTGAATAAATGATTTAAAAAAAAGTTCGTGGATAATTAATTAATAGTTTGATGTCGAAAACTCAATTTAATTAATGACATTGGGAATATAATAATACATACTAGCTTTTGCCCGCGGCTTCACTCCCGTTAAATTCGGGGTAGCAAAAAGTAGCCTATGTTACTCTTTATCCCTTCAACTATCTCCACTTACAAAATCACGTCAATTCGTCGCTCCGTTTTGTCGTGAAAGAAAGACAAACAGACAGGCACACTTTCCCGTTTATAATATTTATTAGTATGGATGTTAAGTCGCCTTTGTTTATTTTAACTTAAGTGTAAAATAGTAAAATCTAAATTAATACTTACATTAATTTACACATACTTTTACCAGTTTAGTAAAATCACATCTATTAAAATTTTCATTTATGTAAAATTGTGTCATTTTAGTTCCTAAGCCATCTGGCATTAGTTGGTTCCGTTTATTGAAAACCAGTTTTAGGTTATGGAAACCTAAAACTGGTTTTCAATAAGCTCTTATTTTTCTTTTTTTAAGATATGTCAGACAGCATGTTAAACAGTCAGTCATCATCATCATAACAGCCCATTAATGTCCCACTGCAAGGACGGGCCTGCTCCAGTGACGGAGGGATACTTGGCCTACTAATACCACGCTGGCCAAACGGATTGGTATAGGGTTTAATTTCAAGTTTTCTTTTTATTTCGTAAAGATGATATTTACGGATAGTCCCTTAGTCGGTTTTTACGACACCCATAGGATGAGATGGGGTGGTGACACACTGTATTCTTACTCCGTCACCACACGGACAATTAGCTCTTATTTTTATTTTTTAAAGATATGTCAGACAGCTTGTTAAACAGCCAGGAAAGAAGCAAAAGAAAAAGAGGAAAAAAGTTTATTTTTCTTTTAAAGCTTGTTTTAAAACTCTAACACCAGGTCTTTTACCGTTCATACGCTAATAGGCCACGTCAATTATACCTCCTATTTTAACATAACACACATTAGAAGGGGTATAAGCAGACAATGATGATGATAATACATTACACACATCCGTAAAAAAGATAAAACGAATGATTTGAGCCTCGTACCGTCAGCCGAGTGCGCCTTTGTCCAAGATCGCTACCGTGAAGATACTATCTAAGTACAGTCAGCAGATTTACTAGAATTAATTAGGTTAAATAAGGTTTGTTTTAATCATTTAATATGAGTTAAGGATAAACGTACATAGTTTTATTTCTCGATCTTATTCTAAGGTTGCCATAAAAGCGGTCTAAGGTTTTGCTTAGCAGCTATATTTGCTGGTAAGGTGAAACTTACAACAGAAGTTGCAGTTTTTTTTTGTGTGGAATTGGGTTGAAGATAAAGTTGGTTTAGGTCTAGATTTTACCAGGTTGTATAAAGGTACTTCTTCTTTTTCTTTGCGTGTCGATGGCAATCAGACCGCGTCAGCCCAAAATTTCGCCACGAGTATTGCATTCTTTGTGGCATGCATGAGATCGTCCATTGTGCATGTGTTTGGCCCCAGAGGACAAGACAGCAGAAAAAAAATAAAAAATACTGACTGAAAGCACAGGCAATGGTACTATGTGTAGAGTCGCAGTAGATGACGATGCGCTCTTTCTGCGGGCATGGGAATTTGAAAGAGTTGGTCTGGGTTTTAGATCCGTTCTCCATTCCATCTACCAGAAGCCGCACTTGAATCGATGCCGGACTTGTATAGAATTAGGATTTTGTACGTCGGATTTTAGGCCGACTATTGATTTTTAAGTGGTATTAGTAGGCCAAGTATCCCTCCGTCATGTGAGGAGGCCCGTCCCTGCACTGGGACATTAATGGGCTTTTATGATGAAGTCGGATTTTAATTATTTTGTAATTTTTTTCAAATAGTTTTATTTGTTGACTGTACAATCGTAAAGTTTCATAGGTGTTGTATTCGAACAATGAGTTAATTGAATGGCTAATCATTAAACTTTACTGAGAACTGACAATACGTTTTATATACATTAGCGTTATATACAAGAACCTGCTTATATACTATGACCTACTCTATTGACCGTGTGGTGACGGAGTAAGAATACAATATATCACAACCCCATCTCATCCCATGTGTGTCGTAAAAACCGACTAAGGGACTATTCGTGCATATTATCTTTACGTACCTAATAAAAAGAAGGAAAACCTGAAATTAAACCCTATACCGATCCGTCTGGCCAGCGTGGTATTAGTAGGCCAAGTATCCCTCCGTCATAGGAGGAGGCCCTGCAGTGGGACATTAATGGGCTGTTATGATGATGATGACTCTATGATGACGCTTGAGTGGTGACGGATAAGAATATGTTATGTTACCACCTATTTTATGCCTATGGGTGTCGGAGTAAGGGAAAGTCAAGTATCATTATAAGTTGATATTATCATATACAGAGAAGAAAAACTTTATACCAACTCTATACCGAGGCATTTGGTTGATGTGGTACTCACTATACAATCCCAAGTGATCCTCTCACACTGATCCAACACTGTCCGAGGTTTTAGGTTTATATAACCTAGAGCTTTCGACAATTGACGACTGGGAAAAACTCCGTGTGGTTTAGTGGAATCGAGATTCGAGAGAATACCGTCCGTGATTTAAAAAAAAACAAATATCAAACCCTATGTTACGAAGACGTAGTAAGATGCATGAAAGTACCGGCACAAAGTACATTAAGGTTCAAAGCAATCTTGCGTGGGATTTGAACCTGTGACATCATACACGGCAGCAAAAAGTGATTTCTACGACACCCATACTATAAGATGGAGTAAAACACTACATATTTGTACTCACTACACTTTGAAGAAAAGCCATAAACCCTATCCTCTTTTCAATAAGACACATTTTCCCATAACAAAATGGTAATCCATCCAAAACTCGTAGTCATGCTTACCCTAACGAGCGATCCAAGATAGCACAGATAATAAACAGATAGCATCTCGCTGGACGTTTTATTACTGCTGTAATTGGATGGACATTTCATACTGGGTACACCTAGAAGCAGTATTAGTTAGGGATGGCGAATTTATATGGGTGCTTTCTATACCTACTTAGTGTTATCTACAGTTGCGGCTGGTGTGAACTAGGTCGTAGATTCGAATTCCGTATTACTGGATAGTGGTCTATGGATGTAATTTGGTGCTCCCACTTTTATGTACTACCTACATCACGACGCTACCTTTATCATTGAATAATCCTTGGTTATGGTTATGTATGGTATACAATGGTTGCAGCGCATAATTACAGTTATCTCCTATGTAAAAAAAATGACGTCAAGAAAATGTAGCAGTAGAGTTTGTTGCGCCGCTTCTTCTCTACTAGCGCTATGGAGGCGGGCGGTGGTAAAGTTTTCTAAGCTTTGAAATGTTATAAACTTAGATTAAGTAGTGTTAGATGACGTCAAAAAGATACAATATTATTGTACTTTGAATATGAATACACAAGACAACAGTTTCTAGAATGTCTGAATTTTCTTTGAAGCAGATGTAAAAATGGAAAAAGAGCCATGATCTGTAAGCGAGAGATGTCTGTTTTTTTTAATTATTTAAAATTAGGACACTCAGCATTTGGTGTCTAGAGATGAGACTGTGGCATCTCTGTGACGACCTCTGTGGCGCAGTCGGTGTATTACATGGCTGCTACGCAAAAGTCTCGGGTTCGATTCCCGCTCAATGCAAATCTTTGTGTCCATTAACATGATTGTTTGCATTGGTCTGAGTGTTTTATATCTATAATATTATGTATGTATGCATTTACAAAAAAAAAGTATTTAAGTATGTTTATCCGTTGTCCAGTACCTATAATACAAGCTTTGCTTAGTTTGGGACTTGGTGGCGATGTGTGGATTATTTATTTATTTATTATCTGAATAAAGTATAACATTTCGATAAGATTGCAAGGTTTGTATAGCAACTAGTTTTGAAATATTTTTTATTAATTCACCCAAAGCCATCTAGTCCCAAACTTAACGGAAACACAGTTTTTTCTAAGAAAACACCCAGACCTATACCTGCATTTTTCTTACAAATATTTGTATTGAACGGGAATCAAACCCAAGACAGCGAGAACCCATGGACTGCTACTACTTCGCCACAAAAGCCGCCAAATAGTAATTTATGCAACCATATAATGAATATTCTTGTACCAACGAGTAGGTACTATTTAATAATAGTCACAGAGTAATAAATTTTTTATTATGTTTTAGTAATTGTGACCTCTTTCTTTTTATAAGGGTCATTTTGTTCAAGTAGGCTTACGTTAAACCAATTTTACTTTATGGAAATTAACTTCCTATTGATAAACAATAATTTATTGTTGTTGATTAAAATTAATTAAAATAACGATCATTTTATTTATGGTTCTTTTAAATTATAGAGCTTTGAAAATTTATTTTTAATGTTAAAAGAATTTTCATAACTACTTCTAATTGTAATTTAAATAAATGAATTGAATCTGATGAAAAGCACGAATACAGTATATAAAAAGAGGCAACAAGAGAGTAGGTAATTAAAAATTCCAATTGAGTTGTTACATGAATATAACGAACTGTTTTATTTGAATCTTTAACGATATAAACCATATACGTCGTCGCGCAAACTTAGATAATTGTAAAAACACTAGGTATGTAAATAAATAATAAATAAATAATTCTCACACATTCACACAACGCCCTCTAGTCCCAAACTAAGCTGAGCTTGTACTATTAGTACTAGACAACGGACAAACATACATAAATACTTTTTTTTTATAAATACATACATTATACATAGAAAACACTCAGACTAATGCAAACAATGATGCTCATGCACACAAAGGTTTGCAATGAGCGGGAATCGAACCCGAGACCTCTGCGTAGCAGCCATGTAATATACCGACTGCGCCACAAGGGTCGTCAAAGGGTAAGGTAAGTTATTTATACCACCTGTGAACCCTGAAAAAACCGAGGATCACAAGAAGAAGAAAACATATGCACAGAACTTTATAAAAATACCATCTTTTAAAAGTTGAGATAAATATTTCGTTTCTATAGTATTTTTCTCCATTAGGTGTACAATGAATGTGTAGGTTTGCACGCATTTTGCGTTTTAATCTGAAATCTATTATAGTTCTCGTATGAGAAACTATTTTCATTTTTAGTTGTAGTGCTTAGTCTATTTGCATGACACACTGTATTCTTCTCCTTGTGGTGACGGAGTAAGAATACAGTGTGTCATCACTCCATCTCATCCCATGGGTGTCGTAATCTGAATAAAATACATACTGTAATGACTAAATACTTCACGTATACTTACATCATGATCAATATGACAATATGCGCCAATATACAGTTGTATACTTAACCAGTTTAAAAGAAACAATTCAGATTTCCAATAAAAAAGAAATCTCAAAATCGTTAGCACACCGAATTCACAGACAAATAAATTTGAATAATGAATGACCGTTATTTTGACATCTGTCAATTGGAACATCGTTCAACTTGAGAACATTCATTCGTATTCCAAATTCGTAACGAAGCAAGTCAACCCTCCAATGCCGAATCAAATAAACTTGATGCATCTTATACGCAACATGACATCGAAATCATAAGAAGTCATTAGGCATTCGAGCATACGATATACGGACCCTAATTTCGTTGCGAAGACCGAATAACTTCCATATACCACGTTTACTGAGGCATTTTTGATAATGAGCTTTCATTTAAACTTAAACTTTATTACACACAAAATAAGGTACAAAATAAACCAGAAACACAATATGACAATCGTTCACATATCAAATTGTATTTACAAGGTAAACTCAACCTTATTTTTTAAAGGAAAAAGCTGAAGTTTATATAAGGAAAAGTTCAGTCAACAAAAACACGCGAATGAGAAAAAAACCGGGCATCTTTTTGCGTCCCCTTTCTCCCCTAAGCCGGTGGGGGCGGTTAGGGTGAAGAAAAATCCTCGTGGGGTGAGTTGGGGTGGCTGTAGTAGTTTTTCGTTGGTATCACGCGTACGACAAGCTTAGTATTGATTTTCTAGCACATGGGCCGTTCAGGTGTCCGCGTTTTTTAAGAAGTTTCGAAGCGCGAGCGTTTGTAGGGTTATGTATGTTTGTGTTAGATAATACAGATTATATAATACCGATATATTTATTATTTAGAGTTAACATAAGTTTACATTAAAAGAATGTGAAGCTTAAGGGGCAAGAGAAAAATAATGAAGGCATTCCTAAAATGTGATTTCTTATTATGTGTGATTTGATTTAACCATACATACATACATATTATTATAATGCTTTTAAACATTGGCTTTACTTTATTTACAAAATGAAGGCTTTGCTTAATGTGTTCTCTTAACATTAGAAATACCCTGAATTAACCGTGTCTTATGTCTATAGAGCTTAAGAGTTTCGCAGAGGTTTCGGATTCGATTACCGCTCAATGCAAGTCTTTGTTTGTATGATGGGTCTGGGTGTTTTCTATGTATAACAATTATCTTTGTTTAGTTCCCATAGTTAGAGCTCTACTTAACTGGGACTAAATGGCGTGCGTCTTAATAATATTAATGCAGGCAATAACTACTGCTGATGTAGGGAAACTTAGGACCATATACCGCGCTGATCCTAAAGTTTTCAGAATGATTTTTCTTGAATGATTACCTATCTCTAAATAATAAAATAATAATTATGCAAAAACTTTACAAAATGTCACCCCAAACATAAATAAATTTAAACACAGTCGGTTAACTCGCAAATATGCAAATAAGTAAAGGTGTAAAAGATTATCATCTTATTGTGATACGACGATTAGTTCCGAACTCTCGATGTTTGTTCGTCATTCGATACGGACCGGTGTGTCGATGCCTTAATGTTTAACCGATTTGCGAAGTTTGAATATAGAATTGTTTTGAGTTTTAAATTTAGAATTATTTCAAATTTTATATTTAGAACTAATTTCGGATTTAAAATTTAGAAATATTTTAAAGAACACACGACTTTATTGACTGCCTTAATGGCGGTCGCGGTTTGTTTTCCTATTCAGGATAATTCTTTACGTGATCTACAAATGATTGTCCTAAGTCTGGCTGTCTTCTGTTTTTTTTTAAATTAATGTTTGTAAAGTCGCCGCGACACTGTCATAAATATTTACTTAACGTAACACTTAAGTAGCCCCCTTAGTAGCCTTAGTGAGAGTTTTTACTATAGGAGAACAGGAATCAAAGAGAAGCAAACCAATGAAAGCATTTATTGAAAAAAAAAGTTTGTAATTGCTTCTAAGTCAATTTGATTTCAGACAAAAGACAAAATTAAATAAGGATGTTATCACACATAATCGTTACTAAAAATTCATTATAAGTACCTTTTAAGAATCGATTTAGATTAACTCGGTCATAGAAGTAATTAAACTCTTGTCAAACTAAAACGCCGTTATTAAAACTATCTTCAAAATTTTTATACTTTTTAAATTATAGTTGCATTGTTAATACAACTTATAAGTTGTTATACTAATTTTACACGACACTTTTAAAGTAATGAAAAATCAACTTTACTGTGGTAAAAATAAGGTTGAAATTAATTTTGTCATAAAACCAAAGTTGTTTTTATAATTTTAGTTGGGGACAAAAAGGTGCGCTTTTTTGTTTCGAGCCAGCGATTTTGTTCTCAATTTAAATATTTTATACAATGTTACAATAGACAAAAAAAACCGGTACTTGTAACTGTGAAAAATTAAATATTATAAATTATTATGGTAGCCCTTTTGTGTTTAATGTATGCTAATACTTGTTAGGTGATGCTGGAAGCTGTAAACGGATGTTTCGTATAGATTCAATGGAATAAATGCGGATGTGAGCTTGAAATCATAAACTATAGCACGGAGATTATAATTATTTGTATCGTTTAAACTTTTTAGATGACCTTAACCATAAAATATGCGAAGTTACTGTACTAGTAACTAGGTATGTCGTTTAAGCACACGTTCTTTAGAACAAATTGTAGTCTTATGTTTGGTTTAGTTAGAGTGGCAAATATAATAAACAACGAACGAATATTCAAATAATATTCGATATTTTACAGATTAGAAGGGGTCGTTTAGTCCTAAACTAAGCTCGTACTATGCCCAGGTCTAGGAAGAGCTGATTAATAAAGCTTTTACTTTTTTTTTAGTGAACAGATAATACTAAGATCAAATAAAACAGCCATAAATACTTAAATGTCAATTAAGTACAGTAGGCTCTACGTCAGAGCCTGTAGTCGCAAATTAAGGTAAAAATACCTATAAAACGTAGTACAAAAAACTATTAAAAATACAAAAATGCAGACTGTAGAGAACATAAAAAGCTAAGAGCCAGTAATAATATCTCAGCAGTTATTCACAGTCGATTAACTCGACTTACTTACGTCTCTTAACATAATTTTACTCTGTATTCTACATACTATGTATACAGAGTAATGGTGAATTCAAGAACGTCTATTAAGGTGACAGGGTTATTGTTTTCAATATTTTTTTTTATTTGCTGTTGTTACTGGTTCATGTTCATTCATATGCGTGTGGTGACGGAGTAAGAATACAATATGTCACCACCCCATATCATTCCATGGGTGTCGTAAAAACCGACTAAGGGACTATCCGTGAATATTAACTATACGAAATAAAAAGAAGGAAAACTTGAAATTAAACCCTGTACCAATCCGTCTGGCCAGCGTGGTATTAGTAGGAAAAGTATCCGTCCGTCACGGGAGAAGGCCCGTCCCTGCAGTGGGACATTAGTGGGCTGTTATGATGACTGATTCATGAGGAAAAAGGATTTTTCTTTCTGGCAAAATATGATATTCCTTTCATCTATTTAGTCCTAGACTAAGGAAAGTTTGTATGCTACGAAAATAACGTCTTAAGCAAAAAAATAATATTTTATTAAAAAAACTGTTTAATATTTTAAACATTTGTTTATACAAGTAATAAAAATAAATCAAACAGTGCCATTAAAACTATTATGTTACATATCAAAATTATGGCAACACCATCGAAAATATGCAAATAGTATCGATAAATTAAAAAAAAGAGAATCGATTAATTTATTCAAACCTCATTTTATTATCTGTGAACTGTATGAATTAACAATTATTTATTTATTTATATTATTTTGAGTCGATTGTTTGATAATTCGTGTTGCACACAACCCTACGTTTGTCTATTGTTAATATATCAAAAGCAATTAATCTTTGTTTTTTTATTATTAACACTTTATATTTAAAAGGTGGTAGTTGATTTTTGTGTTCGAAATTTAAAGCAAGATGTTCGTAATAGGTAACATTATAATTAAAACTTTTTTAGTATTCATTAACACGTAGCACACATTATCATTATAGGTGCCCGTCAAGAGACGGATCTTTCGGGGTGCCATCTTGAAGTCTTTGACCATCGATAAATAGAAAATTATTATTTAAATGTATTTATTATTTTTCAAAACTTTTCTCTACTTTTATTAATAATTAATCGTGCTAACAAACAAACTAAATACGTGTAATAATTTAGATCTTGAAACTTAACAAATTTTATAACAAAGTGTAGCACAAAAGACATATAACAAGAACAGATAAACAAACAAGATAACAAAACCTCATGTTTTATGAAACTAACATTTTTGCTTCAAACATAAACCATCTCATACTTTATGATAATATATTCCTTATCCATGGGAACCACTAAAAACATCCGTCACCTCCACACAAAGAAACGAATAAATTATACAACAAAACATCAAATATGACAACATAAAGAAAATATTTTATCTTATTAAGCATAAAGAGAACAGATCGGACGAATCAATAATACACTACCCCATTGTGACTGTGCGAAAAGTTAAAGTAAGAACCCAAAAAATGATATGCAAAACAGTATCTCGGATTCTATATTCAAATGAAACGGCCATTTTGTTCCGGAAGAACCATTTTGACACTCGGAAGAATAAACCCTTCTACTTTATATTCAAATTAGGAACATCTTAAGGCCAGTATTGTTTGAATCATAGATAAAAAAGTCTTTAATGTATTCATAGATTTCGTGAGAACGGATTTTGTATTCTTGGATGTGAGAAACGATGGCTTTTATAGAATAATCGATGGGGTTGTGTGTTGTGGAAAGCTGTGTCAACATTAGCTGTAATATGGTAATTATTGATCTCCAATAATAGAAAAGGTGTCGTAGTGTATCGATTGAGTTTAATTTATTGGGTGTGGATACGATAGCAATGACATTGAGTTATTTAAGTATAGTTATAAGAAATTCTACTTTCATAAAATATGTTTTATCTGATATCTCATGGATTAGGAACATGGGATAATTCTTTGGTGTAAGTAAGTAAAACTACGCAATGTGTCAAACCTACATTGTTCCTGGGTCAATCTCCAAATCGGGCGTATTCGTGTGATCGCTCTGGTGCTTTTCAGATCTTGATATTTTTTGGTAATTATGTATCTCATTGAAAATAATGATATTAAAATACTACATTTTTACTATTGGCCTTCATTTTTGTCAAACAGTTATGGAAATATTTAAGTTCAAACATTTTCGCGTCCAGAGCAATCATGATAGGCGCTAGAGCGATCATAAATGGTGAAACAAAAATTATAAAATTGGTAATATATTATTTATTTAGTCATTTTTAGTCTTGCATGTTACAAGATTTTATGTTTAGGGGATATATCTAGAGCTTTTTGAGAGCTCATCAGTTGGAAACTTGTTCATTTTTAGGGCAGCGTACCGATTTTGAAACAACGGAACCCTTATAGGATCACTTCGTTGTCCGTCTGTCTGTCTGTCAAATCTCAGGAACGCTTGAAGGTATCAATTTTCAACAAATATTATAAATGATGAGACGTGACGTCATAGAATTTTTGACAGATAAGTAAGTCGTGACGTCACATAATTTTGGCAGGAATTTGTTTTTTGACAGCTGAGTCGTGACGTCATTGAATTTTTGACAGATGTGTCGTGACATTACAGAATCTTTGACAGATGAGTCGTGACGTCATAGAATTTTGGCGGGAAAAATAATATTTAGACAGCTGAGTCCTGACGTCATCACAATTTGGCGAGAAAGTAAATAGGGTACGGAACCCTCGGTGCGCGAGTGAGACTCGCACTTGACCGGTTTTATATGGGTTCCGTACCGATTTTGGAAAAACGGAACCCTTTGTTGTCCATTTCTCTATCAAGACTACTTTCTTAGGAACGCGTAGAGGTATCAAGCTGAAATTTTTACCAAATACTAAGGTCTGTTGCCTTTTAGTGCTGTAAAAAAATCAAACTTCTAATCTAACGAAATCAAGACATATAGCCGTTTATGTCGCAAATTTTCGATGAGCAAAGGGCAAAAAGCTACAAGGTACTTCCAGTCTACATAAAAACTTGAAATTTGGCATGAAGCAAGGTCTTATAGTGCATGTAAAGGAAAACTTCCGAAAACTTGAAATTTTGGCTTCCATCATATTATATTTTGATAATTTCGTCATAGTCATAATCATTTTGACAGCTGAGTCACGTGACTAGTGACGCCATAGAATTTTGGTCACGTGACACGTGACGTCATAGAATTTTGACAGATGAGTCGTGACGTCATAGAATATTGGCGGGAAAATATTTTGCAGGGAAGTCGTGAAGTTATAGAATTTTTGACAGATGAGTCGTGATGTCACAGAATTTTTGACAGCTGAGTCGTGACATTTGTCGTTGTAACAATCTGGTATTATTTTTTATTTTTTTATTTTTTATTTTATATTACTTAAAGTAGTTTTATAACGTACAATTATTGCAAAATATCATCGCTCTGGTCTTTTGGACAGAGCAATCATAGCCATAGCGATCAAAAAAAGTCATAAAAGCATTAATATAGCCCAAAATAAAAACAGTAGAAAGTTGTGTTTACGCCTCATAAAGAACATCATTACTATCACTTAATTCACTTAATAAGCACATTTACAACCTTACTATTTAATTTATAAAACATGCCATATCAATCATCAAATTCGAGAACCAAACCCAGATAAATCATAAACTTACCCTCGTAATGTTGTAGTGGGGGACCGTGGCACAAATGTATCTTCCTCGGAGGTTAGACCACTACAGCCACTACCCCGGGGGAGGGGAATAGAGTTTCTATTTCGTAAAACGAGAGATGAGCGCGATGTTTTACTCCAGCGCAGAGCGATGAGATAATATGCCAGGTCATGACGATAAATTTAAATTGTGCCAAAAATATTGTTAATATAATTTTTTTTTTAATATTACAATGAAGTTTAACTATTTGTTATGTAATATAAAATAACATCGGACATATGAACCTTCTCAATAAAAAGTTACACAATGTTTTCTTATTCAATCGGGAGTTAGGTCAACCCAGAGCAATCAGGATTTTAGGGTTTATGATTTTTTTTTAAATATTTCTAATAAACTAATTCATAATTTCAGCCCTGCACCACATAGATTAGACACCAAAGTATACATAAAAAAATGTAATGAAAACGTTTATCGATTTCAAAATGGGTTTCTCCAGTCCGACACGATAAAAAATGCCTCTGGAGATCTACCCTCCTACAAACCGAGGTTAACTTAGGTAACTGGAAAGTTAAAAACAAGAGATAAAAGCTTCATAACAGCCCATTAATGTCCCACTGCAGGGACGGGCCTCCTCCCGCGACGGAGGGATATTTGGCCTGCTAATAACGCGCTGGCCAGACGGATTGGTATAGGGTTTAATTTCAAGTTTTCCTTCTTTTTATTTGATTAAGATAATATTTAAGGTTAGTCCCTTAGTCGGTTTTTACGACACCCATGGGATGAGATGGGGTGGTGACATATTGTATTCTTACTCCGTCACCACACGGAGAATGGAAGCTTAGTAAATAAGCAAATAATATAATTATTGTGCTCATTCGCATGCCTCTATGGAAGCGAAGCCTTACCTCGGTCTGTGTCACTGAGGTCACCAATGTCGGTCGTAGGTCTCTAGGGTTATTTTTAAGGCATTTCTTAGAGTGCGGGATATGGTAGCACCCCCCGGTAAGAACACCGTGATATGAATGCTGATATCAGACTCCAGAGAAGTAGGAGTGTTTTTTTTTAGCTTTGTTAGCTATTGGTAAGATTCGAAAGCTCGACATCATTAAGGAAATATATTATCTCAATCACAGAAATTGTCATGTTATAGAACAATTTAAATAATGTAAGAAAAGAAACCCGGGAACTATACATCAGGCTATTTATTTTACAAAAGTATTTCTTATTACAACGGTATTATGAAAGTCTAGGTTGATGTGTAGCTGTTACTCACCATAAGTCCGTTAAAAGTTTGGTCGATTCCTCATTGTTTGAGTCTCATATAAGCTAATTACCGTTACAATAAGAACACATTTAAATTTAGAATGAAATTAAATTAAGAACGAGAACATAAATTTGAAATAGGAAAAAAGTTCGAATGAACGTCTTCAACCCTTCCGCGTCTCGGGTATTCAAATTCAAATTTTTGTCCCCCAGTCTAGCAGGTGTACTATGTCTTTTGTGTACACTTCCGCGGATGGTCTTGATTTAGATTACGTTTTAAAATAGGTGGTTAAACACACTAGTGAAACAAAAAAGTATTTCTTTTATAAAAAAACTTTTTATTTGTCAATTATTCTATGACATTTGGTGAGCATTCATTCAAATATAATTATGGACTAGCCCTTCTTGATGGTAGGAATAAAAGCCTTTATAATCATAAAACTTTAATAAAAATTCTTAACATTTAAACATATTATACCCATAAAAAGATAACCAATTTAATTATTCTACGTATTTTTTAATTGAATAATTTAAGAGCAAATTAAACTACCTAATTTAATTTAACTTAGAAATTACTTGCATCAGTTTCACACGTGTCTTAAATATTACAAAGTAAAGCCTTTACAAAAAAATAAAATGTTCCTAATAATACTATCCCCGTAGTAATATGTAAATTATTTTTAAAATAATAACAACACCTGGGTATCCAAGACCGGTCGTGATTCGGTCACATCCGCGCTTCATTTGCATGCAAAGGGTTAATTCTTCGCGATTATTTGAGCTCACGCATATTTTTAATTATTCAAGGGTTAATATATTCACTTCGAAGTTTGAAAAAATTCAGATACAGTTTGGCAATGTGTGTTTTTTTTTGCATTCAGTGTTAGATTGAGTTTCGTTGTGTGAAGAACTTTTTGGTGATGTTTTTGTTAATAGAAAAGTAATTAATTTTTAAAATTAATTGTTTTTGAATATAGTGGTTAATGTTTTTAAAAAGTGTTTTTAAATGTAAGTACAATATTATAATAATGAGTGTTTATACTTTATTTAAACTGGTGTCCCCGATGTTCGTCTGCGCAGGTTTACTATATTGAGTAGCGTATTGTAGTCTATGTGTTATTATATTTATAATCTATATTATTGTCTATATCAATCAATCAATTAGCCTATCGCAGTCCACTGTTGGACATAGACCTTTCCCAACACGCGCCACAGAACTCGGTCCTGCGCCTTCCGCATCCAGTCCGACCCAGAGACCTTTTTGAGGTCGTCGGTCCACCTAGCTGGGGGCGTCCTACACTACGTTTTCCGACTCACGGTCTCCACTCTAGGACACGTTTGCTCTTTTTTTTTAATTATTGTATAGTTTCACATAAATCCAGTTTCGATAGTTTTTGCGTGAACGAATAACGTACAATACAGACTTAGAAACTTTCGCATTTATAATATTAATTGGATAAATAGATTTAAGTAAAGTTGTTTTCTAAGTTCAATTATTATGGGTTTCATGGCTATGCTATGGTCAATTATTTGACTTTATCCAACAATTAGCTACCTCTATAGCATATTCATTTAATAGAAGGAATAATAATTTTTATGGTTATGACATTTACGATGAAAATATTTTAGTTATTATAGAAATAAATATATAGTTTTTACGACTTAAGTAGACGTTAGAAGTTAGTGGCGTTGTGGTTATAAAGCTTGACTGTTCCGCAGATGTTACGGATTCAAATCCTGATAAATGTATACTTATCTTTGTGAGGAAGAACTTGTACCTATATTTTTATTGGTTGAGGTGTTATTTATATATAATTGGTATTTATTATTGCATCACCTGCGGTCATCAATGAACTGGTGTGTTAAATGAAATATTACTCTAAATAATGACTCGCTCATATTCGATTTTCAAAACATTACCATTAAAATTCAATTCCCTTCAAATAACCAAAAACTAATTTTCTAAATTCGAATCTGTTCGAATATCAAGACTAGTGATGTACCAACGGTCATGCATCACGGATAATGATTGGATTTGCCCCGCCTACGTCATCCATCACGAGCAACGAGTGACGCGAGTGGGTGGTACGCATCACCAAAATATATTGACCCCTGACTTCGTTTGGCGATTTTCCTTTTTCGCCGAATTTTACATTTAATACGGGGGGTGAGGTAGTTCTTTTTAATTTTGGTAGAATGCATTAGGGAGGATATTTCGCAAAGGCATTGTGTCTTGTTAGAGCCGTAATGTCTTGGATGTAAGTAAATTATGTTTTTTTATATGGTCTAGGGGGTGTATGTTTTAGAAAACAAATGGTTCTTGTTATAAAAAAAATAAATTGGAATTTATGTGTGGTGGAGGAAGGAAAGGGAAAGTAAATAAGTTTATATCTTATTTGTTTTATTAGATAAAAAGTAGTAACTCGTTGTTCTAAGACAGTTTTAATCAGTTAAAATCTTAATTATCTAGGTATTGTGTTTTTAATTAAATAAATATTCACGGACATCTCTACACAGCGCCATCTGTTCCCAAAGTAAGCTATGCTTAACCTGCTTGTGTTATGGGTAACAGAACAACGGATATTAATACTTTATATACTTTTCTTTTGTAAATACAAACAATATTATACATAGAAAACACCCAGACCAATGTAAACAATGTTCAGGCACACAAAGATTTGCATTGAGCGGGAATCGAACCCGAGACCTCTGCGTAGCAGTCATGTTATATAACCACTACACCACAGAGGTCGTGATGATAATTTCAAAATTCTAGAAGCTCGAACTGTGTAAAATAAACAAAACTAGCTTATTTGCACACACAGAAAAAGCACAGTAATATTTTAAACCATTACTTAAAACTTACATAACTAAACGCGGTTTTTTACACTTTTATAGAACAACTCATAAATAAAACCGATCTATTTTACTATTCTTGTAAGGAAGAAAAATCAGCGGTGGTAATCCCCAGGGGAGGTGGGGGGTGGCAAGCTCCAAAATTGAGACGGTATAAGAAGATTACTGTGATGTATTACGTGACGACTAGAAGGTAGAAACGAAGATGAGCTGGCAACACTCGGTAGAAAATAATAGGCGGGAAAGTAATTTGAACGTTTTGTATTTGAAATATTTTGTTCTAAGTAGATATGTTATAGGCTAGACAAGTTTATTTTTTAGGAATGAATATGCTATTTGAATTTTGAATTAGGAATGCTTAGTTTTTTAAGAACATAGTCAATAGGGATTTTTTTCTATTTTAGTATTTTTGTTATTGAAGTCTCTATGTACCTACTAACTTTTAGCAGGCTAAGTTTTTTAAAGCTTGAGAGTACCAAAATATCGTTTATGCTTGAGTATAATCTGTTTAGAATTAAGTTCAATCGTAAAATTTATTCAAAATGTTCGTTAACATTAAAAAAATATTGATTTTTTTATTCTTGAAATGTTTTTTTTTTCAAACTTGTTTCATTTTAGGACACCCACATTATAGGAATAGGCACTACGTATTCTTACTTCATCCCCACAAGATACCCATAAATACCTGCAAACTTAATAAAAGCCTACTTCAGTATATTCTTAAGAAAAATATTTGTATTCCTAAGTCTAAATATTGCATAAGGCAACAAATCTTGAGACGTAATATCTTCAGAAAGAAAATATTCGTAAAGAGAGGCTGTGTTATATATGTATATGTAGGTATGGAGACTAAGGCTTAGTACATACCAGCTATTATGTTTAGATTTTACGAAATCATCATAACAGCCCATTAATGACCTACTACAGGGACGGGCCTCCACCTGTGACGGAGGGATACTTGGCCTACTAATACCACGCTGGCCAGACGGATTGGTATTGGGTTTTATTTCAAGTTTTCCTTCTTTTTATTACGTAAAGATAAAATTCACGGATAGTCCCTTAGTCGGTTTTTACGACACCCATGGGATGAGATGGGGTGGTGACATATTGTATTCTTATTCCGTTACCACACGGACAATTTTTACGAAATAATAACATAAAATTTATTTTACTCACACATTAACAAAACGCTATCTAAGTCCTAAGCTAAGAAGAGCTTGTACTATTGACTTATGACAACTGATAAAAATTCCAAATTCAATTTCCGAATACTTAGTATTTAAGCTCGACGAACTCTGTGGGATATAATTATATATGGATTCCACATGGATTTAATATACCTAAATGTTTGCATTGTTCTCGGTGTTTTATTTTATGTATAACATTTATGTATTTGCACAGAAAAAGTATTTAGGTAGGCAGGTTTACTCGTTGTCTATTAGCTAAAGTACAAGCTCCTACCTACTTAGTTTGAGATTATATAGCGGTTTTTGAATTAAGTATGACAAATCTTTGTATATTACTACTACACTACTACTTTAACTTATATATTTGTGTACACAAATTTAAAAAATCGTTAGTTCTAATGTCCGTTAACTAATAAAAACAAAATAGAATCAAATAGAACTCTGTTTTTAAAATTTAAATCAATACAGATAAAATATATTTAGTAACGGTCTTTTGTCGTCGTTCTGTCCCCTTCCTAACGTCGGCAGGCTTAGGCCACATTTCCATACATATGAGGTAAACTGAAAGGAGACTGTTCTGGAACGAAACTCCTTATAGGACGCGCATGCGTCTTGTCGTTTACCGTTTATCACCGTATTCCTATATACAAGACAGGGATTTTGTTTTAGAATGTCTTTTGGTTAATGTTAAGCTGGTTGTTATAATATAAGAGATACTTTATTACATAAAATAAAACACCGAGAACAATGCAAACATTTAGGTATATTAAATCTATGTGGAATCCATAGACCATAACTTTTATTCCACAGAGTTCGTCGAGCTTAGATACTAAGTATTCGGAAATTGAATTTAGAATTTTTATCAGTTGTCTTGTCTCAATAGTACAAGCTCTGCTTAGCTTAGGACTAAGATAGCGTTTTGTTAATGTGTGAGTAAAATAAGATAAGATACTTTACTTTTTTGATACTTTATTACATTGTCACTATTCCATCTCATCCCATAGGTTCCAAAAGTTTATTCATCGCAACCTACGAAAGCTAAAACTTTTTTCATAAGTTGTGATCATAAGTTGTATATAGTTGTATAATATAGTAGCCATGTATTTTATTTATTTATGATATAAAAAAATCCTATGCTAATAACGATTTCCACTGATTATCATAAGCGTACGTGTTCTCAGTGTCTTTTCAAAAAAATATTTCAAACTATATATCCCTAGAGTGAGAGATTCATTTAAATAAAATTAATAAGATATACTTCTCTTCACATCTACGTGTGGTGACGGAGTAAGAATACAATATGTCACCACCCCATCTCATCCCATGGGTGTCGTAAAAATCAACTAAGGGACTATCCGTGAATATTATCTATGCGAAATAAAAAGAAGGATGGTATTAGTAGGCCAAGTATACCTCCGTCATGGGAGGAGGCCCGTCCCTACAGTAGGGCATTAATGGGCTGTTACGATTGACATTTACTTAGTTAAATTTATAGTACGCTTACTAGGACCAAAAATAACCGAAACCATAAAAAAATACTATAAACGATTACAGTTTAGAAACGCGCTAAAGAAGAAACTTTACAGGATTCAATTTTCCTAAACATAAATAAGGAGGCAAGGGAAAAAGATGGTGAAATTGTTATAATATCTGAAAGTGGGCGAAGCACCAATATATCATGGGCCGTCACGCGGTGTGCGGCTGACGCGAAAATATTACGATGCATCAAAACTGCCAAGGAGCAGGGAGAAAACGAACTTAGCGAGGTGTGTGGTCCAAGTTATAGGGGATAAGCGGGTGTGAATATTTTTGAATCGACACTCAAAATAGATAAAGGTTCGGTATTAATAATGAACCTAGGAATTTTAAATCTTTGTGTTTTAGAATCGGTTATTGAACTAGAGAATTATGTGAAAGTAGGGCAGAATTAAGTATAGAGGACGAAGATGTAAGGAAAAATAACGTAGTGGTCGCCAGAGAAGGAAAACTTAAACCAAATAGTTGGCCTTGTTTGGCCCGTTATAGGGCAAATTTTCATAATCAATAGTTAATCAGACTCTCCGTGTGGTGACGGAGTAAGAATACAATATGTCGCCACCCCATCTCATCCCATGGTTGTCGTAAAAACCGACTAAGGGACTATCTGTAAATATTATTTTTACGAAATAAAAAGAAAGAAAACTTGAAATTAAACCCTATACTAATCCGTCAGGCCAGCGTGGTATTAGTAGCCCAACTATCCCTTCGTCACGGGTAGAGGTCCGTCCCTGCAGTGGGACATTAAAGGGCTGTTATGATGAGTTAACCAGAGTAGTAATATTAGCATATCGTGCAATATTCGAGTATTGGTTATAAATTATGTATCAAAATATAAATATTTAATGTTTACGGAAAATTAAGGCCTACTTATGGTTTTCTTAATACATCACCAAACGGAAAACGGTATATGTAACAGTTAAAACAGCTACACAAATCATTAGTCTTAGTGAACTGTAGACGATAATCCTCGTCTAAATAAATAAATAATCTTCACACATTCACACATCACCACCTAGTCCCAATCTAAGCAAAGCTTGTACTATGGGTACTAGACAACGGATAAACATACATAAATACTTTTTTATTGTAAATACATACATATTATACATAGAAAACACTCAGACCAATGCAAACAATCATGTTCTAGCCCACAAAGATTTGCATTGAGCGGAAATCGAACCCGAGACCTCTGCGTAGCAGTCATGTTATATAACCACTACGCCACAGAGGTCGTCATAAATCCCACAACAATTTGGACTTATTTATTTTACTGAATAGATAACCTCAGTGTCTTATGAATTGTACCAACTAGCAATACGTTCAGTAAAGCGGGGGTGGATTGTGTCTTGAAAAATGCTTCGGAACTCTGTGGGCTCTACGTTTATCATAGGATATAACTAGTATAATAAATATCTATGATTAGCAAGCGTATATAATGTACAGTCATGAACAATAATATGTACACATAGTAAAAGTTTCTAAACTATCTGCACGTTAATCTAGACATTAGAATACCAAAGTTATTTCGTAATTTAAAAGAGGTTCCGTACAGTTTCGAAAAATCTCCGAATATTCAATTTTAGATTAGCACAACTTTAGATAACTGTTTTACAAAAAGAGTAAAATGTGTACATATTATTGCTCGTGATTGTACATATAGAAAATAATGAAATAGATGAATCGTTCAGGGATAAACTCATATTAGAAAACAAACGATTTAATATGTACGTGAAGAGTCGAATAAGGTAAAAAAGGCCTTAAATAAGTTATTATAAACTTAAAAACTATAGAAAAGTAATAATGCCAGAAGCAGAGCATATAACCCTATCTAAGTTTACATCATATATGCCATCAGTATCTTAGTTGAAAACAGCATCACTGCGGTTTAATACTATCCTTAATTAATAGAATTACTCTCGAGAACTAAACTCTCGTAACTTGAATGTTTAAAAATAAACCAAGTCTGATTTAATTATTAAAACAGTCAATAGAGAAAATTTGTCAAAAGTGGTTTTGACCGGTTATAAGTTTTGTCTGTAACATAGTTATATATCTAGTTTATCAAATTTCTATTTTACAATACAAGAGGAGGTGTCAAAAATTTGTATTCACAGGACACCACGACTTAGAATACAACTTTACATAACTTCTGTGTGTAGGGACGTTTATAAACGCACAAATCTCATACGTCTTTGAGTTGAACAAATATTTAATTTGGGCGTAGATTGAACTTTCTGACAGATTACGTATTTTTGCGTAAATTTTGTGTCGATACATCAGGTCCTGTGATTTTTGCGAACATAATAAGACGAAGAAGTTCCTTCTCGAAACTAGAAATATGAGTGGATCTGACCAGGGGGATTCATGACTTTGACATACGTTTTAATGTTTCATCAGGTTTTTCTATATTTAAACCTTATTAATTATTCATTTTAATTTGGGTTTCTTTTACATTCATCGTTAAAGCTTTCTTCTAAACTAAAAAATCCGATATTTTAAGAACCTTAAACAATGTTTGGATTTTGAGATGGGGTGGTGACATATTGTATTCTTACTCCACACGGAGAAACATACATACTTACATACATTCTAACGAAAAAAATTAAACTTAACCTTGACTTTGTCTAACTAGCAATTCGTTACAATTATTCTCCACGGAAAATATTGAGTAATGTGTATAATAGTGCTGTAAGTGGACTATCAGCATATTTATTTAAAGAGGTTTTAACCAAACAGAGTAACTACAAAGATTTGACATTTGAATGACAATTCAATATTTCAAATTTGGAATCTAAATACTTTATAACACGTAGCAACATAACGAAACACGCACATACATTTACACCTGTCTGCCTTTTAAATCGCATGGGAAGTGAAACTCTAACATCTATTGAAAACCCAAAACAGGGGGTGTGTTTCCCCCCCTTTACACCCACCCACCCCCTCGTTATTCCACTTCCCGTCTCCCCTTTCTTTCCACTAACTTCGCATCGTCATCCGTATTACTTGGGCCCTAACTTATGTGGGGGTATATGATGTTGCTATCCCAAAGAAAAATCAACCTTATTGTTTTAAATTAAAGTTGAAATTCAATTGTATCCAAAAAGCAATTTACAAATACCCTCAACATACAATTTTATTCTTTGTTTGTTGGTATATAAGAGTGTTTATCCCATGTGAAATCACAGATCAATTTTGTGATAGTCTGTACTGATTCCTTTGCATTACTTTTTCCTTCTTTGTGAATGTATTTTATACGAGTTTAAGGTCTTATGTGGATAGTCGGTGTGTCGAAAATGTTTATAGTACTGTTGTGTGCGTAAGTTTTGTAATTGTATTGAGATCGTTCAATTGAAAAACCTATTAGTACTGGCTCCTTGCGTTGGACTATTGGTTTCTTATGAGAATTGTTGAGAAATATTTTCTTTTTGTTTTTCTTTAAAAAGAAAAGAGTTCTCCTCTTGTCACATAAAGCTTGAACCATAAACAGACTCATGACAATTATCTACATCCCCAAATGATTGTCATGAGACTATTCTGTTTTTTTTATAAACCCATGACCTCAAGCATGGCCAGCTCAAGGCAGTTTTCTTAAAAAAAATGTGGATTTATTATGCTACGTAGCTAACTATGGCGACCTATTTTGACGTAGTAGTTTGTTATAGTACCTAAATGAGCAAGGGCTTAGATTTCATATCTCACTTTATGCCAATAACTGTGTACATGAACATGAATGTTTAAAACGTACAACAAGTATATAAGTATGTTTATTCATTTCTGTAACAGCAACATGCTTAGTTTTGGACTAGGTTACGTAATGATTGATAAATTTTAATATTTATTAATCGTCACGGTTTAGGGTCGTAGCACATATAACGTAACGTAAACGGAACGGCACCGCCTCGCCTTTTTCCTCGGTGTCAAACGTCAAAAATCCGATTACGTTACGATTTCGATTAGTGTGCGTTTGCAGTAGTTCATACAAGGAGTTTCATACAAATAATACTGAATGGCTCGAGTTGATACGGTGCGGATCCGTTTACGTTACGTTATATGTGCTACGAGTCATAAGCTGCGTTATTGTAAAGAAATTTCTTTGCATTAACTTAGTGCTAGCAAGCTTCTACAACAGATAAGGATTTGAACTTTTGAGAGTTTTCTTACATGGACAGTCCTTGAGGTTTCGCGGATATTGATATTATCGCAATGCTTCTGCTCGATCTTTAGTGCGGGAGTACTTAGTGTTCAGAAAGACAAAAAAAAAACAAAAAACATGTTCTTAAAAACTTATTTAAAAGTATCGATGGTAGGTCTCTTTCTGAAGTGGTCGTCTATGTCGATACCACTGCTGCACCTTCCACGCAATAGTATGAAAAAGTTATTGTGTTTAGATGCGCTGGTACAGTGGGTAGCCAGTGAAATGATAGGAATTTATAGATTTACGTCATACATAAACCATTAAAGCAAATAAATTATTTTCATTTTCATTTTCATTTTTCATTATATTGAACCTGAATGCTCTTTAATTTCACTTTCATATACCTACATCTTCGCTACACAAAAGCCTTGAACCATAATGAGGAGGACCCTCTTTAAAAAAGTCATAAAAAGAAAAACCATAAACCATAAATATATAAACAAAACAAAGACGACATAATTATAAAAAGAAAGACAATCACAAAAAAAAATCGCAAAACGTTTCCTCCCAATTAGGGATCAACCATAAAATACGTATTCATTCAACCAAAATTGAATGCATCATTAATGGGACATAAACATACAAACAATCTTTCTTAGCCCAATATAACAGGCAATTAGTGGTCTTGACAAATAACTGCTAATATTAGGGACGACTTTGTAAATTAGATAACAGCACAACGCAAAATCAACCTTATATCTTAATATACAAAGTTAGAATTAGCTTGTAAAGTTCAAGTCTTAAGAATTAAAATACAATGCATCTAAGAAGTAGCGTCTGTTTGCTAATGACGTCATTAGATGCCATCAGATCGGACCGAGCAAGATTATCCGGATGTCTGTAAAGAATAAACTCTATGTACAAAACAATTGACAAGGGATTATATTTTTTTAAGAAGGTTGTATTGTATTGGCTGTGTTACTTTATTGCTTTTGTAGGGAAAGAAACTGGAGTGGTTTAGTTGGATTACTGACGTTTGGCAAAATACGTTTCCCAAAGTGACACTTACCAAAGTTTGTTTCCCAAATTTTCATTTGGCAAAAAAACATTTGGCAAAACCATCTTTTCGCAATTTTACAGATAGCAAAACTATTTTTAGCAAATTCTTGTTTAGCAAATAATTACATAGCAATGTTTCATTTTACCAAATATGATTTGGCATATATATTTATTCCAAAATATTATATATCATTATGATTTACTGAGTCTAAATTCACTCCATTAAAAACTTGGTCTAATTTGCACTGACAATAAAAATTAATTCTGGCGCTTCGCCGGCCGCTGCCGCGGCACGGCTCGCGCTCTGTTGGGGTCACAATTCAAACTTAACCTAACCTACTATTCTAGCAGTTCTAATCTAACCTAAATTTTTCACTTAAGTTATTTAAATTTAATATTATTTTCAAAATAAAATATTAAATTGAAATAACTTAATTTAATTTAAATATTAATTTTTTTATTTAATCATTAATTTATTTTATTTAATTTAATTTTTTTATTTAATTTAATATGAAATTTAAACTTAAATCGAAATATTAAATTTAAATCAAATTTAAACGAACTTCCTTAAGGAATATATTTTTGACAAAATAAAGCATTTGCTATGTACACTCAAGGAATTTAATTGTTTAGCAATTTGCTTAATTTTGGAATCGGTCAGGTTACTATTTACCGACTACAGACGACGGATGACGAACCCCGACGTCTTGGGAGTCGTAAAATTAATTAGACAAGGTATATATACCTAGCCTTGTCTATCTATGACAGACAGGTATTTTGTGTTAAAATAAAATTCTTCAATTTTATATTGTTGACAGACCAAAGTTAAGTCAAACTAAACTATAGTCTATTTTTTTATCTCGGACACTAAAATGACAACTACTAATGTCAAACGTAAAACTAATATAGCCAGCTTTTAAGAAACAGTGCTGTCCCTGTGTTTCGATTCGTTTTGTATTTATTGTAAAATATTTACGGTTGTTAGTATAGTCGAGAACTAAATGCCTTTATCACCTCTAGAGTTAATGTTAGTTGCATTTCATAAAACTATTAGGATCAATATCGCACAACAAAACATCAGCTAAATCATGACGATACTTTGACATAATATCAGTTCTCATGTATTAGCAAATAGTTGTTAGATATTTATAAAAACAAATAGTAGAAGTTGCTGATAGAAGAGGTAGGTACTTTATCCTCTTTCCATTGGTATACAACATCCTATAAAATAGTAAATAGTTTTTCTACAAAACATGTGTAATACATAAACATACATACTGTTGGTGTGCTTAACAAATAAATAAATAATTCGAAGTAATTATTGATGCTATAGTAAATGATGACTTTTTTTTTTCTTTTATTATATTAAAATTAACTCTAATGTGATAAGGTAGACCCACTGCAGTGACAAAAAAAGCTAAAGTAACTAGGTAAGTACGCTAGAATGAATCAATTATAGCAATTATAGCTAGTAAATTTACCTGTGCTTATTCATCAAACGTGTTTTCTTTACTTTGAATTATGTATTCCACATGTTTTGTAGAAAAACTATTTACTATTTTATAACATGTTGTATACCAATGGAAAGAGGATAAAGTAAGGCATTTATTCAGAAAATGGAAGAACTTTCTCTCTTTTATTTATTTTTTTATTGTACTGTGAAGTTGATCATATCTTTAAATTTTACCTGTCTCTATAGTTATAATAAGTCAATAAACAAATAGTTGACGTTTTTGGTGAGCTATTATGAATTTATTTGATGCTCCTAGTATTAAACTTTAAAACAAAACATAATTATGAGGACTCACGGAACAATTTTTTTTTTAATTTAAGTGTTCATGGTAAATATTGGGTTTTTCTTTTAAAAATAGCTTTACATCGATATCTAAAATATGTTGAGGTTAAAACCAGCTAGGGGAGTGAGGAAAGACTGGTAATGACCGCTTCTATCAGCTACTTTAATTTGGCAAACGATGTTCCAAACACCCTGTATAATTACGACGACCTAACTACATGATGGCGGGGAGACGACTGCTGGGCAACGCTAGTACACACAGCAACACATCAAGTTAAACATTTTCATTTAAAATTGTTTCTTATTTCAAGGTATTAAGGTACATGAGTGTCTAGCTTGATTAGTTGCTGGGTGTACAGTCGCGCGCCTGTAAAAGTGATTTCTCAGCAGTCGCTCAAATTACAATGTTGTGTCCCTACAAATCTAATGAATTTCTCTCTTTTTTCCTTCTATGTCCATCCCTATAATTTCTTGCATGACGTCATTGGCGTATATTTCTATTTTAAGTTTTCGTAATTTTATAACATAAAACAAATTAGGGTAAACCACCTAATCGTTAGAAGTCCTACAATTGTTGGCACTTAACCCAGTTGGATCGACCGACCCATGTATGGGTTTCGGGAAATAAAAAATTCTGCCCCCTTTATACGGTTTTATTAAAACAATTTATAAATACTTTTGGAATCGACAGTTAATGACTGTTAGCTGTGAAGACAAAATAGGTAGTAAATTTAATTATTTATAGTTGTTTTTTCCAAGTGAAAATGTCTGTAGTGAATATGGTAAAACATGTCCCTAAAAAAGTTAAATTATATTACATATATTGTTATATTTCTATTAATATAATATCAAAAATATAAAGCTTGAAACATAACAATATTTATATTACAAAGAAAATTCATGCTTTTACTATGAAAATCACTGGTATTTTGCTGAATATCTTAGGAACCCATACATGGGTCCGTCGGAACAACCACGGAATACGAGATTTTCGTAAAACATTATATTTAAAAAAAAATTCTAATTGAATTCATTATTATTCTACAAAATTTTGAATGAGTTGAGAATGGTAATGATCCGATTCTAGAATGCATCACATTTGACCACCAGATAACGCAATTGCGGTTGATACCGACAAAGATTCTAGAGAAGAAAACACTTCGATTCAAGCCTAAAACACTTGCGAAAATGAGACCATGGTTTATTTCACTGAATCCTGTTTTTCAGGAGAATGAGACTATGGAAAAGACGTTTATTTGCATCGACGATGCTATAATATCTTTATTACAGAGGTCACAGTTGTTAGCTGTTCACAGGGATATCTCGATCAGGCCGGGTTTTTTCAATCAAATTCGATCAAAATCAATAATATTATTTTCAAAACTGTAATAAGTCATAAACTTAATAGTAATACATTACCACCATACATAAATTGCACAAAAAAAGGTAACAGTAATGATATTTTAGTATTCGAGATTAAAAAACAGCCTATAGTCTCTATTTACCGTAATCGGCGGTACTAACCTATATTTTTATCGGTAAGTACCGGCTGTACCGCATCACTATTTATTAGTTGTAAAAAACAGGCAACACATGAAATGTCATTTTAGTATCTGAGATAAAAAAATAGACTTTAGACCTTATCTACTATCTCCATCAAACAGTATCCTTAGTCCTAGTTTGTGTCACTATTAACAATAAAGTATATCGAGTAGCATTCGCTGTTCTGATTGGTTCAATGCATTGTATTGATAATACTGTCAAAATTTTATTTTTTACTCTTTGGACAGAATGGTGGAAGTTTGTAAACAAAGAAGTTTGAAGTGCAATTCATACTTATTGGTTATATTTTATATTATGTCAATTTTGAGGTGTAATATCTTTCAAATTCGCTAGGATTATTTTGGTATATAATACGACTAAATTACGTAGGTTGTGTACCTGCTAAACAATTAAATTCCTTGACCGTATATTTGACTAAATAAAATTTGAGCAAGTAAAAATTTGCCAAATGAATATTTGACCAAGTAAATAAAATGCGAAACGTAAATTTGCTAAACATTTTTTGGGAAATGAAAGTTTGCGATACATTTTTTGGGAAGTGAAATTTGACGAAACGTTTTTTGCCAAACGGCAGGACCCCGGTTTAGTTATGTTTTAAGTACTAAATTTTTTCTTGTGTAGGACATGGTAATATTATGACTGTTTTGAACTTGTTGGAAAGCTCGAATGAAGTTCAGGAAAGGTCGGTAGTAGTTCTCCGTGTGGTGACGGAGTTAGAATACAATATGCCACCACCCCATCTCATCCCATGGGTGTCGTAAAAACCGACTACGGGGCTATTCGCAAATATTATATTAACGAAATAAAAAGAAGGAAATCTTGAAATTAAACCCTATACCAATCCGTTTGGCCAGCGTGGTATTAGTAGCCCAAATATCCCTTCGTCACGGGAGGAGGCCCGTCCCTGCAGTGAGGCATTGATGGGCTGTTATGATGATCCTCCTAAATTTGATATGCAAATACAAAAACTTTTGGTAATCTTCGCTCAAATTTAACGTTGTCTCTATCCAGGAGGTATTAGTTGATCTACCACTAGGTCTAACTCTTACATTAACAGTTTGAGTCTTCACCTAACTTTAAATTTGTTAATCACCGTGTTTTTCTGCCTCGAAAATGAGAGTGCGAAACTTACGTACGAGCTTACGACGATTGTAGGCGAGCAATTTGTTCGTTTCGCTACAGACTATGGTGCATATCGCTTAATATCAAATGCCTAACTGTACTAGCACCTTGGATGCAACAGTTAGCTTTAAGTTCGGACTTGAATAAGTATGCTTGTTCTTGAAGAACATGAGTAATATTTTCACCATATTCTCTGAGAAGGTATTTTTAAAAATGAACGTGTGGAATATTAGACAAGTTACGAGAATTTGGATAGTAAGAAGTAGGCATTCTATCTTTTTCTGGAGGCGTTATTAGCATCAAATAAACCTTAAATCGTTATCCCACCTGCGGTAACGAAGCTAAACTTAGCCAACTGTATAATAATTAGACAATTATTATCTGTTTGGCTGTGACAAGTTAACATAAAACTTTTTCAAATTGACAATTCACGAACTAGGGTACGATGTTAGAGAACTTATATTACATGAACATTTTCGAAGATGAAGAGACATTTAGAACACTAAAAATTTAATATCTTTCTTACAAAATATCTTTAAATATCGCCATAAAAGATCCCCACACAAGGGTGGTTATTACTCATTTTTCTCCAGTCAAATTCAGTGTAGGGTTCACTAATGTGCCACTCTAAAATCAACCCCTATGGATTCGCAACCATGTTTTCGCCGTAGAAGTTTTTTGTTTGTGCAATCTCTCCTTTCCACTTATGTCATTTGCATATTGCTGTCCCTGTTACCCTATCATGGTGCGTGGGGTGGCTACAGAGAAATTATGATACGTTTTTTTGGGGCTTAAATTGATTTTTCGGAAGTATGTGGAAGCCATTTTATGATGGTTTGGCGAATGCAATTTTTTTTGCATGTTGTTAATGTTTTCAAGATATGCATTGTGATGTTTCGATTGATTATTAATATCGCAAATGACTTTCAGTTAATAAAATTGAATTATTATTATTTGTATGGACTACATATTTTGTGTGAAATCATCCCATTAACATCATATCAGTCAAAATTATATTAGAAATAATTGGGATACGTACTTATAGGAAATTATATTCCAATAAGAATTGTCATTGGTTAGTTATTATATTTTATTTATTATTATTACAACTCATCCTTTCAATAAGTTAAATAGAACCGATTCGATTGTGTACCTTTAGCCAAAGTTGGTTCTTTAACAAATAAGTTTTTTTTTTCGTAATACGAACTAGACAAAATGCCTTTCAAATGTTTTAATTTTTGCTAAAACTATCAAAATTTTGAATAATAGAAGTAGAATAAAGTATATTAGAAATGGGATAAATAAATAATATTATTGCACTCCTCACACATTTAGGTAAATAAATCTAGTTCCAAACTAAGCAGAGCTTATACAATGGGTTCTAATCAATTTACAAATATATCTATTACTTTTTTGTAAATACATACAACTGTACCTATAAAAATTACCTAGACCAAACAAGCAATCATGTATACAAAAATTTACATTTAGCGAGAATCAATCCCAAGATCTCAGCAGGAACTGAATTTAAGACCTCAGCATGTCATTCCTGCATTACAACCACTACGTCACCAGCTTCTAACGTATACTTAACTTACGTCGTAAAAACGTATACTGTTAAGATATTATCTATATATTTCTATAATAACTAAAATATTTTCATCGTAAATGTCATAACTATAAAAATTATGACTCCATCTAATAATTATTAGGGAAAAAAGTTCATATATATGTTAATTAAAAATGGTTTGCCCATTATAAAACTATAAAGTTAGGAATTTTGAAATTAATTTTTGGTATAGTTACGGTTCTTACTAATTTCGAAGTATAGTTTAAGTTTTTTTTTAGTTAATAGTTGATTACTTGTTATAGATAATAATATTATTATTTATTAATATTTATCAGCCTTGTTGTGGGACACTCTAATGATAGAGGATATATGAAAAAAAGTTTCTATATTTATTTTGTTATAAGGATGATACTTGGTACGATAGGTCTGTAATGCTGTTCGGAGATGGTTCTTAGCTAGGCCTGGTAGTACAAGTCGGTGAAGGGAAATTCAAAAATGCTCTAATCAGTGAACTAATTTCGTTCACAATCCTGTATTTCTTGATCAGCCATCCGCGAAGTGCTTTGGTCATTTATGAAAAGCACTTTTGAAATTATCACATTATGACATTTAGGTTTAGAATATTTATTATTCTAATGTTTAATGAATGTAATGAATCTAATGTTTAGAATATAAACATTAATGTCATGTGATTATTTCATGCACACAAAGATTTTACAAACCCGAGACCTATGCAAGCGGTCACTACTACGCTACACAGGTCTAATTAATATGACTTTTTTAAAATTTTAACAAAATGAAGACTCCGCGTGATGACGGAGTAACAATACAATATGTCACTACCCCATTTCATCCACAGTCGTCGTAAAAACCGACTAAGGGACTATCCGTGAATATTGAAATAAAAAGAAGGATAACTTGAAATTAAACCCTATACCAATCCGTCTGGCCAGCGTGGTATTAGTAGGCCAAGTATTATTACGTTACGGAAGGAGGCCCGTCCCTGCAGTGGGACATTAATGGGCTATTGTGAAGACTGAAATAATTAATATCAAACTTCTTAGCAAATGTATACTTTATAGGCCAAGATTTAGTCGTAGAGCCCTTATCAGTTCATGACAAAGTACTTAATTCTGGATAATTGACTGAAAGGGCATTGTCTAATTATATTATAATTAAATTATGTTAAACATAATTAACTGTATAGGTGTTGACAGGTGTAAAAATATAATAAGTATTATAATATAATTACATTATGTTAATTTTAAATGATAAATTATTCAATTAAGTATTAAATTATAATTCAATTAAAAATCTTGTTAATTTCGTATAATGGTCACATAGTGTATCGAGATTTTTTTACAGATAATTTTTAAATTACATTACTAACAAAATTTTGAAAATGAAGATAAGAATTATAAGCCCCTTGACTTTTCTTCCAGCAGCCTTATAGCTACATAAAAGCTCTGCTGTTGCACTTTACACAGGGCTGAATGACTCCTAATGATTAGGCAAGTTATCCGTGTGGTGACGGAGTAAGAATACAATATGTCACCACCCCATCTCATCCCATGGGTGTCGTAAAAACCGACTAAGGGACTATCCGTGAATATTCTCTTTACGAAATAAAAAGAAGGAAAACTTAAAATTAAATCCTATACCAATCCGTCTGGCCAGCGTGGTATTAGTAGGCCAAGTATCCCTCCGTCACGGGAGGAGGCCCGTCCCTGCAGTGGGACATTAATGGGCTGTTATGATGATCAGGCAAGTCAGGCAGGCTACTCATCCCATAGCCCAATTACCGATCTAGCCTATTGTGGTTCTCACCAATTATTGTTTGACGAGTACTTCAAAATAAAAACTTGCCAATCTAAAACTAGTCTTATTTGAAAGTATTTAAAGTATGTTTTATTTGTTCCAGGCTGTAACGAAAACACCGTTCATCAAGGCATTAAGTCTATTCCGTGTAAGGAGGCCCAGGTTGCACTTAATGTTGAGTTTAATAATAAGTTTTCCTTCTTTGCCAGAATTATATTGATTGTGTAGTGATCTTGAAATTACTATTTTTGTTTCGTTGCTATCAAGAAAAGTTGTAATTTTAAGTTTTATTGTGACTATCTATATAATATCTCTTTTTTAATTATGGTTCTTTTTCTGTGATATTTTGTATACCTAAATAAAAAATATATTGTAATTATGGTTTCATTACTCATTTTCAGAACTTCACAACACTTTTTTGTAAAGTTGAAGACGTCTAGAACAAGAAAGACTAGTTAATGAACTCAATTATCACAGATCAAAATGACACATACGGCAAGATATAACAAACACAAAACATAATCTAATACGACACATTTGAACTACATAATTAACTCTTCAAAATAAGTTCACCGACCAAAAAAATAAAAAACTTTTTTTTTTCAACTCTCAAAAATATTTTAACCGTTTTAATAGTGGATCGTTTCAACGTTCGTGTAAACACGTCATTATTGTTCGCGTGTAACAGTTAGTTATCTGATAAGTAGACGGTTAACATCGGCTTGGTTCACAATTAACCATTCAGATGCTACCGATAGCCCCGAATGCAAATTAAACTTAAAAGTGGAGTTTACATTGTGGGTTGTTGGTTGTACTAGTTTTTTGTTACCGTTTTTTTTTGTGTCGGTAATTTGCTGCGGTGTTTGCAGGGTTAGGCTAGTGAGTTAGCATGTTTAGTCTTTTAGTCATACTAGGTATATTCTAGGTATATCATTATCCGTGTGGTGACGGAGTAAGAATACAATATGTCACTTCCCCATCTCATTAAATGGGTGTCGTAAAAATCGACTAAGGGACTATCCGTAAATTATCTTTACGAAATAAAAAGAACGAAAACTTGAAATGAAACCCTATACCAATCTGTCTGGCTAGCAGTAGGCCAAGTAACCAGCCGTCACGGGAGAAGGCCAGTCCCTGCAGTGGGACATTATTGGGCTGTTATGATGAGGTATATCATCATCATCATCATAACAGCCCATTTATGTCCCACTGCAGGTACATAAATGATATATTACTAGGTATGTAACACCCGGGGATGGTGACCATAGAAGTCGGACGTAACTTATTTTAGTAAGCTAACAGCTATGAAATTGTCTGAAATAATATAAGTATCTGAATTTTGCATTAAATTTAAATAGCCAAACAGGTAATCTCTACACCCGGAAAGTGCATGTATGCAAGAAGTATGTTATATCGATGTTTTTGACAACAGCGTCTGTCCGGGATAGCACAGAAATGTTTAGCAGCTCATGCTAATACATATGACATGGCACACAATACTAACTATAGCATAAACAACATAACAGCCCATTAATGTCCTACTGCAGGGACGGGCCTCCTCCAGTGACGGAGGGATACTTGGCCTACTAATACCACGCTGGCAAAACGGATTGGTATAGGGTTTAATTCTAAAAAATAATATCTCTAATAGTCTAATACTAACTATATTTACAACTATTATTAAACATAAGACATGAAGTAATCCATCGCCATAATCTGCCTGTAATATAGTAGGTCGCGTGTTCGATGCCCATACAAATCAAGCATTAGCACTTACACACATGAACATGGCTGTTGATTTGATCTATTTTATTTGTATTTTATTTATTCAGGGCTACAAACAAGTACCTATACAATACAAATATACAGATTAGTAGGTACAAAAAGAATTGAGTAATTGTATAATCAGCACCGTGACCCCCAAATTAACATAAAGGTGATGAACTTATGAACTAATAGTATCTAGGTGTGCAAATGTATGATACCTATATGAAAAATTAGTTAAGTAGGTAGTTCATCAATTAGTCTATCGCAACTTGGCTTACCTGGACACAATATTAAGTGGTACCATCAAGAGGAGGAGCAAATACATCGTAACGTAAACGGATCGGCACCGCCTCGCCTTTTTCCTCGGTGTCATACGCCAAAAATCCGATTACGTTACTATTCCGATAAGTGTGCGTTGCAGTAAGGAGTTTCATACAAATACTACTGAACGACTCGAGTTGATATGGTGCCGATCCATTTACGTTTCGTTATATGTGCTACGACCCTAATCCACACCAGTGAAGACGCGTCTTCAAAACTAAGGTACGCTCTGCAAAAGGTACGCTCTGCAATTGGCGACGTCCATGAGGGCCACTACTTAGCGTTAGATGGATCACTTGCTTTCAATTAATACAACGCTGTCTTTGTGAGTTGTTACAGCTTTTAATTTCTGTTGGCCGACTCAAACTGAAATTACGACATCTTTGAAGTGGTGACATTGTGTGTATCAAGCCTCTAACACCCATAAAATCTTTTGTGTACCATGACATAAGTCATAAAATTCAATAATTATGTAATTATTCGAGCATTGTAAATGTCTTAACTGAAGTTATATTGATTATAATCTCTTATAATTAATTGTAACTAACTTTACGACTGTAATAAAACACATTTTTATGGTGAATTTTATGGCAAACAACGACTTAAGGGTAAAGTATGTTAGTCTAATTTATTGTTTAAAATTATTATAATTTAATGATTTTATAATTATAACCCCTCTTTTGTTGCAATGTTGGTTTATAATAAATGGTTTTTAATATTATTTTTTTGTTAATGTGAATTTTATTTTGGTGTAAATTATAAATGTTATATTTTTATCGATGAAGGAGTTTTATTGCTTTTACTTTTTGGTTTTAAAATTACGACTGTGTACCGGTTAGGAGTGGTAGAGCCATGTCGTCAGTCTTTGGCTGCGGCACGCATGGGCAGGCTCGTCCGGTGAAATACCACCCTCTCACAGAAAATCGGCGTAAAATAGTAGTGCTTGTCACTGCTGTGTTTCGTCCGGTGAGTGAGAGTCCGGTAGCCCAATCCCCCTCCCCTTCCTCCTCCCCCTTCCTCCCTTTACTTCCCTTTTAAAAGGTCGGCAACGCACCTGTGATTCCTCTGGTGTTGCGGGTGTCCATGGGCGGCGGTGATCACTTACCATCAGGTGACCTGCTGGCTCGTTTGCCGCCCATCATATATAAAAAAAAAAAAAAAGCATGGAGTGGACATGGAAAGACCCCTAAACTCGGTGACGTAAGGATGATGGATGACAGTGGAACAAGATCGTATACGTTGTAAGCGTTGACGACCTCTGTGGCGTAGTGGTTATATAACATGACTGCTACGCAGAGGTCTCGGGTTCGATTCCCGCTTAATGCAAATATTTGTGTGCATGAACGTGATTGTTTGCATTGGTCTGAGTATTTCTATGTAAGTATAATATGTAAGTATTTACAAAAAAAAGTATTAATATCCGTTGTTTTGTTGTCCATAACACAAGCAGGTTAAGCCTAGCTTACTTTGACAGATGGCGCTGTGTAGAGATGTCCGTGAATATTTAAAAAAGAAAAAAAAAGTGGACAGCTTTTGGCTGCTATGATGATTACTACGTGTATTTTTTTTATAACTAAATGCGACAACTAACCCCCGGTTTCTGAATGACTGATCATGTTAAAATCAACTAATCAAGTGTCAAAACTATCATTTTCAGGAACTAAAATGACAGTTTTGACACTTGATTAGTTGATTTTAACATGATCAGTCATTCAGAAACCGGGGGTAAGTGTCGCAAAAGTCGTCTATTAGAGAAGCTGTAATAGATACAAAATAATAGTTTAGTAACGACTTGAGTGTAATGTGTCTTTAAAAACAGGCTGTCTGAAATATATAATATAATATAATATTATGTCAGCGCTATGTCCGCTCATTGAACCAAGCAGTTTGAAAATGTTTCTGTGTTTACTTTGGATCATCCAATAGCTTCTAAAAATTCAATATTCTTTTTTTATAATATTCTATGTTTCATACACAACATTTAGCAAAAAAATATTTCAACAAACAAGTATAATTTACTAGATGTCTATTACCCAAAGCACAAGCTGTGCTTAGTTTGAGACTAGCAACGTGTGAATGTGTTAGGAATATATTATAAAGGCTCTATCTATTTTACGCCTCGCTATCCACGTAGTATAATAGACTACACCTTAAACTGTCCTCGTAAATAAAACGGCTCATTACACAAACTATAAAATTACAGGACACACTAATATGCAAATTAACCAGGTGCCGCTAAAATTGGTATTTACACACGGACCCCTAATTTCGGGGTCTCGTTGTCTTAACAAACTGCTAATAAGGTCCCTGTTATCAACCTTTAATTAAGCTAAATTAAATGATATTTTGATGGCGATTAACTTTTTTATCATGATTATAGCAATAGCTATACTTGTACGTGTGGTTGTGGAGAAAAGCATCAAAAGAGACTTAAGAAGACTAAAATATATAACAACACAAAACCTGATACTAATGAGTCTGATTAGCGTAGCATTTGCTGGCCAAGCTCCTGTGCATTATAATAGCCCACTAATGTCCCACTGCAGGGACAGGCCTCCTCCTGTGACGGAGGGATACTTGGCCTACTAATACCACGCTGGCAAAACGGATTGCTATAGGGTTTAATTTCAAGTTTTCCTTCTTTTTATTACGTAAAGATAATATTCACGAATAGTCCCTTAGTCGGTTTTTACGACACCCGTAGGATGAGATGAGGTGCTGACATTTGTATTCTTACTCCGACACCACACGGAGAGGAATCAGATTGAATCATTATTATAATCGTCAATTAACCTTTTGGATAGAGCCTTTTTTTGTTATAAAATTATTTTGTAGAGTTCACAGGATATAAACATAATTATATTTTTATGACTAATTAAGTATTTAGTTAATTAATACATACAATTTGAGTGCGTGATTTATGAACTGAAGATACAATTTTGTAATTAATCTGGTGGTTTTGATTCTCATAACATCGTAAAATTTTGACGAGTTTTAAGTTATGGACATATTACTTAGAAAATATATATTTCTTTGTATTACTGGAGGAAACTCACTATTGGGATATTGAAGAGCTGGCAAAGAAAAGCTTTTATGAATTCTACTCAGCATTATCATAACAGCGCATTAATGTCCCACTGCAGGGACGGGCGTCCTCTCTAGACAGAGGGATACTTGGCCTACTACTACCACGCTGACCAGACGGATTGGTATAGGGTGTAATTTCAAGTTTTCTTTCTTTTTATTTCGTAAAGATAATATTCACAGACAGTCCCTTAGTCGGTTTTTACGACACCCATAGGATGAGATGGGGTGGTGACATATTGTATTCCTACTCCGTCACCACACGGAAGAAGTTATGGACATATTACTTAGAAAATATATAATATTTCTTCGTATTACTGGAGGAAACTCACTATTGGGACATTGCTGAGCTACTGGCAAAGAAAAACTCTTATGAATTCTACTATTGCAGATATATTAATCTAAAGAAGTGAAATAATTGATTAGTCTAGTGATAAACCATCAAATGGGGATAAAACAGGAACTGTTATGTCCTGTTCTCTTTCTAAAAACCATGCTTTAAAGCTAATTACTTATAATCATCTTTTTTGGATTTGACGGAGATTGGACGGAGTAAGAATACAGTGTGTCACCACCCCATCTCATCCTACAGGTGTCGTAAAAACCGACTAAGGGACTTGAAAGGGGGAAAACTTGAAATCAAACCCTAGGTATACTAATCCGTTTGGCCAGCGTGGTATTAGTAGGCCAAGCATCTCTCAGTCACGGGAAGAGGCCCGTCCCTGCAGTGGGACATTAGTGAGCTGTTATGATGATGATGACTTATATTCAGCCAGGTGAAGAGATTAAGACCTTTTTTCTATTGCAATAAATTAATAGCTCTCTGTCGATTTGAGTGTGAACCCTTTTTTTGACGTTTAAAACCGAAAATAGTTAGTACTTACATTTATCCGTGTCTCCTTAATATTTATGATTAAATGTGAAAAATGTATAGTTATTTCCGGAATGCAATGATACTAATTAATAAATCCAATATGTTTACTAAACTAGAACAAAAGGACTTCCTAAACAACTACATTACTGTATTATTGTTTACAAAACCAAAACAACATACGTCGCATATTACAAAATAGTTGCATTTAACATTTTTTTAACAAAAACATTATTGTCTAAAAACACAATAGTAAAAAAAATAGCTCCCTAATTAATATGTAACAATGGTGGTCAAATAAATAACTTTATCAAGTGACTGACCACGAAATAACCGAACATGTTACGATCCCTAAAATGTCGAAATAAAAATATATATATATGTCGCAGGGAAATGAGGAAACCAGTGATTTCACTAAATCACTAGGGATATCACGAAATCCCGGTAAATGTCGAAAATGCCTTGCACTTCGGCGGCCGCTGCCGCGGCACGCTCGTCACAGAAAATGTCTCGTCACAGTTCTAACCTAACCTAACCTATAGAAGTTGGAATCTTTGTGTTTTTTAATCTACAAACAAAAATATAAGCATTTCTTTTCTAGTACAAACGGGATTTCGTCATATCACTAGTGATTTCGTGAAATCCCTGGTTTCCTCATTTCCCTGCGACATAATATATATAAATATAAAAAGGGCCAAAAGCCATTGAGTTAGCGCTTTCACTCTGAATTTATTAACATAGTAAGTAGCCATAAATATTTATACACAAAAAAACTATGTAATTAATGGTTAAAGCAATCCTGTTTTTGGGTTAAAAAGTACGGAATGAGTTCCGATTGTTATCTTTTAATCATTGATCTTTTCGGGGTCCGTCGTAGTTATTCTGAAACGGTTTTTTTTTAATATTTACGATTTTTGGTAATAAGATCATGATTGGAGTGAACTGATATGGGTGTTCAAGTAGTGTAGGCTGTTGGGCACGTCAATTTGTTTGCGATTTCATCGTCGAAGGCAGAGTAAGCGTTCGTTCGTAGATGTCTGTAGAATGTACCGTCATTGTGTAATGTTATGAGTGTAATACTCAAGAGAGATTTGGTTTTTGGTTGGGGGTCATTCCTCCTACCACAATACCTTCACCGTTACCACGCCAAATGGTTTGATGGTGGTAGAGCACTGCATTTAAACGTTACCCTGATATAAGATATAATTTATCTAAAAAGGAAATAACAGTTATACATGAACATGGATGGACGATCTGTCAAGTTTAATATTATTTCAAGTAAACGAATCGATTACACCTTATCGGTCGAATTACAACGGTAGTGATCTTGGGTAGATAGAACTGTCAATGTTTAAAAACATATTCATGTGAGTAGAAAATTATTTTAAAAGGTAAACGAAAAAGGATTTTTGAATTACTAAAAGAATGACATTTTATATTAACTGGAAAATATTAAGACAGACATTTTGATTTAAAAAAATCATAATCAACATTTGATTTCAGAGAGGTCACCTCTATGGCGTAGTAGTTATAACCCATAAAAATGCTACACAAAGCCCTCGGGTTCGATTCCCACTTAGACCAATAAAACATTAATGTTTGGGCGTTTACCATGCGAGTATTTACAAAAAAGAACCTAGACTGACTATAAGCTCTGCTTATTATTATAGGGCTAGATGTCGCAATGAGAATGATCATCATAATCATAACAGCCCATTAATGTCCCACTGTAGGAACGGGCCTCCTCCCGTCATGGAGGGATACTTGGCCTACTAGGTAAAACCACGCTGGCCAGACGGATTGGTATAGGGTTTAATTTCAAGTTTTCCTTCTTTTTACTATATACTATATAATATTCACGGATGGTCCCTTAGTCGACAGTTCGGTTTTTACGACATCCATGGGATGAGATGGGGTGGTGACATATTGTATTCTTACTCCGTCACCACAAGGAGAATGATATGTTGAACAAAACATACTAAATAAATTTAATAATAAAGAACCACATTTTATATATTAAAACCAAAATTTCAATAATGAATTATTCAAACTTTTTAAAGCCTATGATAACCATTTAGTCTCATGTTGAAGATAAAAAACATACTCATTAACTATTACCATAGATAATTAAGTCACGGCATTGATAAAAAACTTTTTTACGAAAACCTCTTTTTTTGAACAAAGACATTTGTGTATCCAATTTGGCTAAAAAGCTTTTGTTTTCAAAATTTTTATAGTTTAGTAAACGACTGTAACGGTTTTGATAAGATTTTAGCGATGTTAATTAAGTATTATATCTTTGTTTTTCTAGATATATGAATAATGTAGGATATTTTTACATGTTTTATGTGTGTTTAATGGTATTTTTAATCACGCGTTAGGTCGTTATAGATAACTTTAATAAAGTGTGATTTAATTAGGTTGAAAAAAAAATCTTTGTGATAGGTTTTGCTTCCGTGCGGTGACGAACGGAATGGGAATTCATAATGGCAGTACCTGTTTAAGAGATTTGTTTAAATGGAATAGTGGGAATCTATGTTCTCTTATAACACATAATATCTATGTATCACGCCCTGAGTTGCGCAAATTTTTACTGATATAAATGCGGACACAATGAAAACTGTGCCTCTGCCTGAGGACAAGTGTAAACTTACCACGATACCCAGACAGATATAGTTATTTAAGTTCTAGGTTTATGAAGTAAATAAAATCTTAAATAAAATACTTATACCTACTAAAAAACCAACCCATGGACATTATTTGATTATTAGCATTGGTCTGAGTGTTTCTATGTATAATATGGAAGTATTTACCTACAAAAAAAAGTATATAAGTATTAATACCACGTTGTTCTGTTACCCATAACACAAGCAGGTTAAGCCTAGCTTACTTTGGGAACAGATGGCGCTGTGTAGAGATGTCCGTGAATATTTATTTATATTTATTAGAACAAATGTCTTTAAATGTGGTAGATACCAGTGTAAATAAAAGTCATCCCGATTTAACATAACAATTAATAAAAATTGTGTCATCAGCCTGTGTTATCTAAGTTTAATTGTAATATTTGTGAAGGAAATAGGTATATGTTTTGATTGATTGATTGATTGTTACCCTGTAGGTATTATTAAGCCAAAAGTAGGTATTCTTATGCGTGTCGCTAAGCTTTTCGCAACTTTAAAAGTATATAATATAATAAGTTAAAGTAAACCACTTATAAAAGTTTATTTTAAGTAGTAAATTATACCTAATTAGTTCAAGTTAGTTACTAAAGTAACACCGGATATAACAACATTGACAGTTTGACATCCGACAGTGTTATTTTGTTTTGTTTTTTTTTTTGCCTTAATTAAGGTTAAGTCTGTAAAATTCCACGCTATGCAGGGATAGGTAGCCAGTGCTAAAGCTGTCTCAAAAATAAAAACTCCTACATGGCAACCTCCGTGTAGTGACGGAGTAAGAATACAATATGTCACCACCCCATCTCATCCCATCGGTGTCGTAAAAACCGACTAAGGGACTATCTGTAAATATTATCCTTACGGAATAAAAAGAAGGAGAACTTGAAATTTAACCCTATACCAATCCGTCTGGCCAGCGTGGTATTAGTAAGCTAAGTATCCCTCCGTTACGGAAGGAGGCCCGTCCCTGCAGTGGGACTTTAATGTTGACTCTAATTGAAAAAGTATCATGCCTACCGCTCATACACACATTAACCTAAAAGTCGTATCTTTTAATCATCCCCAGTATTAAAACACATTTTGGTATGAAAATATACGGCTTGATTTGTTTCTGTACGCACATGGCATGAAAATTAAATTTAAGCGTAATTTACAACGACGTCGACAAAATCACCCTGGACGCCATACCGACTGTTTAAAAACCTCTCTACAGATAAAAAAATACAGATATGTCAAAAGACTACAGATAATTACTGTACCTACTTGTCAACTGACAGGCTAATGTGACAGCATAATTGTTTTAAAAAAAGCACAGAACATCTATAATGTTAGCATTACGAAAAATTAAAATGAATGCAAGTAATGTAACCTGTTTTGTTAAAAATAATTTAAATTTTCTTCATTGCTACAATTACAATTATTTTAATTATTGTTTTTTTAAGGTTCTTAAACATTCAACCGGGTATCATTCAGATATTATAATTTGTACGAAAAAAAGCGTGCTATAAGCATGCGAATGTTTCTCCCTCAATAACAGTAACAGTTTGGGTAGACACCCATTAGTCGACACAGAAGTAAAACAATATGAATTGGTAAAGGGAAAGAAAGAAGAAAACTCAACTTCTTTTGTCTTGCAGCGGCGCGGCAGCGGTTTACTTGTCATCACTCATGTTAATATCTTATAATCAAACTCATGTTAAGTGATAACCGTCACTTATCATCATTCTCCTGCCCTTATCCCAATCTTTTTTTTGGGTCGGCGCAGCATGTCTTCTTCTTCCACATGCTGCTAAAAGTTTTGGCTATATTTTATGGCCGACCGCCTGCCTGACGCCAACCCTCCTTGGGAACGCTGTTGTTGGTGGTTTACTCCCCACTAGGAGGTTGACCCGAGAGACTAGATGGTATGCACCGGGTCGTGGTATTCCTCAGTCGCCTCTTACGACACACACGGGAGGATATGGGGCCGTCCTACTCTAACCGGGAACTGCACGAGGTCGGTAATGTAACCGTCACTCATATAGATTATTATAGATGTTACCAATGCTATAAGCAGAGGACAGAAAAGCTGCTACCTAACCTTAATGTATACTCTATTTAATGATGGTATTATTTTATATAGGTACTCGTATTTAGTACGTTATAACACGCACAAAAATATCACATAGAAAGCACATAATATATTAATTTTCTTAATATTCTCGTCACGTATTTTAGTTTTTAAAAAAGGCAAGTACCTATTAAACACGTACAACTACATCATAAATTGCTTAGTAATTTCATAAAAATAATTGAAAATGTTATTAATGCTACAGGTTAATATAGGTTTTACATTGTCATTATGTTTAATAACCCGAATGTGGTTATTAAGGGTTAATAAGTCTTAACAGCTCAATAAGGTTAATGTACAGGGTGTTAGAGAAATGGCAAATAGGTTTATACTCGTACATATTAACCTACACCTTATTTACCGTAACTTATATGAATAGGATATTGTATCATCCTTACTTGCATATCGATGGTTGAAAGGCTAATTGGTCTAAGCGACATTTTTTACATCATCATAACAGCCCACTAACGTCCCACTGCAGGGACGGGCCTCCTCCCATGACGTGACGTTTACATAATAATATTTACCTAGGTATATTTTATTAGATAAGTATTTGGCTTGGCTTGAATCAGCATTTTTATTTGATTTCCAAATATATTCCAATGAACCATAATAAAACACTTTCTAAAATAGAGAGATTTTGTAGATTCTTAATTTATATAATATTTAAACAAAAGAAGGAATAATATTTTATTCAGGTGGAATTTTTTTCTACACACATTTATTTCTCGTAGTCATTGATTTATAAAAAACCAAAGATGCACATTTTCAAACAAAACTAACAGCCAAAAGTGTCACCAAATTAAACATACGCAATAAATACGTATAGTAATATCGTAAACATATTTTTTTTTCAAATTCAATCTTACACGCATGACATAAAGTTGTATTTAAAAAGTAATGCACATAGAGCAATAAAATTTAATGATTGACGTTTGCCGGTAGAACAACGCGACACTAATTTAAAAAAAGTGCACAATGCGCCTATTTGTTGCGGACGGTTTTGGGAAGTGGAGTGTGTATCTTTGGTTTTTTGTAAATCAATGCTCGTAGTGTATATTTATAGTACCATAAGTTTGTTGTTCATTAGCGTAAGATAAAAGATCGCAGACACCTCACTCGGTAAACAGATGAACTCCTGATAGGAGCTCCTAAAAAAGACAACACTTGCACTAAGGACCATGCCTTGTGTTACAGGGAGTACTACATGTATAAGTACATCAATTTAAAGAACGTACAAAAACATCTTGTTTTAAGAGATTTTTTTTTTATATGATGGGAGGCAAACGAGCCAGCAGGTCACCTGATGGTAAGTGATCACCGCCGCCCATGGACACCCGCAACACCAGAGGAATCACAGGTGCGTTGCCGACCTTTTAAAAGGGAAGTAAAGGGAGGGGGAATGGGCTACCGGACTCTCACTCACCGGACGAAACACAGCAGTGACAAGCACTACTATTTTACGCCGATTTTCTGTGAGAGGGTGGTATTTCACCGGACGAGCCTGCCCATGCGTGCCGCAGCCAAAGACTGACGACATGGCTCTACCACTCGAAAAGAGATATCATTTAGTTATATCAGAAACTGATAGGTACCAAAGTGAATTTGAATGGAGTGGCGATCTTTACTGGAAGAAGCATACTACAAACGCCAATACAAGCAACCCATCCGCTTATAGTTTGTGACTGATTGCGGATTCAACACAGAGAAAAAAAAGAATCATTTGTGGATCATACAATTGATTGTGCTACTATACTATGATTACAATGTTATATATAAAATTGTTACTTTTTTACAATTACCTATATAAATAAAATACTTTTGTAACTAGCAACATTGATATCAATTGCAGCAGTCAACGTGACGTAATTACTATAATAAATTTAAAAATAAAATGGCTCCCGATAAACGTTGTACTCTTTAAACACTTTTTAATGGCCCAGGGACACCTGCAATTTGTCCCCAACTGACCAATTTTATTACTATGCAACGTGAAAGTTTTTTATATTAATGGCAAAGGGTGTAATCTTAAGGCTTTGACGGCTTAATACATTAGAAGTAGTAAATCAATCTTGTTTTTTTTAAGTTCACAAATTTTATATTATTTATTGATAGCAGATGAGTTTGGCTTGTTAATTTTTTTTGTGTGGTATCAATCATTAAGGTTTTGGTTTTGTTGTTGTTTGTACATGTAAGTAATTACCGGTGACACAGTTAATATTATGTTTATAAAAAAATATATAAAACAATAATGTAATATTCCACACACATTTATATAACGTCATGGTTGGTCTGGTGTCATAATTCAAATATTAGGTCTACGGGTACGTACTGTGGGCATCGTTCATCATAACAGCCCATTAATGTCCCTCTGCAGGGACGGGCCTCCTCCCGTGACGGAGGGATACTTGGCCTAATAATACCACGCTGGCTAGACGGATTGGTATAGGGTTTAATTTCAAGTTTTGCTTCTTTTTACTTTGTAAAGATAATATTTACGGTAAGTCCCTTAGTCGGTTTTTACGACACCCATGGGATGAGATGGGGTGGTGATATATTGTATTCTTACTCCGTCACCACATGGACTGGGCATCGTTATAGACGACTAATCATAATAATCGGTATGCTACGTTCGAGAAGGAATACAAAGGTACGACTTACAGGAGGTAGACGACATTAAGGATTTAGTTTACTAGGCAAATTAAATATGTAAGTATAAACATGGAATTGGAAAAAGAGACGCTTTAGAAACGCTTTTAGGAGGTTGTTACGTACCTATAATATTGAACGTATTTTGGTGGATATACATAGATACACCTAACACCATTATTATTAATACACACTAATGTATGACTGGTCTGGGTAGCTAACTTGCCTTCTCTAGCGAGACATTCTTAAGTACTAAGACAGCATGTTGCCACTTTACCTAATACTACGGAGTATTACTTTAGCTTCTAAAAGCCCACAGAACGTTTCTAAGTCGGCATAAGTCCGACATGCCCACGTCTCTGTCGGCGCTGATTCGAGATTTCTAGAAGTCAAAAAAGTGACATCAATAAGTTGCCACATTTAGTCGAATAAACGAAAAAACCAAGCTATGTAATCACATTTACAAACGCATTATCACTAGACAAACCAAAAATAAAAACGAAACATTATTAATTTTCTCCGTGTGGTGACGGAGTAAGAATACTATATGTCACCACCCTATCCCATCCCATGGGTGTCGTAAAAACCGACTAAGGGACTATCCGTGAATATTATCTTTACGAAATCAAAAGAAGGAAAACTTGAAATTAAACCCTATACCAATCCGTCTGGCCAGCGTGGTATTAGTAGGCCAAGTATCCCTCCGTCATGGGAGGAGACCCGTCCATGCAGTGGGATATTAATGGGCTATTATGAAACCAAAAATAAAAACGAAACATTATTAATTTTCTCAAAAGCATCTTCAGGGAACCCTAAAAAGTGTGAATATTGAATTAATTAGTTCACCAACAGGTGGTAAAGATAACCAAGTTACTGTTGCAAGGCAGTCTTTAATAATTCTATTTCTCTACCTCCGGAGAGGTTTAACGATTTCAAAGATGCTGGAGTCACTAAGAAAGAGAGAAGGTTTATCTTCTAAACAAACACATATTGAGACCACACTTATACGATACTTATACGATATTTATACGATCGATGGACGGAGACCTTTTTTGACGTTTTGTAAGAGCCGTTTAGTGGTTTATGCAGAGTAAATGATTTCTCGACGTTGAGTATGACTTCGACCTAGTAGGGTATTATTGGGCATTCTGTACCACTTTCGTCCAGTCGCTCCGCGAAACAAGTTTCGCTCTCGCTCAGGACTCGTGGTCCAAAATGCCCAATAATATAAATTTAATATAACCAGCGACGTGTGGCTTCGAAACTTCAATAAATAACTAACGCCTAATATATTCACGTGAGCAATAACAATGACGACATTATAGCTAAGACATCAACAACTGGCACTTTAAAAATTACCAACAACCAGTATTTTTAATTTTAGTGTGTTTGTGTCATTATAGACAGAATTAATAAAAATATATTGTGAGGAGGATAATAGGATGGTAAAATTTGTTCCAGTACTTAAAAGAAGTTGAGTAGATTTAAGATCGATTAGTATTTATAAAGATTAACAATCTTTAAACTTGATCATTATTAATTAAGCTGTAATATGTATATAACATGAAATTTGTCAAACAACCACAATCTTTGCAATTAAATATAATTTGCAATGATTCTTGTAAGACTGAATCACGTCATGGAAAATTATTACCTAATACCATACGATGCATTATTTGCGGACCATCAAACTGTGGCAAAACAAACTTGTTAATTGGTCTACTTCTACATGAAAATGGATTAAACTTTCAAAACATCTACATATATTCAAAAACTTTACTTCAACCAAAATATGTGTTTTTAGAAAAGGTTTTACAGCAAGTACCATGTATATCATTACAAAAATTTCAAGGAAATGAAGAAGTGTTAAAAGTTGAGGATGCGAAACCAAACTCTATAATTATTTTTGATGACGTGGCGTGTGAGAATCAAAATAATATGCGTGATTACTTTGCTATGGGTAGACACAAATACATCGATTGTTTTTACCTAAATCAAACATACAGTAAAATCCCAAAACAATTAGTAAGAGATAATGCTAACCTGATAGTACTTTTTAAACAAGATGACATTAATTTAAGACATGTTTATGATGAACATGTTAATACCGATATGACTTGGTTTGAATTCCGTGAAATGTGTTCCAGGATATGGAGTGAACCCTTCAACTATGTTGTAATTAATAAAGATTGTTCTAAAAATAATGGATGCTATAGAACTAAATTTGATACCTTTGTAATCTTTGATTAAAATTTCGAATATTTAAGGTTGTCATCTTTGTATTATTATTATTCTGTATACGACTTTCAACCGATAACAAGCATGGAAAAATCATTAAAAAGACAAATTGTTGATGCTGCAGAAGCTGTAAAGAGAAAAGTACGGAACATGCGAGATATTGAGATTAGCAATAAACAAGCATTGGAATCAGTTTTCAAGCCTGTAACAGAATCTCTCAACCTGCTTTCCAACGCTAATAATCAAATCGAAGGTCCATTGAATAAACAAACTATGCAGAATGAAAATCCAAAAAGTAAAGATGACAGTGATGAATCTGACAATGACAGTGAAAGTTCTTTTCAATCATTGGTTGATGATGTTAATATTAAAGAGCACGACACTTCATCCTGGTCGTTATCTTCAGAAGCCCTACGAGACATCCCGTTTGGCGTTCGAGTAGATCAAGGGAAATTTATGTTAGGGTCTGCTAATATAACAGTTGGTGATGAATTTATTGTAGTAGCTGGTTGTAAATATCGTAATACACCTGGTTTGAAACAATTGTTATTAAAAAAGAATGTAGATTTAAGCGTAGTTACAGAGAGTGACATGCAAAATTATAAATCGATGTTGCTTGATACAAATGCACATCGTAGAGATTTCGAACCAAATAAACCAATAAAAAGTAATAAGGGAATGAAATATTTACAAGTTATTAAACCGCTTTTCTCAGTACAAAGTACAATTCCTGGTAAGCAATCTAAAGGTAAAGGAATGTCAATGAAAAAAATGTGGAGACAAAATGTGGATTACATTTATTGGGATGATCCAAATGAATTAGTTGATAGATTAAAGTTGTTAATAGCATCTCGAGATGCTGGCAATACAGGCTTAGATAATGAAATTATGTCTATTATTGAGGAATTACGTGAAAATAAAATTATTATTAAATAAAAGTTGTATGTATATAATGTTCATTTTATTTCTAACCTTACAGTACAACACACTCTAAACATGAATGTAGACAAATTCGGTCATTATATTCATAAACGAATGCGTTTATCTGAGTTATTCGAGATTAATAATAACGCTTTGTATAAATCTGAAAACGGTGACTTTGATTTGAAAGCATCACGACTAAGAGGTATTAGACTGCCTGAAGAAGCTGATGACGTGGTAAATAAGGAATACGTAGATAAAATTAAAACAGAAATTATACAAGAAATTAATAAGTCGCTACACGTTCAAAGTATTTTAAATACAAAGTTTACAAATACTTTGCTTCATTTAGAAGACAAATTTTATACAAAAACCACTGTAGACAAGTTAATTAATCATAATGATAAAGCAACAAATTGTTAATGAAATACACAAAGCAGCACGAAAAAACTTTCTGCGACGACCTGTAATATTGAAAGGAATCGATGATTTATGGCAAGCTGATCTGATAGATATACAGACGTTGAGAAAAAGTAATAAAGGATATAATTATATTTTATTAGTGATTGATTGCTTTTCTAAATACGCTTGGGCTGAACCATTGAAATCTAAAAACATGATAGATGTTACACATGCTTTCGATGAAATATTACGTAGTAGCCATCGCAGACCAATCAACTTACAAACTGATTCTGGAAAAGAGTTTTATAATACAACTTTTAAAAATCTTATGAAGAGGTTTAACATTAACCACTATTCTACTTTTTCTACCAAGAAAGCTTCAATAGTCGAGAGATTAATAAAGACTATCAAAAATAAACTATACAAATGTTTTAGTTTAAATGGAAGCTATAATTGGTTAGGATCGATATTGACAAATATATTGAAGACATATAACAATACATATCATCGTACTATTCAATGCAAACCTTCCGATGTGAAAAAATCAAATGAGTTATTAATAAAAAATAATATTAATAAATCACAAAATCATTTATGTATTCGGTCTAAACCTAAATTTAAAGTCGGTGACAATGTACGAATTAGTAAATACAAACATATATTTGAAAAAGGATATACTCCTAATTGGTCTACTGAGCTGTTTATCATAAAAAAGATCAATAAAACGAAACCAACAACATATTACATAGAAGATCAGCGAAAACAACCAATATTAGGCACGTTTTACGAACAAGAACTCCAAAAATCTCATCATCCTGGTGTGTACTTGATTGAAAAGGTTTTAAAAAGAAAAGGAAATAAATTATTCGTAAAATGGTTGGGATTAAGCAATGATGATAACAGTTGGATTAATAAAACCGCAATAACAGATTGAAATAACAATTATATAACCATATTCCTTACATATATTATATTTACTTTACTTTGAGCAATGCAAGGAGGTGGACTGCTTAACACTATTATTGATAATCTACCGTTTGAACTTCACCTGCCTGGTTATAACTATTGCGGACCAGGCACAAAACTAAAAAAAAGATTACTCAGAGGTGATCGAGGTGTTAATAAGCTAGACGAAGCTTGTATGCAACACGATATTGCATATGATAACCATAAAGACTTACCCAATCGACACAAAGCTGATTTACAACTACTAGATATGGCTAAAAAAAGACTTAAATCGAAAGATGCAAGAAAAGGAGAAAAACTTAGTTCCTGGTTAGTGAGCAAAGTTATGAAAGCTAAATTAAAATCTGGTGCTGGCGTTAAGGCGTTTAATAGTTTTATATCAAAAATTAAATCTGTGGTTAAGAAAATGAAACCCAAAAACAGTAAAACATTAATAAACACCGCATACTCAGTTGCAAAGAAACTTTTTCCATGCACTCCAAATATGCGAATACCACGAGTTATACCGTTACCAAAAACTGGAGGAATTCTACCTTTAATTCCAATTTTTGCTGGTTTATCAGCTTTAGGCTCTTTAGCTGGTGGCGTAGCCGGTATAGCAAAAACGGTGAATGAATATAAAGCAGCTCAAAAGAATTTACAAGAAACAGAACGACATAACAGATCTATGGAGACATTAGCCATAGGCAAGGGTTTATACATAAAACAACATAAAAATGGCAAAGGATTATATATAAAATCTCCAAAAAACTGAAGTGGAAGCTACCTAATCGACCTTTAACTAATTTGGATATTGAAAATCATGCACGAGACATTCCTCACTTTCGAGGAGTGTACATGAAGGATCAGTTACCAAGTTCACCAAAACGGATTGAGTGTGGTATAGTGAACTTGGATAATGCAAAAAACGAAGGAACACATTGGGTAGCTTATGTTAAAGTTAATAATTACTGTGAATATTTTGACAGCTTTGGTGATTTAAAACCCCCCAGGGAATTGATGAAGTATTTTAAAAATTATAATGTTTTTTATAATTATACAAGATATCAAAATTTTAATTCTGTAAATTGTGGACATTTATGTTTAGAATATTTGTGGAAATATTGGAATAAAAACATATAAATTTTATGCGTTTGTTTAATTTAAACCATTTGCAAGATGTCACTCACTTTGTCGATAACTGGGAACTCTTCAGATTTATCTGTGTACTATACTAACACACTACAATTATCTGAACAATATGAATGCGCCTTATTGCATTTCTCAACATTTAACTCTATTCCAAACATTGACAAAAGAAATAATAAGTTATATTATGACACCAATGAAGTTATTGAAGTACCGGAAGGCACCTATGAATTACAAGACATCGGTGATTATTTAAAATCAGAAATAAAGGACGCTGTGTTCAAATTAGAGTGTAATAATAACACTCTAAAAACTAGTATATACTGCACAAAAAATATAAATTTTAATAAAGAAAACACTTTCTGCAGTTTGTTAGGGTTTAAGAAACAGATCTTGGAAGGAAATAAATGGCATGTGTCTGAGTTTCCAGTCAACATTTTACCTACGACCGTGATCAGGATAGAATGTGATATTGTAAGCGGCTCGTACATAAACGGAGAATCCAGTCACATTATACACGAATTTGCACTGAACGTACCACCTGGATACAGAATAATAGAAATTCCTAAGAACGTAATATACTTTCCGATTAACCAAAAAAATATAAACAGCATACGAATTAGGTTATTAGATATAAATAACCGTTTAATAAATTTACGAGGTGAAGAAGTTCAACTGTATTTACACCTAAGAAGAAAAAATGATTGATTACAATAAATATGTGCTTCAAGAAAATAAACATATCAGTTCAGTTCAAGCTATCACCCAAACAAGAGCTATCTCGAAGAAAAAGAAAATAAAATTAACTAAAGAAAATAAGATATTTCTTAAAGCAATCGGTTTACTAAAATGAATATATTAGATGTTTTATCCACACCAACTTACGATAATACTGTTGAGGGAATAGAATTCCATTCTTACAAGCCATATGTAACAAGTTTCAATAGAAATGATGAAATTCGTATACCTATCAACCAACAAGATTTGTACATATTACCATCAGCAAGCACCTTGTATTTGGAAGGAACTGTTATCGTTAGTAAAAAAGATTTGAAAGACGTTGCTAGTAGCATCAATTTTACGAATAATGCGCTACTCTATCTGTTTCAAGACATAAGGTACGAGCTTAATGGAGTAGAAATAGATAAAATTAAAAATGCTGGCATAACAACTACAATGAAGTCGTTAATTTCAATGAATGAGAGTGAATCAAAGATGTCTTATGCCTGGGGCTGGAATATAGATGGTATAAAAAATGTGAATGGTGGTAGATTTTCAGCATCTATACCTCTTTGTAATATCCTCGGGTTCGCAGAAGATTTTAAGAAAGTTGTAATAAACAGTAGACACGAACTGATATTGTTAAGAAGCAACACTAACCTAAATGCTGTAAAACTTAATACAGGTGAAATTATAGAAGATGTTCTTATAAATAAAATCATATGGCGCGTGCCTCATGTTAAGGTATCAGATAGAGAAAAAATAAGTTTGTTAAAAATGTTAGAAAAAGATCGACCGCTCCAGATGATATTCAGAAATTGGGACTTGTACGAATATCCCGCATTACCTAAAACCACAAAACATACTTGGTCTATTAAAACTTCGTCACAAATAGAGAAACCACGCTTTGTTATTATTGGACTACAGACTCAAAGAAAAAATAATTCAGGTGCTGACATGTCTCAGTTCGATCATTGTCATATTCGTGATGTTAGAGTGTACCTAAATTCAACATATTTCCCTTATGAAAATCTAAATGTTAACTTTGCTAATAACAGAGTTGCTTTATTATACGAGCAATACACTAGATTTCAACAGTCATATTACGGACGTCGCGCGGAACCCTTATTAAGTGAAAAACAGTTTAAAGACTTAGCACCGTTATTTGTTGTCGACTGTTCTAGACAAGCTGATAATCTAAAAGGAGGCTCTGTCGTAGATGTACGAGTGGAAATTGAAACTGATTCAGATATACCAGATCAAACATCTGCTTACTGTCTCATACTAAACGACTGCATAATTGAGTATAAGCCGTTGAGTAACACCGTTAAGAAAATATCATGAGCCCAGATACTATCATATTAGATGTCCAAGGATTTAAAGACCTTAACAACGATTTTATAGTAAAGGAGTTAGCTTTAGCCACTTCTGAATACACACAAACTTTTTTAATCAAGCCACCTTACTTGTTTAAATATTTAACAAATGACGAAAAAAAGCAAGTTAAATGGTTGGAAAGAAACAGAGGAATTTATTGGAACGAAGGTTTCATAGACTATAGAGAATTTCATCGTGTAATTGTCCAATACCTGGAAAGTAAGGATATTATTGTAAAAGGTCTGGAGAAAATTAATTGGGTTAAGGACTTGTGTGTGAATTGTAATGTCTTAGAACTTGACGAAAAACAATGTCCTAATTTATCTGTGCTACACAAAACATTCAGTGGTGTAAAAAATAATTTTAATTGTAATTATCATTTAAAGCACTGTGCACTAAAAAATGTAATATGTATAAAAAAATATTTAGAAAATAGTAAAAGTTCAAATTGTAATCTATTATTCTAAGGAAATAAAAATACTTTTTACAAATATATAATGCTTTTATTTTATTACAAATATACGTACATTAATATCTAATACACATTAGAGACATAAAATGAATACAATTTATTACATTAAACATAACCTAATCAACTAACTACAATATTAAAAAAAATCAGTAAAAATCATTATCTATTAAAGATTTTGAGATTTTTTTCACCAATGATTCAGTTTCGTCCAGAACAGAATCATTAGCGTCTTTAACAATATATTGCGCGCTTAGTATAACGTTCTCGCAATCACTATCACTATCATAGGTTTCAGGAGTGTTATTACATAGGTCTAGCACTGAAACTTTTATCAATTTAATGCCAGGTCGTTGTGGTCGACTCATTACGTAAGATTTTGAAGATTTCAGTTTCTTCGATCTCTCCTTACGTCGTTGTTTCAACGTCTTATCTTTCGTTACTTGTTTGCAGCATACGGTTTCCTTGCGAAGCATCTCGTTATAGTCTTCATTAGGATCCTGAGCATACTGACTGAACATAATCGTTGAGTCGGAAATCTGAAACAAATTATAATTAAATCATTAACACGTTGTTAAAATAAGTTACTGTTTTATTGAACCCAAAGGTAACCAAAGTTTATTTTATTTTATTAATTAAAAACTTACCATTGACATGATTCTGTAGCACAAGTACACGAGTTAAATAATATTTCGTAATTGAAAAAAATAAAGTATTTTATACAAATTAATTCAATCTATATATTAAAATGCTAATAATGCATATTGTGTCTGCAAGAAGAAATATTTGCACAGTATGTTTGTCAGTTGAAAAAGTCTACTACATGACTACATATAAAAAAATATATATTAAGAATATTGTTATATTCTTAATACAGTTTTTTTTTTTAATATTAAAAAAAAAACATTTATATCTAAGCGATGACTGGAGCAATCGCTAGTATATCATTATTGTCTGTATTGCATTTTATAATGTAGGTTGGTTGTATGTAATGTAGGTATATTGGTCTCGTGTTACATCCTGTTCTATATACTTCTATGTTTTTATATTCAACTATAATCCAACTTTATAATAGAAAAAGAACATAATTTGTACAAGGTTTTATTCGTGACTTTGTTCGCTTGAATTAATAATTGGTTAAGTATATAGTTAATTCGATTTCAAATACCAAAATAGTGGAAATGAGCGACAGAAAAATATTTACATAGTTATATAATATTATGCATGTACTTATATAAACTGATGGTCTTATGTATATATCATCATGAATTGATAACAATATAACATTTCATTTTTATATATTTTTCGCTAATATTCATCTAATAAAAACATTTTATTGTTTTTATTTTTTAAAGACAACAACTCTTGCACTAGGTATTACTCGTATGTCGCGGGGACTTTTTACATATATATTTAAACTATTGGGTACAAATCACAGCCAGACTCAGGACAACAATTTGTGGATCATACAAATAATTGTCCTGCATGGGATTCGAACCCACAGCTTCGAGCACGTTAGTCGCTTACGCTACCACCGAGCCATCAAGGAGGGCATTACGAAACGTTGTTCGTAAAACGCTTGCTAAGCGTATGTATTGTCATACGGTTGAAAGTAGGTCATAGCAAACGCATATTTATATAATAATCATAAAAAACTATTTATGGTTGCGACTCTGTTCGCATGGATTATAATGGTTATATTTATAAATTAAATAAAACAAGTAAATGTAGTCAACATTTTATTTTTACATAAACAAAAGCAGTACTTAACCCTACTAAGTAGGTAGATATTTAGATGGAACTTAAATATATTTTTAATATTTTCATTTATTAATATATTTACATATACAATCGATACTTAAATCTAATACCTTAATACTAAAATAAAGTAGTAATTTACTTATACACTTTCACAGCAAAGAAAGCTTAGTCTAAACCTCATCTTTAGTTTTAAGCATATATGAATGACCCCAAGCTTGTGTTGATATTTTATCCAAAGATATCGCTCGTTTATCATCGTTGTTAGATAATACAATTTTGTTGATAGACTGCGTAAATATTTCGTGTTTTATTGATTTAAACATTGGATTTTTTCTATGGATAACTCCACCATTAAATAAAATATTTTCATAATCTGTAATACTTAAATCTCTTACTACACATGACTTTATTCCCTTTGCTTTTTTAGTGATTTTTTTTTGAGTTTTTAAAGAGTACAATTTAGATCTTAAACCAACAAAATCGGAGATATATTCTCCTCCCATTTCATCTTTGAATAAACCAGGAACTTTTTTATTGATAAGCGGTATCTTAAAATAGTTCATAGCTTCATAGTTGCTGGTGTCAAAATATTGTAAAAACTGATACTTTAAATCATAGTAAAAGTCATTAGTATATATTTCGTACACAAAAGAGTCCGTGTCTGTATAACACAACTGTACTCGCTCTTTGTAATAAGGCTTTACAATATTGTAATGAAAATTATACATGTGTGACTTAGAAAGTTCTAATACAGTGAATCCTATATAAATCGGTTTATCTAAAATAATTTGGTCTGGCCTCATTTGTATTGCAACTAAGTTTTCAGATAGAATTGAAGCACTATGGAAATAAGGATTGGATACAAGCCTTTCAGCGGATATGGACTTTTTGGTACGATTATTTTGATCGCTCCATTGATTAACTAAATGTACGCTTACTCTTTTTTCAGTATTTTCTAATGTTTTACCAAAAACACTGTTATTCAGTAACTTAAAAAAATCTTGTTCGAAGGCACTTTGTGCCTTCTGTCGTAATTGTGTGTTCAATTCTATATATTGCTTTAAGTAAGGACTCTGTCTAAAAGTTATAGCTCTATGTATTTTACGTAGTATTAAACCATGTTCTATACATTTTTTTAAATGTACATAATGTATGACATAGTTATACTTATTATATAAATTAGCAATTAGTTTATTAGATTTACCGCCTGGGGGAATGCATTTCTCTGGACAAAAAGGCAAATCGTTATGGTAATCGTGTAAATGTTCAGGATATAAAAGATCAACTTCTAATATAAATCCCCACTCAGCATTATCTGTAATATTTTCTACGTGTAAATTATACAATTCGCGTTCACTAAGAAACCTAAAACCTGAATATGGTAGATACTGGCACATGCTATAACCGTAAAGATTATTACAGTCAAGGTATACTATGAAACTAGAAGATTTAGATGTATTATAGTCAGACATGTATTTATGGTTAGCCTTAGCATACCGACGGGAACACATGCATAAGCCTCCCCTAATACCATCTTGAATCATTCTAACGATTGCTAAGTCCGACAGAAGTTCTAATTCAACACCTGTTTTAAGTAACATTGCGTCAAAGGACAAACTAGGTGCTGTTATGTAAAATGCAGGATCGAGGTTGTAATGTTGTTTACATGTTTTCCTAAAATTTTGGAAAATATCTGTCAACAAAAGTACATCTGTTTTTAAATACAAATCCGTATATTCTCCTAAGTTATGTATATTAAATTTATCCCAAACAGTTTTAGCATGATTGTAGTCTTCGTCGCTAATATTTTCGTTAGTTAATGAATTATAAAAATGACACTTTGATGGTAAAGATTTATCCTTATAACATTGCCAATTTGTCATATAATCGTAAGGATATACACCTTTTCGTGTTAATAAATTTAATTGTGTTTTATCAGGAAAATGAAATTTAAGGTTAATAAAATCTTTAACTTGCATTGTTTTAGCAAGTTTGTCAAGGCTTGTTCCTAAAAAGTTAAACGAATCTAAAAATCTTAATTGTATATACTCGTTATTATCAATAGGGATAAACTTTGAAAAGGATATGTATTTTTCCTTGGTCTTTGGTATTATTTTTATCTGACCAGGAATTTCACCTAATTTTTTAATAAATAAATGAGAATCATATCCTGACAAGTTATGGAAAAATATCGGAATGAATTTGGGTAACTTGTGTTGTAAATTACAGTGTCTATGTGCTGCACCCCGATATCGCCCAGTAATGTGACAGTGATCTCTTACTTTATCTCCCCACAATAAATGTTCACAAATGTGGCACTTAATAGCACTAGTGAAACTAACAGCATCGTTTTCTGTGAATATCATAGTTTCATTTTTAGTCAAATATTTATGATATATTTTCTTAACATCTTCAGTAAGAAAATGTACAAATTTTGTTACACAATCCTTGCCTCGATAACTTCTGTAACCTTTAAAATGTTCAGTGAATGATGATACTATATTATATGCAAACGCAGCAGGCACGTGTACTTGTGAGTATGACGTATTACCGGTGTTCAATTCGTCGCCGGAAATCGGTTTGAGTAAAGTTTCGAAATCAGCATATATGACGAATGGAATATTTTGTTTTCTATTATAATTTTTAAATTTTAAAAATGAACCTTTTTCAGGTAAAACTGTAACAACTCCTCCACATAAATGTGATTCAAATTTACTTGAATTCGGAAAAAATAATAAGCATGTTTCACAGAAGTACAATTTACCATGATGTTTAGTTATTTGATTTCTAACCAAACGTGGCAAATCTTTAATTAGACAGTAATGGGAATGTGTATTATTTTCTAAAAACAAAAGGTGTATACTCTTTGATTTTTTACTATTATTAGATTTATACAAAGGTCCAATAATTGTTCTATCATTTTTCAATCCATAAACGAAAATATTCAGAGAGGGGTTATTTTTTTCAAAAACATTGATGTCCGAAAATGTAATTGGAAATAATAAATTATTAATATTTAAAACATCTCGAAAATGAGGATACGACGATACTCTGTCAGGATGTTGTATTGTGGGATACAAGGCAGCTACAATACACCACAAGAAGCAATAACTATCATTATTTCTAATATTTAACACAGCTTTTTTATTTATTATAAATTTTGGTAAAGCTATAAATTTGGATCCGCCGAGAGGCTGATATTTATTTATATTGATTTCTAAATGAGAATTTTTTAAAAATGTCCATCCACTATCTCTTTCCTGAAACTCTTCAATTTTCTTTAATAAATTTAAAAGTATAGTTTTGTAAATTGATTCGAAATCATAATTTAAATGAATAACATAATTTTTTGTGGTGAACGATTTAATTTCTTGGTGTTCGTTTTTATACATAAGAAAAACAGAGAAAAGTTCAAAATTAATTTTAATTGATGTATGTCTTTGTAACGATTGATCGATTAGGTTCTTAATTTGTTTTTGGTTATTATGGAGAAACATCTCAGGCAATATATTTAACTGTTTTTCGGTGGCAAGAATTCTGTAAGTTATAATACGAGATTTAAAGGAAGAATTAATGATTTCAACGTTATCATACAATGGGGTCGTGCTATTGTTTTTATGATTATTACTTCGTAAGTGACCAGACCATCGTCGATTATCTACAAATATTTTACAAACTGTGCAATGAGGCATTATTAGAGAGTAGTTAAAGTTAAGTACCTACTTCAATATTTTTAACAATATTTTTTATACAATATTAAGTTTAGTTTATAAAATATGATGTTAATAATGTATAATTTATAAGATATATGATGATGATATGAAATGACTCTTATCGAAAATACCTACTTTAAAAAATAATTATCTTACTTAAACTATTATTTTGTAAGTATCTTGAATTTCAGCTTAATATTGATACAGGATTGAGCGATTCAGTTCTATTTTGACCATTTAGCTAGCTAATTAGTTTTCACTCTGAAAAAAAAAAAAAATATATATATATAATAGGTACCTAGGTGACATAATTGAACACCTTTGAACTTTTAGCCTGTGGACAGTATTATGAAATAGTTATATTTAAGTCATAGTCATAATGTATTTCAAAACAAAAAAACTATTTAAGAGGTATAATTACTTAAGAAAAGTTAAAAACGAAAGAAACATACAATATATATTTCTTTTACCTTGTTTCATTGTGTACCTAAGAAGTACAATGATTTCAGCTGGAACACTTCAGTCTCTAACTATCTATGTATCTTTAATTTTAGTTTATGTTGATACAGGAATCAACTGTTCTCTTTCGATCATTTATATAGCAAATTAGTTTTTCATCCTGAAAAAAAAAAAAACTGCATTTAATATAAATAGGTATATATTATTATAACAAGAGGTAGATATTATTACTTATTTAAAGTTCAAAAAGAGCAAAACATAGGTACAATAAATCTGTAACATAAAATAAATATTTTCCTGTTAGATTACCTGCCAATGTGCAAGTGGGTACAATGATTTCAGCTCGTACACTTCTATGTCTAATTCAAAATGTGTATTTAGTTGATTTTGATTCATCGATATCACTTCTCGATTATTTTTTCTAATTTAATATTCTGTAAAAAAAGAAATATATAAAAAGAAAGAAGTATATAATATATGTAAGTATACATACTTCTATCAAACAGCTTCCTTATGTATTTAACTTAATAAACATAATAGTTATTACCTTTTTAAGTCGTGGAGTATTTTGTATTCACATATTAAGTACTTAAATTTCTGCTGTATTTAAATACACGTCTGCTGAATGCAAGTAATTCGTTAAAATTAATTAATATAAGTAATCTTAGAATTTTGTATTATAAAAATATTTATTCGATTTATTAGATAGCTAGGTAGGTATTTAATTCAGCAATTTAATATTAACACAAATAATTATTACCAGTTATTGGAAACGCTTGAAATTTGCTAATATGTAACTAAATACGTGCGCTCAACCTACTTTTTATTAGGGTACAGTAGATCTAAATCGGTATAAATAATTATTATGGATTTACGATAATATTCTATTAACAAAAATATCAATGATTATAAATTTACAAATAGCATTATTATTATTGTTTAGCTCCCTTTATTATAGTTAATTTCGTACCATATATAGATATTGTATATGTCAACGTAAGATTGTAAGAACAGCCAGTTTATTAATTAACTAATCAGTTTATACACTGTCGATTATTTGTAAACGCGTACTGAGATGACTTAATCCATTCCATTTATTTCAGTCAGAAACTGACAGTCTTCAACTGTTAGTTACACTAATCTGTGAAACTATAAACTTATAATATAATATGAAATAAAAGCAATAAATTGTACATCTCAGTGCGAGTTTACAATTTATCGACTAACGGTTCTTACAATCTTACGGTAAAATACAAATTACTTGTGTTTATCACATAAAAATAAGTCATAATATTATAAAAATTAACAATTCCAATTAAAATTTAAATAGGTACTTACCGCATAGCATTTATTTTGATTTAAAATAAATACATAATTATACGGAACCATAGAACTTGATATGACGTAGTCAGGCTACTTGCACTATATTTTTATTTTATAGTCAGCAATTTTGTTCGATTTTATTCAAAATTCCTTAGACATCATTTTTGACCAAGTATAATCCGTACAAGAAAAAAAGTCAATTGATACACCAATAACATGTCTGTTTAATATTTTTTTAAATTAACATTGTTTTACATGTTTCTTGATTTATAAGCTAAACATTATTTCACTACCGTACATTAAACGAAACTAAGTCTGCAAGTGTGGAAGTAATCATCAAGAAGTATACAAAGAACCGCTGCGCTTCAAACTGCCTGACGACACCTGCCTGCTGTACCTATCATCATCAGCACCATAACATTTATAATGTAAGTACATAAGTATACTATCTAATCTATGTACCGTATTCAATTGATTTTCTTCTTAATTACTAGCTAAATGTTTCATTATGTATCTTTAGTAATTACATAAGAAGAAAGAAAGCGTTAAGTTCAACTTTGATTTTATGATTTTAACTTTACTCAACTTGTAATCTTGGCTTGAGCATGATGTTATTGTCTGTCTATACATTTACTCAAGTAAAATTACATTTAAGTACCTAACGTTTTAGAATAACTTTGGGTAGGGTGTAAAAATAATGATAGAGTACCCTACTAATAATTATGTTGTGCTATTTCAGGTCCGGATCAGAGAGCGAGTACAGCTATCAGGAGGTCGCAGACGAAGGCAGAGCTAAATCGAAACATTTTGCAGACAGCAATGGAAAAAGGAAACGTAAAACTCCATCGACTAATTCGATTCGTAAAAGGTACGTAATTAAACTTTTATTAAATATGTACAATCAACGTCAAATCTAATTATTAATACCATTTTATTCTGACCTCTTATTGTATGGAAAGACTATACAATGTGTGATCAGGTTATATTGGATGTTAATATATTTTATTTAACGTTCTGTACACAATCGTTTGCAATAATATAAATTATTATATTTATAAATTAGTAATGCAATATATTCTAATTCTTTGATAAAAAGGTTTTAAGTAAGTTGTGAGTGTGAAACAACTATGTGTATAACGTACTGTACTACACTAGATAAACACAGCTGGTGAATTAAAGTTGCTGGGTTCGATCCCCAACAGTGTATTTACTTAGTATTTTTCCTTTCTAGAGATAGTCTGAATTTAGATCGGTAAATAAAAGTATTCACGAAAATATAGACTCTAATATTATTTTTATAAAAGTAGGTTGCTGTGTATGTTAATATTAATTTTCAGGACTCTATCATACTAACAAACAACCACTCGGTTATACTAACAACAAACAGAATTTTATTTACCTAACTGTTTACTAAAAACTACTTATTGTTTCAGTAAGAAAACCGAACCCGTTGACATTTTCGGTATAAGGAAATGCAAAACTCCTTCAGAATTTAAAGAAGATTCTAAGTTAGCATCATATTTAATAAACAAGGTCGCCAACGGTAACGAGCGGCGATACGCTACTACTGAAGGAGAGTACTACATTGACTTCAAAATTTACAAGACGAACGATGTCCATGGGACAGACTCGCTAGAACTGTGGAAAAAAGCCCTTCTCCGCTTGAAAGCTCAAGTGAATAGTGATTCTCCTCAGTGGCGCAAGCTGCAAGAATTTATACGCTCGATCGACACATTATTTACTGAGGAACCGAAAATGTTTAGTGATAAATAAATTATTTATTTAAGATGTACCCAATCGTTGTTTTACTAATTATAAACACAATGAGTGTACCGTGCTTGTTATAAACCTAATATCAAGTACGGTACACTGAATAAATACAGTATAGATAACAAATAGGTCTGGTAAAGGTTACAAGTGTGGTATAGCTAACAGGTAAGTACTTATGGTTAATTTTTTTATATTAGGCAATCTGGACTAATTTAGAACTTGTTTCACCGAGAGACACGTCAACCCACACAACTAGTCACAGGTGAGTTCTAACATCTATAGTTGTTTTTTTTGTTTTGCTACATTTGTCGGTTCGCAAACAATGTTGGTATCGTTATTAACGTTAGATAATAATATCCATGCTATGACGAACACAAGAAATAGGGAAAACATCGCAGGCGTGCGTAGTGTGACTGTTTTACAATCAATGAGCGTTTACCGTTTTGTGAACTAACTAAAATGTTACCGTTAATCGATCGGATATTATTGGGCGTTCTGGACCACGAGTCCTGAGCGAGAGCGAAACTTGTTTCGCGGAGCGACTGGACGAAAGTGGTACAGAATGCCCAATAATACCCTACTCGACCTGGTTATTGTTTCGGTTAAACGATGCATGAGCAAGGTACAGGACTCGTGGAAATATTTAAAAAAGGCCTGTGCCCATCACTGGACGTCAATTGGCTCGTATGATGAGAATGAATTATAAGAACATATTAGAATTTGGTAAGCATATATTATGGACAGGAAGGAAGTCTAAGTCGTGAAGTTGGTCTTCTATCTGAGCTGATAATGATGATAATATGGTAAACGGGACAAAAACATTACTTCGGTCTATTTCGATATGCTTGAGAGAATCCTCCCAAGGGGCAAAAATTGTCTAGTAGTACCCTGGTTACTAGGTTCTTTGAAAAGGAGACTTTAAAAGATGTGTCCTCATACAGCGATAGTAACAAGCTGATAATTACTAGCCATTAAAAAATTAATTCTGAAAATTCAACTACCCTTAAATACCGCATCCATTCCTTACCAATCTGTAGCACGTTTAAACTCCCTAACCGTTTCTTTTTGTCTCAATTTACTTAAAGATTTCACTCCCACTCCCCCTCCCCCCATTAATTAATGATTAGTCTGTTTCTGATTACCGTTAATGGTACAGAATTGTCTAGTCGACTGGCGGTAATTTACACAATTTGTTATTTTCCTTTTTATCGGGAAAAGACGCTTTGATTTACCTTTTATTTCTTTCTTTTTACCAATGTTGTCTATGTCCAATTGGTTTTATTTTCTTGTAAATGTAAAATTAGAAAAATGTTGCGAATAGAAATAATTTATTTCTTTTTATATGATTGCATAGAAAACGTACTATGTTTTATATTATAGAGTTGTAGCATTCATTATGAAATGACCACCCTTTTTTTATTGCATTGGTAGCTAGCAGTGTACCTAATCACATCAGAGTTTTTCATAAAAGTCCTATTTAGCTTAAAAAATAAATCCTGCCTGAGATGATAGACTTATTCTTAAATTTAAGAATATACCATAAGATGTTATTAAGGTTCGTCGATAGAGTCTAGATCACCTGAAGATGTCCTTTGGTTGCAAAGCATGTTAGTAGGTTACTTTAGTAGGACACATGTTGTAATTTCTTATTTTTTTGGTACTTACATAATGTTTTGCGGCTTGTATAGAAATATTATTCATTATATCAAAACTATTAATTCTATGGACTATATCGTGTCTGTAAGTACCTGTGGTTTTTGTAGTACTTATACATATACCATCGCATAGACAAAAGACATTAACGAAAGTTTACACCAAGTATATTTTATCATCAAATTATTACTTTCAGTTGTAAACAAAAATATATCGTGTTGAAAAATAATAAATAAACAGGAATAAAGCTTTGAATACATAAAATAAATAACAGAAACAAGTCTCGGAGGTAATTTACCCGTTACCTTTAAAAGTAAGGTAACAAATACCCATTAATCTTTCTATCTTGATTACTATTAGGTACTTTACAGTAATAAATAAACTAACTTAAAGTGTATACGAAATAATTTTTTTGATGAAATTGCTTATTTCATTTACATTTTTATATCAAATCTAAGGAAAAGTATAGGTTATCACACTCGAAAAGGAGCAGGTTATCAAATTGCCTTTATCTATTTTTTTACAATGTTTGTTATCCCAGCACTCAGTTATTTCTTGACCAAGTTCCTTTTCCACTCAATGTTAAACATAAGTTTTTAATTAATCTGTTTCTTTCTTATACCCAAAATGCTTGTCAGGCTAAATGTAAAGCCTAGTACATTTACGATGATTTTCTTTGGTATTAAATGTTTGTCTATCTATTCGCATGTATTCTAAATGCCTTTTTTTACTATTTTACTCCTTACTTAATAACGTGTTTTCTTGTAATAATATGATACAAAATCCTAGGTCTAAGACATTTTTGCGTGAAAAAGGTTGGACATCAAACTATGCTGTACTACAAGGACAAACGGTTTGGCTTGCTTTGACTTGTATATCATTAAAAAAGAGAGTATTTTTTTATTCGTATCTCATTTAGTTGTCTTTTAAAACAACCATGGGACGAAAAAGGATAGGGGTGTATTCGTATCCTGTCACCATTTACACAAACATTTATAACTTTTCCTCGCATACGAAAATCCAAGTCAATGTCCTGTTATGAAAACAAATTAAAATAAATATTAATATAGCTTTCTTACGAAGAAAACATATTTATTCACACAATAGGGGGTAAAATGTAAGGGGTAGCGAACTCAACGTTTCTTCAAGACAATAAATTATGAGACAAATAAAATGTGAGGTATAAATTATGTGGCGTGTAATGTAGCATGAATTAAAATGATATTTTTCGAGCTTTTTCCTTTTGAGAAATCATTTCTTTTAAGACAGAGTATACTAAATACTGTTTGTCTATGTGACGAAGTAAATCGTATATGTATAATTTAACCAATCTTGTGATCACCCAAGTTCTTATAAGTAGACTAAAAGATAAGCTATGCAGCTTATCGTCTATTAAAAATAAGAAGGATAGTCATTCAAAGACATAATAATCACCTGGAAAAACACACCGACAGCAGACAAAAATGTTTCTAGTAACTTAACAAAAATTAATAAAACCAACATAGAGAACATAATTATTATAGAGCCTGAACAATAAGATCATTTTTGGATCGCACAAAATATTGACCTCGGAATCGAGATCGTTACTTCTTGCATCATTATAACAGCCCTTTAATGTCCCACTGCAGGGACGGGCCTCCTCCTGTAACGGAGGGATACTTGGCCTACTAATATTAATAGTATAATCTCCGTGTGGTGACGGAGTAAGAATACAATATGTCACCAGCCCATTTCATCCCAGAGGTGTCGTAAAAACCGACTAAGGGACTATCAGTAAATATTATCTTTACAAAATAAAAAGAAGGAAAACTTGAAATTAACCTTCTTGCATAGCATACCTAAAAAAAACAGTTTAAATTTTTTGACTTCAATCTAACATAAATATAAAACAGTAATACTCTATACAGAGCTCAGGATATAAAATTCTTGTCTGCATCGTATATGAGTTCGTGTAGAGGCATCAAAGACATACCGTATTGGTATTTAAGTAGAAAACGTCTCAATGGCGATATAAGGAGGGTGTTGTTTGAGATATCTTTGTCTGCTGATACCCGTTGGATAACCTATTGGTGTACTATAAGATATAATATAAAATACTAAGTTATACTTCCGTTTGGTTTGTAGTAAAAATACTATCTTGTACTTCGGTGTCATTAAAAGCCGACTTTGGGAATGTTCCCAGACTTTATATCAACGAAACCGCTCCGGTGGCAAGGTAGTCGTGTAAGCGGTACACGTAGTTGCGGGTTCGAGTCTTAGCATACCTAGTTCCTCACTATTATTTGAGGAGGTCTTCAGCCAGAAGTCATCAGTCTATAATGGATACCTACCTCCAGATTAGATCTTTGGCCATCATATTACGTAAAAAGACAATTAAGGCTAGTGATTTCATTTCTTAGTGGCCTTTTTAGTGGTCCCCATCATACGATAGGGTTAATATGGTCTTCTTGCTACGACTCGGTCACGTCTGTTTCTGGCAAATATGTTTCCTTCTTGCTATAACATTAGATCCTGCAACTGCATTGTAAAGAAGCAAACGGTAAGACCAGTAAGAAGCTGAAGACGGCAGGACAACTTTGTCTGCTCTTCTTGTTTTTTTTTTTGTGATACGGGTATGTTGCACTATTTTTTGTGAATATCAGCTGTTAAAGTTGTATTTAAAACTTAAATTAAGTTGCAAAGCACACAATAATAGATCAATGAGTTAAAAATATTAGAATTTAAAACACTAAGTATTTTTATACAAAATAAACTATGGAGCTTATAGAGTTGTTTTAAGATTTGTGACGTCATTCCCTGCAATCATGCTTAACATTAACATGTGTGTCACTATAAAAATAAAGTCTCCATTTTGTACAGTCACGAGCAATAATATGTACACATTTTCGCATTTTGTAAACCAGTTATCTAAAGTTCTGCCAATCCAAAATTGAAAATTCGAAGATTAATTCAAAACTGTACGGAACCTCTTCTAAATTACGAATTCATTTTGATATTGTAATGTCTAGATAAACGTGCAGATAGTTTAGAAAATTTGAAAATGTGTACATATTATTGCTCGTGACTGTACAGCAAACATAGCAAACCATAGCATAGCTCAAACTACAACCGTAACATTAAAAAGCAAATGTTTTCCCCATCCTTTGTTCCTTACAGAAGATACAGTGTCGTTCACACACGAATGCATCCCTTTTTAATACCGGAGGGTGGATTTTTCTTCCAAAGAAATAACGTGCTTAAGGTTATATATACATAGCTGTGTTAAGGGATTAAACTTCAAGGTATATCTGTTGGAAGTTTGTTTGTTTGTTGTGTTTTAGAAGGAAAAATATTATAGGAAAGAGTAATTGTTTTTGATTTTGGGATTATTAATTTATAAGTCATGTTATGATTTTTCATATTGACATACCCGGCTAAGGGTTTTAGCCTTAGTGTGACGTAGTCAAATCAAACTACTACAGTTTTTGAAAACAATATTGTATGACAAATAATGATAAAAAAAAATTACATTAAACTAAATCGTCGTCGTTCTTAGTGTGGTGACGGAGTAAGAATACAATATGTCACCACCCCATCTCATCCCATGGGTGTCGTAGGAACCGACTAAGGGATTATCCGTCAATATTATCTTTACGGAATAAAAAGAAGGAAAACTTGAAATTAAACCCTATACCAATCCTTCTGGCCAGCGTGATATTAGTAGGGCAAGTATCCCACCGTCATGGGGGGAGCCCCGTCCCTGCAGTGGGACATTAATGGGCTGTTATGATGAAATAGACGTCAAAACTACAATCAATTTAATAAGCCTATCCGCAGTTCGATAGGTCTCGCCCAACACGCGCCACAGAACACGGTCCTCGTCTTAAAGTAACTTATTTAATCTATTTTCTAATATTATTCTAAGTCTAGCATTTTATTTGATTTCAAAGAAATATTTTAAGTAATAAAAATATTTACAACTCATTTAGACAAGTTCAAGATAGTAAATATGGTAGTACCTAATAGTAAGTATTAAAAAACTTTTACGAATTTACAATCCGTTTTTCTTCTTACCTTTGGTCGGCTTACGCCACATAAGAGACTACTTAATAGTTTTGATAACAATGACATGATGACTTCTTAATACATCATTATGCGAAGAGTATGAGCACATAACGGGGTAGAAATTAAACACTTAAACAAGAAAAATGCTGGTAGATATTGGATTAATTCACCAATACCGTTAGTCGATAGGAAAAAAGAAACGAATTTGACTATAATTTGATTTAAGTTAGAAAATTTAAGTTATGTATTATAATGTAAGTTTTCAACTAGATCCTCACCAATTTTTTCTAATTGGTCAAGGCGTGAAGGAGCCATCATAACAGCCCATTAATGTCCCACTGTCTTCTAATTAAAAAACAAACTTAACAAGTTTAGCAATTGTGTTTACTTTTTGGGATTACAACCAAATTACTTAACTAATTTTGATGAAATTTTCTATGGTACCAACTTGAGAGACTTCAAGAAACCCTTATTTACATTAGCCACAAAATAACTAAGTTTCATGGTACAATCACGAGCAATAATATGTACACATTTTCGCATTTTGTAAACCAGTTATCTAAAGTTCTGCCAATCCAAAATTGAAAATTCGAAGATTAATTCAAAACTGTACGGAACCTCTTCTAAATTACGAATTCATTTTGATATTGTAATGTCTAGATAAACGTGCAGATAGTTTAGAAAATTTGAAAATGTGTACATATTATTGCTCTTGACTGTACCAGACAACAAACGATGTACAACCGAATTAAAAACCTCATCATCATTTTACAGTCGGTTAAAAACAACTAAATTCATTGTTAATGTCATAACTTCTATAATTAAATTTCAACCTTTTTTCAGATTTAATTATAGCTAATAAATTCCTAGAAAATTATTTATTCACAAGAATTTAATTTTAGCAAAAAAGTGAAACTTATAAATAAGAATAGTAAACCTTAAAGTGACCGAGTGCACATTACCGTCGGCAACTTCAAAGAGATGACACCCGTCGGCGGCTCTTTGATCATGCCGCCCGTCGGCAAAACGTCTTTGATGTCACCGCCTTGGGTGGCTATATGACATTTTCTTGACACTATTATTATATTGTTTTATTTTTAACTTTTTATAATTTAAGATTATTGTTGTGAAAATTTATTTTTATATTTTTTTATTTATGTATGTCATAAATTAAGTGCTTAAAGTACTTGATTGCTATCTCTTTAATTTGTCAAGTTTAGTCATAGCTGTTGCCCAATTGTGACTTAAAATGAGAGCAATGCTCAGATGCCTTTATCAAGTAGATCCCTTATGGAAAGAGCGGATACAGTTCAGAAATGAAGGCAACTTTAGTCCAGTGCTTCACACTACGTTGAACGCGCAAGATATCACGGGTTGGAGAAAATACACAGATATGGTCCAATCTCAATCAATCAACTCCGTGTGGTGACGGAGTAAGAATACAAGCTGTCACCACCCCGTCTCATCTCATGGGTGTCCTAAAAACCGACTAAGGGACTATCCGTGAATATTATTTTACGAAATAAAAAGAAGGAAGACTTGAAATTAAACCCTATACTAGTCCGCCTGGCCAGCGTGGTATTAGTAGGCCAAGAATCCCTCCGTCATAGGAGGAGGCCCGTCCCTGCAGTGGGACATTAATGGGCTGTTATGATGATGATGGTCCAATCAGTACACGGTAAAGTGTAAGTGTTATCAGATAAAAGATCAGGCATTCCTCACATAACTCTGATAAGAAAATACTAAAGTTCTAATAGCAATTTCTGTATTTTATGTTTCTGTTTTGTCATTTATGTTTGCCCCAAAAGAGAAATTCTGCTTGGTGAAGCTTGTCTTCTGTTTCAGGAAGCTTTACAAACATTAACGAATTTTAAAATTGGTTTAGTAGATCCAGAGATTACCCCGTACAACGTCACAAACACACAAACTTTACCTCTTTATTTAGTATAGATGTAGTAAGTATTCAGGTAAAATTGTGTTTCTTTGGCGGTGACATTGGCTACACCGGCAAACGGATTTATATTTTTTCCTATAAATATTCCGCATGAACTTCCTTTAGTCGGTTTTTACGACACTTATAAGATGTGCTACGGTGGACACATAGACGATACCTGCATAAGGTAATTACGATGTATACTTCTTACGTTACAAAACTAGATACTTAAATATATAGTGTTCTTTCAGTTCATTGCTAGTACTCATAACACGATCCTCTTAGTTTGAGACCAGATGGCGTTGTACAAATAAGCAAACAATATTACATTCTAACTAATTTACTTCCATTAAAACACAATCAAACTAATTACCAAACCATAACCCCACACATTTCCGGATACAAAATCGTCCATTGTTTTCAACCCTATCTGTGTCGACCTAGTTCAGCAGAACTGGGGTGAAAGTTGAGCCTGGTCAAGGTGAAGGAGACGCCATTAACGTCTGCACTTAGAACAAGTCTGCTGCCAGCGTCTTAAGATTTGTACTAGGATGTAATGGTCTTGATACTTTGCTAATTAATTTATTGAAATTATCAGTAAAATATTTTTCACATCTATAGATCATGTGACTGTTTGAATATACAAAAAAATACATGTTTTTACTGCATTAAAGTGGCAAAACGAGCAGACTCACCTGATGGTAAGTGATATTATTTATGGACATCAGCAATGCCAAAGCATAGCACCCCGCTGCATACCATTTAACAATTCCATAGCCTTGGAAAATCTGGGAGCCAACCTCTTATAGCAATATTATTGTAATCTTACTTAGCCTTTACGTACCACGAAGTGCTTATTGTTTTTATTGAAACAATATTGTTTCAATATTATTATAAGCTTGTTTTAAGCACTTCGTGGTAAGAAAAAAAGGAAAAAAAAAAAGTGGTGAAAAGGCTAAGTAAGATTACAATAATATTGATATAAGTGCTTGTGGTTGGCTCCCAGTAGTGGATGTCGTAAAAGACGATAATGGCAAAACCAATAAACACAACATTACCTGAGAAGGAAACGTCATAAGTAGGCAATACCCTTTATTACGAGAGGTCCGTCCTAATAGTGGGTCATACAAGGGCTAATAAGGAACCAATAAGATTATTTTTAGTAAAACATTAATATTGAATTAATCTTAATCCATACCAGGCAAGCTTTTATCTTACCCCAATTCTTGTCACATGTTTTCGACACTACGTTTAAAAATAATAATATCAACCTGATTTTATTCTAGTTAGAACCAAGATTCGTCAGTCGCGCTATACAAAGTTAGCTAAGTAATAAGATAATGAGGAACAGCGGGGTCGGGATACGAATTAAAACGAGAAATGTGAGCGTTAAAATAGCTGAACCACTTTAGAGGTTTGTTACAGAAAGGTGTTGAGTAGTTGTTAAAATTTAAAAATGGTTAGGACAGTATCTTGTGATTATTATCTGCCATAAACCTGGGATAATTATCGCCTTCTAGAAGTTATAAATTGCATTATTTATTACATTCTGTTTGATCTGATTAGGTAGGATTTAAAAAACAATAATACTATGATTGTGTACGACATCATAGTATAATTGTTTTAATGGTAGAGAAAGTAGTATTCTTTGAACATTAGAGAAACCTTTAGAGAAATCTAAAAGAGCTTCAAGCAAGACCTAGGCAAAGTCTTGTTAGAAGCTCCTTTTGATTGATATGATGAAGTAGCCGTTTTAAAAGATTTTCGTTTATTTAACTATAATTTTTATAATTTTTTTACAATTGCAAAATATTCGTTGATCTGATTAGATGAACGAATCTGTGTTATAAATTTCTTATTGGACAAAACTTCTGTTAGATCAAACAAAACTTTTAAAATGAATTTCAAGTGTGCACTCCATTCTGACGGACTTCTTGTTTATTTAATGAGTGAATCGGAGAGACGACCTCGTTATGACGTCACCACATCTTGAACGTCAGAGAGGGACATAAGATAAGTTTAGGAAGAACTTAGAAAGAGACAGAAGATCAGCTGAAGTTGAATGAATAGATTTTCTTAAGTGTTCCGTTTCATGTAATGAAATCGAAATGATGGTGTGTCAGTGACGTACAGTTTTTAAAAGAGTTTGTTGAAAAAATTTTCCAGGTAACTTTTGTTCTTTATTGCTTAAGAAAGTTTTAGTTTTTCAGGTGGTTTTCTTGTTAAATATTTCTATTTTTGAAAAGGGACTACTTCAAATACATGGAATTGGTACCTATACGTGTAGATATACACTACAAAAACCACCTTTCCAGGCAGATTGGTACTTAAAAGGTTTGTTACCTACAGGCTTTCAGTCCTAGCATTGAATTCAAATTATTCTTGCTGTTTTTATATTTGTCGACTTTTACGCAACCTATAAGATTTATTATCCTTGGTATGAGTATATGAACCAATTTCTTTTGTTTGTCCATAATCCTAGTAAACTTTTAATAATGTTAATTTATCATAAAAAAAATATACTTACTTTACTACACTAATATAATTGGAAAGATAACATTTAAGCAGCCCTATAATGCCCCACTGCAAAGACAAGTCTTCTCAAGACAGAAACGTTGCAAACTAACACTATGTTAATTTAGGGGTAGAGCTTTGATTCCAGTTTTCTTCTGTTTAATACGATAATTTACTTCGAATTTTCCTAAGTCTAAGTCTACTTTAACGACATCTAAGTCATGAATGGAAGTAGTATTTCGAATTTTAATTCTGACAACACAATGTAATATTAAAAAACCCTATACCAATCCGTCTGGCCAGCGTGGTATTAGTAGGCCAAGTATCCCTCCGTCACGGGAAGAGGCCCGTCTCTGCAGTCGGACAATAATGGGCTGTTATGAATGTAATATTAAAGATGATTTATTTAAAAGGTTATTTTGCCAATAAATATAGAAAACCTTTAAAAAAATTGTCGTAATTACAGTGCGGTGCATTATGTATCTTATTTTTTAGGAATTTTCTTTTTAAAATTTATGTTGATTTCGTTACCAACGTAAACCCATTTCACGATTTCTTTTTTAACATTCGTGTAGCTAAGGCCCGTATTCATAGTCGGGCTTTACACAACTAATAAGATTTTATTTACTGTGTTTTCAGTCTAATTGGAATTTCGCATGCAGTACATAAACAATTAATGGGAAAAATTAAAAAAAAACTACTTAAGTAGCTTGTACTTTTTATATGTATGAAAAGACATTTCTCTCTTTAATCTCTACAGCGATAGGTTTACTGACAAGTTAAGGATACTCCTTACCTGAAACTGTTAAGAATATTTTCAAAAGTAGATTTATGCTATTTATCGCTAAGGACTATAGTATGTGGGTTAGATGTATATAGAACAAAACATAGCAGTTTTGTAAGAGTGGGATTATTGGCGATCCGTAGCCCTGCATTTGATTTTATCCAAGTATTCTAGTGTTATTGCTGTAACACAGGTTAAAATTATATGTTGATAGTGCAGCTTTATACTATAGCCCTTATTTTATAAAAGATTCACCCCCTTACTAATTAAGGCCTCTTAAATTTTAGTCAATTGATTAGCTTAAATTCTTACGGTTTTGTTTGGTATAAGGTTGATTTTACTAATAAAAAAATCTCGCTTAACAGTGATTAAATTTAAGAGGCGTTTATAAGTAAGGGGGCTATTTCTTAGAAATTAGTTTAACTATTTATTGTTTACATAAAACATATTCAATATCCTGTAAATCATTAACGATAACTAAATTACGTAATAGTCGGTATCAGCGAATGAACGGAGACGGTTTTATAATCAGAAAATTCAACAAATAAAAACAATTTGAATTATTTGAATCTAACAAGATGACTATTGGAATCATAGCCTTTAATCAAACAAGGACAATCTATATCAACACGTAAAATTGAAATACTATACCAATACCCTTACTTACTCACCAAATATCATCATCATAACAGCCCATTAATGTCCTACTGCAGGGACGGGCCTCCTTCCATGACGGAGGGATACTTGGCCTAATAATACCACGCTGGCCAGCCGGATTGTTATAGAATTTAATTTCAAGTTTCCCTTATTTTTCTTTCGTAAAGATAATATTCACGGATAGTCCCTTAGTCGGTTTTTACGGATGGGATGAGATGGGGTGGTGACATATTGTATTCTTACTCCGTCACCACACGGAGACTCACCAAATATATTCATTCCTAATAAATATGATACAACACAAAAAAAAATACAAAAAAAACAAAAGCCCCCTATAGATACGGTCTGAACGTTTTTCATTAGGCAACGATCACATTAGGCAGGCGAACAGACGGCCGGATTATTGGATCCGACGGACGAAAGACTTCGATCCATTGCCTTTTTTTACTTTTTTTTTAGCTTTTTTTTTCTTCACCGTCTGGAAAGCCTTTTCCTCTTATTTATTGCTTATACGAAGCCCAAATTGGATATTTGTGAAAGGTTGACTTATTCCCAGATAAAATAAAATATAACGCTTTTTTATATTATTTGATGTACTTAATATAATTTATTTCGTTGTTAATTATTTTTCTGTATACTACTACCTCGCTGGCACAGCGGTTTCTTATTCTGCTTTTGTGCGTAAGGTCGCGAGCTCAAATAATAAAGGTTTTATTTATACATGACTTAGACTTTGTTTTTGGTCTAGGATCAAAGACGATAGATATCTCTTTATATCATTTAGCAGTCAAGCCTTATTCATGTTCAAGGAGAAGAATTTTATTTGCTAGAATCAGACTAAACAACTTCTATCCAGGACATTCTATCTACATCAGCTTGGTTGTGCTTTGGGATCGCTGACGTCCATGAAAGGCAGTACCACATACGGACATCACTACTAGGCCGTTTGCTCGACTACTACCTTAAAACAATGAAATAATTTAACATTATTTGTCTTCAAGACACGCCACATACTAGATGAGATGGTGTGCTCACCACATATATTCTAATACCGTCACCATTCGGCTCCCACGTCTACCCCTTTCTTAGACAAAGCCATTTTATCTATTCACTCATTAATTACATGCAAACGTTAGCAGATAATATCTAAGTCTATAGTACCAGGTTCACAATAAGCAATGGTAAAAGTACCATTAAACTTAATGGTACGTAACTTAAATACATCAATGATACTAAAAAGCAATAATAAACACCATTTAAGTTAATTTCTTTGTGGTAATGGGTTAATAATTTGTGGTAAATAAGGAACTACTATGTATATACCACGCAACATTCATAGCAAGAGAGGGAAACAAAGATAGATATAGACTCGAAGCATAGCTTTCTGGTAAACGTCTATCTTTCTTCGATGTTTGGTTACAGACTGAAACACATAAATAATATGAAATACAAATTAATTAGAACTTTGCAATTTAAATTTTAATATAGGTTATAAGGTTATTTTGTTGCTGAAATTAACTTCATCCTTTCTTCTAACGTTTTGTCGTGCCTGACAAGGTTCATAATGAACTGTATTTTTATAATTTTAGAACTGCTCTGTAACCTTATGGTGTAGGTACAATTAACGTATTGAGTATTGACTAATCTGATGACTAAATTCTTATAAGCCGCCCATAGCCCTCTGACGTGGCTTAACGAATGTGTCACTACCATGACAGACGTCACGAATAGAGACAACCACTAACCCGTCACCCATCTAAGGAATGACCTAGCCGACTTTGTATAACCATGGGATACTAAAAGATGATTTTTCATTTGCTTATTATTGGAAACTACATTTCGCATAGTCTAAATTACACTCTCGAGATGTTTCCAATAAACAAATTAAAATCTACCAAAATAAAACTCTACCATATGAAAAACTACCAAGAAATCTACCAAAATTCCGCATCATACAATGACTTTCGTCTAGCATTGCACAAGCAGACGCTGTAAGAGCTTGTCTCATTACCGCAACTGAAAAGTCAGACATGAGAGCTCGCTAATTAAAAGATTCGACGCAAGTGCGCATAATAGACATACGACAAAATACGACGCAAAAAAAAAACGCAATAACTTTTTAAAACTACAAACAAAAGGTGGATGCGGAAATAGAGTGCCGTTGCCATAAAAAAAAATAAAGTAGTGTTGCAAATTTATTTAATCTTATTAGAGTGTTGCCAGCCGGTAATTTTAATGAGATTGCCACCTGTATATTTTGGTGGTGTCAAATTATTATATTATTTTACAATTTTATCTTAGTTTTAATTACTTTTTTTGGTGGTCTGTATTTACTTTGGAGTTAAAGATATTCGTTTTAATATGAGATTTGGGTACAATTTTTATTTATTATATTATTTATTTTTTAAATTACATTTTAATTATATATCTTTGCAAAAGTTAATGATGTATCAGTACGAAAAATATCGTCCTATAGCAGAGATAATCTTGTTTAATTTGGTAATAATTGTTTATGCGGGGACAGACTAATAAACTTTAAAGTCACCACCCCATCTCATTGCTGCCTTTAAGAGAAAGAGGTAAACAAAAAAGAAGACAGACATAACACACATTAAAGATAATAAATATCAAGCAACAAATAGGTGCAAGTAGGTTTTACAGTTACTTACAAAACAACTACAAAACTGAAATCTGCATGTCAATTCTCGTACCTAAAATTCGGTTAAGTTAACTTTTAGTTGTCAAAATGTCACACTCTAAATAAAACTTTAACACGACCATAAAAGATTACAATTGCAATAGCAAAAACAAGAAAATTTGACAACTAAAAGTTAACTTAACTGAATTGAAGGTACGAGAATTGACATGCTGCATAAAAACGAATTTCTTATCAACTGTTATCTTTGAGAAGCACTACCTTTTTTCTTGTTTTTTTAAGGAGGTATTCTGTATGTTAAGCAATTAGATGCTGACGAACCACCAACACAGTTGGCAATACACCTCTCAGCTTGCATTATGTCTATGACTTACATGACATATATGTTCTATGTGCCATAGTCCCTTGCCATCTACCTACCATTAGGCGATCTGTAAACACGTGTCACATTTCCTAAAAAAAACCCCGATTCCCCTTTTGAATCGTCAAATTAGTTATGGTAAAAATAAAAATTGATCAATCAAAGTTTTCAATATCTTGTTTTATTTTTTAACTTGTGCTTCTCTGGTTTCTTAAACTAATTAATATCAAACCCCTGACTCCAGCAAAATCTGACAGGCATACCATAACCACCTAATTTATAAAAGAAATCTCCAAATACATTACTTGCGCGGAAAAATCCAAAAAAAAAGTTATCAGACGAAAGCCACAGCTCAATCCATCATCATTATGCCAAAACTCTCCAAAATTCAATAAAAAAAAACTTTCCTTTTGCACCCCCATCTAGCGGCGGTGGCGGGAACCTCGATAGCAACCCCCACCCGCCGAGGGGTGGCTGCCACCCTACGTCGTATCCCTTTTTTCTTCATTCCACACCCTTATCCGTACCTGAGCTTTCTTTATCCAGAGACCGAACTTTTTAATTCGATCCATCTCTTTCCAACCTGCAGAGAAGTGAACTACAAATGTGACAGTAGATTATCCGTCCCTTTCTGTCGCAAAGAAAAAAATCTGTTTATAAAAATGAGAGCGTGTTTGGGGCACGGCTCCATTGGACGTAGGGGTAATGTTTCATATACGGTGGGGTGTTTTTTATACGCGTTTGGATTAAAAAAAAAACGGACCCCGACAGAATCGGAACTTCTTTTACCTACGAATCTACGGGTACTTTTCATTTCCAATTTCTATAACAAAGCTTATATTTTTTCGTATTCCTTTTGTATGTTCACAATAATTGTGCGGGCCGTTTCTATAATTCGTTTGTACTTTCATAAATATATCAAAAGGCGAGTACTCTTGTGTAGGGCTATCATTCGAGATTTTTATATGCTTCGCTTGTTTCTTAAAGACGGTTTCATTAAAAAATATGAATGGTTTGTGATTAAAAATTGTTTGATCTGATCTCTTGGGCACATGGTATTTGTAATTAGTCCAATGATTTTGTTGAATCTCGAGTTATGGAACTGGAGAGAATGTTTATAAATTGCTGCCCAATTTTGTCCTGTAGCGAAATGCACATTGGAGAAGAAAATATAATATGGCCTTGCTGTTATGAATCGTAAATTTATTAAAGTAATTAGGATTTCATACAGTTTAATCAAGATAGCTTGTATAAATTCAGCAAACTTATACTTAACTAAACTGGATTTTTGAGTTATGTTACAGGTTTTTAGAACAGTACAGACTCTCCTCATTGAAGCTTAGTTTCTTAGTCTTTACTTACCACAGGGGCAACAGTGTTGAACTATTACGTCAGAACCAAAAAACTAAATTTTTGGACAAATCTGTTGTAATAAAAATAGTCTAATTCATTTTCTTTTTTTATTATATATCAACTACCTCAGAGACAAAAAGTCGCGTTTACGAGTGGCGTGCTCGATGTCGAGGATTCGAATCCTACAAAGCTTTATAATTTGTATAATCCAAAAATAAGTATTTTAAGCCAGAATCTCCTTTGCATCCGTTAAATTCGGTTAACTAATGTTTGCCATAATTTAAAATGCAATAATTTCATATGCCATAATGGCATTTGCCATAATTTCATTAGAAATAACGCTTCAGTTGCCATAATCGTGAAATGACATAAAATGATTTTCTATAATTCCGTTGCTCATAATCGATCAAGTGTCATAATAATTTAAATCCATAAATGTATTTGCTATAATTTTCGTTTTCAATAATGTCATTTCCCATAACTTTCATTCACCATAATATAAATAAAATTAAACCTAAAACTACGCCTCATATGGCGTCTACTAAGTAGGCAAGCTCGACGGAGCCCCGCTTCTAGGGGCTCCTACTTCTGGGTGGTTTAAAAAAAAAACCACGAAGACTACTAAAAGTAGGAGCTCCTCTTCGCTTCGCTCCCGCCTTAGGGCGCTTGTAAACGCTAAGAAAATTTGCCGTGTCTACGCCAGACAAGACAAATCTTCGTGTAGACGTCAAGAATTTTGTCTTTTTCGCACACGAAAACTTTTCGTGTCTTCCGCAGACAAGACCAATCGAAACGTGTACACGATAGGATATTTTTCGTGCAGTCGTCAGACGGGCGTAGGGCACGCAAGTAATAACAAGTGTGATAACCAGTGTGAGTTTCCTTTAGTAAAAATGTTAACTAGGAAGCAAAACTACACCGCTCCCCGCCCCTCCGCAACAACGTTCGCCGTGTCTTGTCTTGCGCAGACAAGAATATTTTCTTTTTCATCGCCGGCGCTGTGTACACAGGTCGTGCTTAGAAACGACACGAATTCTTGCGTAGGCCCGGCGATTTTTCTTACCGTGTACAAGCGCCGTTAGTCTTCTAACCTAACCTATCCGTGTCGGATTGCACTAAATCCCCGCGAAACAGGGCTAGACCGAACTCAAGTCTTTTAAAAAATCTCACCACTTTGGCTTCTCTTTTCTTCTAAACTCTTTTCTTTAGTTAATCATATACATACTTTTTACTTAATTAACTTTTAAAAGTAAATAGAAAAGTTATACTTAAAATGTAATAATTAAAGGTTTTCTGTGTTCTATATTTAAACACCAGAATAGCATGGTAAAAACGGCTTAACACCAAGTAAATTACCCTTGTCCTTACGTCACCATGTTTTCTAGGATCAAGTTTTTGGCAAAGGACGTTAAACGTTGTTAAACGTTGCCACAAAAGGTAATTAAGTAAGATAAATAGTTTGTTCATTCCTAAGCATGAAAAAAACAAAAGCCTTTGTTGTTAATAAACTAGACTTTGCCCGTCTGAGTATCGCTTATCGCGAATAAACATACCTCGTATTCTATTCCTGGCTCTATCAAGATTTGAGTTCCTTGCCGATCTCACGCGAAGACTATAAAATACCTAGGTATACGAGTATACTGGTAATTACATAAAAAAATCCAGGTTTTTAAGGGTTAATTATTATCAATTATAACAGTTACGCAATTTCCTTTATTTGATCGTTTGGCGTGGTACATGCAGGCAAATTTCCCCTCCATAATTTAGGAGTGGAACATAAATTAGTTGATTTGATGAACACCTACGTTTTTTATATAACAAATTTAGTCAAACGGAAGAACAAAGTTGAGTGATCAATCACTTATAAATATAATTGAATAAAACATAAGTTTGCGAAGCCTCCTGTCACTTGAGCCCCTACCCCATGTATCGTAAGGTCGTTGAACTGAAGACTCTACCAGGACGAATGTTTAACCACGGAAATCAAACAGACGCGACGAAATAAAACGAACCAATAAAGTACTTTAGGGTGGCGTATTTTGCTAAGTAAGCATTTTTGATCTTATGTATTTTTTTAAATGAAAGATACATACATAGTCCCTTAGTCGGTTTTAACGACACCCATATGATTAGATGGGGTGGTGACATATTGTATTCTTACTCCGTCACCACACGAAAGTTTGTTTGCTGTTAAAAAATCATGAACCTTTTAGTGTGAAACTATATCTTACAGGGTCTAAAATAGGGTAAAAAATATTGTATCAAGACTGTTGGTTAAGTATTTCGAGGTCCTATTGAAGGATTTTTTTGTAAATAACGTGACTTTAGCAAATGTACTTATTTATATAGATAACTCATTAACCAAGGCGAACTTTTGATGGCCACAAAGATTTGTAATAATTTCCATGTAGTTGGCCAAACTTTGCGTAGGAGGAGACAAATCATTACGCCATGGAAATCATCAAATGTCAAATCTCATAGGGAGGTAAATTTCGATACAGTTACCACGCCAGCCAACTGGCCCCGTGACGAGCTTAAACTAGAGAAGAAACACAAATGAAACATAATGTCACAGTTGAAGCCCTGTGCTAAGAATAGACTTTCCAAAGATCCTTAGCACGTACATGTTACAGACAAAACTCATGGCCGGTCTAAACCACTTTTAACTGCGTAAAACAGTCAATAGTGGTTTTGACTAAGCACGTCGGTCAAAACCACTATTGACTGTTTTTTGCAGTCAAAAGTGGTTTTGACCATCGCAAACAGTTGGTTAGGTTAGGTTAGTATGGTGACCAAAGGACGACTAGAAACATTTTTTTTAATGTAAAACTAGAATATAGTATTATTATATACTAGCACTCGCCGGCCGCTGCAGCGGCGCGCTCGCTTCGGTCGCTCGGCTCGTGCGTCCTTTGGTCACCATGCTAACCTAACCTAACCAACTGTTTCGGACTTATACCTTAATTATGTATTAAAAGATCAATTCTCAATGAGTTTTGACTAACATCGATGGTCAAAACCACTTTTAACTGCAAAAAACAGTCAATAGTGGTTTTGACTAGGGACGTCGGTCAAAACCACTATTGACTGATTTTTTCAGTCAAAAGTGGTTTTGACCGGTTATGAGTTTTGACTATAACATACATAATAATATGCTCCTTCCCTTTTGCTTCTATTCTTTAAATAGCCATTATCATTCCCCTGCCCCAATTTTTTTTTGGGGTCATCTTCTTCCACATACTGGTAAAAGTTTTGGCTATATTTTACGGCCTGCCTGACGCCAACCCTCCTTGGGTATGCTGTTGTTGGTGGTTTACTCCCCACCAGGTTGACCCGAGGTGCTAGGTGGTATGCACCGGGTCGTGGTATCCTTTAGTCGCATCTTACGACACCCACGTGAGGATATGGGGCACTCCTATTATAACCGGGAACTACACGGCAATAAAATAGCCTTAAAGGTGTTTTCTTTTTCTACGCCATGGTGAGGATACGAAAAAAAGCTCAATGCTCAAATATTATGTTAAAAACTTGAGTTTATAACTCGAATTCGAGTACTAGAGCATTTTTAAGTAAGATTGACAGTTTTTTAATGTATTTTGAAATTATAATAAAAAACTGTGTCAAGCTTACTTACTTAAAAAAAAAGCTCAAGGTTTTTATTGTGACCTGTCTATTAAATAAGCATTTGCATCGTACACCGGGCGAAAGGTAATAAAATTATAAAAAAAGGTGTATTGCTTACAAAATGACCCATTGTTGAAATATTTTAAAATTATAAAATTGTCGCATTTGTCACATGGCAGATAGTTACAGAAATCAAAAAAAAGTTTTAATAAAAATATTTATTTATTTATTTTATGGGTCTCCAACAAAGGCAATACACATTAGAAATTAATTTATAAAACTACAGGAACATTGCGAATAAGAAAAGCAAACTAAAATAATGAGTTATGTTATGTTTTTAAGATAAAAATAGCAGATATTACAATCTCGATAAATCAAGGCCAACATAACCAATCTGGCTAAGTGTCCTATTACTTTGTCAAATTACTATCCGTCAATTAAAGATACCCGTGCCTGGTCCCTGCAGTGAGACATTCGTGTGCTATTATGATCAATGTAAACTTATCACAGAAAATATCAGAAAATTATCATCTGTCAGGTTTTGTAAGGATATATAAATGCCGCTCAGTAGCTATCCCCACATTAATATATAATACATAACACTTGTGTACCCGCAGTTGGCCATCTTGGAAAAGTAAAAAAAAAAACGTCCTTCTTGAAAAAAACGAACTTGTCCGTGTGGTGACGAAGTAAGAATACAATATGTCACCACCCCATCTTATCCCATGGGTGTCGTAAAAACCGACTAAGGGACTATCCGTGAACATTATCTTTACGAAATAAAAAGAAGTAAAACTTGAAATTAAACCCTATACCAATCCGTCTGGCCAGTGTGGTATTAGTAGGCCAAGTATCCCTCCGTCACGGGAGGAGGCCCGTCCCTGCAGTGGGTCATTAATGGGCTGTTAAGACAGTTGCCGCTTATGGACACAGAAAGTACGCATGGCCACGTACAATGTACTTTAACTTCTGTAACTTTATCTATATTGTGCATTATACATCTTAGCAGGTGCACGCCATAAACGAATTTACTTAATATTGAAATTTAATTTTGTCAAAAAAAATATACATTACACTTACTTTTCTTTACAACAAATAATAATTGTAATAAATTATTTTGGATGTGTTTTTATAATAAAAACAAGCCATAATTATTATAACATATAATTTATGAATAAGGGACAAAGTTAACCCTATAATCAACGAGGCTTTTTTTAAAAAGTTCTTCAAATGTAATATTTTTTGTATTAGTGCTATTGCCCTAAGGTGACAGACTGAGAATTCAGAACTTAATCTTATCGTTTAAGCTCGTGTGAATAGTATTGTAAAGACTATGTATCTACTCATAAAACATTTTTGTTCGTAAATGTCCCACCTATTTTGACAAGTGTGGCATGCATCTTTATCTTTCCTAAAAAAATGCCCAGTCTTTTAGGTTAACATTTTATAAACATAATTATATCCTAAGTACTTGATCCAAATAAATAATTTTTTTTAGGTCTATACTTCAGATACCAGGATATTTGCGTGTATAGCTACAATAACACTTGTTTTTCTAAAAATCAACATCCATATATACCTACGTTGACAAGTGACAATAGCACCAAGTCAAAATATTACTAAAACATTATTGAATAGATCGTTTTACAATACACTACATATTGTTCCCCTCATAAATCGATATTGCACAATAGAAATCGAATAAGGGGTACACAATCGAATCGATTTTAAACACGAGTCAAGTGGTTTGTATTCAGTCATTCATTCGATATTAGTTCGATCTATTGTCAAGATCGATTAGGGATAGTGGTAAATGATTTGGGTTTATTTGCCTTTACGTTATTTAGTGGGTTACGCCTTCTTGTTAAATTGTTAATTAAGTTTCTATTGCTGAACGTTTTGTGTTATTGAATTTAATTATGATTTATTTGTTACACTTGCAGTATATTTGCATTTCTATTCATTAAAGTTTGTTTTATCATTTGCTGAGAAATGTAGCGTAATAGTGTTAAAGTACCAGTATTATTTTAAAATGAAATTGTATTAATGATTATATTACTTAAACTGAAATTAATATACCGAATTCAGGTAAAAGGTATATTATAAACTGAAGCTAAAGTATTTATTTACGATAATTTTATTATTTATTTATTCTACAATAAATTGTAAAAGCCTTTGCTAAATAGAACTTCGTAAAATTTATTTTCATAATACAGGTGTCATTTGTTTTATGTTTCTTGTAATTTGCATTTTATTTTTCAAATTAATAACCATGTTGTTATTATTTTACTTGTTTTTTTATTAATTTATATTTCTAAGTTGTTAAATGTATTATTAAAAGACCATTAAATATCCCATAATAATAAAAAAATATACATAAACTTAGTTGCAACGACCGTATGTTAAAATATACTTACTTGTACTTGTTTTCTTAAACCCATCTGGAATTAATTTGTCACAAAACTTAAATGTTAGACACTATCCCATGTTTTATAAATATTTCATTAAAATCATTATCATCATAAACGCGGAAGAAGTTCCCATGGATATCTTCACACGTTTCCGATTAATTTAAAAAATATTTGCATAAAATCGCCCCTGTGACATTCTACAACAAAATAACGAACAAACATATTTTCAAAAACTAGTTTATAATGAAAAAGTTCTTCAATTTCACTTCCTTATAAATATGTATTCATCAAATAATATGCAAATTACTGTAATTATAGGGTTAGTAAGAAATGGGTTATTCGATTTGCATATAACCCTGTATAACTTAAAGTTATAAGAACATAAAAAGACGAAGCAACTTAAAGCGTAACTGCTATAGTAATAAAGTCGAAAATTGTTTATTTTAAAATTAAGTTTTAAAAATAAAAACTTGTATTCAATTTTGCAAATTTCACACCTTTACCTCACTAAACGACAGGTTTATAAACTATTGCATTTAAAAATAAAGACGTGTAGCAAGGAGACGGTTTTTTTTTATTTGTGGATAATAATTTTGCGTAATTTATGCATAACGCTCGTTAGACAAATTAGCAAGCAGATGTCTGTTGAAAATTTATTAAGCTACTGGTTGTAGTGTGAGAAATAGGGTCCCTTACGTTATAATAATAAACAATTGATAGGTTAATTTTAAAAGTTCTTTTTCTGCATACTTTTACGATAGCTTGCTGGACTTTCGGTCACCAGTACAGGTGCGTTCTATACATGATTGATCAAAGTCATGAGGTCTTTTGATGTGTTTCTTGTTATTAATTTGTAACAAAATAGTTTACGTCATAAACTTCATTATTAAACTAGCTTTCTTTTGTTAGCATCTCTTACGTCAGCAATTACTTTTAAAGAACCGGCATTATCTTTCACTTCTTCCTTCAAAATCCATCTTGAAAGTGTCAGACGAACGATTGACCCACCTAATAGAGAGTCACCGCTATTGGACCTCAGCTAAACCGCTGCCTCCTCTAGACATAAGCCGTTATGTCTTATGTATGTAATGTCAGTAGCTGCTGTATCCTTCAACCTGAACACAATAATATTTTCACACTACTAAGTAAAGGTGGATTAAGCGGCCACTGCAGTGGTGCCGATCTAGACGGCCTTCTGTTGAAGATACCTTCCACTGGTACAATATGAAATACGTACCTACGTCGAAAGGTTTAATGTAGGTCATAAAAGTTCGTCATAACAGCCCATTAATGTCCCACTGCAGGGACGGGCCTCCTCCCGTGACGGACGGATACTTGGCCTACTAATACCACGCTGGCCAGACGGATTGGTATAGGGTTTAATTTCAAGTTTTCCTTCTTTTTATTTCGTAAAGATAACATTCACGGGTAGTCCCTTAGTCGGTTTTTACAACACCCATGGGATGAGATGGGGTGGCGACGTATTGTATTTTTATTCCGTCACCACACGGAAAATCAAGTTACTTACATTAAAACTCTCAAGAAATTTAAAATATGTAAGATCAACCGATAAAATGTAGTTACCATCTTAACTCTCCTTACCTTGCTTTTAGCATAAATTACCTATAGAAGGGTTGCAATTATTAAAATAACATTACAAAAACTACCATTAGACAGTACATGTTGTGATTCTAATGTATTTTGGTAACTTATACCCCTGAGAGCGACATCCCATATTCAAATCACAAAACAACGTTCTATTGTTTTTTGTGTCTTTTGAAAATGGAATACGCATATCATTATACGCCTTTTATTTTTTTTTATCTTAAAAACCGGTAAGCTATGAATAAAAAAAAATCATTAGCTCTATATTCGAAAATGGAACAGCTGTGTTATTTTTTTATTTTGTGTATTTTTTGTATTCTAGAACTATTCCATTATGTTTGGTTTTGCGATTTGATATTTTTTTTTGTAGGGTTTTTGACTGTGAAGTCAAAATTTTAGCGTATTGTATTATTGCGTTGGGTACATTTGTAATATATTTTTTTATTTGATGCTGATTTATATGATCACATAAATCTGAAAGTATAATAATTAAAATAGAGAAGCATATAATAAGAATAACCCTTGATATCAAAGGTAAACTATTTGCTGTCATTACCTAAATTTCGTATACGTGTGGTGACGGAGTAAGAATACAATATGTCACCACCCCATCTTATCCCATGGGTGTCGTAGAAATCGACTAAGACTATCTGTAAATATTACCTTTTCATAGAAAGAAGGAAAACTTAAAATTGAACCCTATACCAATCCGTCTGGCCAGCGTGATATTAGTAGGCCAAGTATCCCTCCGTCACGGGAGGAGACCCGTCCCTGCAGTGGGACATTAATGGGCTGTTATGATGATCTAAATTTCGTAGTTACTTTTAGGTAAATGTACAACTCTAGATCCATCTAGTTCTCCATAGGACAAGCTGTACTTTGTTTGGGACTAAAATCTATCTGATAGTATAATGTGGAAGGAATTATTGTTGTCGTGTATTGAAAGAAAGAAAGAAAATAATTTATTTTGTTGCACACAATAATCTAAAGTAACTAATTATCAACATAAATATTACAAAATGCACACAAAATAGGACCTAATCGCTGTAGCGTCATAGACACTACAGCGCCTCTGTTAGGCCCTTAATATTGTATTGTAGCTACAATAAAAAATTCTACCTTATACCTATCCATCTAGCCAGCTATGGTATACTTAGGCCTTGTTTACGTCACTAGAGAAGGCCAATAAGTTCGTAATAAAAATTAAACTCGTAAGCATTTTTTTTTAAAGTTCGAATTCAATCAAAAAACTTTTTTTCTTCCTAACAAGTTATAAGCCCTCTTCATACGCAGCTTGAGTTCCACAACCGGCGCAGAATACCAATGAGTCAAAACATTTCAATTTTCGAACAAAATTTCTTAATATTAAAAACTTCTTTTTACCTTAATGGGATGTTAAAATTATTGCTACCAAAAATCGTACTTCTTAAAAATATATTCCAATTATTTATTAGTTTTAAATTGACTGGATTTATAGCGATGTTGACATTTAAATTATATATAAAAAAATAAAACAGAAAACGTTTCGCTTCTTAATACATTTACTTTATATTCATTAACGACCTCTGTGGGGCAGTCGGTATATTACATGGCTGTTACGCAGAGGTCTCGGGTTCGATTCCCGCTCAATGCAAACCTTTGTGTGCATGAACATGATTGTTTGCATTGGTCTGGGTGTTTTCTATGTATAATATGTATGTATTTACAAAAAAAAAAGTATTTTATGTATATCTCTGCTTAGTTTGGGACTAGGTGGCGTTGTGTATGGGTGTTGTAAATGTGTGAGGGTTATTTATTTATTTATTAAGAAAAAAATAACATTAAAGTTACAATATTTTTTTTGTATGCAAGATATCTATGTAAAAAATCAATCTTTTAAAATTCTATGTGTCTGTTTGATGTTTTCGTGTATTCTTCAATACGGTTAGACAGATCATCATCATCATAGCAGTCCATTAATGTCTCACTGCAGGGACGGGCCTCCTCCCGTGACGGAGGGATACTTGGCCTACTGATACCACGCTGGCCAGACGGATTGGTATAGGGTTTAATTTCAAATTTTCCTTCTTTCTATGTAAAGGTAACATTCACAGATAGTCCCATAGTCGGTTTCTACGACACCCATGGGATGAGATGGGGTGTTGACATATTGTATTCTTACTCCGTCACCACACGGATTAAGGCAGACTAGATGAGTTATATTTCTTAGTTCAATAATTATTAAAACTTATTAAATTTTGTAACCTACCTTAAATACAAAGGTAGTAATGTTAATAATAATTTATTTCAACACGCTTACCGTTTTAACCCTTACGATGCCAACATTAGCATATTATAATTTTTTCTTAAACGTTTTTTTTTTTCTTAGAGAGCCCGCCGATTATTTTATAGTGTGCACAATGCGAAATTATAACTGTAGCAGTGTTCAAATGTTAATAAGTTTTTTGTAACAAAACATTGTTTAAATCCGTTTTTAAACAGATGTTTTTGACAGAGTTTAGAATATATTACTTTGTTCTCAGTTGCTGAACGGCGGTATAGTAAAAATACTGTAGTAATTATTACACGTTGTTTTTTAGTTTTGTATGTTATGCTTTTGAATAGATAAAAATTGATAAGATCAAGATTTTTAGATAATTAACGATGTAATTATAAAATGTTGTGTGCGAGTGTATTTTAGAAAATGCCGTTAATTACTTTGTTGTTTTGGCAACTTAAATTAAGTGGGTGGTTTCGGAACTGTAAATTATATCATAAATTTTATGTTATTGTTAGTTCTTCATGAACAAAAAGGTAGGTACACTTCTTAGTAAAATAATTTACAAATTATGGGTTAACTACGTCTCATTTGATATTCTCGTAGAATCTATCTGCGATTCTTACTTTATTTAATCTATTTTTTTTCTAACTTTCCAATTTACTACAGTATTACTATTAGAAACAGAGGCTTACTTATTTATTTTTAAGTAGATTCAGTTTATTTCTTTTATTTTTAAGAAAAAGCCGTACTAGTTATAGGCATAAGGACTAATTGATCATCCTTTATAAGTTTTGTATGTATGTAATATAAGTAATAAATAACTATCTAGGTGCAGATTTGTTTTGGCTTCACATAATCACAAATCTCGTGAATATTGATTTGAATATAACGAATAAATTCAACTTTTAAATAGTTATTGAAACATAGTATAATATGCATGCAGAATTTGTCTATTTTATAGAAAACTTATTTCAAACCTGTCAAAAATAAAACGGACGGAAAGAACACTCAGGCTTAAAATAATAATTTGTCCATTACACTAACAATAACAATTATCAATTAACAATTATCATGGTGTAGGATTAGATTCCGCGATTTCCTGCACGTAAGCCTTATATACCGCTACTCTAGTACTTAAATAATTTTCTGAACATAAAGAAACACGAAACAAAGAAATATGTCGAAACGAAAAATACTTTTTGGTGACTTTCAGTGTACTTTAAAAAGTACAATCACAACAAAACGAACTTTGCCGAAAAAAAAAATCACAGACCTTGCCGAAACTTTGAGAACCATACTCAACCCTTTTATTTAACAACCGGAATATTTATAAAACGAATCGTCTGCAATTTGTCCGGACTATAGTTAATACAAAAACCGAAATTCATTACGATTCGGATTCGAAAAAAAAGGATATAATAGTTGCCTGAACATCGAAAGGGTTAACCATCATTGAGTGTTGGATTGTGATTTGTGGAAGACGTGTGTGTGAGTTAAGTTGTTAGTACTAAGTTTTTAAGTAAGTTCTAAGTAATGTCCTCCAGCTAGGTGGACCGACGACCTCAAAAAGGTCGTCGGCTCGGACTGGTTGCTTAAGGAGGAGGACCGTGATCTGTGTCCATGTCCAGCTATAGACTGCGTTAGGCTAATTGATTGATTGAAGGGGTGAGTTAGAACTTACGTTAAAACTTTTTTATTTAAAAATGCATCTCTTGCATTTGAGATCGAACCGTGTGTCACTTTAGTAAACACTAGCTGACCCGTTCCTACTTCGGTGGGCGGAAAAAAAATTCGTTTTTTTTTTAAACATATTTCATTACTGATCCACTCCTGTAATAGCGTGATACTATTTAGCCTATGACACTCTCTGATAAGTGGACTATTTAACACAGAGAGAATTTTTAAAATCGCTTCAGTAGATCTAGAGATTACCCCGGGGTAATATCTAATAGATTCATAGTTATGTTATTTACGAAGACACGCGTGATAGCAACAGCATGTATTTTTGTCTTAAGGATTAAATATATACTTTATAGGCTAACTTAATGTAAAAGAAACTGTATTTTATGCACTGTACTTAAAAATATGGTCAGAATAAAAAAGATTTAGAAATTATAACTTTCAAACTATCGCGTTTCATTATTATAAATATTATATAAACGGGATATTAACGCACATTTTTTTTATCTTTATTTTACTTAACCTTTCAGCACAGGTTGCACTGGCCGTGGTCGCAAGCTTCGTCAAAAGTCTTTTTAAAAGATTTAGAAATCTTTTAAAAAGAGATTACCATTTTATTCAGCCAAGAAAGATCAAATCGTTGTGTATGTAGGATATAATATATAAGGGCGCATATAAAATTGAACGCATTTTTAGTAAACACGCCTTGGTAGGGGTGTGAGGGCGCGAGTGGCACAGAGGGTTCAGAGTAATGGCTGCCGAATGTCGCGAGAATCCATTTTGTCCCTCCCTACCCCCGTTTGGTGGTAAACTCGCGTTAGCAGGGTTAGTATATGGTAAGATTTTGGATCAATGGATTTGGATTTTTTATAAATATTTCTTTTCTAATTATTTAAGTATGTTTATCCGTTGGCTAGTACCCATAGTACGAGCTTTCCTTAGTTTGGGACTAGATGGCGTTGTGTGAATGTGTGAGGAATATTTATCATTTATTAATTATAATTAAATTTTTTTATACATTTTAAATTGTTTTTGTTATGGGCTAAGAATAGCTTGGCCTTTTGTTACAACCCCATCTTATCGTAAAGAGTGTGTATGAATTATCTTGTTAATATCTCTTACAAAGAAGAAAAACGTGATTCAAATTTTTAATTTATTCGGAAGGTACCAATCTATCTGGCCAGCGAGGCATCTAAGTATAGGCCCAGACTTTCATTTTTGAATCATGGGGAGAACATGGAAAAATTTCTAAATTTAGTTATATTTTTTGTAATTTTGTCTAGTTGTTGGCCACAGAAGATTTTACATGAAGTAAAGAAAAAAATTTTTTTCAACCTTATTATTATTAACAGCCGACTTAATCTATACGAAGTATGGCTTTTAAATAAACGAGTTTTAAAAAAGAAAAAATATTAACATCTTTTACATATACTATAAAAGTAAAGTCGTCACTAAGTATTGGATGCGTGCTAACCGGTAACACTGAGGGTAGGAACAGAAATTATTTTTCTCTTCTTGCTACGTCACTTGTTCGAACGCCTGCCTCCTTTGATCGATATTCACATAAAATACTTAATATTAGGGTGATATGGAACATTCTGGATTTATATGTAAGTGTACATGTATACTTAGAGATGCGAAATTAAGAATGATTTTGGTACAAAGTTTGATCTATACTTTGAAAGCTTTAAAAGTAATAATGCCAAAAATATTAGCACAGGGTAAGATGGCATAGTGGTATTTTTTTTTTGTAGAGACATAATAAATAAATATTCACGGACATCTCTACACAGCGCCATCTGTTCCCAAAGTAAGCTAGGCTTAACATGCTTGTGTTATGGGTATATACTTTTTTTTTGTAAATACATATATAATATACATAGAAACACTCAGACCAATGCAAACAATCATGTTCATGCACACAAAGATTTGCATTGTGCGGGAATCGAACCCGAGACCTCTGCGTAGCAGCCATTTAATATAACCATATACGCGACAGAGGTCGTCCGTCAACATAGTATGCTTAATTACTCCTTAGTCATAATCATTATCCAGTATTCCATGTTATATTAACATATCACAATAAGACTATTGTTACTCTCCTGCCATGAACATAAAAGTTAGGCAACTCCTTCTTAAGAGCGTTTATAGGGCTTACTAGCGCCGCCAAAAGAAAAAAAAAACATAATTTGCATAGGATAAATAATGCAAAATTTTGGTAACGAAGTCTTGAGAAAAGGCAATAAAGTATTTGTATTACACACTCTCAACACTTTCAATGTTTTTCAATAAGCACATTTTTAAAAAAGCGTTTTTGTTTTAAATGAAATATTTATCTCATTGAAAAACATTTAAAGTGTTCGCAAATAGTGCGAATTATGTTTTTTTTTCTATTGGCGGCGCTAGTGAGCCACGTAGAGGCCCTTAAGTCGAACAACGTCTATGTATGTATAGTCAAAAACTAAATGGCCTTATCACCTCTAGAGTTAATTTTAGTTGCATGTCATAAAACTATTAGGTTCAATATCGCACAACAAAACATCAGCTAAATCATGACGCTACTTTGACATATCAGTTCTCTTGTATTAGCAAAAAGTCGTTAGATATTTATAAAAACAAATAGTAAAGTCAACATTATTGACTGTTACTAGAGCATATTTTCGGTAAAACGTTTTATTCTAATGAATTTCTCTCTTTTTTCCTTATATGTCCATCCCTATCATTTCTTGCATGACGTCATTGGCGCATATTTCAATTTAAAGTTTTCGTAATTTTATAATATTAATCAAATTAGGGTAAACCACCTAATCGTTAGAAGTTCTACAATTATTGGCACATAACAGTTAAAAGTGAGTAAAAAGAAAGAAAACACTATAGATTATTCAAGTTCAAATATTATTTATTTATTATTTTTATCATATTTTATTTATTTTATGTGTCAACATAGCAACAATAAATTTATCAGAATCCTTTTATTGGCATTAGTGCCAATAATATTTATTTAATACTATTCAATCACATAATAATGATTAAGTATAAGCAAAGATTAAAGTATTTTATCATTTTATGATATTTTATATTTTAGTCTGACACGATGTCCACTCTTAAGGTGCCAACAATTGGGTAGCTTACCAGCCAATATCTAAATTCTACATTTTCAGTTTTTCTGAAATGACAAGCTTGTAATGTCACAAAAGTAACAAGTTGACTTTAGTTTTAAATTATTTAATGGTTTTTCATGGTTTTTCACATACAAACTCTACAGTTTAAATATAGTGACATTTGTATTGTGTTAGTAGATATTATTATTTATTGCGTTGAAGTGAAAGTTTAAAATAGATTGCACCTATCTAAGCATAGTTTTGATTACGGTCAACCAATGACGTCAAGCTCACGCATAAACATTAAATAACGATCTTAATGAATTTGAATTATGATAGAATTTTTTGTCAAAACTGATAAAGCCATTTCGTTTTCGGGTATATATACGTGTGACGAACTTTTAAGGTATCTTTGTCCATACAACACTAGAAATGTACTAATGATGCTAGCAATGAAAGGAACTTAATCTAATACTTATTGTGCTTAACATCTTTTCCTGTAAAAAGTTATCAAATACTATTTTGAACTTGTCATGTCACGTGAAATGCTAAACTATTATTCAATTAGTCTTTTTTCAACCCATTCTGTTATATTTCTATATTTCTAATGCATTGAATTCATTTTAGAGTAAGTATAACTTTTTTAAATATAACACTTTTTTTAAAATTCAATATAGTTTTTAAAATATTATTGTTAATTTTATACTTATCATTTTGCCTCTGTACTTAATAAAGCATCCGATTTTTTCCATCGCTCCTCATAAAAGGGGCCAGTCAGAATAATAGTGCTGCACTGCAACTATCAACGTTGCAGCATCATGCTGAGACTGGTCCTAGTTTTACACCTCATGTGACTTTTTTATTATGTAATATTGTAATGTTTAATACTCTTGTATGCGGTGCAAAATAAATATTTTTTCTTTTTTACTTTCTTTGAAAGTTTTACCCCATTTTCACCGTAGTTGGACAGCAATCGCGCTTACCATCAGACAAACTGCAGTCACGCGTCACAAAACTCCTCCCACCATTACGAAAAAAAAGCCTACACTTATCCACCCCCTAAAATTAAAGACAGTTAACAACTTTTTAAAACTGTAATTAAATTATATTATACCCTCATCGCCACTCCGGTTTAACCAATTATATATAATTAACACTATACTTTAACATAACTAAAATGATTTACTATCTTATACTTAATTAGTCGAACACTTTAGGGTCATTAAAAAGCCTGTCTTTCTGGTAGGAACATCGTTTGTATGCTTTGCAAATGATTGACTTAAGTTTGTATTTTCTTTCCCTTGTCCCTTCAATTGACGACCTCTGTGGCGTAGTGGTTATATAACATGACTGCTACGCAGAGGTCTCGAGTTCGATTCCCGCTCAATGTAAATCTTTGTGTGCATGAACATGACTCTGAGTGTTTTCTATGTATAATATGTATGTATTTACAAAAATAAAAGATATAAGTATGTTTATCCGTTGTCTAGTACCTATACGTAGTACAAGCTTCGATTAGTTTAGGACTAGACGGCGTTGTGTGAATGTGTAAAAAATAAAAAATTAAAAACGATAGATAAGAGAGGCACAGGACCGCACAATGTGGCAATATTTGGAGGAGACCAGAGTGACAGAGAGACTTGACTTGCTTATACGCCACACGAATTGATATAGAGTTTTATACAAATCTTTAGCTTTCATAGAGAATTTTTGTCTATGTTACAAGTATAAGTAATAATTAATAAGTTGGTATGGTTGGGATGATAACAATGTATATTTTTACTCTGTCCCTACCCGAAAAGCATGATATAATAATGCTTATAATAATACCTTTTAAACCCTTATATTAATCCCCAAAACAACGTAATTTTACAAATAAAATAATAAAGTATATTCTATTGTAATAAAATTTCTTTACCCCTCAAGCAATTGTTTCGTTAGTGACATCTTATTAAAATTTAGCCTAAGGATAATCTGTGTTACTTCAATATGGCTACCAACAAATTATTGTATACTTATTAAAATTGAGGGGATACTTCTTTTGTATTGAAGTATATTGTTTTTGGGATAAGGGAAAAGGAATGTTAATAATATGCGTATAAAGAAACATTGTAATATTAGTGTCGTTACTTATTTATTAGGGGTTTTAAGAGTTTTTTGCTTTTGTCTTCCTGTTGACACAACAGGACTATTCTTCGATGTCATGACTTTGTACATAATAGAAAACATCCAGACTAATGTAAACACAAAGATTTGCTTCAAGCGGGGATCAAACCCGAGACCTCTGCATAGCACATGTACATTAACTACTATACAGGTCGTCAACATTAAATTTTGGTCACTCCAGCAACATAATATATAAATTTTGTTACTTATATCTTTACCTATGAAATTGCCGTTTTATTTCTGCGCAGAAATAAAACAAACATTATTTAAACAATATGTTTTAAAAGAATATAGATTATTTTAAAACATAATAATAAGTATATTGTTTAAATAATTTTCGTTATTTAGGAAATATAGGATATTACCAACATCTAACAAAAGATAATAAACAAAAATAATTATTATTTGTATTCTCTTTATTTACATTTATCACATTTTTAAATATAGATATAAAAAATAAAAACATTTAAAAATATAATAAAAAAAGGTAGACCCACCGGCATCGGGTACAGGAACCAAGCTACCGGTGGTTAGGGCTCCAGAGACAGGAGCCTCCTCACAATGCGTGCCGTGTCAAGCAGTACTGCCTTCTGCATCAGACCTATGATCCAACTGTCAAGCGAGAGTCTCCGTAGGTGTTGATAGAGACTCTTTGGAATAAGTCCATTCACCGAAAGTACTATCGGAACAATGATCGCCGAATCAACATTCCACATGTCGACAACATAATTGTATTATTAATAAGCCTCTGAAGATGGGTCCAATTTAAAATTTTCCCATTTGTTTAATTGTAACTTCTTCCCTGATACTTTTAGGCTTGCTTGCTTTACTCTAGGCTTGCTGAAGCCCTCTCCTAAGAGGTTTTTAATAATAATATATCAGTGCCATAAATTAACAGAGTTTTTAATTAGTATTTAATTGTCACGATATTCGACTTCCAAGCGGGCGAAGCCGTATGTAATATCTAGCAAACAGTTATTACCTATACAACAAATTTATACTTTCCTTTTATTTTATTTCAATAATCGCAATGCTGATAAGTACCTAGTCTGGCGAAAAACATTTTTTATATTTTTTTTTCACCTTCAATACAATACAGTCTGAAATAATCTTTGTTTAGATACAATAAAGGTTATAATGCTTTGTCACTTACATAGTACAATTGTATTAAGCATTTTCCTAATAACGTTGCTGGGGTGGGCCAAAAACGAAATTGGTTGTTATTTGAAATAAATTTTATATGAGATGTTGCTTTCCCCCCGAAGCTCGTATTACGTTTTTAGCTCGGCTTATGTACAATTTATAATATGTATTTTATATTATTGTTTTGTATATACTTAAATAATGGTAGGTATATAATTTATTGATTTAATTAAAAAACATAAATAGTAAATCATTGTTAATAATGTAGTTAAATCAAAAATTGTCTGCCTCGGTTGCAAAGCTCTTATGCACGAGATTGCCATGGATGAGGCCGTGAGTTTGATTCCCACCCAATATGAATACTTGTAATTGTCTCAGTGATCCATAAAATTATTGTCTTGAGCCCGGAGTCCTTGTGTTCGTTAATTTTATGTATGTTAAAGTCCCCGCGACACAGGAATTAATCCCCAGTGTGGGAGTTGTGTTTTACTTGAATCATATTTGTGACGGGATGTCCAAAGCAGACTGGTTTTAGATTTAACGACCTCTTTAACTAAGTTTTTATAATCCATGGCTGCTAAGTTCGATTTCACTCAATGCAAATTTATTCTCTTTATTTCTAGTGTCGAAGATATCAAGACCCTGACAAAGTTTTTTAGGCTCTAAATAAATACTTTATATATTTCCCCCAATGTCTATATATCTATAATCTCCGATAAAAAGCACTCTATCTCATCAGGCATCAAGCACACATCTGTGGGGTAGGCAGAATACCATTAATAACAGGATTAAGGCCCAGAAAGAGTAAATTGGGAGGAAACCGCCTTAGGGAGAGAGAGATTTATCGACTACTTAACATAAGTTTGAGAAGAAATGCGTTCTTTAATTTTTCAATGGCTCTTTCGACGTGCTTTTTAAGTACCACAAGTAAAAATACTAGAAACATATAAATCAAGGTAGCGTATTAATTAGGTACGCATACCTACTTACGCTAGTTCCGTGTGGTGACGGAGTAAGAATACAAATGTCACCACCCCATCTCATCCCATGGGTGTAGTAAAAACCGACTAAGGAACTATCCGTCAATATTATCTTTACGAAATAAAAAGAAGGAAAACTTGAAATTAAACCCTATAACAATCCGTTTGGACAGCGTGGTATTAGTAGGCCAAGTATCCCTCCGTCACGCGAGGAGGCCTGTCCCTGCAGTGGGACATTAATGGCATTTATGACGAAAGGAGCGCATAAATTTGTCATTTAGGCCTTTAGCCCAAGCTTGTCAATTCTCAAAAAGTTATCGAATACTTTTGTTAACCTTTTAATACAATAATAAAGGTAAAACAATTGAAATTTTAAAAAAATAGGACATTTCGACACCAACAATTTATACTACGCTAACCCATAAAAGTGAACTTTACAGTAGACGCGTTTAAAGGGAAAAATGCTATAACTTTTATATTAATAAGGATATTAATTTGAAATTTTGTATGATTAATATTTGATTTATTTATAGTTATTTAACATTTATATTTTTCCTTAATTGTGTATATTTTTTAATTAAGTGCAAGTTAGCCGTATATACCCCTAATTCCACAATATTATTTTACGCACTACACCCGTCTACGGCGGTCACAGTACTAAACGAGTGAGATTTTTATTGCTTTACGTTGCTTACTCTAAAATATATTATGCATTCATTTAAACTTAAGCCTACATTTTAAAATGTCAAATATGCTGTCTATAAAGTATTTAACATAGTTTTATACGAGAAATAATATAAAACATACAGCCGCTAATTAGTGCATGGCCAATCGAAGAGCGAAATCCGCTCGGGCTACATTACGCTAAGTAACAGTTAGCGTAGTGTTACACGAACTTTAAGCTTAGCGGCTAAAACATACAAAATAATATAGTAAATTATATAAACCATATTTTATACAGGGTGTCCCAAAACTCGACGTTAATTCGAAACCGGGTGATAAGGCAACTCACGCTGGTTATCAGAAAAATATAAAAAAAAATCTAAGTCGCATGGTTGTAAAGTTATAGGCATTTGAAAAAAAACGCAAAAATGCCCACTTTGTGACAGTCTTTGCCCTCCTGTTGTCACAAATCTTAACTTTTTCCAACTTTTTTTACTGCTGTGTTACCCTGAATAGTGCCTCTTTAAACTCTAATAAATAATTTAAAACCAGCTGGTCTAGTTTTCATATCAATAGGACTTATTTCTTAGAATAAAATTTATAATGAAAAAAATGTCCAGTTTGAACTGACTGTAGTGAAAAAAAAATGTACTACGAGAGTTTGGCAAGTTACGCCAAAAGTTGGCGCATTTAGTAAGGATTCGAAAATGGTATAATACTTGGTAAATTGTCGCTGCTATCATGGACAAAAAAATGCTTTTTAGTAAAATTTAGGAGCCGATTCCAATGCTGAATAAGTACAACCGCTAAGTAGTTGAACCGGAAGGAGTTACCATATCAAGTGAAAAGTAGTAGAAACCGCGTGGTATTAGTTGAAAGTGTCAAAAAATACCATACCCATCGTATTTTAAAAACACACGAATTTCTCCCGTACCACGTTAGTACTGCGAGTACAATCGTTAGTATCCGGAGACTACCAACATCGAGTAATTTTTTCCCGGACAATATTGAAGAGGTATTGAAATAACTCGCTTTTAAAAAAAACAGTTTTAGCCTAATAATTTAACATTAAAAAAGACAGCAACATGAACATGCATAATTTGCATGAATGTAATGAGTGTAATTTGTGACTTTTTAAAATTGCGATGGGCTGTACTTTTTGGCACTTTCAACTAATACCACAGTTTCTACTACTTTTCACTTGATTTGGTGACTCCTTCTGGCTCAACTACTTAGCCGTTTAACTTATACAGCATTGGAATCGGCTCCGAAATTTTACTAAAAAGCATTTTTTTGTCAATGGTAGCAGCGACAATTTACCAAGTATTATACCATTTTCGAATCCTTACTAAATGCGCCAACTTTTGGCGTAATTTGCCAAACTCGCGTAGTACATTTTTTTTTCACTACAGTCAGTTCAAACTGGACATTTTTTTCATTATAAATTTTATTCTAAGAAATAAGTCCTATTGATATGAAAACTAGACCAGCTGGTTTTAAATTATTTATTAGAGTTTAAAGAGGCACTATTCAGGGTAACACAGCAGAAAAAAAAGTTGGTAAAAGTTAAGATTTGTGACAACAGGAGGGAAAAGACTGTCACAAAGTGGGAATTTTTGCGTTTTTTTTCAAATGCCTATAACTTTACAACCATGCTACTTGGATTTCTTTATATATTTTTCTGATGACCAGCGTGAGTTGCCTTATCACCCGGTTTCGAATTAACGTCGAGTTTTGGGACACCCTGTATACTTTAACATACAATATAATATTTAATAGCACATTAAACTTACCTCTTTTAGCAGTATAAAGCGGAATCTCATCCTTTTTATCAACACTCCTCAATGAATATTTTACCATTTTGGTAAATTTTACTAAATATTTAGCTCGTTTTCGTGTCATTTTTGTAAAAATACACTAACACTATTCATATTTAGACTAACTTGTAACAAAGCTCTATTAATTAGCATTATACTAATAAAGTGTTTCAAACCGTGCACTTTCATATTACAATGCGACAAGTGAAGTTAGCGTAAACTGAATCGAGCGATTCTAAAAATTACCTGTACTTAGCGTTGTATAAAATTTGTAACTTCGTTACTTTTGTATTACTTTATGATGTTTTATTACAAATAAAAGAGCATATTTTAAGCTCTTTAGCGTAAAAAAAGTTTTTCCCAAAATTCGAGTTAGCGTAGTATAAATTGCTGGTGTCGATTTAATTTACTCATCCTATTTCCAACTTATATTATTCTATTTCTAGTATTTCATTTCATCTTTAACAAATGTTTTAGGTCAACAAAGGTAATTTCAAAACTCATTTTTAATAGTTTAAGATCATATTCAAAACTTTTTTCCGTAGTCCATTTAATGTGACATATCATTTAAAGGCTGTTATGGCGAATTAAACAATTAATACTAACTATTATGTACCTTAATGAGTCAAATCTCTTGACATTCCCAGAGGGATAGAAGCCGGTAAAATTGTGGGTAAACTTGATTAAATAAGCGGTAATAACCGTTCTAAGTAAATGTTCGTTAATATACCTCAGTCGTTGTGTAAGATCAGTTTTAATAACATCAATCTTGATTGTTCAACGATTTATATAGAGCTGTTTATACCTTATGTTAGAGGTTGGCAATATAAGTATTAAATTAAAAATAATTGCTGACACATATAATTTCGATACATATCTTATATACACTTGTATATAAGATTATGATTTAAATTATATGTGTCTTACCCCCGGTTTCTGAATTACTGATCAAGTAAAAATCAAGTGTCAAAACTGTCATTTTAGTTCCTGAAAATGATAGTTTTGACACTTGATTAGTTGATTTTTACTTGATCAGTCATTCGGAAACCGAGGGTCAATGCCTATTAAGATAAATGGGAGTCTAGATTAATTTACGTAAGTATATCCAGGCAGAGCAGGTGATCATAACTCTGTTTTGTAATAATGTCACTATCCCATCTTCCATAAGTGTCAAAAAAGCTGAATAAACGACAGTTTTGGTAATATTCATCACCATAACAGCCCATTAATGTCTCACCGCAGTTATACCTACCTAAATATTTAAGTAAAACAAATATTTAAACTTTCAAACTAGGTAACAACATCTCTATAGATATATTGATCAGAAAAGCGACGAGTATCTGGGGTCTAATTGATAATTACCAAGCATTAGTGCCGAGAGGGGTCTCGACCCCCCACGGGTCCCACGACGGTTACCTCCTGGTAACAGGTAAACGATGATTGGTATTTGCATGATTTGATTTTTCATTTTTATTATTTTTTTATTATTCACACTCAGTTTTTTACATCAATTCTCTCTCTGATTTGTGATTATTTGACACGATTTTATAAAAATAAAATTTCATAGTTGGAGCTGTCATAATATTGTAAGTTGTATTTACTGCAATAGCTGTAGTATTTAGTTAAAGGTATATATACGACACCCATGGGCCTACTAGAGGGGTGAGCAAGACACGTTACGTTCTGATTAATAATTTACTTTAATTTAGGAGTCTATCTTTATACATCGTTGCAATTTTGTTAAGTAGTGTCTAATTGTGATAAATAAATTTAAATCTTTTTTTTTAAACAAAGTGCAGGAAGAATGCCGTTTAGGGAGGTAACTAAGTAATGGTAGCCATAAAATGGCAGTACTTTGCTAGGTTAATCACAATTTGTGCTATGAATGTTAACTGTCTAGTTGCTGAGCATGATAATATGAAAGAGCAAAGCCTTTTCGGGGTTTTCATTTGAGTGTAAAGTGGTTGATAATCAGACGGCCATTAGGTGATCTTCGATCAAGTAATTTTTTTTCTATCTGCCTTACGTATTCGCTTGTAAATACTCCCATACTTAAGGTATTGTAACAACTATTTCATCTTTCTTTTAAAAATCTATCCCGCACTGGAATTGAGCCTTTGCTTTCGGGGATTTTTTCAAAACATAAAATTAACACAAAGTACTTACTTTTAAGTTTAAGACAATAATGGATCACATACAAATAACTATCTTAAATGCGATTGGAAACCACGACCTCGAGTACTGCAGCCTTAACAACCATCTATCCCCAAATAACAAAATAAGCATACTTAACTATGATTCACATTATCCATGGTTTTCCATAAGCCACAACAGAATTACATAAGCTATTATTTTTTTTTTATAAATCTTCGATTCGACATCATCCCCTCACAATTTAATATGGGGTGGCATTGGGAGGGTGGCGACTTTTTTCATTTTCATCGTGACGCAACTCTATATATATATTTTGTTTAATCGAAAGTCGGAGCACGCGATGCTGGCAAATATTGTAGGTAAGCTTATGAGGGTGGATGTCACTGAAAATGTTAGTGCTTAGTTAACTTTCCGTTTATGGTTAGACTACATAAATTTTTCGTCGAAGAAAATGGGCATAATTTTAAGTTTGAGCTAACTATGACCAGTAGGATAGCATAATAAGGGCTCGCGTGGTCGAAAGATCGCGATTGCGTGGCTTCTTTGTTGTGACGGAAACTTTCCATATTGATTTGCAGCCTATTAAAGTCCCACTGCAGGGACAGGCCTCCTGCCGTGATGGAGGGGTACTTGACCTACTAATACCACACTGGCCAGACGGATTGGTACAGGGGTTAATTTCAAGTTTTCCTTCTCTTAACTTCGTATAGATAGTCCCTTAGTCGGTTTTTACAACACCCATGTTGAGATGGGGTTGTGACATATTGTATTCTTACTCCGTCACCACACGGACATTTGTAATATATTAATGTTTAATTTGATTTTCAAGCCAATAAGCCCTATATCCCTATACGCAATTTAATTATCTGCTTTACTCTTTCACAGACCTACCTTGAGATGGTGATGGATCGCAGCCTGGTGTCAGAGACGAAATACGGGTAACCAGGTACTTGATGATATACAATTTGGAGTACTTAATAACCAATGTCAAATGTATTTAAACTTAGATTAAGTAGTTTAAAGGACGTCAAAATATTATAGATATAATGAAAATTGTATTTACTTTGATTAAAGCGTTTTTATTATTTATTATTTATTTATTTCACTTTATTAATTACATCTACATTACAAATATAAATACAGTCGTAGCCCCACAAAACCGTTTAAACGGTTTGTCTGTAGGTACAATCACTCGGCTAAGGATAATTAATAACAATAGTGTAGTTACAATATTATGATGATAGCGGATAGGCTGTTAATTATATAATTCTATTTATGTATAATTTATATGCGTATGTTCTTTCTTATTTCTATAATTATGTGATTTATTTAATGAAGTGTTTACATTATAAGTTGTCCAGACTGTTTAAGTAATATTGCTTTAACAATTTAATAAATTTATTTTTCTTACATTCATTTCTAATGTGATCGGGCAGTTGGTTTAGTAGATATGGAAGTCTTTTTTCATATGTTCTGTCGCCAAAATAATTACAAACTTTCGGTACATCAAATTTACCAGTGGCTACAGCCCTGGTGCCTATCGAGTGTTCAACCTTCGGATAATGATCCCAGCTACCATGACTATTGACCAACAACAAATATTGATGATTTAAGTGAGCTGGAAGTATTTTACAAATTTTAAATAATTTATAGTAGTCTTTCTTACAATTTTCTATTGTTTTGTTATTTACTAATAGTTTTAGAAACCGTATTTGTTGTTGTTCTATTTTGTCAATATAACTGTGAAATGTAAGTCCATAACAGTCTAGGGCATAACTGATGATGGGCTCAACCAGTTGCTTATAAAGGCATTTAAGTGTACTGCTAGGCATTTTAAACCTTAGATGATAGAATTTCCCTAGAAGAATTCTCAATTTACCACATATAAAATCAATTTTGACTTTGACTTTTCAAAATTTCAAAATTATTAATACGTTATTTCTGTAAAACTAGAGTTAAACAAATAGTTAAACTCCAGTTATGATTACCGTGCAAACGTACGTCTCCGTGCATTTATGTAAACTACAAAGTTGATTTATTTTTACTACTCATGTTATTAATAAGCTTAATTAACATTTATATATACCATGTGTTTTTATATCAAATGTTTGTATGTTATATGTAAAATTTATTATTACATTAATGTTATTTTAATGTGTTATAATAAAGAAATAAATATTTAGTATTATTGTTATTATTTTATTTTGTTTTTAATTGATGTTATCGTGTAATAAAATGTAATTATGATATTTAGTTACACCCCATTAAGGTATCTTTACAGGAAGGGGCATTTTCCTGTGAACCTATTAATACTAACGCTTGCCAGACGATGTATAGGGTTATTATACCAATGTATACCAATGTATAGGGTTAAGTTTTGCTGCTTTTATTTTAGAATAGATAACGCCTGTTCTTACTCTTGGGTTTTATGACAGCCATGGTATGAGATAGAGTTTTCATAATATTCGCTTACTAAAAATAATGGAATACGAATACTTATTAAAACCGTCTCTTGTTCTGTGGAAGATAAACCACCTAAGTACTAAAGCGATCATGTAAGCGGCTACCGTGCACTTGGATTCAAATCCCATCCAAGAGTAATGATTTGTTTAATTCACAAATTATAATGTACTAATTTTTGCCCGCGGCTTCGCTCGCGTTAAATTTGGGGCAGCACTGTTCCCCTTTCCTGGACACAGAACAAAAAAAAAGTAGCCTATGTTACTCTCCATCCCAATCAACCACCACTATTAACTATCTTCACCTAAAAACACGGTAATTCATCGCTCCGTTTTTATTTTATTTTATTTTATTTTATTTAATAGGTACAGTAACAGATGACAGATTAACAAATTATAACAATATTGTACAACACTAAACATTTACAAATCTGACATCCAGTAACAACTATACACAACACTAAAAAGAAAAAAAGACAAAAAGACTGACACACTTTTCCATTTATAATATTAGTATGGATTAGCCTGGATGTTCATTGTGTCCGTTAATTTTATATCTGTAAAGTCTCCTCGACACAGAGTTCAATCCCTAATCCGTAAGTTGTCTTTGTCAAAGTCTGTCCCAGCACTGGGGCAGACTGGGATAGCGTAGACAACAAAAATCATTAACAAAACAATGAAAAAACATAATTCAGTAATAAATAAGGTGCCAGACGAAATACAAACGTGTCTTTTATATCGTTTTGCGGACACCATGTTTTTTATGAAAAGGGAAAAGGTTTTCCCTTGGAAACACAGTCCAAAGAGCATACAACAAATTTTATTACGATTTCTTTTTATTAGATTCAGCCAGTCGCAATCACTTATTCAGAAGTAATAACGGTTAAGCAACGTCTGTGAGGTCAATTCATAGATAGGTGACCACTTTTAGCCTAGTATGTATGTTTGTAAAGGATCACTAGTGCAGGAGTTTTTCTGTGGGTAATAAACCAGTAGAAACAATTAGCAGTGACTATAGCCTCCCATAATAATCATGTATCTACACAAAAAAATATTATTAAGCGAGAATGGAAGCCGAGACCTCAGCGTAACAGCCATGTTGTATCACTACTACTCGTACTTCTTCTATTCATCCTATGAAATGATTGCTACTTCTTACCATCCTAAGAGATCATTAATGTCCCACTCAAGGAACGGACTACTTCGTGTGCCAGAAGGAAGCTTTGACTACTTCTACGACGCTTCCCAAACGTATTGGTATAGGTTAAAATGCTATCAAAGTCAAGTTAATACTTCTTTTGTTTATATTATATATATATATAGCTGACCCGTGCCCACTTCGTTAGGCCGCGAAATGAACGCGTCACTTTTTTAAACATATTTCATTACTGTTCCACTCCTATTAGTCATAACGTGATACTATATAGCCTACTAGCTGACCCGTGCCCACTTCGTTAGGCCGTAAAATAACGCGTCACTTTTTAAAACATATTTCATTACTGCTCCACTCCTATTAGTCATAGCGTGATACTATATAGCCTATGACACTACCCGATAAATGGACTATTCAACACCGAAAGAATTTTTAAAATCGGTTCAGTAGATCCAGAGATTACTCCCTACAACGTCACAAACACACAAACATACAAACTTTACCTCTTTATAATATTAGTATAGAGTATAGATTTACTAGTAAGTAGTGCCTTCCTAAAAACGGAAAACCTCAAACATTGTAGTCCAAGTTCTTTGTTTCTTATTATTAAAACAGACATTTTCCCTCTAGGGATCATGTTCTGTGTGGCGGGGACTTTACAAAACTCAATTGAATGGACACAACGACCATGCACACACAGGCATTGAATTCGAACCCGCGATCTTGTGTACGCTAGCGGCTACCACGACCACCGAGTAACTGAAGCCGTTTTTTACTACGGAACCAATACTAAAAATAAAAAACAAGTAAGTAAGTAAATTTAAAATTTATCCGTGTGGTGATGGATTAAGAATACAATATGTCACCACCCCATCTCATTCCATGGGTGTCGTAAAAACCGACTAAGGGAATAACCGTAACTTTTTACTATCTTTACGAAATAAAAAGAAGGAAAACTTGAAATTAAACCCTATACCAATCCGTCTGGCCAGCGTGGTATTAGTAGGCCAATTACCCCTTCGTCACGGGAGGAGGCCTGTCCCTGCAGTGGGACATTAATGGGCTGTTATGATGAAGTAAGTAAATTTTAATATCGTTTTTTAACAAGAATTAAAAAAAATATAGAAACGTCAAAATAGACCTCTAATGACGGCAACTGTCATGGACCCTATAATTTCGGACCTTTCGTAATTTTGTGATCATTGCCTTTCAACAATAGATAGGTTGTGTTTTAATTTAGACATTCTTTTTTGGATTATTTTTTGATCAATTTAAGGGTGGTCTGATATTATGTTTTTTTTTCTGGAGTATAAATTAAAGAGTGTTTTTGGTAGGGATCACGTAATTAAGGTAATTATGATTAGTCTGTGTTTGTAGATATAAATACAAGATGACTTTTTGTATAGTGATTGTAGGTTTTTTCTGCTGTGTAGGTGTTTCGGGTTCGATTCCCGTATTGGGTTTACGCTTTTTTAAGTACATTTCGTCTCGCCCGACCTGTTACAAACGTGACCTGACACAGGTTTGACCTGACGTTTACATACATAAAATTAACGGACACAAAAAACGTGCTACAATAAAATTTTTGGATCAACCATCCATAGTACAGCCTCTGCTTAGTTTAGGACTAGGATGTATGAGCTGTTTTAATGTATGGAGGCAATTATCTATTAGGATTTAATTAATGTAAAAAGAAGGAAAACTTGAAATTAAACCCTATACCAATCCGTTTGGCCAGCGTGGTATTAGTAGGCCAAGTATCCCTCCGTCACGGGAGGAGGCCCGTCCCTGCTGTGGGACATTAGTGGGCTGTTATGATGATTATTAATGTAATAATATTGTTTAGTATTTATTTTCCCTGGAGGACAAATTACTGCCATATCACCTAGGTCAAATGGATTGGTACCGGTTCTTGTGCCAATAAGGAACCCCGAGGATTGACATGGGGTGGTGACAGGCTGTATTCTTATTTCATCTAGAGTACGAATAATAGACAATAAGTAAAGACTTCTTGGTCTGACCAAATGCTTCTTCACACAACGATTCAGGAACCCACTATTATAGTTACGATGGAGGAAATATATACCTAAGCCAGAAGTTTGTTCAACAACTTAATGATTCGACACAGGAATGAAATTTTGAACCTTCTGGTGAAATTAACACCAGTCTTATAATTTCTGCTAAATTACTGATCAAAAGGGGTCTCATCTATACTAATATTATATAAAAAAAGCGTTTATTTACAATAAAGTTGTACATAATTTAAACATTACCTTTGGCCCCAGACTAGGCAAGCCTGTCCTGTGGGTACTTGTTAAATAAAGAGGCAAAGATTATGTGTTTGTGACGTTGTAGGTGATAATCTCTGGGAGTAATATACTTTTTGTAATATTATTATCATGTTAGTTATATTACTTAGCATATTACTTTAATTAGGTTAATGATTTATGGTTAATAACTAATTTTCCAAAATATTGTTCAGTATTTTTATTTTTAAAAGAATGTTTATCTTTTCCATAGTTTAATTCCTTTAATAGCTTAATGTGTCTGTCTGCTCCGAATAAATTATATTTATTTCTCACTTTCTTGTTTCTTTTGTGTAAGGTTTAAAATATCGAAAATCTAGAGATTTGAAAACAATGATAGTTCAAGAAAATAACTTTGTGCAATTTCAAGTTGTACTAGCTGCTATGCTAGCACTTTGTAGTTGTAGCTACCTATGAAAATACATTTTAGGTTCGTTTAATTTTTTTTACCTTTTTGTACTAAATGATTTTAATTAATAATTACAAAATATTGTACATACAATAAAGCGTCTAATTATTATAAGTACCTATTTGGATAAAATACTATAAAAGTACCTAAATGATACCTTTTTCTACTTCTTTGCCAACTTTTTTCAAATGAACAGATGTCCCTAAACGTAGACAATAAAAGTTTAAAAGCGTGGGTCCTCAACTTTTAATGCACAATTATTTATTTTGGGGCGTGTGTCCCGAAGCGTTCGTATACTGTTTTACCTACACGCTTTGTGCTTCGTCTATTCGACACTAGATGTCGCTACTAGTCTTTAAAATTTTCTTATTGGAAAGTTATTTTTTTGTTAATTTTTTTAAGTTATATTTTTATTTAAATAAAATTTAAAGTTTGAAGGTTTTTATAAATACATTAAAATAAATGTAATGTTTTTATCTTTAGTTGACTGTTAATAAATAGAATGTTTACATTATTATCAGTAATTATAGTATAGTATCTAGATGTCTTAAAATGACTACAATCGCACAACTTTATGATAATTAATGTAAAAAAGAACAATAAATAAAATATTTTATTTATTAAGTACTTATTAATCCTGTTAATCAATAATTGTAAAACTTTTCTAGGACTAAAATTTTAGTACTTTCACCCCTACATAGGTGGCGCTACTTGTGTAAGGACATTATAACTGTCTAAGGCTTGCTTACAGGAAAGATGTCGCTAGTATAATCAGTGTTTAAAGACAAAACTTAAATAACGTGCCGGAAGAAGTTTTCTTTTTTTTTAACAGCAACTCTTATTGATATCCTTTATCCAGGTTTATTTTGCTAATAATGGATACGTGTTGTCACCATCACTTATACTCATCCTTTGGGTTTCGTAAAAGTCAACTAAAGACAAGTTCGTTTGTCTCAAGGACAACAAATGTTGACATAAAACCAATATACCCATTCCTCTGGCTAACGTGGTGCAACTAGGACAAATTAAACTCCCACTACCTATAGAGTTATACGAAACTTCAGTCTAAAATTGGTATTATTGGCGTCCATGAACGGCGAAATAAAAAGATCGAAAACTTGAAATTAAACCCTATAGAAATATTAGTAGGCCAAGTACCCCTCCGTCACGGGAGGAGGCCCGTCCCTGCAGTGGGACATTAATAGGCTGTTATGATAATGATGATTAGCGGCGATTTCATTGGCATTGGCTACCTGCTGCTCTGGCACACAGCAGTAAAAGGAATATATTGATGTCTCTTCTTTCAGTAAGCAACCAATATACATACTTATTTTAAATGCGTTTTATGCGCCCTCTAGTGTATATAGGCAAATGATCACACCAATTTTTATTTTATATATCCTATTGAAATAAAAGAGAAAGCTAATAATATAGGTACATATTCATACCTAATTCTTTATTTTTTTTAAATGTTGTCTGTACTAGGTATAAAAGTGCTTTGCATATTATCATGTACCTACCTAATTATATATCTATAAAAAAAAAAGACAATCCTATAGTAAACTCTTAACCAATCCGTCATTATCGAGGTGTTAAGCCATAGACAAAGTAATACCTTAAAAGAATAATAATAATATCAGTTAGTTATTAGCTTCGTTTATGATCCTTAGAATAGTTACGCCCGGTTTCCGAATAACTGATCAAGTAAAAATCAAATAATCAAGTGGCAAAACTATCATTTTCAGGAACTAAAATGACAGTTTTGACACTTGATCAGTTGATTTTTACTTGATCAGTTATTCGGAAACCAGGGGTTAGTCACTAACCTGAACAAATTATTTCCTCTTTGGATAGATGGCGCTAGCAGCGTTTTTATATTATCTAATTAGAAATTCTTTTCCAGATTTCTTATTGAGATCTTATTCTTATAAATATTATTTGAACATAAAAGATAATATTTACAATTACGGTCCAACAAGAATTATTCGTCTAACTCCAAGCGAAGGGTGTGCAATCAACATCATCATCATATCGTAACAGCCCATTAATGTCCCACTGCAGGCACGGGCCTCCTCCCGTGACGGAGGGATACTTGGCCTACTAATACCACGCTGGTCAGACGGATTGGTATAGCGTTTAATTTCAAGTTTTCCTTCTTTCTATGTAAAGGTAATATTCACAGATAGTCCCTTAGTCGGTTTCTACGACACGCATGGGATGAGATGGGGTGGTGACATATTGTTTTCTTACTCCGTCACCAAACGGATAGACACCTTCATTTAGGCATGAAGATAACCCATGCTGATACCCGCGGCTTCACCCGCGTTGTATAGCTTAAATCTTATTCTACACCCTAAACTACCTATATGCTAAATTTTATCAAACTACATTCAGTAGTTTTTGCGTGAAAGAGTAACAAACATCTCTCGCATTTATGATATTAATAAATAAATATTGCTCACACTTTCACACAACGCCATCTAGTCCCAAACTAAGAAGAGCTTGTACTATGGGTACTAGATAACGGATAAACATACTTAAATACTTTTTTTGTAAATACATACATGTTATACATACAAAACACCCAGACCAATGCAAGCAATCATGTTCATACACTCAAAGATTTGCATTGAGAGGGAATCGAACCCAATACCTATGCGTAGCAGTCATGTAAGTCATGTCAGTAGGAGTAGGATAATAGTGTGACTATCGTATATGTAGAATAAGCAATAAGCGACACCTAGTGTCATGAATGTTCAATCACGTTCGTTGTATTCTATAAACGCGAATTTACATAATATTAAGGGTACTTTCGTATACAAAAGTGCTTTTAAAATTTAGTTTTTTTTTCTGTTTAGTGACGGAAAGATTCGTAAACTACCCAACTCATCCCGTGGGTTTAGTACAAGTTTAGAGAAAGGGTTTAGAAAAAACTAAGAAAGAAGATCTTTGTCTAAACCCTATACCAATCCGTATGACCGTCACTGGAGTAGGCTCTTCCCTGTAGTAGGTTCCTTTGAGATTGAGATTTGTCTTTCTTTCACGGCAAAACGGAGCGACGAAACGACGTGATTTTTTAAGTGGAGATAGTAAAAGAGATGGAGAGTAACATAAGCTACTTTGTTTTTCTTCTGTGTCCAGGAAAGGGGAACAGTACTACCCCGAATTAAACGCGAGCGAAGCCGCGGGCAAAAGCTAGTATTACTATAATGAGATGAGCATTCTTTTTCTGGCTTAGGTACTCTAAGTGCAACGCGACAAAACTGTTTCTGATTTAAAGAAAACTCAGTCACTGTTATTGTTATCTTATTGGACAGAGATCTTGCTGTAGGCTTTTGTGACAAGTTTGCGTTCATAACAACCTCTTTTCGTCTTAGTCAGCCTAAGGACTCATATGTTTAAGAGAGAGGTAAAATAGCTTAGATATTCATTACGCTAGTTATGGTCGTCATTCTAGCCATAACAGAAGATGTGAGGCCGAGCTGTGGTCATCATCTCTCCGTGTGGTGACGGAGTAAGAATACAGTGTGTCACTACCCCATTTCATCCCATGGGTGATGTAAAAACTGACTAAGGGAGAATATTATCTTTACGTTAGAAAAAGAAGGAAAACTTGTAATTAAACCCTATACCAATCCGTTTGGCCAGCGTGGAATTAGTAGGCCAAGTATCCCTCCGTCACGGGATGAGGCCCGTCCCTGCAGTGGGACATTAGTGCGCTGTTATGATGATGATCTGTCCATTTTTATCTTTGTCCAATTTATAAAAAATCTAAATCTCTCTTTCTATCTCTCGATGTAATTAATGTAAAAATTGTTTATTGTAAATAATTATAAGTACTTATGTATATTTTTTTTTTCTTTTCTAACTTAATACAAATATTTGCCTTAATTTTTTTCCCTGTCAGAAATTAAATTCACATTACTTACCTAATACTTCTCTCGGCGATTGTACTCCGTAGACAGGGTAGCGTCACAAATTACAATATTATTCTCCACATAGTACTTACCTACATTTTGTGTTGAATACTTTTTACACAGGTAGTTTATACATAGAAGTCAACCAAACAACCCATGAGGTAATTTGTACGTAATTGTAGGTAGGTACTTATATAAGTTTTAAAAAAACTACTCCCGCACTACTAGGGATCTAATTCTGTATCGCAGGGAATGAAACAGACATGAAATGAACAGACACAAAGAACATCTGGGCTTAACACAATAAATTGTGCATTACACCAATAATTGTTTTGCGTGGGAATTGGACCCACCTCATGCACGGCATCGAAACAGTTAATTTTTTTTTTTTTAAAGGTGTAGGTAAAGACATGTCACTTCTTCTTCTTCTTCTATCGTGTCAATGGTCGAGAACTCAAACATTTTAAACTCAAACTTGGATATTCTTATCGTAATCAGGGTATAATAACCTGTTAAGCTACCTGTTATCTCAGATCCACGGTCACAGAAGCCTATGTAAGTATAAAACGGTATTCGACGGGAGTCGAGCTGCAGAAAGAAAGGGTGTTCACTCTTCACACCCTACTTATACGAGTAGAGTATAACAATATTCAATATACGCACCTCTCGAAATGTTCTATAGAAAATCAAATTTTTCAGCTGTCAATCACAGACATTGTCTTTAACAGCGCTAAGTAGCGAGGGACCCAAGGCTTGCACTAATAAAAAGGTAACCTTCAAAGTAATACTAAGTACTACTAAGTATATATTTTGTTCTTTAATTTGGAATGTTAGCAATATTTTTATATAATGTTGTTATGTATTCTATACTCATTACTTTACTCTTTTTTTACTAGTTCATTTTGTACAAAGTACTGGAATCCTCCTTTACAAGAGCCATCCTTTGCGCGGTTGCCAGTCCAAAACTTTTGAGCTTTTATTTTAATTATTTTCGCAACAAAATTAAAAACCTACTTCGCATTAAAGCATTCTTTCAGTCTTTTGGGTAAGAGCTACTATGAGAAATTCTGGCCTAGATCCATATGTTGGCATACCACTAACATAGAACGCCGAAAAAAAAATGCCCTTTATAATAAATGTTTGTTTATATGTTATAATAATGATCATACATTATCAGTCAAAAGGCCTCCACTACTGGATACAGACCTCTATCAAATATTAACATCGCGCACTACTTCTTGCCACATTTACCAGGTCGTCGCCATCCTCCGTGTGATTATTTTGCCAACACTAAATCTGCCCGTCGATTATGTAAATTCCTCGTTACATAAAATTATTATGGATAAAATAAAACAACGACTTTAAAATAACATATTTTATTTTTTATTAAAAAATTTGATAACAGAAATAAAACAATTCAAACACGATTTTATAAGTAGGTATATATTTATTTTTAAATGAGTACTTTAGTAGAAGTATGATCTTGACCATGTGGATCTTGACGTATATAAATAAAAGAAATTTCACTTCTTCTAGAACCAAGAATGTCGTAATACCGAAGAAATTGTATGTTGTTAAAAATATTTACAAAATCTGTTAAACTGTTTAAGTTATAAGAGGTCTCAATGGACTGGACATAAATAGCCAGTTATTCATAGTTTTACATACACGATACCTGCCTTCTTACAGGGTTCTTTAAAAACATCTAAATTAGAAAATCGCAACCTAATAGATTGTAATTGAGTCTCATCGAATTCAGTTAATTCAATGAGAAAATAATTTTACAATATACCCTTGACACCATAGTAGTAGGTAATACGTTTTTTTTAGAAATAAACTAAAAGTTAAAATAAATTTTACTATTTATTTTAAGCAGAATAAAAGTGGTTATCCGTGTGGTGACGGAGTAAGAATACAATATGTCACCACTCCATCTCATCCCATGGGTGTCGTAAAAACCGACTAAGGGAATAACCGTAACTACTATCTTTACGAAATAAAAAGAAGGAAAACTTGAAATTAAACCCTATACCAATCCGTCTGGCCAGCGTGGTATTAGTAGGCCAAGTAACCCCCCGTCACAGGAGGAGGCCCGTCCCTGCAGTGGGACATTAATGGGCTGTTATGATGAAAAGTGGTTTACCTAAGGAAAATCTAAGTAAGTTTTTTTTTTCAAACTCCGTGTATTAGTTACCAGTATTTATATATTTTATTATCTATTTTTCTTTCTTTTTTGACGGCGAAAGAATCGTCGGTTAATGATGAAGCCATTAATAATTAATTAATATAAAATAGACTTCACAGGACATTACCTTTGTGAACCGCCTTTTAAAAGCTAATTAAAAGTAATTACAACAAAAATGGATCATAATGCCAAATTAATAACACCAAATTAGATCTAAAAATGTGTTTAAAGAACCCATTACATGAATTTACCAAGAAATATTGTAATAACCCTCTGTTACCTAACAAATAACAAACATTTAACACTTCCATCGTTTAAAATGCGATCGTTAAGGCCCCACAGCTATAATAATACATCGTACAATAAAACAGATAACAGGAAAGAACTGACACGATAGCATAAGGAAGGGTTAGATAGCCTACGGTCTTAGAAAAAATAGAAAACATCAAAAAAGTAATAAATCAACATTACTACAAGCAAATAACAACTTAACATTATAGAAATAAAGTTCAATCTTCTATGTAGTGATCATTGATGTATTAACCCGTACGATGCGCACAGCGGATACATCCGACTTCCGTAACGCAGTCCGGGACAGCGTAATTGTCTTTAATGATATATTATTTTTAATGTCTATCTTGTTGTGTAGCCACAATGTCTGATACGGATCTGACATTTTACGACATATTTACTATTACTCACCGGAATTAATTCGGTTATTATTTTTCCTATTGTTACGGTATTAGCACACGCTGTTAAGGTAAACCGTTTTTTTTATTTAATTGCCTAATAAAAGCTAGTAATTAGTTATATGTTATTTCTAGGAAAGAGATAATGATCTCTAGTTTCTAAATTTGAAGAACAGTTAAAAGTTTAAACTCGCTACGTCAAGCGCCTCTTATTACTTTTATCGACCGTACCATATATTATGATCCTGGGTCCATTAAGAAGGACATGAACAACATCTCTTAAGTTCAATATAATAGTCAAGATCAATATAATATAATATTATTTAAAAATATTGCCTCTTACTCATATACCTAGAGTGGTGTCCACTTTGGTCAAAAAGAGTAATATTTGGCTTAGTCTCAAATTTATACTCATTGATGAGTCACATGAGTACAATAACTATATAAGTATAATGATGCCCTAGTAACACCCTGTTTTCTTAATCCGTCACTAGACGGATAAATGTTACCATGAAGATATTATTATGATTTCTAACAGCTTGTTCTATAAAAACAAAGAAAATAAAATAAACAAAGAAGTTTTTACTAGAACTGCTGCATAGTTAAGTGCTTACCAGGAAGCAAAAAGCAAAATATAATACACTGACCCTAAGTACACGGGTTCAAAACTACTGACCTAAAAGACCTATTACTACAATACAAAAAAAACGGATTGAACTATTGCATACATTAAATAAAGTAGGAAACGGAAGAGCGACAGATGTGTGTGATTTTTCTTTTAATAAAAAAAGCATATGCAAATGTCACCTTCATTTGCATAATATAAAAGTGTTCGCTTTCAATCTTATAGTAAAAAGTTAACCCTTTACCGACCTTTTTATTATTATTTTTTTTCACGTTGTCGGCCTATGAATAATTAGAATAATTGTGCTTTGTATAGTGTTTGTCATTTTTTTGTCGCACAGATGTCTAAAATTCCGGATGTTAGAAAAAATGTATTGAGATCGAAAGTGGAGGGTTAATTTATCTATAAAAAAAGGTGAAAGAAAATAAAAATATAGTCGGTATTAGTGTAAAAAGTTTAATTTTTTATATTTTAAATTTGTTTACTTGTTGCTTGAGTAACGGCTGTGTTTGATCATTTATTGGCAACGACACTACCAGCCGCACTACCAGTAGTGTCATTGCCAAATGAACGACACTACCGCCATTATTTTGGATCAATTGTATAGTCGAGTCGAATCACAAATAAATATAAGAAATGTAACTCATTATTTTTAACTCTTTAAACTTAAACATAAATCATACTTCGATAAAATAAATTGTACTACCTTAAATATTAGTAACCGACTGCAACTGTATTTCCTTCGTCATCACCTTGATGGTTGGCGGTCATCCACTGTGCGATTTTCGCGAAACTTCCTACCTCGAACAACTTTTTTGTGGAACAAGCTCGCTGCGACGATATTTCCGGACTGTTACGACTTGGGGAGCTTCAAGAAACGAGCGTACTCCCTTTTAAAAGGTCGACAACGCATCTGTGATTCCTCTGGTGTTGCGGGTGTCCATGGGCAGCGGTGATCACTTACCATCAGGTGACCTGCTGGCTCGTTTGCCTTCTATTACATAAAAAAAAAAAAATTAAGCTAGTAAATTTTTTTTTAACGAAGTATGATTTATGTTTTAAGATAAAGATTTAAAAATAATGAGTTACATTTCTTATATTTATTTGTGATTCGACTCGACTGTACAATTGATCCAAAATAATGGCGGTAGTGTCGTTCATTTGGCAATGACACTACTGGTAGTGCGGCTGGTAGTGTCGTTGCCAAAAAAGGTGTTTGATGTGACCTTTCGCGTGTGTGTTTTAATGTTCTAATCGGTCAATAGTTTTTATTTCAAATTACCTGGACATAGATCTACTTATTTTTTTTTAAAGATAACTTCTGGACTAAAGATAGAACTGTATCGATGGGATTTCTACGGATAATATGAATTTAATATATGCGGGTGTCCATGGGCGGCGGTGATCACTTACCATAAGGTGACCTGCAGCCTCCCTTGCCTCCAATTATATAAAAACAAATGAAATTAACGGACACAAAAAAATCCAGTCTCAAGATTATGATTTGTGAATCACCGAGGCACTTCCTACATTTACACGTTATCTGTGTTGTGTTAGTTTACCAAATACTTGACGCGTCTCATGAGTGGCCTATTCTTAGAGTCTTCCGCTACACCAGTATCGTTTTTTTCCATATCAGCCTATGGAGGTCCACTGCTGGACAAAGGCCTCCTCTAAAAGTTTCCACCCTGCGCGGTCTTGTGTCTCCCTCATCTATTGGCTTCCCGCCGTCTTAACCAGGTCGTCGGTCCACCGTGTAAGGGGTCTCCCCACCTTGCGCAGTATCGTCTACTCAGCTGTTATTAATCAAAATGGTAACTGAATATGAAAAACTACATAAGAAGGAAAATTTGTTACAATACCCTACTATTACGTGTGTCCAGCGTGATATAACATATTGAAGTCCAACATTTTTCTCTCTGTACGGAGGTACACCATCACTGCCGTATCCATGAGCTAGATTTGACAGATTTATGTTATTTTAAATCAAGGTGAAAGTCTGTGTGCGCTGCCAGATCATTTCGAATGTAAAAACTGAACGCGTATAGTCCAGAGATGCGGGTTCGAGTCCCGCCTCGAGTACCAGTTTTTTCCATTGTCTTTCTTTCTTCTTTTCTTTTCAATTCGAATGGTTATCGAAAAACTAATTAATAAAAAGCTTTCAGATATAATCCCTATAAAACAAAAGAAGGAAAACTTGACACAAACCAATCCGTTTGTTTGTCGTAGTATTAGCAAACCAAGTTCCGTATCACAAGAAGAGCCTAGTCACCGCAATGAGACATTGTAAGGTTATCCCTAAGGAGACGGTAATAATAATAACGTTTGAATCATTTATCGCAACACGGCGAAGAAAGGGTTAAGCCCTGATTTGTAATAAAAGATGAACTATAGAGTCCTGGGAACTAAATTTGCGTACGCATTGTGTTTATAATTTATTTAAATTTGCTCACAATGCAAGGGTGTAATTTAATAATTTTTGTAACTGTGTCAAAACGAACGACTTATTTTGTTTATTATTCTTAGAGATTTTTTTGTAATTTTGTTGCTTTATAAATAACTTTAAGTCGTTACAAGTTTGCATTTTTTTAATTTGTAAGTTACGTTTTCCTTATAAAAAAATATAAAACGTATTTTTTTTTCATCTTAACAGCCTGTTAATGATACCTAGCAGGGGTTTACCTATTCTGGGAAAGCTTGGTTTAACTAATACCATGCAAGCCAAATAACCTTAAACCTTTTACTAATGAAAGGGTATTACGTGAAGTTTGCCATAATATCTTGTTTTTAGGGATAATAATATCTGCAATCTTTCCCTTAGTTGGCTTTTGCGACTCCCACGGGTTGAGGCAGTAATGACATGCGTAAAGTTCATAATTAAATATTGATAATTTTAGTTTGCCACTATACGGATCTCTCCAATTTCCTGAAACAAAAGAAAACATTGTTAGAAGCTACTGCACTACAATATCAAATATGCTAGAATATCAACTTAGACACCCGTATACCTTATGCCCTTCTAATAGAAAAAAATTTTGAAAGTAAATCTATAGCATGATTAGTTGATGTGTGTGTATGAAATTGCCTTAGCTACCTTCTAACTTTAACATTTACTATGTCACGCTTAAGTCTAACAAAGGAACACAAAAATAACGGCACAAAGCACAATCAACGAAACTGTCTGGTTGCATCAATTAAAAAAAAAACAAAGACAACAAACGTCATGTTAATTATGTCAAATTTTACTTCATTTGGTCTGACACCGACTCTACTTTCGTAGAATGGAACAGCCTACGGCTATATCGAAATAAGTAATTACCGTCACCAATAAGTCATAAAAATAACTGATACTACAACAAAAACATTCTTTTAAATAATATTGTCACGAAAAATACAGCACAGTATTACTAAATTCAACAAAATTTTAAAGAAAATTTACCAATTTTTCTCAAAATGGCGCGCAGCGAGCTTTTACGTCCGCCATCTTTCATTATGCGCGAAACTGATGCGCAGTCGTCCGAAAGCTAACAACCCCATTCGGACACTATTGTTGCCTCGTGAATTCACCCACGCGATGTTAACATTCTACATGAATGACATGTCAAAATAAACCTTATGTTTTAGAGCATACAGTTTATTTTTAACTAAAGTGACATTTGAATACTTTAAAAGAGATTGACAGCAAAAAGGCCTAAGTAGTAACAGTCAAATTTGGAACGTTAAATGTTAAACGAAAGTAGACTCAGTTTATTTTACTGTGACTCTACATTCATACGAATATCAATAAGCTACAATCAAAATTGAAACTTATATCATAGAGATAAGGTTGAGATAATATATTTATAAATATGTTTCTATGTGTGGGTGTCGTATAAAGATAGAGAAAACCTTGTTATAACTGCTCGTGTGTTAGTTTTTGATAAAGAAAGGGTAATGTCATATCTCGATGTTGAATTTTTACCTATGAATGTGACATTCGGCGGAATAAGCATACATTGACGTGTGTGAGTGTGAGTTGTGTAATAGGGATGTGAAGGAAAATTGTATCCGAATATCCGATTCTTTTATTGTGGACAAAACACGTATAAGCGATAATTTTTATTTAATATCTACTTTAAAAAGTATAGGTTTCGTGAATTCCTTCTTATGTCTTAAAACCACTACAGTTCGGAATATTTTATGACATATCTGTTAGTGACATTAGCTTCTTCAAATACGAAGAAGACTAGTAAAGGAAGGAAACCGGAGTAAAATAATTGACTGTATTTGCTCTATACAAAATATGTGAAACGTTGTCTTATATCGTGAAATTAAGGGGTGCCAGTCTATTTTGTGGTGAACTATATTAGAACCCAAGATTTAGCTTCACGAGTATTGCGTAGGAACATAACAATTACTCTACTATAAAAATGTGTTTTCTGTTCTATTCGTCAGAAGAACATTACAGGGCTTGTAAAGATAATTCATACTTCAGTGATGAGCCAGAAAACACTAATTGGTAACAATACCACACAGGCCTAATGGATTTATGTCAAGAGTTTAATTTTAAGTTTTCCTTCTTTTACTGCTTACTTGCTTTTACTTGCTCTCTGCCGGTGAAAATAACGCGATGAGATTTGTCAAGCTCGCATGACAACAAGCTCATGTAGCTCATGTTAAACTGAAATTATATCAGTAATCAGAGAAAGATAAAACACGTACATAAATTAGTAGTACCTAATTCTGAGTCTGAGTCTCCGTGTGTTAACGGAGTAAGAATACAATATGTCACCACCCCATCTCATCCCATGGGTGTCGTAAAAACCGACTAAGGGACTGTCCGTGAATATTATCTTTACGAAATGAAAAGAAGGAAAACTTGATATTAAACCCTATACCAATCCTTCTGGCCAGCGTGGTATTAGTAGGCCAAGTATCCCTCCGTCACGGAAGGAGGCCCGTATCTGCAATGGGACATTAATGGCCTGTTATGATGAATGAGAGGAAGATAAAACTGAGCAATATAACATTTTTCGAGCATTCAATCTCCAAATCAGATATAAAATGTCCCATCACTAAAACTAAGTGCGACTGTGTGCTGTCGTATTTTAATAATATTCATTTTTCCATGTCAGCGGATGTTGGAATTCTATAAAATTCTCGACGAATAAACCAATATAAAAGTATATAATGTATAATATGTATATTACATACATATTATGTATACTCGTATAAGCTACGGCTTTGTCATTGTATCTTTATGAGATATTTATTATTGTATATTGTATTCCTTACTTTATTATGGCTTGTTCTCTGCGTGGTTAAGTAATTGTACTAGTAGGTAAACTGTTACCTACCTGCCTGTCCTATCACATATTGCCTTAATGCTACCTCCTCTTGTCACACAGCAATTTTTGACAAATTGGTTATTTGTAGATCCCTACGAAAATATAGAAGGAAACCTAGACAGAAAATTCGTCTTGCCAGCGTGACATAACGCAAGAAAAGTTTTCTTTTTAATACTACGGGCGCGACTTGTTGGTACAACGTGTTTTTTTGTCATACTCATAATATTATTAGTGAGTGGCTCTGGCCAGGCTCTTTGTCTCATAGACTTACAATAATAGTAAGAAATACAAATTCAAAATCGTGACAGTACAATTAATTATTCGTTGATAGCAAAACGTGAATAATACCTTGCTTATGGCCTCGTATAAGCAAAGCGTATAAGCTATTACTACGTCACAAAGACAATCATAATTTTTTAAGTATATTTAGACAATAAAGATGCACAAAATGATAAACATTATTAAAAGTAATACCTATAAAAAGAAGGAAAGTGTACATTTATCAAATAATATCGAAGTTAACCCTAAAACATTAAGTATAAACTGAGTAGTGAGTCACGCTCATAGCTCAATAAATAAAATGGCTGAACGTCTGGTGTTTCTTTACGAAAAAAGGTTATTGATGGTGAAATGTCAGAAACAAAACTGTGCACATTTATAGTGGCCCTGAAATTGTACGCCTCAGCGCAACGCGTTTCCGTGTTTAATAGGGATGTAGGGTCGCGGTTATGTCGATAGATTTATCTGACTAATGCTAGTTGTTTAAAGATTACGTAATGATCGATAAGAATATCTTGTCTTCTTTTCTGCAGTGTACTGCTTCGAATATTTATTTTGATGTACAGCTTCAACTAGTAGTTGCTCGATAGAGTCAAGTTGTCGTGACTTAAGTAAATAATTTACAATTTGCGAAATTATCTTAAAACTTATGTGCTAATCATTCAAGTATTTAGAAAGTACTTAGAAGAGAGTACAAGAAAAGAAATACAATGAAATGAAACGTTTCTAAAACTCAACAGTACATTGCATTAAAGATTTTCTTCAACGATAGTTCCGTTAAACAAACTTAATCGATCTATAGTAATTAACAATCAGTCATCTAAAGTTGTTAAATGCAAATTTGAAGCAAAAACAAAAGGAATTATAGGTCATAAAATTGATTTATATTTTATCATACACGTTTTATCGTTGTAATTGTTACGCATACTTTGAATAAATTTAGTTCAATGCGCATATACCTACTTTGAAGTCTAATTAGTTTGAATCTAATTACAGTTTAGGAATGCAATGTCGGCAGTATAAAAGGCATTTGATGTGTATCTTGTATCTGATATGTATGGCTATTGATTGTATGTATGTATTTATCTTGGTTATTGACGGTGCGTGTGTTGATGGACTAAAAATACTGAATAAATAATAGGAAATATTTCTCGCACATTCACACAACGCCATCTAGTCCCGAACTACGCAGAGCTCAAACGTCATTATCTAGTTGATTTAGACGAAGTCTAATGTGCTGGATGTAGTAAATGACTGATACTTATAAGACCTAGCGTTAGGCATTCACTCAATAGATTATATATATTCTACTCATTATTATTATTTATTCAGAAGCCGATGGATGAGGGAGGCGCAGGACCGCACAAGGTGGCAATATTTGGAGGAGGCCTATTTCCAGCAGTGGACGTCGATTGGCTGAGATGATGATGATGATGATTCTACTCATTCGAAGAATAGATCATTCGCTTACACACATAATTAAATTTTTTTTAATGTGACCCGTATTTTAATATTGTATTTTACTTCGGAAGACGAAGTCAATATGTTAGTACGAAATACGATAACGAATACAAAACAAAAGCAGATTTATAAGTATCGTAGTACTTGGCGTCTTATAATCTCTATTCCCATACAAATAAGGCTTAAGTTTATAAAGTGTATAAATGTACAAAACAAAAATCTATTATAACAAAAGTTATCGATAACCAACACCCCATCTCTATAGCAAGTAAGGATACAAGACATTTGTTTCACCAGCTATCCGATTTCACTCTTTTTGGGGGTAGCCAAAATAAGCGTTCGTGCTAAATCGACAGACAAATTACGTGCCTTTACAGTACTCTACGTTAGTGTATGATTAATACTACCTAATGAACATATTTAAGTACTTTTGCTAAAAGAATAGTTGTTTGTTGTGTATCTTAGATATTCGTTATGAGGAATGTTTTGGAGGAATGGTTTTGGAGCTGGTTTTGGATTGGTTTATGCGTTCGAATAACGTACAAGATGACTTGTTTGTGTATTTCACTAGTAATTGATCCAACTGTGGATATTATTTGTGTCCTAAAGCGGAACTGTTGATTTAAAAAAAAAACATTTTCCCTAATAGCGCGGCTTTTGTCCTACAGTAAGCAACAGACCGCTCTATTGCTTACTGTGGGGCAAAAGATTAATAGGTGATAGGGCTTTTAACAATACAATTCTTAATTAGCCTACCAGAGTGATACTAATTAGCTTTATATATGATTTATTAAGCAATCAGTAAAGCCCATGGACATGACCACCACCAAAGATTCAATAATTACAAATATTATGGATGTCAGCCTTGAGGGGGCATTACATTATGTAGTAGGAAATGATTTCTTACGTTCCCCTTAAAAGACCGAAAGAAGAAGCTAGTTTTAGTTTCAGCTTTTAACAGTTTGTCTTTTAAATTATCGTTTACACACGCCCATATTGTGATCGAAGGTAAAACAATACTTATTTATACAAAAAATTATTAATTATTGGGAAATTATTAAAAAAACCATCTCTAACAACGGAATTTAATTCTTAATATTTATGTGAAAGTTTATCCTACCAAGAAAATATAATACTTATTACTTAACGATCATTAATCCATTCTGTTGGCCATTAAAATAAAAATAGAGAACTAAATTTCAAATACATCGTTGAATCCCCTATTCGTTTCAACTGTACGTTCAAGTAAACTAAATTTTCCAATAGTGAATGGTCTTGCAAGATGGCGGACCCCATGTGTGCTTTCTATGTGTGCGTGCTTGTTATCCAGTCACTCTTTCTCGCATATTTCCCATTCGTTTTGACAGGAATTACGGTGGTTTTTGAATGGGGAGTAAGTGAAGTTTTTTTTTAAATATTCGTGTTCGCTTTTGTTTATTTGATAGTTATTTACTTTTTAAAATACCTAATGTGTAAAACTGTAAATTGTAAAAAAATATTTAGAGCTTACTTTTAAAAATTCATATCAATTACAAATTCATTTATTAGTATAAAACAAAGTCGCTTTCTTTGTCCCTTTATATACTTAAATCTTTAAAACTACGTAACGGATTTCGATGCGTTTTTTTTAATAGATAGAGTGATTCAAGAGGAAGGTTTATATGTATAACACATGCATAATATAGAAGAGAAATCCATATAAATTTAGAGATTCCTAATGTTATCGTCTAATAAAACTGTACTTAAACGTTGTATGTCACTTTGTAGTAGGTGCCCGATGCCCGTGTGGAGCCGAGGCGAGTCGCTAGTGATATTATAAACAAGTAACTACAATTTTCAGTTACACCTTATGCGTGTGTACCGTAAGAACGCAACTCCCCTACGAGATCTCAAGGGTTGCTTGTTAGACGACAATATGCAGGCTGCGGATACACAATTATTATTTACTATGTTTTACCGATTACATATGAGATGTGGCTTTGAAATATGTATTGTTGAAGTTATAATAACGTCCGAAATAAATCTTGTAAGACTTTTAAGGACCCACTGCAAGGATGGGCCCTCTCCTATGCTACCTTCTACAAATGCATTTTATAATATACTATCTACATTATAGTTTATTACAAACAAAGTACAATTTTCAGTTACACCTTATGCACAATTATAATTTACTATGTTTTACTGATTACATATGAGATGTGGCTTTGAAATATGTATTGTTGAAGTTACTGCTTAAGTTATAAAAATGTCTGGAATCAAACTTAGTTATATGCTTTCTCATAAGACCACAGCAAGGATGGGCCTTCTCCTATGCTGGTAACTTGGTATACTAGTATTACGCCAACCAGAATGACTTGTATGGGTTGTACACTTATACCATTAATTATAACGTCAATTATCCTGCATTTGTTTTCGATTTTAGATCTATAATAATTTTAACTGTAGCTTCAATTTCAAGTAAATTGTAAACGACGATTTCAAACAATTTGTAATAAATTTTACAAAATAAAGCATTTTGAAATTTGCATTTTAATTTGACATACCTACTAGGCTTTACGAAACCCATGGATTGTTGACAATGTATGTTTACTCCATCCTTTATTGCCAGTCTTACCAAGGACCGACTTAGGCAGCTTACGTTACTATACAGTGCCCCTTAAAACAACCGTTTTAGATTTTATACTTAAACAGTGTACTCTTAAGGAACCTTTCTAAGCTATGTTTAGCTAAGAAAAAGGTACAAAATAAATAAAAAAATATTCAATACAAAAAATATCTCAACAATTATTTACGTAGTATGTTTAGTACACACTTCTTCTAAAGAGATTGACAGAAACCAATTTGTCATTATCGGTCCAGTAGTTTATGTGTTGGGGGAACATTCGTATGAAGACAAACCAATTTATTGTACATACCCTTTTGTGAACCCTTCTTAAATAGTGGGCTTAAGTATTAGCTACAGTTTATTTTGATCGTAGGTCTTTTACTACTCTGCATTTTTCAAAGTTAGGTCAAGAAAAAAACTTATCTCTCCGTTTCATTACAAGTAACTCTCCAGTATGAATTCTAAACATACAATATGAGATAGACTCACTAAACATACGATCTTTTTTCATTGACTGAAGGAAACTTTCTACGATGTTCCAAAGACAAAATTATGAATCAAGATTTTCTTTTTTTTTACATAAGGTTAACAAATGGAGTTTTTATGTGAACAAAATAAGTTGAGATTCGTGTTTATAGTGTAGCAATGTACAACAGCCTTTAGAAAAAAGTAAATAAAGTACAGTTTCAAAATATTCTTTTATTTGAAACCCATTAAAAATAGTTCAAGTAAAATTTGGAAAAGGCACGTTTTTCTTTTTTTATAATAAAATATATTATAACATCGTGAAAATATAAAACGTAAAGCTTCGCTATAAAAGAGGGAGTAGCCATGCCAAGGGTAGCAACCCCATCTCATTGTGATGCAAGATACAAGACAAGTGTCAAAAATTTACTAGAAAAGCTGATGCAAGGATCGTATACGTGAATTTATTTCTAAACGGAATATATTTGAAAAACGAATTTTAACAGAATATAAGTTGGTTTTTGTATTTGAATACTGGCTGTTTATTTGAAATATTTAGAATGTGTTTGGAATGGTCAGTTTAAAAAAATATATATATATTGTGCTACTTAACTAAATAAAAATACATAATGTCACCACTTCACCACAATCCCGTGGTTATCGTAAGATAGATGCAAGAAAAAATTAGCAAAAAACCATTCCATTATATCAGGCCACCGTGGCATTTGTGGACCAGGTTTTTCTACACCTGAGTTAGAGGATTCCTAGAGGATTAAGTAGAGTAGACATATAATATGTTACTGTAAAGGTACTGTTTTATATATACTGTTTTATACTGTACTGTTTTATAATAAAAATGTAAGTAATATAATATAATTATGTTAATATTGGTTTAGTACTCCACCATAATTAGGTAGTATTAAGTTTTAAAATGTCAACTTTTTAAATAATGTTGTGCCCGACAGGGTATAAAATGTCGCCTTACAATATTGTTGTGCCCGACAGGGTCCATACGGAACTTAATGTACTCTGTACCTATATTCAACACATGTACCTACCTATGGAATGCAATAAATAATTTGAGTTTGAGTTTGATAGGTTCTTATGTAAAAAAATCTGCTTTAGCTTTCGTAAAGATAACGACGCGAACTTTTTCCTAGTCGGCTTTCACGAAACTAATTTTATCACCACTCATTACTGTTTATTACTCATACATTTTAGTATTTCTTAAAAATATTTGGGTAATACAGACATTGCATAAAGAGGTACCTACCTATTTATTAAACTATAGGGTAGGCCTATCAATATCGCATGCCCAACAGTAATCAACTAAAATTAGTCAATTTATTACTGAATATACCTTAGTTAATCATAAAGTTATCAGAAGACATAAAATTAATCAAATATAAAACTCAAATTACATAATCACGGTATTGTTACAATTAATGTAACAGAATTCCACCCCTAATGTTAACCTAGTAACCGACTTACTAATAAAATACCAATTTAACCTTGACACAGCCCTAGTTAGTATGCAAGGGCTTTCTTTTAAAATCTTACGTATTAATTTGCAAACTTTTCATAATAACACAAATTAAATCTTACTGCTTTAAAAATAAGAATGAGAATTGTATCTACAATTCCAAAGATAGAGTTTCGTTTTTCAAAAATGAAAAATTCTAACATCATATTTCTTAACTTGAATCATATTTTAAAATTAAACTTTACCACGCTGATATAAAGTTCAATTCAATATTTAAATATAAGGTACTTATAACGTTTTGTATTTGAATAAGTTATTTAGCACGTGGTTCTCGTGACGACGTTCGCAATTTGAGTATAAATTAGAACACTTATCTCGTCGCGGTCCCATCTTCTTTTTCTTTCTAACAACCGCCTAAATGTGAAGTTTTCTCTTTCCCACTTCTTGTCAAGTAAGCGTCGTAGGGGTGTCTCCCACATCAACTGTGCTTTATCGATATTTTGCAAGATAATACTCGAACGCTACGACGAACGGGGAGGCTTATGAATAGTAAAATGATAAATGTTAGCTATTCCTCCTTATAGACTGCTGTATCTAAATACGAATAAGGTATCGAAATCGATAAGGGCGGTATTTTTACGACGTCTAGATTCCCGATATTCAATATAATGTATCGCTTGGAGGCGGAATTTAGATGTTCGCATCGTGGCGTAGTATCGATAGTCGATGTTTTTATTAAAACGCGGTACGCTCTGATATTTAATTTAGCGGCGGAAGCAACAGGTTATTAGCACGGAGCTTTCCCGCCTAACTTTCCGGGCGTTCACTTTTTAAATTCCTCTCTTTCCCTTTCTAATTGGATTGCCTTCTCCCTTTTCCGTGAATGAATGGAACTTGTTGCTTGCTGAATCATTTCACATTTATTTTAAGACTTTTTAAAATGTGTGTCATTGCATCGAGTAGAGTCACGAGGATCGGCGGACCTTAAAATCGATCGGTACTCGATTTGATAAACTGATGTCACTTTGAACCGAATTTTCCTATCCCCATTATCACTTAACCGTAAAACTTATTTTAGCGTATAATTTTATGCATGGACGGCTACCCTTTGGGCGTAAAAATTAACACGTTCGGTGGTTAATAATTTTCCACTCATTAGTTCTATTGAACTTCTTCTATCATGTTAAGTTTATATTTTTATCATAATAAAAATATGTAATAAAGTTAAGATTATTTCTACCTACACGATAAAGAACAGACAAAGGAATGATTACAAAGGGAAACCGTCTAAGCGTTATTGCTTACGAGATACAATATCTCATATTGTGACAAATTGCGAATCCACATATCAAAATTCACATTTTAACCACGTAAAATTTCTCTATACACGCATACAGATCCACAGTCATACGTGAAACGAAGCCCACACCATATCTTACTCTCGAACACACGAATCTACATACATACATAAATATATTTCTATTCACCACCCAATACATTTTATCTATGTTACCGTTGCCTTACTAGAAATATCAAGTATTCAACAAGGTCGCATCACTATTTTACCATAACATTATTATGAATCTTATTCCCATTCGATCAAATGTCAAATTCGAACGTCTCTACAATACGGGTTGGTATTAAAATTGGAGGGAAAACGCGATCGAGTCTCACGAGGTATTCTCAAGGGGTGAACGTAGTTCTTGCGCTTAGATATAAAGAAAGGTAGATACTTATGAAATTCGAAGGAAAAACCACCCTTCCCTATACTTACACAGCGCAGTCGGTTTTCGCGGAGGAAATTGTAGCGTAGTTTGAGCGGGACACTCGCTCACCGTACGCCGCATGGAGACGACCATTTTCTCGAATTTCCTTCGGGACGCGTTACTTCCAAATTTGAATTTCTATTTTTTTTATTCATTGCGTGTTCGATATTGAAGTGACTCGGGTTTTGATTTTTCTTTTTTTTAAGTCATCTTACATTTTGCTTTAATTTTCTGTGATATTAAAATTAAATTAAAACCGCGGCGCGAAATTTTTAACTTGAAAACTTTGCAAGCCGAGTTGAGGTAAGAATAATTTTATTATATTTCTAAGGTTACTCATTTATATTTAATAGACAAATTAAGTATGATTATTACAATAAAATAGCGTTATAGCAAAAAGTGCCATTAGAAGTTTAATTACGTGAAAGAATAATAACGAGTTTTTTAATAATAAAAATATATAATTGTACATAATAATATATGACTTAATCACAACCCGTCTAAAGTTAGTCATAAATTTTGACGCCCACAGATTATTATTTAGTTATTTACATTAATAAAGTTATTAAAGCATTGCAGCAGGTTTTTCCGAGTTAGTTTATGTTATAACATACTGTTATAACGATTATATATTATATTGAAGTGCACTAATTAGCTGCTTTTTAAATGAGAATGTCATTATACTTTTTATGACACTTATTTTTTAAAGTGTATGTTTTAAAAATGAGCGCTGTTTAAAAACACTGGCCATTATAATGTTTGATGAACAAATATTTTGTGTGGTTTGTTAGAGATAAAAATAATATATATATTTAATTGTATTTTCTTCGCGGTGAAGGAATGAAGAATACAGAGTATTATTATCACCTTATCTTTTCGTACCATGGTCGTGGTGAAGGACTAAAAAGGTTAATTTGAAAATTAACAATTCATTCTTGGAGATGGAAATTTTGGAAAAAAACTGCCTGATCAGCGTGGATTAGTAGAATAGGTTCTCTCTCGTCGGTCTTGGTTATAGTTATTTAGTTTCCAGGACTCGTCTTTTTAACCCGAGGATAGCTACCGTAAAAGTTTTAAATTTTAGACAGGGTTAATGAACATAAAAAAAACACAAAAACGTTTTCCCTATTTGACGTCGTCGGAGGAGTTGATAAAAGAATATTTTGTTTTTTTATTCTGCCATGAAATCACATATGACTAGCCCAAGAAATTGTGGTTTTAGTCGCTTTATGAATTTTCACTTAAGTGGGAGGAGCGGATACCATGTACCTATTTTCTGCCAGTAATGGCTTATAAAGTTAAACACTTACTTAGTTAGAGTTTTATTAAAATTTATGTAAAAAAGTTCCTTTTTTCTATCTAAACATACTGGCATCCTCAATACAAACAATATTTATGATGGACAATTTATTCAACACCATAACAATACGTGGCCATTAAAATAGCATTATTAAAATACATTCAACTAATTGACCATACACTGACTCAAAGGCGTGACAAGTCTCATAAATGACAGTTCTTTACTAAATTACCTGTAACGTCCGGTAGGCGTGTCATTTTAATGTCATTTCGAACAGTCAGATTTAAATTTAAATAATTTTGTAGATGTCAGTTGATGGGTTCATTTATTTATAATTTATAATAAGAAATCTTAACTGTGTTTTTTTGTACTATACGTCTCCGTACTTCCCAGTTGTTGTACTACAAACAGTCCTTAAATCATATCTGAGGCTTATGACCAGATTGAATAATTTCTCGATTCTAAAGCTAATTTGGATAATAATATTTCTTAAGCTTCTCTTCAGGTATGGATTGACTTTTATGTAACCAGCACTCTACTAAAATATAACCGGAAGAGTTGCAAGTTTTTAACTTTAAAATAAAGCCATTGTTTAATGCACAAAAAAATGTCAAGCATTATACTCAAATATGTGTACAAAATATCCCGATAAATTAGTAGAAGCACAGCATCATTAATAAAAGTTACAATGAGCTTTTTTGCGGATAATGTTACTATTTTTCGGGACCCGTAACTCAATTTAACTATTCCCTAGTTTCCTTATCCCTTTAAAAAAAGTAATAAAATGTAAAGCAACGTTATATACATGGATAATCGCGTATTAACACTAGGAACCCGTCACGGATTTACACACACCAATTTGTGAGTGACAGGAATCCGATTTAGAGGATTTTTAGATTACCTCCCTACCTTATACTTGAATAATTTTGTTATATCGACCCATAGACTCCTTAGTCTTCAGTTATCAGTCTCTACATTAATTAAAATTTCGTTCTGTCGTCTATGAAATTCAGCTCGCAAAGTATAAGCAATATTGTCGATGACTCTACCATAGGCTACAAAGCATTCATTGTTCAGTTTAAAATAGTTCCAAAAAGTTTTGTTCTAATCTGAAAATAAGTTCTAGAAATAAAATTGTCAGTTAATAATCAGGAACTGTTTTTTCTTGTGTCAAAAAGTAGACGGAGACGGCATAGTTCTGTTATGTACACCAAAATAAAGCATTGATTTTCAGTAGAAGACTGTTGGTTTTCTGTATACCATAATGTATGCCTTACATTTGGCGTAATTGTAAATTCTTTAGAGATAGGCGTGCCCTGGTTACTATTTATAATGCACTTGTGCGGACTTTATTGGAATACTGCTGTAGTACCTGGAACCCTCACTACCGGTGTCACATTGACCAAATTGAAAGAGTTCAGAAACGGTTTCTGTTTTTCTTAACGGTTCATGCGAAAGAACTATCATCTCTGGGTACCTATAATGAGAGACTAAGTTTTTTCAAAGTAAATTCTTTGGAAGAAAGACGGTGGGTTGCAGATCAAATAATGCTTTATAAAATCTTAACTGGTAATCTTGACTGTTCATCGTTGTTGCAAAGGATTAATTTTAATGTACCACGGTCAGGCCAGAGACTAGCTAATTTTCTACCCTTTGCCTCGAAAACTTACAGAACTAATGTGGGGTTTCATAGTATGATTCCCAGGCTGTGTCGTGAGCACAACAGATTGTATAGGCATATAAAGGTTGACATGAATGCTGTGTCCTTATTAGTTTTCAAAAAAGAGCTGTATAATTTTAAGTTAACTCAAACGTAAATGTAAGTGCCCTTTCTTGTGTTTCTTTTTCTTTGTGTTTCTTTTTGTTTTTGGTTTTGTGAGTTGTTCCCTGAGCTTTGCTCAATGTAGGTTATGTTCTTAAATAGTCTTTAGTTTTTGCATTGTTTTTAAATTTGATGCCACAAATAAGTAGGTATCACATGAGTATCCCAATGTATATAATTAAAAAAAAAAGTTTTGTTTGCCTAGTATTGGGTTTACATTCTGTGTAGATTGTTAATTATATTTTATTATAAGGCATGTAAATAATGTTAAATCTGTTGGTAAGCATTATAAATAAATAAATAAATGTAATGTATGTAATGGTACACCTTGCTGAGATTCTCTAGAAAAGTTAGGAAACTTAGTCATGGGTACAACGTTTTAAATTCTATTTTAGTTTTAAACTTGAAAAGATCGTAATATAATTTTAAATTAAACTGACTTATTGTTTTCTTGTATTTGCGTGAACAAAATGGTAACTTAAAAGAGTTCTTAACGGAAGTCATCACGTTTCATAATACATACTTTAGTAATAATGTTTTAAGCAGTTTACAGTAGATATAGTCTAGTTCACTATGCCTTGTGAAAACCGAATACAAATCTTTTATAACTTTTTATTTAATACAATTTTATTCATAGTTAAGGATATTTTACATAAAAAATGCAACAACGAATCACATGATCATCCAAATTTCACTTTGAAAAACCTTTTCGTATAAGCCCATAAAAGTAAAATCGAACGAAATACCTATCACAAAATAATATCGAATCTCCATACATTATAGTATTGATGGGGTGAACGACATATAATTTATATACCTACCTATAGTCGATAGTTGGTCCCACCCCCGTACCTTGCAACCCTCCGACGCACGTATACATAAAACATACATGTGTGGGTAGGGTTGAGGACAAAATCGATAGGGCTAACTCCTTTGTAAACCAACGACTTTGCACACGATTTTTGAACGTGTCAAAATTTTCTTTTTTTTTGTTCGAATGTCTTCTTCGATTTTCGTTTTGTTGTGTTTGACATTCTCTTTTTGAATTTCGCGCGATGTGCAAACAAGGATAGCGATTTAATTTTTCTGAAGTTACTTTTTACTATAGCAAAATTTATTAATGTTTTAATTATAATTGTGTTGTAATACACAACCGGTTCTTACTTGTCAAATGACTCTATTTAAATTAAATTATTAATATTGAGCTCTTTTATGTAATAAAATGCAACTATGTATAATACAAATATGTAATTTAAATAAAAGCATAACGGATGTTTCTTTTAGTAAAGCATCTTTCAAAATCATTCCAGTATTTTAAAACAACATACACTACTTTTTTTTAATGATCTATTGCTGGAATGAACTTCTCCATTGACACGGGGAGAAATCTTGGTTTTTTTTTAATATCAACCTGAAGATTATCTTGTCAAATATTTTTTAGTTGCCTTCTACAACACTGGCTGTTTGAGAAGGGTTGTAGAATTATGTTTATACCACTATTAGATCATAGTAACGTCCTACCAAATATCTTTTGATTATACCCATCTCGGGAGCTTTTAATACTAATAAAAATAAATAAACTGTAAATTTAAATACTAAAATTAATAAGCAACATTGTAACTGTTAAAAACTAGAAAATATTATATAAATGAATGCACCCAACAGTGTGAGAACAGACAAGCAAGTTATTTAATTATTTTTTAAAAACAAGTCAACGTCAATATTTTTTACACGTCTACAGTTAATTTATAGCATGACCAAACGGGGAATCGAACGCGTAGTTATTTATTTAACGGTGAACGTTGAAGTGGTAGCATCGTAAAATTTTATTTTGTTGTTTGTATTTAAAAAGATGCCCAATAAAGAACTGGCTTAATCGACTATGATCGCTACCGGCTGTTATAAGAAATTTAAAAAAAAGAAGTTGATTTTTGTTTTAGAATTTATTGTTAACATGTTTAATTTGTCGTCAGTTTACGGTGGCAGAACTTATAGTGTTAGCACACGATATGGGTGTCATAAAATAAGGGAAAACAGACTACATCTCTACGAAATCGAAAGATGTAAACCAAAATGCCATAAATCGTGTACCTATACTTCTAGACCGTGTAGCATAATTTATTAATAAATTGTTTAAAGGTCATCTCCCAAGGGCCAAAGGTAGGCTAAATTCTTAGTCCTAACCAAAAATAATATAGAGGACTAAACATCTCTTTTAATTTCTCCAAAGCATTTGAAAAACTCGGAATATCGAAGAAAGAAAGCCTAGTAGCCCTAGAATACTTGGAAAAGACCCTGCATAAATTATTGTATTATATTTAATTCATAATAAACCAATCATTTTTTTTTTAAATTCATAATTTTCTTTTATAACGCCGTTCTATTTTTAAAAACTGGTCCTATAGTATTCCAAAACTGTTTCAAACAGGGCGTTTTCGTTTTAAAAAGTCCACCGATACACTTAACTCTTGTCTATCCATAACACACATAATTCAAAGAAAGACTGTCAATTCAAGTACTTTCATAAATTAATATAAACAATATACTAATGGAAACTGAAACCCGATATATTTGTCAATACATTTTCCAACCTTCCTATGACTCTATGTACAGGAGAAAATATGGCCAAACTGCAAACCGAGACAATGGGCATCAGACATCAGCTAAGCTATTTTCATCCTTATACTTACAATTTAAAGGTGATTTTACAATGGATTATTTTGGGATATAAAACGTTTTTAAAAATAAATGTCTGTTTGCACATGTTTGATCGATTGACAAGTTGGGGGTGGGGTTGCCATAATAACATTACCCCCGAATTCTATATTGAAGTATTTCGTTGTCAATTTTGTAGTAATATATTCAGTGAACTATCTTTCAGTAAATCTATGAGAAATACCTATACAGTTATAGAATACAGTTATATATTGTTATTCATAACATCATAACAGCCCATTAATGTCCTACTGCAGGGAGGGGCCTCCTCCCGTGACGGAGGGATACTTGGCCTACTAATACCACGCTAGCCAGACGGATTAGTATAGGGTTTAATTTCAAGTTTTCCTTCTTTTTATTTCGTAAAGATAATATTCACGGATAGTCCCTTAGTCGGTTTTTACGACACCTATGGGATGAGATGGGGTGGTGACATATTGTATTTTTACTCCGTCACCACACGGAGAAAGATATTGTTAATAATATTTCTTTAATTCTTCAAAAGATAATTTTCCATACCTACTAAGGATCATACCTTATTTCACGGAGACAGTTAAAAAATCAAATTTAACGGTCACACAAAACATCTAGGGTCCACTACTTTTTATAATTATTTCTCGATCAGTCGGCATTATTAATTTGTTTATCATAGAGCATGAAGATGACTTCGGCAAATGCACTCGTTTCTAGCAAGTAAAAAAGCTTTATTTTACCAATTTTTGCAATGTAGGTAATCAAAAGATACTCGGTTCTTATTGGTAATAATGTTACGTTAAATTAAAGCTTTATTCTTGATAAATTCAGTTTAAAGTGGACTCCTAAAAACAATTAAAAAAGTGTTTCCTTTTTTCTAAAATACATATTTATGCAAGTTTTACTTTTGCTTATGAAATAATGGGTAATTGTACATTGGTCATAAAGTTAATTCGTCACATTTTGTAGAACTCATATATTCAAAGTAAACTAGTCACAGGTAGGTAAGGGTTGTTGTAAATTCGTCACAAGTCCTCATTTTAGGAAAAAGTAGTGATAGCAAGCAAGGAGTGTGGCTGTCCAAAGAAAATGTAGATAATTATTACTAAAATTTTAAAAGTTAGAACATACGAAACAAGTATACTGCGTGTATAATGCTTGTAAAATCTTAAAACTTTTAAAATTTTAGCTACAGCAGTATCTATCTCTTTCTAACCGTATCGATCAATGCGTCTGATCTTAATTTAGTAACGTAACGACCTATAATTTAGTTGAACGCATATGAAACACAAAATCCCAATTAGACTTTTTTAACGGCAAACTAGACTCAACCCCTTAATAAGACAAAGGTGTACATTTCAAACATGGAACGTCATAGACAATTTGCGATAAAAATCAACTACTCTATACCATAAATTTCTGTTACCTTGTAATTAACGCAATGTACTTTACGAAGTACAATTTTTTATTATTCATTTTTTTTTAAACATCCGACTCACATAAAAATATCGGATAGTATTTTCAAAATGGCTTAGATCGACAGATAAAGGATAGTAAATTTATAAAATAGATTACTTTATGGGTTACATAAATTATTTATTTTTATAACTTGGGTAATAAAAAAATCGTGGACATTGTTTGGCCGTATACTTTTATTGTTTCATAGAAAATTTTATGTTGCAGTGAAAAATTAATTATTAATTAGTTATGACAGCATTGTGTGCGGGCATGTAATAAGAATGCAGGTGTGTCTATCTATTCTAATATTAATTAATTCAGTTAATATCAGAAACAACTGATCTGAACTTAAGTACCTTTAACACTAAACTAGGTATATGTACTTAATTGTGCCCAAGTTAGATTCATTGTAACCATGTACCACTGCTTCAACATTGCTGAATATGTCCCATAAAAACCAGTCGACTTTCAGACATTAAAATATTTAATACCTAACATGCCCGCAAAGGCATCAACTACGACAATCCGTATCAAAGGCATCAACTACCTACATAATTAGGGCGTCGTAAATTTTAGTCGAATATCTTGGTATAATCCGGGTTGTCACTTTAAGAAGAAAATAATGACATATTTATAGACATTTATATCTCATGAGGTTTGATTAATGAGAAAAATATAATTTAGGCACAGAGTTGTACTACTATTACTTTGTTGTATACCTACCTGCCAACATACAAAAAGTTTGTATGTATTACAACACATGCTAATTATTATTACATTAATGCTAATTGAAGATGACATAACAAAATAAATACTAATAAAATAATACCTTGCTTAAAAACGTACTGAAAAAAAAATCACAAAACCAACTTTTCACGCATGCGCACAAAACACATCACTGTAACGGACTTTTCAAAACATTTTCAAAATTAGAATACACAATTCAAAATTAAGAGTTTACTCTTAGAACGCGTCTGAACAGTACTGTAAAACATTTTTGAATGCGACCTATCGACCTTTATCTCACGTGCATAAATTATTACTATTTTTGTCCCCTCTAGCATCGAAAGGGTTATTCTATAGAAACTTATGGTACGTGAATTTGCATATAATTTTTAGTTTATTATTTATATTTGAAGGGTTGTAATGCATGTTTGGGGGTTGATGAATTGGTTGTATTAATAAGGATTAAGGAGGTTTGTAACTGTAGTTATATATTAACGTAACCGTTAAAGATAATCTGTGCCAAAATAATTTATAAAAAAAAGACGTTAAAAAATTATAGCATTCAAAAAAGCTTTGTGGTTTGTAAAATTCTGGTCTTTCTAATTCATTCGTGACATTTCTGGTCTTGGTTTTTTTTGTTGTTAAACGACCCAAATTAAACTTGCAAATATACTGTTAACAAAAAAGTTCGTTAAGAATCTTTAGTTTCTTCAAAACTGAAGTTGGTATTCTTTGTAAAGTTTCCACCCTCTTTGACCAGGGACCTAACCACAACCTCAAAAAACAAGTCATAGTATAGCTTCATTAGGTATTAGACCGCATTGTGTATTTATGACTGAATAATGTTAATACCTATTACATATTTATTTAAGACATGGCTCTGCCTTAGCATATTTAAATAATTTTCTAATTAAAAAACCGACTTCAACAGGAGTCGGTTAAAAACCATGCTGATAACAATTTCTAAGATTCGTATTAAATAAATTTCTGCAGTCGTCTTCATCATAAGATCATGTTTGTGTAAAGTTTTCATTAATACGAATAAAATAAGCCCAAACACTAGGTAGCTGCTATATACCGTTGAGAAGTTTCCTCGACCCTCAGTCGTCTTCATCATCAGATCATGTTTGTGTAAAGTTTCCATCAATACAATTAAAATAAGCCTAAACACTAGGTAGCTGCTACATACCGTTGAGGAGTTCCCTCGACCCTCAGTCTTCTGCATCATCAGATCATGTTTGTGTCAAGTTTCGTAAAGTTTTCATCAATACAATTAAAATAAGCCCAAATACAAGGTAGCTGCTATATGCCGTTGAGTTGTTCCCTCGACTCTCTGTGGTCTCCAGCATCAGACCAGTTCTGACTCTTGATTATTTGGTAGTGACGTCAGAGATGCACGTATATGACAACATTTTACATAATGCGTCCCTACAATTTTCAAGAGATGCCCTCGATTTCTCTAGGATCCCGTCATCCAGATCCAGATCTGGTGACAATGGGACCAAATGGGAAGTATACCCAATCGAACAAAAAAAAAATTTTTCAAATCGGTTCAGCCGTTTTCGAGAAATCAGGTAACAAACACAAAAAATAAAAATAAAAAAAATAAATAATTTTCTAATTAAAAAACCGACTTCAACAGGAGTCGGTTAAAAACCATGCTGATAACAATTTCTAAGATTAGTATTAAATAAATTTCTGCAGTCGTCTTCATCATTAAGATCATGTTTGTGTAAAGTTTTCATTAATACGAATAAAATAAGCCCAAACACTAGGTAGCTGCTATATACCGTTGAGGAGTTGCCTCGACCCTCAATCTTCTTCATCATCAGATCATGTTTGTGTAAAGTTTTGTAAAGAATTCATCAATACAATTAAAATAAGCCCAAACACAAGGTAGCTGCTATATGCCATTGAGGTGTTCCCTCAACTCTTGGTGGTCTCCAGGATCTGACCAGTTCTAACTCTTGATTATTTGGTAGTGACGTCAGAGATGCACATGTATGACAAGATTTTACACAATGCGTCCCTACAATTTTCAAGAGATGCCCTCGATTTCTCTGAGATCCCGTCATCCAGATCCAGATCTGGTGACAATGGGACCAAATGGGAAGCATACCCATACGAACAAAAAAAAATATTTTCAAATCGGTCAAGCCGTTTTCGAGAAATCAGGTAACAAACACAAAAAATAAAAAAAAAAATAAAAAAAAAAAAAAAATACAACCGAATTGAGAACCTCCTCTTTTTTGAAGTCGGTTGAAAAAAAAAAAAAAATACAACCGAATTGAGAACCTCCTCTTTTTTGAAGTCGGTTGAAAATTAAAATTAATCGTCATCATTCTAGATTAAATAACGAAAATGATACTATATTACATACACAAATAATAAAAGAAAAATAGGTAATACTTAAATGAATTTAATATTTAAATAAACAAATACATACATATTTACATAAAATACATACTACCAACTATAAACGCATCGCCTTGTCCCGACATAAAAGCAAAAATATAAAAAAAGAACAAAAATTATCTATTCAAAAACTGGCCGTTATTATTAATAAAAAAACTGATACGATCACATTTCTTATTGTCTATGGTTATTAAAAATACCACAATGGATCCGATGGACCGGAAGTTGGATCTTTTGTGGCAGACATTCAACCCTTCCGGTGACGTTGTCTTTATAGCCGTTCTTTGACCCTAATATTATATCTATTGATAGGTATTATTGATAAAAAGCTTCTTGAGATTATATTAAATAGAACTTGTTTAGAAATAATTTAATTATATTTTTTTTAAATTTATTTTAGCTAGTCGATTATGATGCAGATGACATTATCATAAAATAAGTAAACCAAAATAAGTATTGATACATATAATACATTTTCGTTACTTATTTTATTTGAGATTTGTGGGTTCTACCATTTTCGAAGCCATTAATGGTTTCCCCAGTTTTGAAGTACACTTGGCCTAATATATGTATAGAGTTTATTTGAAAATTTCTTATTCCTAAACAATTTTTACGACTTTTATCATAACCCTTTGTATATTTGGTATATAAAAATAAACATGGACCACCTTTGCCTAATTAAATGAAATAAAAGCCATTAAAAAGAAGTTTTTTATTCGATTAAAAAACCCAGGTACTTCACTAGCTACTAACAAATCAAAAAATCGTGTCATTCAATAATTATTAAACAACACATTTGTCGCCAAACTACCAATAAAAGAAAGCCGTATTACGATAACACAACAAACACTCACAACATCTTCAGTTCACAAAGCCACAAAACCAAACAAGTTTCGTCTAAATATTTGCACTACAAAACACACAATGAAAACTATTATAGGCAATCATCGACTAACTAAAAAACTTTTTGCAAAAACTGCCACTACGACAATACAAACATTTCACGGCTTTGTGGCAACACAAAAAAAAAAACTCGTGTCTATCGACAAGGGCTCCCATTGTACAGAATTTGACTATTCATTGTTTAAAATACTGATTTATAGGCTATTAAACCCTTTCTATTAATGTATGTATAGATAAATTTATGCGTATTATTTGTTATAAAAAAATGGTAGTTATATTTTATCTGTGGCGTAACAAAGGTGTTTTTTTTTGTTGAAAGGGGTGCGTGAGCGCTTGTGTAAGATCTATGACGTGAAACAGTCTTCTTAGACCGTTTAGTTTTTTAGCGGGAAGACATCTTTTTAAATTGATTATGGTTCTATGGAAAATTACATTAATCAATGTAATTAGTGTGTTTCTTGTTATAAAAACTTATAATAATAATGTTACTTTGGATTTTTTCAAAGATTATCTTAGTAATAGGACACAAACGTTAAAAATTGGTGACGTTACAAGTTCTAAGCTAAAAATCAACTTTGGTGTGCCCCAAGGCTCAGTACTCGGGCCTACGTTATTTTTAATTTATGTAAATAACCTCTGCAGTAATGAAATACCTAATTCTAAAATAATCACTTTTGCTGATGATACTGTGGTTTTGTTTGAGGAGGCTACATGGACACAAGTTAAAACATCAGCTGAGAAGGGGCTCCGTAGCATAATAAATTGGCTTGACTATAATCTACTTACTTTGAATCTAAATAAAACAAAATATTTAACATTTAGCATAACAAATAAATATCAACCCCTTCCCAATTATATACTTAAAGCACATTGTTCAGCTTGTACATCCACAACCGAAGATTGCAATTGTTACATATTGTCCACAAGCAATAGCATTAAATATCTTGGTATTGATATAGATAAAAACTTGAACTGGCAAATACATATTAGTAACCTTAAATCTAGAATCCGCAAACTCATACCTATCTTTAAAAAAATAAGAAACCTACGAGACCACAAAACTAACAAGCTTGTTTACATAACCTTATGTCAATCCATAACTACGTACGGCATTAACGCTTGGGGTGGAGCTAGAAAAAGCTCCCTTATAAAAATAGAAAGAGCTCAGAGGTGTATCCTAAAGGTTATAAACTTTAAACATTTTAGATACCCAACCTTCAAACTCTATAAAGAATTCGAAGTCTTAAATGTCCGGCAGCTCTTCATCAAAACTATCATTTTGAGACAACACTCCTATCAAAACCCTATTATTAAATCTGCTAGACGAACATACGATGTCTATGAAGTTCCTTCATGTAGAACTACGTTTGCTCAGACTTTTTCATTCTTTCTTGCTCCGTTGCTTTACAATCGTATAAGCAAAGTTAAGCTCTTAAAAAATATGACTAAATTTGTTTGCAAAAAGATACTTGATGAGTTTCTGTGTATGCTAGACTATGAACGGACTGAAAAATTTATACAAATAATTAAGTAAATTATAAATTGTTATTCAATAAACATAATATCATTATATATTACATTATATTAAACATATATACATATATACTCTTACCTCATTATACTATAGTTTATCTTATGGTAATTACTTTATTTCCAATATTTATGTAATTTTATTTCGGTACAAATAATTCTCTTTTTTTTTTTTTTGTTTTTTTGTCTTTTTCTTTTTTCTAAACGTTAACATAATAATAAAGTACATACCTACATACTTACAGATTATACAAATATACCAATTACTACGTTAAAGTAAATAAAAGGAAAAACAAATTAATTGATTCTTAAAAAAAACCATACCTATACATAAAAAAAAAAAAAAAAAAAAAAAAAAAAAAACATTTATTGTCTTACCTTTAAACATAAACTATCTTGATAGTCAAATTGTCAGGTTACTAGAATTATAATATTACAAACCTCACTTTGTCTGTAATGCTTAATTGTACTATGTGTTTACTACAAACTAGTTTAGTTGTGGCCGACTACCTTTTGTTCTATTGATATTGCTACTGCCAATAGAAAACTTTCTTTATGTTGATTGCTTTACAGTCGATATTTCTCCAGTGAGAATCATTATCTTGCCGTAACACAGTCTTTTGACTAGCACGGGAGGTAATGCTATTTTTTTCTGTATACCGCCACTAGTAAATATTACTGGTATTGTTAATTTTTATTGTATAAAACTAAAATCTGTTACATGTTTACTTTAAGGCTAACTTTTTGTTATTATTTTTTGTTAAGTAGCAGTTTTTATGTCGTGTATCACATTATGGAATGTAATACTTACTTGTTTTTTAAATAAATTTCATTTCAATTTCAAATTTCATTTATACTTATTTTGTATTTTTGAATAGTTATTTCGCTTCCTTGCATTGATAACATTAAGCGAATCTGTTTTATTATGTGTGACATTCTTTCTGGTCCGGAATTATGCATAACTATAATAATATCATCTCAAATTATTTTAATATCTCTTCTAACCGTTTTCATAAACTTTAGCATTCAAACCTATCAATGATCTTCTTATTGCATTTTGTATCTTCATGCAGCCAGTCATACTGAAACGTTCCATTTTCAACTTAACACGTCTCTGTACCTATCTATAATATCTACATACTTTATGTGGGCTTTTCAATTGATTGTTAGTGTTTGATTAATAGAAGTAAGTAGTTGCATGATAATAATATTACTGTAGATTACAAAACTTCCTTAAAAGTTTAATGCAATGCCACATGATTATGTAACACGGTGTATGTAACTAGTAGAGGGGTACAAACAACCGTTGGGACAATTTTACATGCCTGAACTTGTTGAATATTGTAATGTTGGTCACTTCGAACACCTACTATGATAAATTAAACTATGTGAAAAAAATGCATTTTATTCATTTAAGACATAATGTTTCATAGAGATATTTACTGCTTAAGACCTACAGAATCGATATTTAAATAGAAAAAGTATAAGTTTATTTTTGCAAAACAACCGGGTTCGATTCCCCAGCTGGGTACAGTATCTTTTTCAAATGTATGAATGCAGTTTTTCTTTTTATCAAAATCGGTGACATGGTTCCTAAGAACAAATCTTCGTATGACTTATAGTTTAAGACTTTCCCATACTGACCCTTTTGAATGAGCCACCCTGTATATAATATTATAAAGAGGTAAAGTTTGTAACGTTGTAGGAGGTAATATCTGGATCTAATAAACCGATTTTTAAAATTATTTCTGTGTTGAATAGTACATTTATCGGGGAGTGTCATAGGCTATATAGTATCACGCTATGACGAATAAGAGAGGAGCAATAATGAATCATGTTTAAAAAAGTGACGCGTTATTTTCCCCGCCTAACGAAGTGGGCACGGGTCAGCTAGTAAAAAATAATTTCATTAAAAAAGATACAAATCAATGGTCAATGAATACCAAAAATACAACTTACTTTACTAATACATTTAAATTATTTGATAAATATTATTTGTACGGAACTTGGATGAATATAATTTCTGACCCTCCGTATTAGGAACCGTCTACCGCAGTAATAGGCTCTGACGAAAAAAATACCTCCGAATTAGGGAAAATCGACCCGACTATTTAAATCTTTTTTAAAAAATAACTAATATCATTAAAACAAACAAACTCGACAGTAATACAAAATATAAATTCCACTTTTGCCGATGACATTTTTTTGCAAAGTTTAAAATATTTACAAATGCTTATTTTTGTTTCTTACTTTGAAATGTTGCGAAATACCTCCGTAATAGGAGCTTTTACCTTACAAATAATTATATCTTAGAAATTTTAATGAAATGAATATAGTTATATACATATTTCTTTATAGCTGCTCGTAAAAGTGATTTCTATTATTCCGAGGATAATAATATGATCGTTTGTGGTCGGTATAAAAAATAATTAAAATAAAGTGGTTTTTTAAAAACTTTAAAGCCTTTGGAATAGACTTGCTCAGTTGTATTTTAATTAAAATTATAGAACTGTACCATAAAAAATTTAAAGTTCTTATTGTTTTAGTAATTGTACCTAATTTCCCGCATATTCCCGCATTAGGTGTCATGCCTTAGGTCACAGGTAACTAAGCAAATATCAATTTAACAGATAAACAATGCATAAGTCAATAATTTTTGGATATCAAAAGCAATTTGTTCTCCTTGCGATTTGAACATGCGACTTTGTACAAGGCAACCGCCCAAATACCATTCCAGTAGTCTTTCACAAACAGAAAGAGCTATAACGGGACAATAATTAACCTAGTAATACCACTTTTACCAAAAAAAAACAAACTACCCTCTTAAAATTCATCACAAAACATTTCCCAAGAATAAAAACTTAGCAAAAAGACATTTTAAAAAAGGAATGTCCTACTTTTAAAAGCAATCCGGGACAACTTTCACCTATTCCCGTCGGTATAGGAAAAGTAAAAAAAACAAGTTACAAAACTAATGCCCCTGAACTGAGTAAATGGCGTGAGAAAAAAGTAATTTTCATTCATAAAACCATTTTCTTAGAGAGTGCGACAAGGATAGAACTATACAGCTTGTGTGGCGCTATCTCTTTCGCACGCACTCATTTTTAATGCACTTTCCCTGAATAGGTTCTTTTATACTTCTTTTAAGTTGCAAGCAAGTACGTGTTTCTTTTTTGTTTTTTGGTTTTTGCTTTCCTTGTGTTTGTGAGTTTTCACTTTTACCTTCGTTGACATAATGTTACTTGTATGTACACCTCAACAAATCTAAAAGATACAGTATGACGTTTCATATTTTTCAAACTGAAACAACTTTGTTCATGCGTACATTATTCAGTTTCGAAAACCTTTTTCGTAAAACCATGAATTTAGAAAGATTTTATTATTGTATCTAAAAATGTACAATTCTTAATATATAAATTAAATTGAAAACTTTCAAACAAAGCAAAATAACACATATTTACATAGTAAATAATATCTTAAAGTTCTATTCTTGACCTCATTGCAAAGTCACGTAGTTAGGTTACTGCTCGTAGTGTTGCGACTCTTCGGATACACTTGTATGCAAAAAAATCGTTTACATATACGAAAAATCGTTATTATCGTTAGACACGTAACTAACTATTACTTAAAACTATTACTCGACGTGGTCGAAGGTGACGGGGGGCAACTTATTAAGGTCTTAGTAGTGAATAAAAAAATCCTAAACATTACTTTTATTTAATTATTTATAATTAAAATAAAAGTAATGTTTGGAATTTTTTTTTATTCGCAGATTAGAGAATTTCCAATATGTGGTGTTTTTTTACAAAAGGTTCTACCCTTTACTAATAATAAAATTAATTATAAAAGTGTCTTAAAAATCGGATATTATCGTAATCGATCTCTTAAATTTCGGATATTATAGTAATCGATTTTTTTATCCCAACCTTATTATTCAATTTGTCAGAACTGTCATACCGTACCTATTAGATTTGTTGGACTGTAGTGTTTAGTATCTGTCAGTTTGAAGATTTCCTCTTTTATAGTAAACCTTAAAAATCATCCAGTATAATTTGTCTAAATAAACAATATCTATATTTAAATTATTAAGATGTTATCCTACTAATATTATAAATGCGAAAGTTTGTGAGGATGTATGGATTTGTATTACTCTTTCACTCAAAAACTTCTGAATGGATTTTGATGAAATTTGGAATAAGTATATGAAATAATAGCTACCTATGCAACACGGGTAAAGCCGCGGGCATCAGATAGTATGATATAATATGATTAATATTGTGAATATTCTTCACATATACACAAAATACCACCTAGTTACGAACTAAGTAAAGCTAAGCTGGCTAAGCTGGTTAAGCTATGGTTACGAGTGCCTACTGGACATTTTGATGAACACTTTCCACACAAAAAATGTTTTCCGCGAGAATCGCATCATAATCTTGTACAACCATAGACAAATTCAAATAACCACAAATTTTTTAAAGTTCTAGCAAAATGTTCAAATTATTTTTCAAAATTTGTGCCAGTGACATTTAAAATACGTGTCAGTGACAACACATTAAAAAAAATCAGGACATTAGACCCATCATGTACACCCAATAAAGTCCTTTTTAAATAAACCAATCAATTGTAACGATTTTGAATATCGAAGTCGTAATCCCTTGAGTGGTACTTATTCATAGGGATGCTAAGGGATGTTACAGGGATGCCACTGTACTCATTGTATCCTTATAATTTATTGTCACTATACAAAGGTAGATGGAATGTTCTACATTTTTTTTTACATTCAATTGATCTAATCAATAACGCTTTTCGATTATTTGAATATCGAATATTTTAAATTACCGTATCGTAAACCCATTAAAGTTTTACTGCAGAAATGAGACGTTTCCATTGATACAACTTGATCTACTTGTACGTTGGTTAGACGTTTGGTTAGTGATACTTGGATAAACCGTCCGTGTGGTGACGCGTTTGTGTGGTGACGGAATAAGAATACAATATGTCACCACCCCATCTCATCTCATGTCCGACTATCCGTGAATATTATCTTTGCGAAATAAAAAGAAGGAAAACTTGAAATTAAACCCTATACCCTTCCGTCTGGCCAGCGTGGTATTAGTAGGCCAAATATCCCTCCGTCATGGGAGGAGGCCCGTACTTGCAGTGGGACATTAATGGCCTGTTATAAATGAATGAATGACTTGGATAAACAGATTGGTACAGTGATTACGTCAAGTTTAACTTCTTTTGTTTAGTAGATACCTAACTGAGACATTTTTAATAGTTTTTTTATGACATGCGGTTACATATGTATTCTTACTTACCACGTAGAGACAACTACAAAATTTCGTTTCATCATCATACCAGCCCATTAACGTCCCACTGCAGGGACGGACCTCCTCCGAAAATATTGTTTACAATCACAAGACATTATATGTATACAAAATCGCTGCACTTACTTAAATCTAAGTTAAATCTAGTATTTTATCAAGCATGTTGAAAAATTATTACCCGTTCTTTACAATACAAAGTAATATTTTTAACTATTTGTGATTTCTCCCTTTATTTAACAACATAAATACTACAAAAAATACCGAAACAAATATCATTAAACTTTAATCAAATGTCAAAACTCCCGCGTAAACATACAGAGAAAAACAAAATGGCCAATAACCGTATCAAAAGTTGTACAAAGTGCATTATAAATAAAATAACATATTCACAATGTGGATGCTCAAGTTACGACACCAAGTTCTGAAACCACTCCTCAAGTCGGAAACTTTGCATCAACAATATATTTGTATGCTCTCCTACTGTATGGTGGTTAGGTGGCGGTCGTTTGTATAAGAGGAGCGTGTAGCGAGATGGACTGTTTTTTCTAAACTTTTTATTTTACGACAGTAAGTACATGACAGCTCCGTTGTACCTAACTAATTGTTTTCTGTAAAATTTAGGTCTTATAAAATATCAAAACGTTAAAGACAGTTAAAAAATAAACAAGTTATTGATATTGTGTAGAATTGTAAATGATGGGTAATGTACCAATTATTATATTATTAGATAAACTAAAATAAATGTCTAGGTACAGTTCCTATAACTTTTTTAACTTGAGAAATCCTCTAAGTCGTTCCCGTGTCCATGGGCAGGTTACTCACTAAAACCTCCCTGGTTTACCTCCCTTACCTGTACCTAAAGGCGAAAAGACGCGACGATGATCATCGGCTCTATATTCTATCTTTTATGAACTGATACAATAAAAAAAGATTCAAGAAATCATGAATTTTTGTGGACTACACAAACATTTTTTAAAGTTTCATCCAGCGTGTCACACGCACACAACACAAAAACTCCACAATCGCTAAAGCTTATCGCTAAGCTACATAAACAAAGTTATTGAAAGTCAAAAAACCACCGGACTAAACTTCACCGTGGTACTTCAAACAATTTTTGTGACTCAACTTTAAATACAATATTTTGCTCACTTTACTTCCAAAAGTTGGTTTCTTACCAAATAAAAATTCAGGACTTTTCCTCTAAGGGTGTAATGTTATTTTCTGGGAATATATTTGGTAAGATTTTTTTGCGTTGGTAACAATTTTCTGATTTGTTACGTAATGGGTTATTAGATATGAGGATTGAAATTTCGAAGCAATTGTTGACGTAGAAATGTTTTCGTTACTGTAATATTTGTTTAGAAACGTATTTTTCATATTATAACTAATATAAGAGTATTAAAATAGTCCTCACATGTAAACACTATAGGTAACTAAAAAACAAATTCTCTTACATTTAAAAAAATTGTAAATTCGAAAGATAGAAAGATCCAATAACTATCTATATTCAAATAGTGACACTGTTGACATTTATTTTGTATTTAGTAACCTGTGGTGACAGCAATAATAATTTAAGCGTTTGTAATCAAACTAAGTTTTATACATATTTCATACTAACTCATTTTTTTAAACATATTCATTTATTGCTTTTAATATACAAAATACCTAGCATAACATAATCAAGGAAACAAAAAAAGTATTCTCCTCATACCAATTGCGTAGACAAAAGTATTTTACGTAACGTCATCGAATATTACAAAAAAAAACAATATAATATTCTGACAAGAGTATGGCGCAAAAATTGAAACCTTCTTAAGGGAAAAATAGTCTGGAAAATAAAGCTTGTGAGGAATCGAGTGTTTTCCTACTTTTCTTTGGGTGGCGTTTGACAAAACAACCTCCCACCACCCCCCGGCATATGCGAGTAACACATTATCTATCACGGAATAAGGCTTTGGGATATGGAGTAGACTTTCGTTTTACATTTTTTTTGTTTTAATTTTTTTTTTCAAAGGTTAGGTTGGATGTTCTACATCAATTTGGGTATATACTTACTAATTGTTACTAGTAGAGCTAATTAGTAACTTTAAAAATATATCGCTTTGCGCCGCCTTAGCTTTTATAATGCAAGTTGAATAACACTTACAGTATATACTTTAATGTAGGTATTAATTTTGTTCTCATATCCGTGGAAAAAAAATCACAAAAACATGTGTTAGTAGTAGGAAAAAAGACGATAGTGCCGCACTCAAGTTTAAATATTTTTTTCGCAAATATTTTTTAATCTATATTTTTCTTTACCGAGAATAACTAAAGTCGTGAAATTACATAATGTAGGTACAAATAAATAACTATGTAACCGAAAAAAAAATACAGTTCGACTCCACAGTTGTCACTGTTCTAACACAGCGCCATATGACACATGTGCGGCATAAAGCGAAGTATTGATCTAGTGCCTACTTCTTGTGTAGTGTAGTGTGTTGGCACGTGTAACATCAGACATCATGCTAAGAGCTTTACTTTACTAACTTAAATACACGGAGCTGTTTAAGTTACATAATTTTTTTGAAACTTAATTCGGTACCCTTTCTTTTTTTGTCAGTCATCAGTAGCTTATTTTTTTAAGAGAGAGAACTAGGTCTCCTTCCATTATATTCTTTTGGTAGTCAGTGGTCACGGTTTCGATTTCAACTCTAGACACAGACTTGAGTTCTGACTATTCTTTGTGCCCTTTAATGTTATGTTACAAAGGCCCCTAACACAGAGCTTAATCGCTAAAGTGGGATAAAATAGAATAATGCTAATCACAAATCAAATAGTCGACTAACTAAGGTGCGGCGCGGTAGCGATAAATGGTTGCGAGTCCGTGTCTCACAGAACAAGGATTTTTTGTGATTCAACTATCAAGATTAAATATTTTTTATAGGATAGAGTAATATTTATTTCTTCCTCATTAAACTTTTACGACAACAACAGAATAAAAATAATAATTAAATAACGTTTTGTATTGGTAGCCCACCACTACACGGAAACCAAGTTTCAGTTATATTAATTTATTTTGTTGGATATACCTGTAACCTAAGTTAGCGAAATCATAACAGTAAGCTGTGAGAAACCCCAGAACATTGTATTAAATAAGTATTTAGAGTTTAGTCATTCTAATTTCTGGATGACTTGAAATTTGAAATTTCCCTCAACAATAAAAATCTTGAGTAACCATCGAAACTGCTTTTGCAACAAATGGCAATGCAATTAATTATTTTAACGGCTATCGTATTTTAAACAGTTAAATCAACTAGACATTTATCACCCGCCTATCTATTTCGAAAAAGCACATTACACAAAAACAGTATAAAATAATTCTTTAAAAATTTATACGTCGTGCCAAGAAAATAACATCAAAGTTGGCCGAGCGCGATAGCCACAAACTACTCGGCGGAACCAATAAACGGCTTGTCATCCCGCTCTGATTGATCATTATTTTATGCGGCAAACTATCTCTCTGTCTCTCTTACACTGGAGGATTGCCAGCGTTCCCGGCGTGCGGTGCAGAAAATGTGGCGTTTCCGTTTTTATTTGAATACAGAATCGCGCGATAATGATGGTGTGAATTTTTATGCGTTGTCATAATTCAAGATGAAGTATTTGAATTTGGAAGAGCAATTGGCTACATTCTGATCATATCTACTTCACTTATAAGTTCAAGACAGAGTTGTTAACTAAGTAATAGAAAATTGTAAGTAAGTCTTTCCACTACTTAATACTTACTTAACTAATAGAGTTGGTATGTAAGCTCTGTCGCGAATCGCGATCTTACGTAGGACCACGTAGACATCAATGCAGAGCGACTCTAAAGTCTTGATTCAAGTAGCAATTGCGAAGGGTTAGGTATTAGGGCGGGGGTGTTAGTTGGTGCTCGATACACTTATCCAAACTGGGTCGGCGTGGGATCCTGCAGCAAAATATGGAAAATCATTAACTAGGACATTCCATCATACAGATTTAGTTACCTGTTTATACGTTTAAAATTAATATTCTCTAACCCTTTTCCAGGCCTGAGTTAATTTTAAATTTATTACTTTAAACATTATTACTTATAGGGTAAAGTTCAAAATGATGTGGTAATCATTTCATAGGAGTAATAACGTCTTTAAGTTAAACAGGGCTACGACGCCGGCCACAGCGTAGATGGACAATGTTTTACTGCTACGGATCTTCGATTTTCACTCCATTCCCATTTTTTGAAATAAAGAATTTCATTTGCAATTCATTGATAAGTAATAAAACCTTAAAAAACTTTATTGATGTATAAAAAGTAGGACATAGGTACTTATTATTATTTATTAAGTTTAAATTAAGAATAAACCTTCTAATCGCCCCACAACAAAAAATATCAGGAAAAAAATAGTAATATTTATAATGTAGAAGAAAAAAGCGTTACTTTCTGTAATATACGAGTACCCACTAGGCATGCGGTTGACAGGCGAGCTAAAGGATTTATGAACGTTCGTTTGTAACGTTTGCAACAAAAAAAGTTAAGTTGTAAGTACCTACGGATGTTTGGCTCTCGGCATCAAAATATTTAATATGCCTTCAGTACATTAATGTTCTTCAAGGAAAAACTAAAATAAAAACTTCTAACACTGTTACTGGACACCTAATGAACTTGTACATTAACTTCAATACAAATGTAATATAATCTATGGCTATAATATAATCTAATATTTTTGTGTGACCCAAACAATTATAGTAATTAAGTCTGGATGTTCTTTGTGTCCGTTAATTTCATATTATGTAAAAGGTTTTGCTTAAAATGACAATTGCCTAGTGTGGGAGATATATTTTTGATAAAATCATGTCCATGCAAATCATCGTGTGCATGAATATTCATGTGCAATACGTATTTATTTATCAAGCCTCCTAAACAACTACTTAACTGAACCAATACAATCACAAACTACAAGTAGGTTCACTACATGCACAAACTTCTCCCTTATTATAACCATTCGCTAAGAATAGAACCCGCGACCATTATGATGCAAAGTACATCCCAATTAGACGCGATTTCTATGCCACCGTACTCACATCTGCTTGTAAATTTGCCTAACAATGTACCATTTTTCATATTCAATGTACACCTTGGAATAAAATGATTTGATTTTTGTATAAATATTTTTAAAGTCTAGCATGTCAATTCTTGTACCTTAAAATCGTTAAAAATTTGGTTAAGTTAACTTTAGTTGTCAAATTGTCATACATAGGAACGAGAATTGACCATGTAGGTTAAAATGTTAGTTGGGTTAGTATGTTATAACAAACATGTATATTATCAGTTTGCCTGTTCTGCCGATAGACACAATAGTAAATCGAATGATAGTAAAACATGTATAAAGGTTATTTTATAAAGTTCTTCGTATGGTTTTGGTTTAGTTTAAGAGTTGGTGTAGATATGGCACCCATCTATGAATAAACTTGCAGACATCGCTTGTAAATAAGTGATTGCAACTAGTAGTGAGTCTAATTTCAAAAAAGTATTTAAGTATGTTTATCCTTGTCTAGTACCCATAGTACAAGCTCTGCTTAGTATGGGACTAGATGGCGTTGTGTGAATGTGTGAGGATTATTATTATTATTATTTCTATAAAAAAAGCGAGGCTTTAGTAAACATCACTTTGCGTAACTGAAGGAAACCTGTCTTTTCAATGGCACATAAATAGAAAGTTAAAAAAATATTTTAAGAAAATATTCAATAATATATTGAAAAAAATACATCAACTGTCATTAAGCCTGCTAAAATATTGACATCGTTTCCTACAAACACTCTAAACACAACGCTTCTATCAAACATTTTCCTAACTCCATAATACCGCAAACTTATATCAAAACATCCATCTTAAGACCAAAATATATCCTGTAAGCCATACCACCATCTTTACAGCCTATCTCTAGTATGTATTAAGAGCGGTGAGGTACTAAGCACCACAGATAAGCCTTGCCTTATAGAGCTATTTCCACAAAAATGGCGGCAGATAGAACGCGGCAAACTCCATTGATAGGTTACAGGATATCATATATGCGTAGATTTAGATTATAAGTGTTGATTATTTTGGAGATTATAACGTTGTGATGAGAATAGGTGGTTTTTGTATCGTGTGATTTTGAGAATTGCTAGAAGTGAAAATAGTAACAAATTTTTATAAGTAGCAGTAATGAAAACTACTAATCTACTATAAAAAGTAGATTTGGATTAATAAGGCGTTTAATATGTGGACTTTGACAGAAAATACCTACCTTGTAAATTATTTTTTCAGTCTATAAAGCCTCGCTGCTTGGACGGCCCTTTTACGTTGACTCGTTCTTAATCACGAATCGTTCTTAAAAAGGTAGAGCAAAAGTTCCAATAAAAGAATAGAAGTTTTGGCTTGTAATAAATAGTCGTTTACTCTCTATTCAATAAAGAAATAATCCCAAGAACTTTACTCAATTTAAAAACAAAAAAAAGCTATCAGTCAACATCATACTCCTTTCTAACAAGAAAAAAATATCTCCACAACATCCAACCAAATATTGCCAGAATATAAAAAAAAAATATATACCAAAACATTCCAATAATCCTTTACTTTAGAGCATCGTGTGTCGCCTCAAGATTAAATTCCGCACAATATAATATAACTAGTACGCAGAAAATGTTCCCGCGGTCTTTTTAATATCGTATGTTGAGACTTTTTTATACCGAATATAAAATATACAATTTCACCATCTTCAGTGACATTGTGTACCATCCATCTTTTCGGGTTTATAATATGTCCTGCTCTTCCTTATAAGTCGGTCTCTTTCTATCGGATTTGTAGTTCCCCCTGCTTGGTGGAGTTAACTCTTTGCACATTTTTCATTGGAATACGCCAGGATATGAAGAAATGTATCGCGTAGTCAGGCGTGTTATGATTTTTTATTTGTTTCTATTTTTTTTTTGATGTTATGAAATTTTTGGAATAGCATTAGCATAAAAAAGCGTATGGTTTTGCTGAGCTTTTTGTGGTTGTGAAATGTAATTCATTGAAGAACAAAGGGTACCTAACTATAACGTTATAATTAAACATTAAATTTTATAAAACAAAGCTTTTTAAAATTAAAATAAAGCATTAATGTCGGATTATAAATACAGGGTGTATCTCCTTATCTCATGACTGGGGTATAAAAGGCGAGTTAGATACTTGTTAATATCTTTAGACAATAAGGGAAACTTCTTGACATGTAAATCGATACTAAATGACTGAATTAAGGATATAAGTAGGAATCCCATCCTTGTAGTGGGACAGCCATAAAAGAAATGTGATTCTTAGACATTTTGTCAATTCTCCTTGACTTAATTCCTCTTTCCATATAATGTCTTGTCTACTCTATAAGTTGTATTAAAGTGACAGTATCTAAGTACTAGCTATCGAAATACAACTTTTGTACTTTTATAAGGATAGGTAGTTTTCTGCTCAAATAAGCGTACTCCAAAGGTGTTTAGAAGGGTACAGTATGCTTTTTTGGCAATCAACGAGATATGCTGGTTAAATGGGTACCTCATTGAAATAAAAACTTAGAGCAAAAAAAAATGCACTGAAAAATCAGGTCTGGATCGTTATCTTTTCTGACATACCTACTTAATAGTAATTGAAAATCTACGATTAGAAATTCTTGAAGCACAGGATTAAGAATATAGATTGATAACTAACTGTTACTACTTTTTCCTAGAAAACTTCACTGAATCAATTCTCAACAAAAAATGCAGACATCTTTCAATAATTTCTTCAATATTAAAAAAAAATACAGTTCAAAAAAGCTTCTTTGCTAGCAATCTAACAATCGCCGCTTATTCCAGTCACAATTCTGTTATATTTGCTGAAGACTGTTTGATTCGGTAGCGGGCTTTAAAAACCATCGATTCTATAATCGAGATTCAGCTCACGTTATTCGGTGGCGGGTTCCTACGTGACAGCGCCATCTACCGAAGACAGTGTTATACTGTATAGGGTTAACGTGGTTTGAGTCTGTTATGTGAACGGTAAGTAAGAGTTTAACTTTGTAAGCACGTTGCGTTTACTTATATGTAGATACTGGAGAGTACTTACGTTAGGTAGGTAGGTATATCGTTAACATAGTACCGTGTATGTGCTAACTGGGTAAGATTACGTGGTGTTGCCCCATCTCATTCTTTAGTTGTCGTAAAGTTGTCCAAGAAACTCATTTAAAATTCTAAAATCAAGGATTCCCGTCTTTTCTTTCAGATATGAAATTAAAAGACAGTTAGTACATTAAGATTAAGACTAAAAAATGGCGGTTCTCCCAGTTCTGGCAATTATATACTTTGACATGTTGCTTATAAGGGTGATATTCGCGTTATGTATTACCTATGACCTTACCGACAAGTTAGCGAACCAGCGCGTATTAGTGACACGCGTACCACGTAGTGCTAAATAGCGCACTTCCACTTGATTCTTTCTTCCGTGGTACACACGAGGCTTAGTAGTCTCTGTCTACAAGGGCTTGGTAAGTACTTGTATGTTCTATGTATTCAATGCAAAACATGAACTTATTTAAACATTTCCCCGAATCCCTTTTACAATAATACATACATAATCATCCTATTTGATTCATGAGCAATGCATACAAGTGTTATCTGTACTTATTCAATAAATACACGACCGCCATTCATGTAGATTGGCATACGTGACTCATGCTAATTCTATGTTTTCTTTATAAGTCATACATTACATATTCAGGTACATTTTCTTTGTATTTGGTTAGATTTACATTAGGTACTCTCTGTTTTTTTATTTGTACTTGGGTAGGAATTCGTGGTGTATGTTTAAAGGGTGAATTTGCCGTGCGGGTTCCGGGGATAGAATAGGACTGCCCCATATCCTCCCGTGGGTGTCGTAAGAGGTGACTAAGGGATACCACGACCCGGTGCATACCACTTAGCACCTCGGGTCAACCTCCTGGTGGCGAGTAAATCACCAACAACAGCATACCTGAAGAGGGTTGGCGTAAGGCAGGCGGCCGGCCGTAAAACATAGCCAAAACTTTTAGCAGCATAATGGAAAAGGACATGCTGCGCCGAGCCAAAAACAAAGGGCAGGGGAAATGATGATGATGATGTTCAAAGAGTGGATGGTGTGGTTAGGTAATTGTAATAATGTGGTGTGGTGTTTCCTGTGCGACAATCGACAGGTAACTAGTGTTTTTGCAATCTACAAATATTGGTCTGTGTGGTGACGGACTAAGAATACAATATGTCACCACCCCATCTCATCCCATGGGTGTCGTAAAAATCGACTAAGGGACTATCCGTGAATATTATCTTTACGAAATAAAAGACGAAAAACTTGAAATTAAACCCTAATCCGTCTGACCAGCGTAGTATTACAGTTATTGGTCCTGAATTTGTGTGTTCTTTGTGTCCATTAAACAAGTTTACTAGCATCTCTAGTACCCAATGTAGAGCAGAGAACAAATTTGATTTCCGTGTAAACAGGGGAGTAGTTATTCTATTTTCCATAAACTAAATTTCTTAGAGCCCACATGAACTTTTACCTTTTTCTCGGCACTCAAAAGATAAAAATCTTTTGATGGGACTGTAAGTCAAGTATTCAACAATATGATATCTCATAAATATCTTTTCCAAAAAAACAAAACCTTAAATATCATGTAAACATAAATATCTCATACCTCATTCTTACCAAAAGCTCGCTACCAAAACAATACTTAATTTAACACCTCTTAAACATCGACCATAAAACATGTTTACATAAAAACAGACTCGTAAAAACCCATGTAAACTCACCTTATAAAAAGTAAACATACTACTTGAGTAAACAAATACCTTTCAAATCCATACTTTAAGATAAAAATAATGAAATATGAACTACCGCACACACCCCCTTTAGAAAAAGGATCCATCCATCAACAAAAGAAAATGGCCACCGTTGCTTAGACAAATGATTGACAGCGAACGAAAAAAGAATAAAAATAAAAAAAAAAAGGAGAAAAAGAAATGATTCCTTATTCAAATTTTCACGGCGTTCGATTTTTTTCCTTTGTCGCCAGACATTCCTTTTGTTTCCATTTGTAATTTGTCGGTTTGTTCTTTCGTTGTAAAAACTGCGTTTCGTTCGAGCGTGAAGCGTCTTTGGGTGAAGTTTTTTTTTTCGCGTATTGGTTTATTATGGACATTTTTGGTATTCAAGCGTCGTTCTGTAATTTGGTGAGTTACAATTTGGCATTTGATGTTACATTTTGAAATAAGTCTGTTATTCTACCTAATATATTCTATTTCACTTTTATTTATTAGCTTAGAAAATACATGGGAGTTTTTACAAAGAGTTGTTCAAAGGTTCTGAATTAAATTGGCATTATCAGAAACTGTTGATATAAAAACAACTTAAACCAACTAACTTAACTTAACTTTCTTTAACTTTGTTAAAGTACTGGAATATTAAAGGAAAACTTGTTTCTAATGAAAACCGTTAAACAACGACAAATCTAGTTCTTCAATAAGTTTTCAGACAGTTAACCTTTGGTTTACTATAGACTAATATTAAAAATAAACAAAGTAAATGAGGATGAAACTTAGGTTGTCAGCTTTACTGCCTGATGTTAATCATCCTTATTACAAACAAAAGACGTGAACTGCTAAACATAGACCTTATATACAAACATCTCTCAAATCCGAATCAAGTGGTAAGAAATACATAAAGTCGCTTTTCCGTATGTACTATAGCGTTTCTTTAAATTCAAACTATGGTAGAAGCAATGTTGATAAATTACTACCTCTGCAAAAAAAAAGTAAAATAGACCCATATCCTTGGCAAATAATGTCTGCGGCTACTGTTTTCCTCCGAATCTAAAACTTCAACTCTGCTGTATGTAGTTTGTTCGTTTTTCCAAATGAAGTAAATAAGAATAAGAATAAGAATGAATATAATATTAAAATACCCTTCATGTTCCATATTTAAAATCAAAACCAAAAAGGTGTCATGCAACATCAATATCGACTACAACATCAGCTGTTTTCAAACGTTCTCAATTTAAACCGAGTCGTCTGTGTGACCTTGTAAAAGCGTTAATTCACCCCATCCCTACGTAATTTGCGCTTACCGTAAAACTGATTACGCGTACAACACCAGACAATTCCGTCTCTTTCTATAATACTCTTGTCTTTTTCCCTCCCATTCATGAAACGTTTAATTATACTGCCTTGGGACGGCTTTATGCGATAGTGAAAGCAGAAAGTTTGATTGGACTTTCCAGGGAAAGTGTCGGGGCTTTGTACTTGTTGTTTCAGGGACGAGTATAGCTTGTTTGTTTTGTTTGAATATTACGGTAAGGGTAAGAGTTTGTTTTGTAAGCTTTTAGAATGATAGTGTAAGGAATATTTAGATAAAGTAGGTATTTAAATATTTTTCGAGGTGATGTTTCGTGTTATTAAAAATCAGTTTATATTTAGAAATCATACGAAATAATTATAACACATTTTTGATCTTCTTTTTGTCCATTTAATAAAATGTATGGGATGGGATAAGATAAACTGGTGACAGTGAGTAATTTTAAAACATCATATAGAAAGAAATTCTAAATTAAAATCCAAAAAAATGTTGCATAAAACCAGCCATTACTTAAGGCCACTTCTTTCAAGCGACATTTTTAAATACGAAAAGCGCTCGAGGCTTTCAAATACTCATTTATACCCCCCTTGTCTTCCGGATACGATTTAATTTTAAACGACGAATGTTGAGAAGGTCCGGGAATTGAATGTAATGAATGGATGAATGGGGGAATTAGGCCAACGAGCTTTTAGGGGTTAAATTACGTCACTTGTTGATTTTATGAGTGGGGGGGGGGGGAAGTTTCGGTGTTAGTTTGTTTGTGGCTGTGTTAATGGATTGCATTAAGCGTATTAAGATCATGGGAGAAAAAATTGGCTTGATAGGTATGTCAAGTTTGATATTGATTTATAAGTTTTAATCTTCAAGGAGGCTCTTGGTAGCAAGAGCCTCCCCGAATGTGTAGACATTCGGGATGAAGCTAGGTATACAATGTATTCTAAATTCTCCACGAACCATACAGGAAGGGTTTTAACTCGTTTGCACCGTATGAGCCATACGAATATTTATTACATTTATTAACTCGATACGCTGGACACCAATTTACAATCGCGTATAAACTTCAAGATAATGATATACCAATTATAATCTAGCCAGATATATGTGTAGTGATGGAAATGTCTTCAAAAGACTGTTCCCTCAATTATAAATCTTGTACACACGAGTCTAAATGTCAGTGGAAGACCAGGTTATTTTCATCACCAGACAAAGCCAGTCACTGCAGTAGAATATTTTTAGCAGACTAAAATACACGCTTGCCTAGTCATCATAACAGCCCATTAATGTCCCACTGCAGGGACGGGCCTCCTCCCGTGACGGAGGGATACTTGGCCTACTAATACCACGCTGGCCAGACGAATTGGTATACGGTTTTATTTCAAGTTTTCCTTCTTTCTATGTTAAGGTAATATTAACAGATAGTCCCTTAGTCGGTTTCTACGACACCCATGGGATGGAAGGGGTGGTGACATATTGTATTCTTACTCCGTCACCACACGGAGAATATATATACTTATATGATTGTGTGCAACAAAATAAATTATTTTCTTTCTTTTCTTTCTTTCTTTCATCCAAAAATAGCAGTGTGTGAAATTCCTGGCAATATTACAGAATATCCTAAAAATATCACCAAAAAAGGTAACACTACTTTCGTAAATTGGAGCAATTCCGGAACGAAATTGCGTCCCAAATTCAATTTCTGACATAAGCCCTCGGTGTACGCAATAATCAAAAAATGACAACCTATAACAACTTAACGAACCATTTATGACGTAGAAGCAGATTATGTATACCTACCTGGATCTGCTTACCCTGCCAGGAGTAAAGTGTTATGGTAGGTTTCATAACAGCTCATTAATGTCCCACTGCAGGGACGGGCCTCCTCCAGTGACGGAGGGATACTTGGCCTACTAATACCACGCTGGTCAAACGGATTGGTATATGGTTTAATTTCAAGTTTTCCTTCTTTTTATTACGTAAAGATAATATTCACGGATAGTACTTTAGTCGGTTTTTACGACACCCAATGGGATGAGATGTTGTGGTGACATATTGTATTACTCCAACACCACACAGAGAATCCATATCCAGTCAAAAAAAATACCAAAATCAAATTATTGCTTAAAAATGATAGCCTGATTTTCTGAGCTAAATTATTATTATATTAGCTCTACTATAGAATGCCAGGTCCTAGAATGGGCTATAATAAAATTATTTTATACTAGCTGACCCGTGCCCACTTCGTTAGGCGGCGATAGAAACGCGTCCCTTTTTAAACATGTTTCATTACTGCTCTACTCCTATTAGTCATAGCGTGATACTATACTATAGCCTATGACACTCCCCGATAAATGGACTATTCAACACAGAAAGAATTTTTAAAATCAGTTCATTAGATCCAGAGATTACCCTCTACAACGTCACAAACATACAAACACACAAACTTTACCTCTTTATAATATTAGTATAGAAATACTGAATAAGTACTACGACAAAATCCAATAACAACGGTTCACTATTATTAGCGGATAATAACTTCTCGATACAAAGTTATTACATTGGTTTTAATAATGCAATACTATTTCTGTTTCCTAGGAATTGTATATTTGTGATTAATACTTCTTTGTACTGTAGGCAACGAAATAGGTTTTGTAACATTTCATTGCTAGATTTCTTTATGTGTCTATCAATTGTTTAAGTTTAAAACTATACTACCCTACTACTATACCTACTATACTACCCTTGCCAGACTTGTTGGTATAGGCTTTAATGTAGCATCGTTGATCTAGTAGAAGTAGGTTTGTATTTCGAACAATTACCAAATTACAAACCAAGTTGGCGAATCGCGTCGGATTGTGAAACGAACTAGTGGGCAAACCACTCGAACTCCAAAATTATCTTTACAATGACATAATCTCGTTTCGCTCAGAATTTGAACCAAACTAATAAAAAAGGTATATTATTGATCTACGGACATCACTAACTAGACGAATTGTTATTAGTCTAACGCTTCTGTGATTCCTCTGCTGTTGCGGGTGTTGATCACTTACCATCAGGTGACCTGGTGACTCGTTTGCCTCCCATCATATAAAAAAAGAAAAAAAATATGTTCCATTTTTGTTTTCGTAGAGATCTCCAAACTTTCCTTTAATCAGCTGTTAAAAGACTCTTAAGATGACTTATTGTCTTTCTAGATCACAAATGGCCCTTAGAACCCTTACAAACTAACGATACACTATCCCAACTCAACCTTTTTACAATAACAATAACAAATCATTAGTGAACTTTAATAAAATATTTCCATATGAGTGACTTCATAAAAGATGTCGAGAAAACAGTCTTCGTCTCGAAACGTTTTGCAATAAGTTCATGCAAACAATATGTAAGTTTGTGAACGTATAACTTTTGAAGCAAATGTATGTTCTTTACTGGTGAGAAATACAGATATAATATTGGATACATGGCTGCTACGCAGAAGTCTCGGGTTCAATTCCCGCTCAATGCAAATCTTTGTGTGCATGAACATGATTGTTTGCATTGGTCTAGGTGTTTCTGTGTATAATATGTACGTATTTACAAAAAAAAAGTATTGTATGTTTATCTGTTGTCTAGTACACAATAATCAATAATCAATCAATTTATTTGCGAATATGGGTAATACAATAAGGTGTTACAATAATGATTACATGTGAATCTCCACATTCTACCTGCACAGGCATGCAAATATAAAAGTAGTCATAAGTTTGTACATAATAATTAAATGAGTAGGTATACAAAAATAAAGGAAAAAAATAGATATTAAAGATATTATAAAGTACATAGTCAAATAATTTTAATTATATAATAATAGGTTTATAATGTCATGTTTTTCCTGTCAAATAATCTTTAACATTATAATAACATTTTGTTGCGAGCTCATCATAAAGTAATTTTTTAAAGACTTCTAAGCTATTACTTTTTATATTTTCTGGTACTTTATTGTATAATACGGGCGCCATACAGAGTACGCTCTCGTGCATTAAGGCTGTTTTAGCTCTACGAATACAGAGCTGGTTTGCAGTATTAGTGCGTCTATTTCTAATAGTTTTGTCAGATAACTTTTTGAAGAGTTCTGGGTTTGTTCTAACAAAAATTGCGGTTTCGTATATGTAAAGTGAGGGGACAGTCAAGATTTTATGTTTTTTAAAATATGGTTCACAGCTATCTGTTGGTTTTAAGTTAAACATTGCCCTAATACATCTCTTCTGTGCTTTAAAAATCAAGTCTTTGTTTGTAGAGTTGCCCCAGAATAATATACCGTAACGCAGATAGGATGCAGTTGTGCCGTGATAAGCCATGAGAAGTGCCCCTTGGTCTATTACAGGTGCAAGTTTAAATAAAGCATAAGCTGAGCTACTAATCTTTTTACATAGTGATTCTATATGTGTCTTCCAGTTAAGGTTATTATCGATCGTCAACCCTAAAAATTTTGTTGTTTCAACTTCGTCAATTTTTGTATTATTATAATTAATTTCCATATTTTGTATTGGTAATATTCTTTGTGAAAATTGAATTAGATTCGTTTTACTTAAATTTATTTTTAGATTATTATTTTCCATCCATCTGATAATTTGCGCGATTGTGTTATTTATTTCTGTTTCATACGTGGTTGTATTTTTGCATTCTAGGGTTATCGAGCTGTCGTCGGCAAATAGTGTAACTGAATGACTGGTTATCTTTGGCATATCATTAATATATAAAATAAATAACAAAGGTGCAATCACACTGCCTTGACCCACGCCGTAGTTCACCGTTCGAGTGTGCGATCTATATATTTTTTCTTTTTTAGTAATAGGATTTATGCTCTTTATTTCTGTGTATTGTTTTCTATCGGATAAGTACGTTTTTATTAGGTTTAATACGTTCCCTCTTATACCGTAGTCATTTAGTTTAGCTAGTAAGGTTTCATGATCTACGTAGTCAAAAGCAGAGGTCATATCACAGAAAATAGTGCACACCGGTGTCCTTTTATCTACATTCGGCATTATTACATTCATAAAATCGTAAATGGCTCTCACATAGTACAAGCTTTGCTTAGTTTGGGACTAGGTGGCGTTGTGTGAATGTGTGAGGAATATTTATTAATTTATTTACTGGCGACAGATACAGATATAATGTTATAGTAACTATAGAACTAAGTAACTCTATAATACTGTATACTACCTATATAGGATACTACCTACATACCTATAGCTTAATTTAATCTATAGATATAGAATAAATAAAGATACATTTATTCTAAGCTAAAATGATAAAATGCCTCATGGGATTTTTTATCATTATTTGTGTGATTTAGTAATTATTATTTTGAGATCTGATGTTCCTTGTTTTCGGCAATGTCACGTCTGCATAAGTGGTATCTGAAAAACCATAGTGTACCTGATTGTATATATTTTTTCATGGATATCTCTACGTATAATATACTTAATGTATAAAAAAAAACAATTCAAGAATGATTATCCGTTGTTTAAGACCCTTAAAGTACCCTATACCCGAAGCTTAACCTCTGCTTAATTCAGAACTAGATGACATCACATAAATGTGTAAAAAAATCAGTGAAATAAAAATAAATGAGCTACATTGCTTTCTTTAATAACATCACTGACATATATCTTAAAGAAAACAACTAAGTTACAATATTGTTAGTCAAAACACATTTTATTATGTTTTCTCTCAGATCGTTATAACACAGAATAACTCAAAGGCATCGCATGACAAGACAAGCCTCCGTCACAGTTGCCAGCCGACGAAAAAAAAAAACAAATAACCAAAAGAAACACGTACCCTTCGGGTATTCCAGAAAATTGGTCCCTCCAAAGAATATATTTTGAATTTTTATTATGTACTATTTTCTATTTCGTCTCCCAAGGTAACCCTTCCCTACAAAGGGGTTGGAGACATTCTATAGATGAGGGGGTGGGTGGTAACTCCCCGGGCTTCCACCCTGTCCCATCTCGTTTTGCTCAGAAGGATTTGCCTACTAGCATGTGTATTATATCCACGTATAAACATATGAAAGTAGATATGTTTGAATTATTCCCTTACATGGCTTAATAAGGTCATTGTTTGACTATGAAGGTTTTACTCGGATTATTGCTTGTCTATTTTTATAGGGTTAATGTTTTACATTGTAGCTTAGTTAGGTGGTTGATATCATTCAGCCTGTTTTGTGTAATCCATGGATATTTATTATTAGGATCGTGACAAGTGGCGTTCTGTCGTCTCTGCCTACCCCGGACGGGATAAGGCGTAAGTTTATGTATGTATTTATTATAAGTTCTGTGGTAAATTTAAATCTTTTAAATCAAGTATTATGAAAATAGTCCTCGTTATGGATTAGCATTGAGAATCTTTGAGGCCAGATTAGGTGTTTGTGCTAAAATTAACTAAAATTTATAGTAGTTCTAACGTGTGGAGAAGGGACAAGAATATACAGTTTCCTAATTCTCTCATCCTACGTCAAGACTGACTAAAAATTAATCTTGCAGATGTTTTATAAGGGGAGTCTAACTTGACACAAAATCTGATCTTAGCGGTGCTATTAAATTGGACCGTGTATACTATTATAACCACGACATAAAAGATGTTGTTGTTGTTGTGCGTGCTATTGGTATGTGCCTTGCCCATAGCTACTTTAATCGATTGATCTGATTGCTTTTGGTATTTACATCTTACGGTACATGATTTAATGTTTTAGGTTCTTTAATCATTTGAAAGATTTGTCCAAAATATTAATGAAAAACGTTTGAGATTATGATTAGACACATTTCTAAGTAAACTGGGAACAGTAATAAAAATTACGTTGCAGCTTAGGCATGACTTTCTATCCCGCCTGTAAACTCGGGACTTCCAGAATAAGAAACTATTGATTTTGATTAATCACTGTTACTTCTGAGGATACTAACAGAGAATAGACTAACTAAGGATACAAACTGAGGATACTTAATGGAGGAATGAAACGAGTTAAGAGGTTACTTTGGATACCTGTTATTTCCTAGGTATGTAAATACGTCCTTGTACCTATTTATATTAGAAAAGATTTATGTAAGGGCGCCTTCAAATTAGCCGCTAAGTGTCGCGCGGAGGCAGCGCGACTGCAGCGCTGCGGTCGCGCTGTTTTGTAAATTTATAGAGATAAAAAACGCGCGACTGCAGCGCTACGCCCGCGCTGCGTCCCCGCATTCGTTCATCGATCGACTAGTGTTGTTCAGAATACTTTTTCTTTTTAATAGTAACACTAAGAGCAGTGTATTTTCGTCTGAGTCCATCGTAAAACTAAAACACAACACTACCATTCTCAAACCTAGCGACGGCAGCGCGACCGCAGCGCTGCAGTCGCGCTGCCTCCGCGCGACACTTAGCGGCAAATTTGAAGGCGCCCTAAGTTCATACATATTGCTTGTACATCTCATCCAAAAAACAAAGCAGAAGGTAAAACGAAATAATTTTATCATTCAGTAAGTCAGAGACTTCCTCAAAGTAAAGCCTGATTTTGTTTTCTTTTAACTATCATACTCTCAATCACTAACCCACCTACGAACATACACAAAATTTTCTCCAACATTATTAACTTTAACAGAAAACCTAATCAATATTAAATCTTTTTACAACTAGTATCTATATTTAACTACATATATTGAATATTATATTTAGTTCAAACCCACAACCCATAATGAATAATATCCAACTCATCAAATCAACATCAAATTTTACTTATTCCATCTAAAATAGAATAAGGAAACGGTGGTTTGATTGAACATCGCCTTGTCAGGTACCAACTCAAAAAAGAAAATTCCATTTTCAGAGAGACGAAAAATCCATCCAATACAATATATCACACGGTTCTAAGCCCGTTAGGAATAGAGAGAGAGGTGTATATATAGTATGTATGTGAGGAAGTAAGAGGGAATCAAATGTCCCTGCGAAATGGAACGTAAGAAGATTGAATAGAAGTCACACTAGTATGAGTTACCTTCACGCACACGAAAGTAACGTGTACACTAAGGTGTTAAGGGGATGTTACACGATTTATTTTTTATTTAAATAAGTAGAAGTATATTCTTACTGTTTTACCTGGTGTCGAGTGATCTTTAAGGGATTATGAATATCTAGGTTTGGGACAATAATTTGTAGATCTCAAGTAATTGACTTGTGATTTTAACATTAACACAACAAAATTAATCAGCGGAGTTGAAAAACCTTGTCAAACCATAATTATGGAAAACTTGAATGCAATTGACGATAGCCTAGATAGATGAGGCTATCGTAATAGGCATACCAAAGCCTGGTAAACCCCTCAACGTCCCTAGTAGCCACAGACCAATTAGCCTACTCAAGGCAATGGGCAAGCTATTCGAGCGAACGATGCAATCTCGTTTGAGAGATCATCTGTTCGACAGCGGCATAGCTATCCCCCATCAATTCGGCTTCCGACCCGCCCACTCATGTACTCAACAGGTACACCGTATAGTGGAATACGCACTAGACGGATTCTACCCCAAAAGGAGGAAGACAGTGGCAGTCTTTTTTGATGTCGCCAAGGCCTTTGACAAGGTCTGGCACGACGGGCTGGTATACAAGTTATACTTGTTAGGCCTGCCCGATCGGATGGTTCGATTAATTACCTCCTTCCTTAGCGGTAGGACCTTTCGTTTCAGGCACGAAGGTACCCTATCGACATCTCGGTCTATCACGGCCGGCGTACCTCAGGGCTCCCCCCTGTCCCCCCTCTTATACATATCATACACAAATGATATACCAGTACCTTCGCTCAGAAGCGGGGTACAGATGTCGTTATTCGCAGACGACACCGCCTTGTACTGTAATAGTGTTACTATTGCAGCGGCGGTGCGTAAGCTTCAACCATCTATCAACAGATTGGGCGCGTGGTTTCGCAAGTGGCGCATAGATGTGAATGCAGACAAGAGCGCTGCGGTTCGCTTCGATGTAAAACGGCGGAATTCACTATTACGTAGGCCCGACGACCCCCCGCGACTGCTAGGTTCACGTATACCCTGGCGGCGCGAAGTCAAGTATCTTGGAGTCACACTGGACGAAACCCTCTCGTTCAGGCCGCACATACGGCGAGTGACCAGGAACGCACGCTCATATCTCGGCCGGCTACACCACATGGTTGGCAGGCACAGTAGAATGTCACTACGAAACAAGCGAACTATCTTCAAGGTTTGCATACGCCCAGTACTCACATACGCATCACCTGTATTCGCACACGCGAGCCCAATCCTTATGGAGAAGCTCCAGACAGTACAAAACATATTCATACGCCGGGCGGCCGACGCACCGTGGTATGTTCGCAACGCGGACCTGCACCGGGACATCGGAATGCCCACTATACAGACATTCATAAAACAGGCCTCTGATAGATTCTTCAAATCTGCAGAGGAGCACACAAATCACCTCATAAGGGAGGCGGTGGCCTACACCCCCGTTCTCCCTAACCCCATCACTCCTCACGTCATACGAAGGCCTCGTAATGTCCTACTGGACTCACCGGACACACTGTCCTCCGATCTGGATAGGCTTGTCAAAGCTCAGATCCCTTAGGTCCCCCCTAAGCTCTCTGTTAGTTTATACATGACCTGAACGCAGTGCGCGCTCAATCATGACTCTCTAAGTAGGATTCTCTTAGGGAAAATCAAGTGGGCGTCCCTTCAATGGGGCGACGCTTATCTAAGAAACGCTTCCCCGGACCCCAGTCTGGGGGGGACGTTCCGATTCGCTTAGCAGCCCATAGGGCAACAGAGCAGTAGGTCTGGTGGTTTTTAGCCGGTAAGAGTCTCGGCATAACCCGCAGGGACATAGGGCCTCCCTCGGTGTACTCATGAGAGTTTTCCACCCCCTCCCAAGTATAGACCGGAGGTAGTCTGGGCGAGTTCTGCCCAGGCGGCGTCATTCGTGGCGTTTAAAAAAAAAAAAAAAAAAAAATGCAATTGACGACCTCTGTGGCGTAGTGGTTATATCACATGACTGCTACGCCGAGGTTTCGGGTTCGATTCCCGCTTAATGCAAATCTATGTGCATGAACATGATTGTTTGCATTGGTCTGAGTGTTTATGTGTATAATATGTATGAATTTAAAAAACAAAAAAGTATTTAAGTATGTTTATCCGTTCTCTTGTAATATGGTACAAGCTCTGCTTAGTTTGTGACTAGATGACGTTGTGTGAATGTGTGAGAATTATTTATTTATTTAATGAGGCTTCATCTATTTAAAATCCTTTCTACCATTGATTTATATATTAACGGAGCTTTTCTAAAAATTTATTTCAAAACGAATGTCAGAAAAGTCTAAACTCTTGGTAATAAGAGTTATATTAGAGCCACGTTATACCTACATGTATCAATTATTTTTGGCAACCTTAAAATATCCTATTTCAGAGGCTTTGAAATATGGTTTTGAAATATCTTTTTAAGCGAGGGAAACTTAAACTTATTATACCTCGATGGCCAGACGAATTGATATAGAGTCTTCAACGACAAAACATTATCTTTAAAACAATACTTTAATACAAGCGTGACATCCCCTTAACAAAAGGGTTATGTATGTGTGCTACTAAGTATAACAAACACATGCAAAAATCCAGATCAACCGTAAAGAACACCCATACATTTGCAAGTAAAGGCTTAGATCACACACACAGAGCCATACATACATCCATACACGCGGCAATCTTGTTTGGATGTGTATGTGTGTGTGATTTTCACGATATAGTACCCTTGGGTGTGGGATATATGTTATTTATTTTTACTTGCATTTGTGTCTTTGTTACATTTAGAATTATAAGTGAGTGGCTCTTGAGTTACTTTTATGAAATATACTTATTCATAATTGCGTATTGTCTATGCGTAAGTGCTAACTGAAGAAATCTACCACACTAAAAAGGCTGGCAAGAAATAAGGTCAGTTGTAACCTTATTTCTTGGCAGCATTCTTCAGTGGTTCTCTCCGTGTGGTGACGGAGTAAGAATACAATATTTCACCACCCCAACTCATCCCATGGGTGACGTAGAAACCGACTAAGGTACTACATATCTGTGAATATTACCTTTACATAGAAAGAAGGAAAACTTGAAAATAATCCCTATACCAATCCGTCTCGCCAACTTCGTATTAGTATCCCTCCGTCACGGGAGGAGGCCCGTCCCTGCAGTGGGACATTAATGGGTTTTCATGATGAAATAAATGAAAATGCAGCGAGAACTGAGACAGAGATTACTTATGTTACTGTTTAGGTACTACTGCTTTGGGATACCTATTAAGGCTTTTGGACTCCGCAGTCTTAGCATCAATATCAACTGCAATTTTTCTCGAAGACACCTTGGTCATCGTGCTCGTATTTCTGTAATTATAAATGATATAGGTATCTAGTAATAAAATTGTCGTTTCAACAAATATGCGTTACACGAAACAAGCATTTTTCTAAGAATACTTGATGCCTAATTTTCAGACCTAGGAAACAAAATAGGCTATACAATCAAAGTCTTACAGATTTCAATAACACTTTAATGCATACTCTAGTGAAGTACCCATACATACATAAACTATTATTATAATATCGTAATAGGTAGATATACCATACTCGATGTTGCGTCATTTATTTTCAAATCAAAATGGAAATATATTTTGAACATGAAATACAAATCAAAACATTTTAATATTCCCTTGCAGTACATGTTTAACCATAAACCACATACATGGAATGGCCGGTAATAGCTTTTTATGTACGACTCGCACGAAACGGAATCTACTGGTTAAACGTTAGCGTTTGCGTTCGAGTACGTATACAGTTTGTATGTGTGACTCGTTTACATTGATATGTCAGGTGAGGCAAGTGGTTTAGTTGAAGGTAGAGTTACCGGAATGATATATTGTAAGATAGTTTTCAATGTTTTCAAAGTTTTTAATGGTAATGTTGTAGTAAAAAGTAGCTATGAAAAATTAAAATAAATTATACAACTTAGCGAAACTATGAAATTGAATAGCGTAAATATACTTCAAAACTTTGTGATTTGCACCATAAGGGTTGAAGGTATAAGTACTTTCATATGAACCATATTAACCGCTCGCCTAGCTTTCCATAAAAAGCTTTCAGCAAAAATAATTGAAAGTTATAACAAAATTATAACTAGCTTTATGTCAAAGCTTCTGTAGAATATAACTAGCTTTACGTCAAGATACAAAAATTGTCTAGCTACCAGCAGCCTAAAAGTAGTTCTTTTTCTATAGTTTCTCCATCTTAGGGCGCCTTCAAATTTGCCGCTAAGTGTCGCGCGGAGGCAGCGCGACTGCAGCGCTGCGGTCGCGCTGTTTTGTAAATTCATAGAGATAAAAAACGCGCGACTGCAGCGCGACTGCAGCGCGACTGCAGCGCTACGCCCGCGCTGCGTCTCCGCATTCGTTCATCGATCGACTAGTGTTGTTTAGAATACTTTTTCTTTTTAATAGTAACACTACGAGCAGTGTATTTTCGTCTGAGTCCATCGTAAAACTAAAACACAACACTACCATTCTCAAACCTAGCGACGGCAGCGCGACCGCAGCGCTGCAGTCGCGCTGCCTCCGCGCGACACTTAGCGGCAAATTTGAAGGCGCCCTTAAAGATCCTCGTGGTGCTCAAACTGTCTAAAGTTGTTACGTTGTCACGAGTTAAGTTGGCGAGACGCGAGAGAGGGGGCTTCTTCGTACTTAACTTGCCAAAAAATAGGATGGAGATCTATTTAAATCAAATTAATCAACAACTTACTACTTAACTCGCTACTGTACTTGTCGATGTGTAAATCGGGCTTAAGACTAATCCAAAGCAAGTGCACTAACCAACTGCAACGCTCCATAATAGTGCTGTCGTGCCACAGCTACATTTGCTGCGTATGAATCGCGAGCGTTCATGTGATATGCAAATTGGTCGTATAATACTTGATGATTTGTGCGTAAGCTGAGATTTGTGGCATCGTGTATTAAGCGGCTGAATTTATTAGCTACCCATTACTGTGTATAGCTACTTGAAAACTGGTACTTTAGATATTAGATTGTTATTCATAAAAAATGTATTTAAATCGTTATTGGTTCAATTTTTATTTTTCGTAAAACGTTTTTTTTAGTTTTATGTACGACTGGTACACTTATCTTTTTAGCTATGTCTGCTATAGTCAGACGTAGATCTAAAAAACGGGTACCATAGCTGAACTTTTCGATAGATATTTTACTATGGTACCATCCCGGGACCATACCGTAGCGGAACTAACCCTTTTTCAGCATGACATCAAATTCTGACCCAGAAAATATGACCAAAGAAGTTCTTACCTCATATCTTCGCAAAAATTAGGTGACTGATACTATGATCTTTCGAAAATACTTTTTGGAGTTCTATGGTTTAAACTTTACTAGCCATCAACTGCTGAACTAAAAATATGAGATGAAAACTTTACTCCCTTGTTTGCGAAACTTTGATGTCTGACAAAGTCTTAAGCACCACACAAGCATCTTACCTCCTTACTCATAAACGCCTCTTAAATTTAATCACCGTTTAGCGAGATTTTTCTTAGTAAAATCGTAAGAATTTAAGCTAATCAATTGACTAAAATTTAAGAGCCGTTTATGAGTAAGGGTGTTAGTGTCATGATGACCAGGGCTTATAAATATGTGTTTTGAAACATAATTACAAAGTATAAATAAATGCTGCTGTACCTACAACTAGATAGAGCTTGAATCCAGATGCAGTTTGTGCTTTGCATCTGATAAAATAAGTATTCAGTATGTTTTTAAACAAATAACATTTACTTCTACCCTAAAATTTGCTACGTAAAGGAATAAGCTGGTGTCCTACGCGACGTTAGCGATCAAATCAACGGCGTACCCTACTTGTGTCCTATGTCACCGTCTGCGACAAGACGCGACGTAATCATGTAGAACACTTGTCGTGTGTAGCGTCGCGTCGCTTTCGTACCCCACGTAGGACACCGCGTAACACAAAATGTCCCCAAAACACCTAGAGAGTTTTCCGAACACAAAGCTTGAAAGTGAATTCAGGTTCCATTTGTTTCTATACCTAAGAGGAAGCCTAAAATGTTTGTTCTATATCTCCCATCGTCTGGACGGGACATCCGACGAATTGTTGGAAATCTCCCCTAAATTGGGGAAAATGGGGAAAATTTGAGAGTATAGGTGTTTTATTTGTTTTGTTACAACGGATTAGGCTGTTGTCTGTATCGATGACTAATGCCAAGGGGTTGATTTAGTCCTTTGATACCCTAATGGAGTTGATTAGAAATTTTCTGAATTGTGTTTATGAAAGTGCCTGTAACTTTTGTCAATGATTTAGGAAAATGGCGAATATTTTAGTACTTACGCTTTAAATGGATTGTTGCAAATAAAGCCTTTTTGTGTTTACGGAAATTTTTGCCGCGATTGACAGAGGACTTGTTTTTAGTCGTGTAATACTTGCTTTTAAATTTTAACCAAATTCTACCTAACAGCCCATTAATGTCCCATTAATGTCAGGGACAGGCCTCCTCCCATGACGGAGGCATACTTGGCCTACTACTACCACGCTGGCCAGACGGATTGGTATAGGGTTTAATTTAAAGTTTTACTTCTTTTTATTTCGTAAAGATAATATTCACAGATAGTCCCTTAGTCGGTTTTTACGACACCCATTTAAAGTCAAAGTCAAATAGCTTTATTCACTTAGGTTACAAAGTAACACATGCAAATCGTTATACATGTAGTAGAATAGTATAGAGAAAAATGTCTGCCAAACTACTACCACTTTCGCAGACGACTATAGTAGAGCTCTGAGAAGAATGTGGCCAAGAAACTCAGGCCACTCTTTTCAAAAATAATAATTTGACTTTGTTACAATTACCAACAGCAGCGTGAAGAATGATGTGTGCAAGCAAATCTTACATGCATAGCAATTTAAAGTTTAATTGATAAAAAAAATTTCATCTATACTTATAATAAAACTGTAGAGAAGTCAATTCTGTACATTGAATATATGTTAAAAATTAATATTGGAGGATGAATGGTGATCGATACTGATGCCAAAAATGCAATTAATAATTTTTTTGTCTGTCTGTCTGTCTGTCTGTCTGTCTGTCTGTCTGTATGTGCACGCATGGGTCAAAAACTACTGAAGGCATATTAACCAAACTTGGTACGATTGTAGTCCATACTCCTGGGCAGGTTATAGGCTGTATAACATAACGCTAAGACACATACGAGCTGAGCAGTGACGATAAATTTGAAGTAAGTCGGTTGAAAATGCGCTTTCGAGCTCTTATCATCGCATACGTTGATCATACGCTAAAAATATGTATTACAAAAATAATGGTCTTCAAAAAATGTACAAAAAAGTCCTCAATAGTATATCTATCTTTTATATATTACCCACAATAACGTGTTTAATCGTTAGGCTTTTCTTCAAAGTGTATTAAATACATAAATATATTGTATTTTGCATAGACATATCTTTATCAAACTCCCATATTTCAAAAGTACACTTTAATATCTTATTCATAAAAAAAATTATAGAAATCGGTTTATAAACAAACAAGATATAGATGAAAGAAAATTTCCAAATGTCGCCGCGCCAGTATGAGTACGGCTGTACGGTTGATTTTTGTTTAACGTCCGAAACGGCCAACCGCTGCATCTATATAATTTCATTTACATTGACTCTTAATGCGAACGGACGTGGTTCTTATTGACTCTTCTCGGAATAAGCGCGCTTTAGATATTAAAATACATATACGTAGTTTTTATTAGGTATTAAGTTTAAAGTATCTATCTATCTATACTATAATAAAACTGTAGAGGTCGAAATGTCTGTTCTTTTAGAAAATTCAGATAAAAATTATCTATAAAATCTAGAAAAAAGTCAAAAACCACGAAATTACAATTTTTAGTATTAATGTCTATCTGTCTGTTTGTTACCGCACATCTTTAAAACGAATTATTATAATCTTAAGACCAATACATTGTATTGTAGCCTTTTTTATTAGGCTTAAACTGATGTGTGTTTCATCAAAATCGGAACAGTATTACACGAGATATCGCTAGATCTCTATATTAGAACAGTCTAATACAAATGAGGGGTCATGAAAAATGGATTTGGTTTAATGTTGAATGAATTTAAATTTCGTTTCTTTTGTTCACGAGATGGCGTTACCAGTAGTAATCACAAAATAAATGTGTATGTAAATAATCTATAACTATTTTATTATTAAGTGCTATTACTTGTAAGTTATTCCTTTTAAATGTTAATAAAATTAACCATGAATGGTATGTGTAATATCAATTATAAGTCTTATTAAATTAAATCGATTATAAGTTTACTTGATTGTTATATTTTTGTGTTTTTCGTAAATGAAACGCAATTTAATTAAATATAAATTGTATTAGTAAGCTATTAATCTAAAATATCAATTATTCTTTTAATATTAATTTAGTTTAAACTGTAGTAGTTAGTGGTCAACGTAAAAATATGCAACAGACTCCACCTGTTTTTATTAATGTAAATAAATACAAATAAACTTTATTAGTTAATCACAGGTACAAATCATCTGACAAAAATAAATAGTCTTTCCCTGTTTTGACAATATTGGAGTACAAACTTATTTTTTAAATTTAAACTATACCTATTATCATAACAGTCCAATAATATCCCACTGCAGGGACGGGCCTCCTCCCGTGAAGGATGGATACTTGGCCTACTAATACCACGCTGGAATACAATATGTCACCACCCCATCTCATCCCCTGGGTGTCGTAAAAACCGACTAAGGGACTATCCGTGAATACTATCTTTACGAAATAAAAAGAAGAAAAAAACTTGAAATTAAACCCTATACCAATCCGTCTGGCTAGCGTGGTATTAGTAGGCCAAGTATCCCTCCGTCACGGGAGGAGGCCCGTCTTTGCAGTGGGACATTAATGGGCTGTTATGATGAAATAAGCGATGTCATTTATTCTAACTTACAAATTTGACAACAGATGGCGTTGTGCCTGTGACGTCATTTTCAGTATCGCGTTGTTAAGATTTATGTCTGTATGGGTTTAGAAGCAGTCTCTAAAGATTTGTCTTTATAAAGATCTGTTTTTAAAAAGGTTTTGGTTCGTTCTTTAATATCCTAATTCGTTTGGAGTATATTCTTTCGTTACAAGGTTTAAAAAACAATTTTTCAGTATTAAATCGAATTGCGAAGTAGTAACATCGACCACGCGAACGAAGTCGCGGGGACAGCTAGTTGTTAATAAATTGATTTAAAAAAGCTTTAATTGCATGGCACGTTCATCAGTCATCTCGTCACTGCGATATCCGACAGAAATTAACACACAAGCATTTGTGTCATTGGACGAGATGGGGTGGTGACATATTACTGTATTCTTACTCCTTCACCACACGGAGGTTGTCCAAATGTTTTACTTCAATGTTTTTTTATCGACGATCGAAATACATAAACTACCATTCTACAGAATCGTAGACGTATCAATAACACAAATATCTACAGTATAATATACAAGTCAAAAACATTAATAAACAAATTGCAACATTGCAGTTGCCAAGCTCGTAAGTATTCGGCAATACTCGGCAGTTTTCGGTAACAATCGTAAATATTATACTAGTATATCATTCGGGCGTGTTTACGATTTTGGCACCGAATGTAAACGATTTCGTCTGAGAAATATTAAGGTGAATAATAGTTATATGTATTTTCCAATTTGGTAATGGCGATTTTGGCTGTTGGGGTAATGGGAATAAGTAATTGACATTTTGTTTTTAAAATACTTTAAGGCTTTGGGATTCTTGTGTAAATATAATACAGAAATAGAAAACAAGCTTAAGCTATAATACAGAAATGCTCCGTGTGGTGACGGAGTAAGAATACAATATGTCACCACCCCATCTCAACCCATGGGTGTCGTAGAAACCGACTAAAGGACTATCTGTGAATATTTCTTTTACATAAAAAGAAGAAAAACTTGAAATTAAACCCGATACCAATCCGCCTGGCCAGCGTGGTATTAGTAGGCTAAGTATCCCTCCGTCACGGGAGGAGGTCCGTCCCTCCAGTGAAGCATTAATGGGCTGTTATGATGATGATGACTTTGTTATTAAAATACTTTAGGGCTTTGGGATTCTTGTGTAAATATAATACAGAAATGGAACACAAGCTTTGGTTATTGCATTTGAATAAAGATGTCACTTGTTCTAATAATTCTGATCGATGTAAATGTGTTTGAACTTGGTCTTCTTTCTTTATTCTTTGGTGTTGTTCAAACCTCTGTAGCGTAGTGGTAATATAACATGACTGCAACGGAGAGGTCTCGTGTTCGATTCCCGCTCAATGCAAATCTTTGTGTGCATGAACATGGTTGTTTGCATTGGGCTGGGTGTTTTCTATGTATATTATGTATGTATTTACAAAAAAAGTATTTAAATATATTTATCCGTTGTCTAGTACCCATAGTACAAGCTTTGCTTAGTTTGGGACTAGATGGCGTTGTGTGAATGTGTGAAGGATATTTATTTAAGCTGAAAACAATAATTTGTGTATTAAATAAACTATTACCTAAAATGGTACTCAAACCTACGGCAGCCGCACACACACGCTTTATTAGCAAGGCAATATCTATTTCTAAGTAAACTATTAGACATAAATAAGTCTAGGTTATCTAAAAATTATACCTTTATCTAGAAATCTAGCTGTCGGCTGTAAGCACACCTGTCTAGCACCCTGGCTCAATATACTTTAATTGACTAGCTATTTCCATTCAAACATACTATACAGAGTGTACATAAATAGTGCATGATCATCATCATAATAGCCCATTAATATCCCACTGCAGGGACAGGCCTCCTCTCGTGACGGAGGGATACTTGGCCTACTAATACCACACTGGCCAGACGGATTGGTATAGAATAGTCTCTTAGTCGGTTTTTACGAGACCCATAGGATGAGATGGGGTGGTGACATATTGAATTCTTACTCCGACACCAGAAGAGTGTACATAAATAGTGCATAATATCTTTAAACACTAGTTAGGCCTTAACTTTACTAAACTAAAAAGAAAACATCCAAAAATACCCATGCGTTTAGGTGTTATGAGCATTTTAATTACAATTGATTTAACTTCATAAAACCTATTGGAACAAATGGGGCTGAAGATTATTAAAGTGACGTATTATTTTTTTATTTTCCTATTGGTTTATTCGTTAATATAACGCCCATCTTATCCCATGGATGTCGTAAAAACCGACTAAGGGACTATCCGTGAATATCAACTAAGTGTACGAAATAAAAAGAAGGAAAACTAGAAATTAAACCCTATACCAAATCGTCTGGCCAGCTCGGTATTAGTAGGCTAAGTATCCCCCCGTTACGGAAGGAGGCCCGTCCCTGCAGTGGGACATGAATGGGCTGTTATGATAAATGAATTCGTTAATTAAATAAAACTAATCCATGTAAACAAATTTTTGAACATCCTGTATATGTATATCTATCTATTCCATATACTATGGGCCTTCTGTGTTTAAAGATGGCCGTTTGACATTTATAAAACAATTTATTATCAAAGACAAATGCTTGTCTATTCCACATAATATGTTTTTAAAACAGTTAACAATAAATTTCTAATAATTAACTGTTGTTTGTCATTAATATTTTATATTGTGGTTGGGACAAGTTTTTTGTAATGTGGGAAATAGTTGAATGTCCAAATTAGGAGCTATGGTTGTTATGTTCGAGCGTAAAATTTTGTTTTTTTATAAGGTACTTAACTAAGTGTTTTACGTGGTTTTGCTTGCTTGGATATTAGTTAACGCGATGATGCATATCATAATATCTATTTCTGAACTAAGTTTTATCAAGCGGTTGTATGATTATCCATAATACATAATGAAAAACTCAAAATTGTATTTTTAAACAGTGTGCAATCTAGTCTTAAACTAAATAGATCATGTACTGCGGGTACTAGGCAACTGACAGACTTATTAATTTACTTTTTTTAAACATTTTCTCCCTTACGCCTTTTAAATTTAATCACTGTTTAGCGTGATTTTTATTACTCAAATCAACCTTATACCAAACAAAATCGTAAGTATTTAAGCTAATCAATTGATTAAAATTTAAGAGGCGTTTATGAGTAAGGGTGTTTATACCTACTTACAGGCTCAAAGAATTAATTTGTAGCACACAATTTGATGAACGAATCGTGCGGAAATAGATATTGTGATTCCGTAGTAGGTAAGTAAGTATAGGTACATAATTAATCCACCGATAAATTCTAACATTGTTTATCTGCCTTACTATAATTCCTCGCTCAACATTATTTATAATCTGCCGCAACAATATAACAATACACTAAAATTATAAACCATGTGCTAACCAAATTAATCGCGACCATAATTCCTTACAAACCGCTTAAGGGAGGCGGCACCAACTACGGGTTAATTCTATTTAACCCTTTGGCAAAATTCACTTAACCCAAATTTGGCGATGCGCGGTAGTTCTTTAAGAACCGCGCACCGTGTGGCCATTTTTGCTATTGTCCGCTTAATTTACAAACTCAGTTAATCTTTTGTTGGTGCATTCTTGAAGTAGCATTGCGGGATTCCTTGTTAGGATAATGAATCTAAAATATTCACTTTATAAACAACTATTTTATGAATAGAGTAGCAATGTTATTTGATTTCGTAAGGGTTTATTTTGGTTTATTACAATTTTAAGCTAACAACTACGAGTATAACACAATGATGCGCTTCAATTACGAATCACTTGAGATCTTATTTTTGAAATAAATCTTTACTTTTATAGAGACATTTACAAAAACCAATTTAATTGCTACCAAAAACTCCAAGTAGGCAACCGCGACCTACACACTAATGCATTTATCTTCGTAATGTACCAAATTATACTCTGTTAGATTGTTTGTTAGGACTGAACTTAAAAACTACTTAATCAATTTGATGTTGATAGTTCGTCGTACATAGATTTCTATGTATGACAAACTAGGTAGATATTAAAACTTTGGTAACAATTTTTTTTCTCAAATTGTTTAGGAAATTACTAAGTGTTGCAGAAACAAACATTAAAAAAATACCTATACCTCTTTTAATATTCAGTGAAAACTGTAAGTATTCATACTTTACGCAAATAAACTAACTTAAGACACCTAGCATGAAATAAACTTCACAAACTATTAACATCGACATTAATAACACATAAATAACATAAAATAAACAACTCTTTTAATGTACAATGACTCTACAATTAAGCAGAAACATCTTGCTAATACATTTTCACATTATATTAGTAATCTAAATTTATCATCGATTTGCATAGTAAATACATTAGATAGTTTAATGGTTTCATACAACAGTAGCGATTGTATGACGTCGGTTATCACTTTGTATGAACACTTAATCACCTACTAGACTAGGTACAAAGAATTACGTCACTGATAAAGTTTTACTAGAAATGGCTAAAGCGTAGTTGATTATTATTTAAAGAATATAAACTTGACACTCCACTTTTGGTGGACCGACGACCTCAAAAAGGTCGAGTCGGACTAGATGCGGAAGGCGCAGGACCGTGTTCTGTGGCGCGTGTTGGGAGGGGTCTATGCCCAGCATTGGACTGCAATAGGCTAGTTGATTGATTGATTGAATGAAACTTGACATTCACTATTTCGTCATAACGCTTTACTTATGTATATGGCTTACCTTCAAATGTTGAGTAAGAGCTCTGTCCCTGCAGTGATACATTTATTTGGTGATGTAAAGTTGGTGTTTCAGAGCACACTAAATACCTAAAATTAAAACACCTAAATTCAAAATACCTAATGTTTAAAATACTAATTAAAATACTTTTTTAGGTATTTAGAATGAAATTAAATTGACGCAATTAGCTATTAATTTGTGAAGGACTACAAATATATAATGTGTATGTCGCATCTCTTCCTCGTGTTAGGTGAATAAAGGGTTACTTTACAGTCATTTTCTCAAGCAAAGAAAAAAACTTGACCACAAACCTACACATTTGGCTTGGAATCTGCATTAACTTAAAAACTTTCGCGTTTCGATTTATTAGTACAATAATATTCTCGAGTATTAACGCGTATAGATTTTAGGCAAATACTTTGATTATTTACCTTGAGCCGCTCGACGTTTCGGCCAGGTTACACCAGCCGTGCTCACGAGTAGACTGTTGGTATCTGGAGTCACTAAGCTTCATAGAAAACGTCCACTCTTCAGTTTCGTTTCTGAAAGAAACAATTATGTCTCTTCCTTTATCTATACATCGCTGCATCGTAGTTTCACTTTGTCAGCACAAATAAAAACGACAAAGTAATAATGGTATACAATAACAGCTGATATAAGTCGCACGCGTACTGACATTTTTTACTTTTAAACTTTTTTTTAAAATGCACAACCCTACTTCGCATTAAATTCGTTGTAATTTGTAGCCGTTTATACGTTATAAGGTAAAATAATACGGTATTAATTTAAGTTAATTTTGTTTCGTTTTTTTTTTTCGTCGCCACACCTTTAAGTTGCTTTTAATTCAATGGTTTCAATAGTAGCTATAAATTTTGTATGAAACCAATAGGGTTTTTACTTTTGCGTACAACAGTAGAGAAATGATGAAGATATTCATTTATACATGACTCCAATAAATTAATGTTAAAGTAAAATTATATGACATAATAATAACAACTAAATTAAAACTTATGAGGTTAAAATAATTAATACTATTTTTTGTAAATTTACTCTTTGGACTATTATTGTGAGCTTACCTCTATCCTGATTAATTCGAGGTCTTTTAGGCAAGAGATCCCGGCATTCAGTACCGCTAACAAATCTAGCTTTTTTTTTCTTCAAACATACTTAACTGTATACTTCATAGAAGGTCGTGTGGTGACGGAGTAAGAATACAATATGTCACCACCCCATCTCATCCCATGGGTGTCGTAAAAACCGACTAAGGGACTATCTGTAAATGTTATCTCTACGAAATAAAAAGCAAGAAAACTTGAAATTAAACCCTATACCAATCCGTATGGCCAGCGTGGTATTAGTGAGCCAAGTATACCTCCTTCACGGGAGGAGGCCCGTCCCTGCAGTGGGACTTTAATGGGCTGTTATGATACTTATCTAGTGCACAAAAATTAACCTTACCTTTACAAAAGAAAAAAGCTGTACGTAAAACCCCTTACCAGGCTGCCCAGACGAGTTGGTAATAATACCGAATTTCCCTCCGTTATAGGATAAGGTTTGTCCCTGCAGTGGGAAATTGATGAGCTGTAAAGAAGTAAATTTAGATTATGGTATACCGTAATTATTAAAACTAAATGCAATGAATACACCTTTTAATTAAACATTGCAGTTAATTAAAACAGTACTTAATGCTTTATATAGGTATATTTTACATATTAATAGAAAATAACTATTATGGCAAATAGTGATTAATTACAAACAGTAGAATCTTAATGAATTGTGGCAACATTGTACCTTTATAGTTTATGACGATGTATGTTTTTTTAATGTGGCAATATGATGCGCGAGTGTTGGTAACACCGGGAGTTTTGCAAGCATCTGCTTGTCAATACAGACCTAATGAGGCCAGGCAATGATCTAAGGCCTTTGTCTAATTAGCATTACTTAGTTGTTAATGGTAATTACCTGCGGACGTTTCCGGAACGTTGACATTTGCTTGATATATTACTTAGGTAAATTGTTTACATTACATTTACAGCTACGTATTACATTCAAACTACATAGTAAGATATAAGTAGATAAAAGTTATAAGTACATAGTAAGATATTCCTAATAATGAGAAAAAGTAGGTCTTTCTTAAAAATAGGGTGTTTTAAAGGTGATTAGGGAGTATCGAGAAATACTGTATTGTGCCTTGAGACGAAACACACACAACTCGTAAAAAGAAGGCAGCGACTTTGCATTGCAGTAACAAAGGAATAACTTTAGAATTTGAATTTATGTGGACATACGTCTCTTTATCCGTGTGGTGACGGAGTAAGAATACATTATGTCACCACCCCATATCATCCACTAGGTGTCGTAAAAGCCGACTGAGGGACTATCCGTAAATATTATCTTTACGAAATAAAAAGAAGAAAAACTTGAAATTAAACCCTATACTAATCCGTCTGGCCAGCGTGGTGTTAGTAGGCCAAGTATCCCTCCGTCACGGGAGGAGGCCCGTCCCTGCAGTGGGACATTAATGGGCTGTTATGATGATAAGCTTCAAACGGCTGTTACCGGTCTCAATAACTACTTTCTGTAAGTGGTTGATGAAAAACTCTTGACACTTGCATTTGGGGGCTCGTTAAAACAGGGCCCGAAAGATTTTATGTTTCTGTCGTCACATCCAGTCAAATGTTAACAAACGAAGCCCGTCAGCATTATCTTTTAAGGACAAGTAAACAGGAATCCTATTTTATATACATTTTAACATCTAGGTTTGTTGATGTAGAAAGAAGAAACAAATACTTAGTAAAAGAATTTTATTTAAATCAGAAATAAAACCTACATCTTTGGGAAAACATCGCTGACTCCTTGAACATCAACTATTTGTTTGTATTTTTAGATTTTAATTTTTCGAGGTTTCAATCAAAATGTTCTGGTTTTTACCATGAAGACACAAAATTTCTTTACACGCAAATAAGTAATCAAATTTAAAAAAGTATACACTCAAATCCAACCATTAAATTGTGTCATACAAAATCAAAAACACAATCATTAACCCCCCAACTGCGTGTACAAAAAGACCCAAACGATCTATCTTACATTCCTTCACAATGTTAACCCTTAGACGCTAACGAAGTTATACAAAACGGTATGCAAATATAAATCATATAAAATTTTACAATACCCCGTAGTCAGGTGGTGTAGCACAATGGCCGCGATAAAAAATATATTTCACATCTTTGTTGCTTACGATTGACAGACTATTTAATATGCGTGTGAACAGAATGTTTCTTAATATATTTATTATCGTTATTGAATGAAAATAAAAAAGTTATTTGAATTTCTCACATGCTGACTTAATTTTATTGAGTTTAAATATTGTTAGATACGCATTTCGTAAGAGTAACTATATGAACTATTTACGTACGACTAAGGAGAAATTCGCAGATATATTTTTACCAACCATATAACCAAGACATCTGGGCAGAATAGTAATATAGGCTAAAGTTCCATAACCACCTATTCAGCTTGGTAAAGGCCTTTTAAAGGCTAAGTTTCCAGACATTCAAGGATTAAAATACCTTTTCTTCATCATCTCTGCCAATTGACGTCCACTGCTGGACAAAGGCCTCTTCCAAATATTGCCACCTTGTGCGGTCGCGGACCTTTTCTTGTAAAACTTTAATTATCTTTTAGATAAACTGAGTTTTATTCACACACAAAAGACATTTGATATTAACAAAGCTATAACCAAAACTGTACTACCACCATAAGCAAGCCCCTAGTCAATAATTCCCATACTCATTCCCATCAATAACGAAGATTCCCACTATCAATTTCACGGGTATTATTGTCTTCGTTTAACACACCAAATAAATCATAGAACAAAATTGTACCAACGGATTCACTTTCTAAGCAGGTGTCGACCCCGAAGACTTCCTGCCCCAATGAAAGGGTTAACTGACAATTGTCGACAAGAAATAGGGTCTAAACATCCCTTTGTTAGAGAAATCTCAGGTGCTGTGAATGATGTACTCGCTTTTTAGGGTTACAAGTTTAAAAAGTTAAAACGATATAAAAATGATTGCAATCGCTTTAGATGCCACCACAAATACAAAATCTCACTCCTTCTCGATTCGTGAAGAAATGTAATTTTACCAAAGAAAATTATAGCTTTAGAACAAAGCCAAACCAAACCATTCAGACCTATATCAGATTAAGTATTTTGCTTGACCGAAAAAGGTCTGATCTGAATTTTTTAACGACTGGTTAGGAATTATAATAGTATCTTTAAAGCACCAGTACGTACTACGAATTTCCTTTACCTACTAATTACTAGGCCGAATTCCCTTTCTCCTTTCTGTGCTGCTAAGCTTCGGCCTAAGTGATACGGAACCATTAGTATATTATTACTTTCGTACTTGCCCAAGATTTTTTTATTGTTAACACAGGTTGGGTGAAAGTGATTTTTTAGATCCGTCCTCATTTTAGGGTTATAATGCAACATGACATGCGTGATTTAAGGGTAAGATGTTTCCGTTTTTGAAAAGTGAAGGGTTAAGTTTTTGTTTTATTATTTTTAATTTGATATTGTAATTTATATTAAGTAAGTAATTGTTCAGTGAGCATGCAGTTGATTGACATATTTTGTAATTATGAACTTTAGATTTTTTGTATTGATTGTATAATAATACTAGCTGACCCGTGTCCACTTCGTTGGGCGGCGAAAAAAAGCGTCCCTTTTTTAAACTTATTTAAATACTGCTCCACTCCTATTAGTCATAGCGTGATACTATATGGCCTATGACACTCCCCGATAAATGGACTATTTAACACAGAAAGAATTTTTAAAATCGGTTCAGTAGATCCAGAGATTACCCCCTACAACGTCACAAACACACAAACTTTACCTCTTTATAATACTATTATTAGTATAGATTGTATTATTTGGAAGTTGTTGGTTCTCTTCTTACCATGCACTTACTACTACTTGGGAGTAGGAAATTAAAAATTTGACATGCGACTCACTTCATGTTATATTTTGATCTGTAACAGACTTAGCATAACACTTAGGTAACTGTCTCGATAGCGTCAGTTGTTTAAGCAGGTCTGAGACGGTCTTCTTCGACGAAATTTGGTCTACCACCACCACTCACTAGCTTAACGGATTACTCTCGTCTCTCTCTCTCTCTCTCTCTCTTCCTGGCTATGAATCCCACATGGTAGTGGGGTCAGCCATCCTTATCTTCCTCCTCTATCTTGCTTTATCTTCGACCTCATTGTCATTGAGCTCGCGCTCTCCCATGTTCCTTCGCACCACATCCCTCCATCTTGTTTTTTTCACTTTGAGGCATTTTTTCTCTTTTGTTTTTGAAATGACAACGTCAACAAAATCTCCTATATTATTATGCCTCATTATAACAGCCTATTAATATCCCACTGAAGGGACGGGCCTCCTCCCGTGACGGAGAGATACTTGGCCTACTAATACCACGCTGGCCAGACGGATTGGTATAGGGTTTAATTTCAAGTTTTCCTTCTTTTTGTTTCGTAAAGATAATTCACGGATATTTTCTTAGTCGGTTTTTACGACACCCATGGGATGAGATGGGGTGGTGACATATTATATTCTTACTCCGTCAACTCTTATGCCTATACGGATTTAATTGGAAAATACCACTTAACGATACTTTTAAAGGATCCCCAATATAATTTCGCGCTCTGCTTACCCATTTCCTATCACACGGTGATGTTACAATTGTCAATGTAACACAACAAAAAAAAAACTTCATAAGCCAATAAATCACTCGAAGGATCAAAAGGCGTATTGATCGGATTGTAAAGAACGTACCCTAGCTCTACATAGTCTATGGTCGTTATTCTATGGTACATTTGCATAGACAAGGTACATTTGCATATTATGTTACCGTAGATATTTTTGCATAACAAAATCCTTTGTTACCTATGGTTGGAATAATAATAATATTACACAATGATTCGCTTTGAGATGAATATTTTTTTTAGGTTGGATTCTGCACCCCTTTTTATTCACAGCTGGCTAACGAAGTTTTGTGTTTATTTTAATTTCGTCGCAAAATATAGTAAAAACGAATTTTTACGAGTCACATCTACACAACGCTATAACAGTCCCGTAGGTATGTAGTCTAATGCTGGATACCTATAAGCTTCATTCAAACGATTCTATTGAGCGCATTACTGTATACCTACACCTAGGGTCCCATAAACCATAAATAAATAAATATAAATAAATACTCCTCACACATTCACACAACGCCATCTAGTCCCAAACTAAGCAGAGCTGACCATGTTAAACCATGTTTATCAGGTAGCTCGTTGGGGATGCATGAGCCATATAATAAATCCTTGATGACTTAGAAAGACGCTAGATGTGTTCTCGTGCTTTTATATTAGGTTTGAGTAGGTAAAGTCTCTTAGTAGAGTTAGGGTCGTACGTAGCACATATTATATCAAAACGTAAAGGGATCGGCACCGTATCAACTCGAGCCGTTCAATATCATTTGTATGAAACTCCTTACTGCAACGCAGACTTATCGGAATCGTAACGTAATCAGATTTTTGACGTTTGACACCGAGGTAAAAGGCGAGTCAGTGCCGATCCTTTTACGTTTTGGTATATGTGCTACGACCCTTATGCATTAATCACGGGACTAGATGGAATAGGGACATCTTTATTTTTCCACGATCCAAACAAACTATTATGGTAGGTATTTGGAAAAAACCTGTAAACATAAAAAATATAAAAATGACAAGGTAAAATAAACCCCTACACAAATAAAATATTTACTACTGTCAAATTACATACTAAACGGAAAAATAAAAATGTTGTAGGTACTTATTTCAAAAAAATACGTATAAAAAGAGCCAATTTCTCGGTTGACCGAACCCCATATTCGGTCGTTTTTACCCCAAAAACTTAACCCTGCCTATACCCATTGTGTTAACCCTCCATATAGAATGATTGGCTAACGCATGCAATTTTCAATACATACACCCACGTATTGAATATCGGGAAAGTAGTGAAGGGACATTAAAAATTATTTTAAATGGTGTAGACAACATTTACAAAAAAATTTTGTTTCTAGAAAGCAGAACATTGATACCGATTATAATCCAACTTAGTGATAATGTATTAATCACTTAAATTCTCCTTTATTTTTAACTAGCTGACCCGTGTCCACTTCGTTGGGCGGCGAAAAAAACGCGCCCGTTTTTTAAACATATTTCATTACTGCTCTACTTCTATTAGTCATAGCGTGATACTATATAGCCTATGACACTCCCCGATAAATGGACTATTCAACACAGTAAGAATTTTCAAAATCGGTTCAGTAGAACCATAGATTACCCCCTACAATGTCACAATTCACAAACACACAAAAAACAAACACGCAAACTTTACCTCTTCATAAATTAGTGTAGATGACAGGCCTAGGGAAAGTATCAGTTAAAATCATAATTACCTACCTTCACCATAATTCAACACACAAAAAATCTTTTCCTAACTAAAACATTGAAAAAAACATACAATATCTAACATTATGCATAGATTTATAAATTATAACAAAAGAATTAATATTTATAATGTATCTATATTCCACGTGGGCTTGACATAGAACGGGTGGAGCTTGTACAAGCTAGTGATGGGAAATTCATGTTTATTTTTTGTTTGGGAGTTGTCTTTTAAAAAAAAAAAAAAAAAAAAAATTAAGTCATACATATATTATTTGTCACTGTTATTTACGAGACGGTATAAATAATAGCATGTAGTACTTAAATAGTGTATGTAAATGAAATATAAGAGCGTTTTTACGTCACTAGCACCGCCAATTGAAAAAAAAAAACATAATTCGCAAATAGGATAAATAAATATTGCATTATAAACAAAAATGGCCGTTTTTTTTTCGTCGTTTTCGTTTTTAGAGTGTGTTATACAAATACTTTATCGCCTTTTCTCAAGACTTCGTTACAAACATTTTGCATTGTTGATCCTATTTGCGAATTATGATTTCTTTCTCTATTGGCGGCGCTAGTTTGAGCCACGTAAAGGCTCTTAAGAAGGCTCATTCTGTCAAAACCAACTCAGCTGTCGGCGAAGCCTAAAACATTGTTGTTTCACCAAACATCGCGTGAGAAAGAGAACAAATCATAAAAAAGCAGTAAGAAACATGCACACGCACACGCGCTCGATTGTATTTATTACAAATCAAAATGTCGTTCAAAATATAAATATTGTTCTTCTTGATTGTTAGGGTTGACACTAATACTAGCTGTAGGTAGTTACTCAAAAAGTAATAAATCAGGAGTAAATAAAGATAACTAAAATGGGTTTTTAAAAAATATTTTATTGTAAGTTTTGTTGCGGAAGACACACCAAGCGAGACATCAATTTATCTTGTAAGTGGTGTAGGTATGACACCGTAAAACATTATAATTTTTTTTTTTTTTAAGTTAAACTGTTTATTCTTTAGGCAGTTTTTTAGATCGTGCATCGTTAATAGGGGTTCCATACAGTACACAATAATATCTTACTTCACATACAGTACATGAAGTTAATTTTAGCTGGATTTAAAAAAAAAGAAGAAAAATCATATAATTTTCTAATTAAAAAACCGACTTCAACAGGAGTCGGTTAAAAACCATGCTGATTACAATTTCTAAGATTAGTATTAAATAAATTTCTGCAGTTGTCTTCATCATAAGATCATGTTTGTGTAAAGTTGTGTAAAGTTTTCATCAATACAATTAAAATAAGCCCAAACACAAGGTAGCTGCTATATGCCGTTGAGGTGTTCCCTCGACTCTCGGTGGTCTCCAGGATCTGACCAGTTCTAACTCTTGATTATTTTTATTAAAAATAAATAATAATCATAAAATCTGGAAATGATAGTTGACAAGAAATGATACTTGATCAGTCATTCAGATACCGGGGCGGGGGTGAGTCACGTAAATATTAAAAAAAAATACAAAATGAATTACAAAAAAAAATACAGTTTGTGCAATGTGACAGCCTTAGCTATGCTCTATTGACTATTGTAATAATAGGTGAATTTTGACAGTTGATTTTAGTCAAGAATGTCACTCATGTAGGTATTTTATTTAACTGGTTATGCATCTGATAATAATTGGATCTCTTTGATAAAAGAAATTACGAAACTTCTTACTGGCAAGCGATACGTAATTGTCATAAATGACATAAATTAAAGTTTATTGAAGTTTAAAAAAAAATATTCGGTAACATTCGACGACGGTCGGCTCGCTGTCGTACCTCCCCTCCGCCGACCCGAGGGGTGCAGAAAGTGGAGGCGAGATGCAAGATGTCGATGGCGGAAACGAGCACGGTAAAATTTCCTAAAATGGTTTTGGGAAAAAGGTAATTGCGTACAAACTTTAGAATGTATCTAGTCAATATAAAATTATTTGAATTTTCGAATAAATAATCTATTCCTAGTCCCAAAATATATTTACCTTTATAAACGTTTAATCCTATTTTATTACGCTAAAAGTTGTCATAAAATGTGCATAGAATTATGAACTTTGAAGCCTCATAACTTGTAAATGAATATTTTTTTTACTGTTTTATTAATCAATAAGACTAGATAATAACGAGACAAAACGATATCATCTATAGTTTTGAGTATTTATTATCTAATAAAGGAGGAATTAACTTTCTTTGTTTGTATGGAATTGCGATTGAATTGTTTCCCCTTAAGCGTAAGGAATCAAACTGTATATATTTTTAAAGACAACAACTACACTACGGTATCCCTATGTCGCGGGGACTTTATTAAACATGCACTTAACAGACACAAAGAACATCCAGACTCAGAACATTATTTTGTGGATGTCACTAAGACTAAGACACTAATTGAACACTAACAAGAATTGAGTGGCTGCTTGAGGTTCAAAACCTGGACCTCGTGAATGACAGGCGCTACCGCGGCGGCCAGAGAGGCAGTTAAAAAATATAAACTCAAACTCAAAAAACCTTTTTTCACAATAAACACAACTTTCGTTCTATCTATTTTGACGTCATTTATACTACTTAACGTACATAAATATAACAAAAAACTGTATGTGTTTCCAAAAACTTAAAGTATCTTAGTATATTTATCCGTTGTCCAGTATTTACAGTACAAGCTCTGCTTAGTTTTAAACTGGATGGCGTTGTGCGAACCTGTGGTAAATATTATAACACGTTTTATATTTTAATCAATATCTCAACTAAAGTCACGGTACATCACTATTAAAGGTAAACACACAAGTATAATAATAACTTACTTGTTTATATTAATATAATAGATGGTTGACCCGCTACCGGTATACCAACCCTATTAAATATTAATAAGTTTATTATAATCGCTGCTAATTACAAATGGCCGCGACTGCAAGATATTTTTTTTAAACAAAGACCAGTATGCTGATCGGCTTTTAATTTTACATTAAACGGTTTGTGAGTAAATGTAGTATATAACTTTTTTGTAGCGTTAAGCTTAGCGTCCCACTGTTGGGATAAGAGAAACTTGGCCTAAACATACTCAGCTAACCTGACGAATCGTGATTATTTTTCTTTACTCACAGTGTCTCCGTGTGGTGACGGAGTAAGAATACAATATGTTACCACCACATCTCATCCCATGGGTGTCGTAAAAATCGACTACGGGACTATCCGTGAATATTATTTTTACAAAATGAAAAGAAGGAAAACTTCAAATTAAACCCTATACCAATCCGTCTGGCCTGGCGTGGTATTAGTAGGCCAAGTATCCCTCCGTCACGGGAGGAGGCCCGTCCCTGCAGTGGGACATTAATGAGCTGTTATGATGACTCACAGACAGTTAAATATTTCTACATTCAGCGAACTTTGAAAACACATATTTCACTTCTCTATCTAACAAGGGCAAACGTAAATCTTACCATCATGCAAGCGAAAAACAAAAACAAAATAACGAATAAAAAAAGCTCATTATCTTACTCCCATATTCCATAACAAAAACGCCAATTACTTAACGAAAAAAATAGTAAAAAAAAACACTTAAATAATTACCCCACAACCGCAAACTGGCATCATTAAAAATACACGTGGTCGGTAAAAAAAATTAAATTGTCACTTTACCGTAAAACTACAAAAAAACTCAAAAAAATGGTACCTAAAACACTGTTAGTACCACATTTAGTTGTGCCACCCCACAATTTAAAATTGCGTGATGCGTGAGTCTTGAATGACCGGGGGGTTTTACCACCCTATGGTGACGCCCATCGATTTTTTTTATAGTGGGGATCAACCCCCTTGTAGTTGGAACAACAGCTGTCTATTTCTTATAAGATTTTTTACTCTATTTTATTAGAAAATAAAATAGACGCTCAAGTGGACATTCGGTTCAGTTCTGGCTGAGGTATTTTTTTAAACCGTTTTTTTTTTGTGTTGGGGTCTCTTTGTGAATAATTGTAGTGCTTTAAGGGTTAGATGACGAAGTAAAGGTATTAAGCTTAATGTGGGAGCTCAACTCACTCACATTATTTTAACAGTACGACAAAGACAGGCCTCACCTATGACAAAGAAAAAAGCCAGACATATCTATTAAAATAAGAATAATAAAAGCTAGTCCGTGTGGTGACGGAGTAAGAATACAATATTATGTCACCACCCCATCTCATCCCATGGGTGTCGTAAAAACCGACTAAGGGACTATCCGTGAATATTATCTTTACGAAATAATAAAAAAAGAACTTGAAATTAAACCCTATACCAATCCGTCTGGCCAGAGTAGGCCAAGTATCTTTTCGTTACGGGAGGAGGCCCGTCCCTGCAGTGGGACATTAATGGGCTGTTATGATGATGATGAAGAAAAAAACCTGCGAACTATTCCTTAGTCTAGGCGATGGGATTACATGGGGATGTGGCAGTGTATTTTTACTCCGTCACCGAACAAATTTTTTTGTACTTATGAAACATTTTTTAACAAATACAATTTATAGTTTGTAATAAATACCTGTCATAAAAATATACTATGTAACTTAAAAGATTAAAAATAAATATAATGTCATTTTGCACTATAACTTTTGCTAAAATCCCATTAAAATAGAATTATTCGAAATTGAATACATCCCATAAATGTTTATTGGAATACGCATTCTAATAAACAATTTGTTGGATAGTTACCATCCCTAGTGCCTTACTAAGCTAGACTGACTGTGTAAAACATAATATCAGTGAGATTATCTGTTATCACAGACGCTTCCTAAAAAGTTAACTAGGAACGATAATTTGGGAAAAGTAATTGTAAACATTTTGTTTTTATCTTAAGGCCTAGTATTGTTATGATAAGTAAAAAAATCTTACAAAGAATTTAATTACAAAACAACATGATTTTCGTAAAACTACTAATAATTTTGTACTCTGTTTCAGATTTATGATCAAACAACGCCATCTATTGAGAGCGAGGTAAGTTCACAAAATGTCTCCTGTACGAACCTATCATCTGCAGTTTCCACGTTTTCCCGCTAACGTCTCACATCTTGGTGGCGCTACTATGCTTTGCCGAATTCGTTTCTTCCTACTCGTAGCGCCATCTAGTGATATAATTAGACAATCACATGGAGCTCATTTGTGTAGTGTGTAATAATATTCGTGAATGTAGGTTTGAATTTGACTAGTAAATAATATTGTTTAATTTATTTTTTTGCATAACATTTTAAAAATTCATTTTGTATAATGTACTTAATAATTGTTGTAAAAATATATAAAAAGCAGGTAGTTTGTTAGGTTGGACATGGGGTTTTGTCTTCTCTACACAGCAATAAAAAGCGTGTATGTAATAATGATAAGAGCCCGTTATATAACAGTGTACACATAAATAGATACACTTTTCACATCCATTGTTAGAAAGATAATATGTCTTTATAAAAACTAAACAATCGATCTTTTATTACTGTTGTACACGCCCCTTGGAAATTTTCCATTTATAAAAAAAGTAACTAGTAGAGTAAGTAATAGCCCGTGTAATGTCCCATTGCAGGGATGACCTGGGTTAGTGAAAAAAAAGTTGCGCTAATAATCATAACACTTCATGAATATCTGACGACCTCTTTGGCGTAGTGGTTATTTAACATGACTGCTACGCAGAGGTCTCGGGTTCGATTCCCGCTCAATGCAAATCTTTGTGTGCATGAACATGATTGTTTGCATTGGTCTGGGTGTTTTCTATGTATAATTTGTATTTATTTATAAAAAAAATGTATTTAAGTATGTTTATCCATTGTCTAGTACCCATAGCACAAGCTCTGCTCAGTTTGGGACTAGATGGCGTTGTGGGAAAGTGTGAGTGTGAGGAATAATAATATCGGGCTACATTCTATGAAGTACTAGTATGAAGGGAAACATTACCACGCAGGTTTTATTAAGTTTTACTTCTGAGATACTGGCTGTTGAGTAGAAGGCCCTGGGTTACCTTTTACGCTATGCTAGGGATAGATGGGTTGGTGACACCCTTTATTGTTATTCCGTCACCACTCGGACTTATTAATTAAATTTCAAAATCTTATTTATCTTACTACATTAAAGCACACAAAGACCTATAATATAAATATGTACTACTAATGGACTATACTAATATGGAATATGCTAATTGTAATTAAACATGCTTATAATTAAATATTTGTAGTGGTTATATAGATGACTGCTACGCAGAGATCTCGGGTTCGATTCCCGGTCAATGCAAATCTTTATGTGTATGAACATGATTGTTTGCATGGGTCTGGGTTTTTTCTATGTAATGTACGTATTTACAAAAAAAAAAGTATTTAAGTATGTTTATCCTTGTCTAGTATCCATAGTGCAAGCTCTGCTTAGTTTGGGACTAGATGGCATTGTGTGAAAGTGTGAGGAATATTTATATATTTATATTTATAACGTTACCGAACGTTATAGAAATAATTTTATTTATTTTTATTAGTAGTTACTACGGGTAATATTGTTATTGACTGACTACGAGTAATTATACAGAAAGTCTTGTCTAGTTTGCGACCCGTGGGTAGTGTGAAAAGTGCCTAAGGAAAATGAAAAACGTATAATCATGCCAAAGTAAACCTCGAAAGACACCCTTTATCATTACCTTTTTTGCCAATACCTCGCTGGCCAAACGGATTGGTATATAGTCCCTTAGTCGGTTATTACAATACCATTGGATGAGATGGGGAGGTGACATGTTGTATTCTTACTCCGTCACCAAACGGAGGAAATATACAATATAAACATAAAAAATAAAGAATGCTAATACTTTAGATCAAAAGCGAGACGCGGACAATATTACTAAACTAATATACAATAATTTATAGTGGACAATACAAGCTGTAGTAGATATTACAAAATTATTGCATCATCATTTTATAACTGAAATGCATGTAAAGCTACTGCACCTTAACAAGTTATTACATAAATACTTCACCATTGTGAAGTTCTTAATATAATAAACTTAAAGCGACAATATCTTAGTAATATATAATTCTCAGTTACGATATCTGTGCTTATAATACTATAAATAATGGTATTGCTTTTAACAATATATCCTTAACTTAACAATTTATAACTGATTTATTTACAAACTAAATTATAAATACTTAAATCCCTAATATTTATTAAAACGAAGGTTGAAAACTAACTAGATATTGATTTATAAGAAGATACTTGAACCATTTATCTCATAGGTTTTAATGTCGGCAATTAGTCACTCGTAAAATGTGGTCCAATAATGACTCCTTGGGGAATTCCAGTCTTAAAACTAGTTTCTGATGCAAAATAACGCGATATTGTGTCGATGGCTGAGTTTTATTAAGTTTTCTACACGTGCCGATGTATCTGTTACGTAGATTGAGCCACAAGGTTCCACGCAACAATGTTTAATGCCCGTTCAACTGTGTTAAAGGCTTCAGCTAGATTTATTGTTTTATAGCGTGAGACAATGGATTGCAAATAATTGTTTTTCATTAGTTAACTTAGCGTGACTGAACTAGATTCTCTGGAATTCTGTTGCCGTTTCTAAAAACTTGATCAGCTAGACAACTTCTAGTTTACAATTGTGACTTTATAGACGTAATAGGAAAATGGTACTTGATTTTTTTATCCTCTTAACGTCAATATGCGACATTTTTATGCTTATTACTGCAATTACGGAAAGTGGTGTGGTTAATTGAGATTCAATGCTGGCTACAACTACTCTTTGATTTAATGATATTATAATGTGCATGTGCCTGCAATAAAATGACTTGGGATAAATGTTTACTTTTGTTTTAACTTTGTTGTATCTCGTATCTACACACATCAAAAAAGTCTAAGCAACATGCATGATATTACAAATTTACCATTTATATTAATTAATTTCTAAGTATTTACTCACTCAAAGTGTATAGGTAAGTAAACTTTTTTGTTATTGATGACATACTGGCTGGTTGTAAAAAAAAAATTTCGATTATGTTTTGTTTTTTTTCATAAAATTCAAATGACTGCGAATTTGTTTGAATTTGAGTGCATGTTAATTGCTACGTTTTAGTCTTGATTTTATAATTTTACCAACCATTTAAATACAGTTGGCGACAAAATTGAATTGTTAGATATTCTTTACGTCATGGAGCGACGTCATTTGACGGCAGATGAAATGCAAAGAGCTGTAGGGATGTTGCAAGCGGGAAGTAATCAATCTCAGGTATCTCGACATTTTGGTATTCATAGAAGTGTTATTTGTCGTCTTTGGCAGCGCTACAATAATACAGGAGAACCCGCTGAACAGCATCCAGGCCGTAAAAGGAGTACAACCACTCGGCAAGACCGGTACATACAACTGACTGCAAGACGCCAGCCGATGTTAACCGCTCGAGAGATAAGTTTGAGGCTACAAAATTCAAGTGGTGTTGATGTAAGTCCCCAAACTGTGCGAAATCGACTGCATGAGTACGGCCTACGAGCTCGACGCCCTATCAGGTGCCCACCGATACGTCACGGGAATCGCGCTCGTCGAAATGAATGGTGTAGAGAACGCATAACATGGACCCAGGAACAATGGGATAAAATTATGTTTTCCGATGAGTCGCGATTCGGGTTTAGGCCTGATACAAGAAGGGTGCGAGTGTACCGTCGACCCGAAAATACTGAAAGACTCAGGTGCGTTCAGGAAGTTCATCCATACAGCGGCTCAACAGTTATGGTATGGGCGGGTATTATGAAGAACAGGCGAACTGAGCTCGTTTTTGTAAATGGAAACATGAACGCTGAAAATTACGTTGAGGATATTCTCAGACCTTATGTCCATCCATTTGCACAAACCTTTGGCTCCGATTTTACGTTAATGCATGACAATGCGCGTTCACATACAGCTCGGCGAACCAGTGAATACTTGGCAACGGAGAACATCCAGGTATTGCCCTGGCCTGCACAATCGCCAGACCTCAACCCCATTGAGCACGCATGGGACATGCTCCAGAGACGTGTTTTGAAGGACTTGGACGGAGTGACAACAACCCAACAGCTGAAGGATTTGCTACAATTCCATTGGGAGCGAATACCGCAAGATGACATAAACAGTCTCATTAATTCAATGAATAATCGTTGCCGACAAGTTCTGAATAGCAGAGGAGGCCATACTTTGTATTAAATTGTCCTATTCTTTCACAATAAATTCATTTTCTTAAGAAATTTCAATTTGTAAAAAAAAAGTTTAGTTTCTTATGTACCTGTATATTCTAATATTGTTAATTTCTGTTATTAAAAGAACTTATAAAGAAAACAGCTGTTATTTTTACATCATAGAACCCTAAAAATATTATTTTAAAAATAAAATACAACGTTATAATTAAAATAAATGGTAAAATAAATTAATATAAATGGTAAATTTCTAATATCATGCATGTTGCTTAGACTTTTTTGATGTGTGTATATAGAATATATCGAATATCTGTTTGTATGTACTTTTACAATATCCGCGTGACGAGGCGTTTTGTAATCTTAGTCCAAAACAAATTTAAAATACCAGGGACAATTCCAAAAGGGATATCTAGAAAGTAAATGGAGTCATCATCAGCCAATTGACGTCCACTGCTGGACATAGGCCTCCTCCAAGTATTGCCACTTTGTGCGGTCCTGTGCCTCCCTCATCCATCGGCTACCCACCGTCCTAACTAGGTCGTCAGTAAATGGAGTAATTAGTTAAAATTCTATTTGTATTATACGCTTTAGCTTAACTAAGTACATAAGAAATATTGGTACGAAAATCTATTACTTTATTAAAAGTTACAGACATATTTCACACATTCCTTCACATGTATTTAACATGCTAGCTTAACTACTTGTTCCTTTAGACCTTCATATAACTCTTAATTCAATAACATAAATACATACATAAGTTATCTGCTATACTCAGTACAAACCTCAAGGCATCATCATATCATATCATAACAGCCCTTTAATGTCCCACTGCAGGGACAGGCCTCCTCCCATGACGGAGGGATGATTGGCCTACTAATACCACGCTGGCCAGACGGATTGGTATAGGGTTTAATTTCAAGTTTTCCTTCTTTTTATTACGTACTAGCTGATGCCCGCGGTATTACCCGCTTAATTGTTATTTTACACCATAAACTACCTATATTCTAAATTTCATCAAAATCCATTTAGTAGTTTTTGCATGAAAGGGTAACAAACATCCATCCATCCTCACAAACTTTTGCATTTATAATATTAGTAGGATAGGATAAGCAAAGGTGTGTCACTTTAGTGCCTAACAAATAAGGTGAATATTATCTTCACTAAATAAAAAGAAGGAAAACTTGAAATTAAACCTTATACCAATCCGTCTGCAAGCATGGTATTAGTAGACCAAGTATCCCTCCGTCAAGGAAGGAGGCCCGTCCCTGTAGTGGGACATTAATGGGCTGTTATGATGAAATAAGTTGACAATTACGAATTTAAGCTCTCTAGATATATCAGACCCACAGCTTAAAAAACCGGTCAAGTGCGAGTCTGACTCGCGCACCGAGGGTCCTGTACAAACCTATTTATTTTCCCGCCAAATTGTGATAACGTCAGGATTCAGCTGTTTAAATACTATTTTTCCCGCCAAAATTCTTGAGAACTCACAGAAATTGAGAACTCACAGAATTATGGCTGTCAAAATATATTTTCCAGCCAAAATTCTGTGACGTCACGACTTATCTGTCAAAAATTCTATGACGTCACGCCTATCTGTCAAAATTGACAGCTGTCAAAAGTGAAAGAGTTATCAATATTTTCCCGCCAAAATTCTGTGACGTCACGAATCATCTGTCAAAAATTCTGTGACGTCACGACTCATCTGTCAAAAAATATTTTACCGCCAAAATTCTGTGACGTCACAACTCATCTGTCAAAATTCTATGACGTCACGGGTCACGTGACCAAAATTCTATGACGTCACAGGTCACGTGACACAGCTTTCCCGCCAAAATTCTATGAAATCAAAATATAATTTATGATTGCTAATAAAAAGTAGCCTATGTTCTTTCTCAGGGTCTAAAGATTGTCTGTACCAAATTTCATCGAAATCCGTTCAGCCGTTTAGGCGTAAAAGAGTAACAGACAGACAGACAGACAGACAGACAGAGTTACTTTCGCATTTATAATATTATAGTATGGATAAATAATATTCACGGATAGTCCCGTAGTCGGTTTTTACGACACCCATGGGATGAGATGGGGTGGTGACATATTGTATTCTTACTCCGTCACCACAAAGATAACCTCAACCTTACCTCAAAGCATACAGATGTCGAATGATTAATCCGATGCATCATAAAATGTATGAATCGATTTCTGATGCAGCATGAAAAGCAAAATTGTTCGCGCATCGATCTTATTAACATTTAAACGATGAGCCATGATCATATCGATTTACTTCTCGATATAACGCATAACAAAGTTTAATGGAAATTCTGTATTCGATTATCCTTTTTTTTTCATATTCTGAATGATGTTTTTAATCGAGTGATTGGTCTCGGTCATCACTCCAACAAAATTTTATTATGAAGGTAAAAATATTTTAATTGGGTACCCTAGTCATTTAGGTTTTAAATTATCTGCTATAATTTTTTACCTATAAAGCTTAGGTATAACTAGAAAAATTCATGTGCGTGTGGTGTGAGTGTTCTTTTTAAAAAGTTAGTCCAAACATGACGAAATTTAAGAATGATTTAGGAAAAAATTGTGAAAAGACAACGGCGTAGATAAAAAAATTGTGAAAAGCATAGAAAAAAAGTTACGGTCAAATAATTAGAACACTCAATCCGGCGACCAGAAAAAATTCCTACACCTTGGATCTCAGAAATATAAGAACAATTTTGTTGTGAAATAATTGTACAGATTTAGTGAAATATATTCCCAATTATTCAAATGTTATTGACTGTTTATTTCGATTTTATAAAGGTATTTGTAGAACACTCAATCCTCCTATAGCGCAGATTGAAGTATTAAAAAATCTTAAACTATGGCTTAATAATTTCCTGACTTTGATACTCTATTACACGAACACAATCTAGGATTAATTTGTGAGACACAAATCATCATAAAAAATATAATAGTTTAAGAGAAAATTAAACAAATACTTTCTATGGAACGTTCCGTGTGAGTGTTCCATGTTTTGGCGTACATGAATTTAACCCAAACTTGTATGTCAACCCAGACTATAACTGAAATTGTGAAAATGTTTGTACTAAATTTTAAAACGTCTTCTGAACTTGATACGGTATTATTTTAACAATTTATCAAATTAAATAAATCTCAATCACAAATTTTATGCTATATATATAATGCTATATATAATGCTGATTAGGCTGACCATAAATTCAATAAAAATAAAACTGTACTCTTTGTGTTTTATTACAATAAAATATAATTTATAATTTAATGCATCTTTGTTTTGCAAATCTAAAAATCTTTTAGACAAAGTTGTAATGACTAAGAATTATCGGAAATATGTCTTGAAGGATGGTACATTTGATATAAATTATATCACTGTCCCGGAGAGTAACTGGCATATTGTTTTCGGTTGTTCTCGTTTTGCGAATGGTGAATACTTGCATAGTCACAACCAAGTAGCCAGACTTGGCCACCAACAACTTGCTCTTAAATTATTTTATTATTATTATACATGTATTATATCATTATTGTATTTTATCATTTATTATTATGTTATTTATTTTATTTTTCCCTTATTCACATAAGGGCAACTTCTCAGAATGGCAATTTCTCATGACGGCAACTTCTCAAAAGGGCAAGTTCGCATAAAGGCAAAAGTATAATGTAAACGAAAAGTGTTTCAAATAAAAACTTTTACTGCAACAAACTACTACAATATAATATTAAAAAAAATATGGTACAGGCATGTATGAAAAGTGACCATTGTTCTTTATTACTAGAATACAATCAGACGTTCCAAACATTCCATAACTGTAGAGGAACCATTTATAAAATTATCGATAATTTTATTAATATTTTTGTTTGTTAATTTAAAACCCTTTTGGTATATTTTGGTATCTTGTACGAACGCTTCTTTTTTTAACGCTGCAATGGCTTATAGGAATAAAGGTTTTGGTGGTATTTTGGTATTTAATCTTCTATGCCACCCTTCAACGGCGTTCGTAGTTCTGTGATCTTCTCCGTAACAATTAAATATTTAGCTTGTGATTATTTTGATCCATTGCATTGTGAAATATGTTTGAAATTCAGAAAATTCATGACTGTCAGGAGCCATTTCCAGAATGGCCAAATAAGCCTCAGGTATTTTATATGGAGGTAGTAATGCTGTTTTTGTTATCAACCGAGTTATATGACGACCTTCACTGGAGTCGCAAAGTCAAAATTTTTTACTTGCTCTCCAAATGGCCTGCTGGAAGTGGTAATAGCAACCACGCACCTCGGCTCCAGGATATACAGTTTTCACCGCGTTCATAGCAGTAATCTTTGGAACGGCTGGACGGATTTTGACACACATAATAATATGTTAAAATAAATATGGATCAATTCGTTCAGAAACAAATAACTTTAAAATTAAGCTCTAAACCTATTGTACGAAATTAATAGCAAGTTCGCATAAAGGCAATTTTGGTACAGTTTTAGAGTATTATAAGTTATTAATTGGAGGAGAATTCTCCTCCAATTAATAACTTATAATACTCTAAAACTGTACCAAAATTGCCTTTATGCGAACTTGCCCTTTTGAGAAGTTGCCGTCATGAGAAATTGCCATTCTGAGAAGTTGCCCTTATGCGAATAAAGGTTATTTTTGCACCTTGTCGATGCAAAAATACCGTAATATAGGTAAGTACCCTACCCATATAATTTGGACTTTGCTTATGAAGTTGTCGACTTGTGGAATGTTGATTCGGCAATCATTGTTCCGATAGTAATTTCGGTAAATGGACTTATTCCAAAGAGTCTCTATCAACATCTAAGAAGATTCGCGCTTGACAGTTGGATGATAGGTCTGATGTAAAAGACAGTACTGCTTGACACGCCCTAACCACCAGCTTGGTCCTTGTACCCGTTGCTGGTGGGTCTACCTTTTTATATTTAGGTATATTTAAAAATGGAATACTTTGTAAAAGAAAAGAGAAAAATAATAATATAATTGGGTCCGGTCGGTTTAGTCAGTTTATACGAAACCCATGGGATAAGATGGGTGGTGACATATTGTAATCCTACTCCGTCACCACACGGATAACCCGTTACCTGTTTTTTATATAATTAATTAGTAGGATTGCAATGAACCGCATATAACAAAAAAAGACTTTTATTTTAATGTAAGTCATGGTCAGCCTAGTCCATTTTCTAGCTAAGAATTATAATTAAGTTGATAATTAATAAAATAATACCGTATCAAGTTCAGAAGACGTTTTAAAATTTAGTACAAATATTTTCACAATTTCAGTTTTAGTCTGGGTTGACATACAAGTTTGGGTTAAATTCATGTACGCCAAAACATGGAACACTCACACGGAACATTCCATAGAAAGTATTTGTTTAATTTTCTCTTAAACTATTATATTTTTTATGATGATTTGTGTCTCACAAATTGATACAAAGTCAGGAAATTATTAAGCCATAGTTTAAGAATTTTTAATACTTCAATTTGCGCTATAGGAGGATTGAGTGTTCTACAAATACCTTTATAAAATCGAAATAAACAGTCAATAACATTTGAATAATTGGGAATATATTTCACTAAATCTGTACAATTATTTCACAACAAAATTGTTCTTATATTTCTGAGATCCAAGGTGTAGGAATTTTTTCTGGTCGCCGGATTGAGTGTTCTAATTATTTGACCGTAACTTTTTTTCTATGCTTTTCACAATTTTTTTATCTACGCCGTTGTCTTTTCACAATTTTTTCCTAAATCATTCTTAAATTTCGTCATGTTTGGACTAACTTTTTAAAAAGAACACTCACACCACACGCACATGAAAAATTCGAAAATGATCGATCATGGCGCTGGACGCGTATAGTCCAGAGACGCGGATTCGAGTCCCGCATCGAGTACCATTTTTTTCCATTTTCTTTCTTCTTTTCGGAATTTATTATGCGTTGATAACCTAAACCAAACCCTTAACTTTCGACGTGACAAGCAGAATACTTTAACAAACACACCAGCTAGTACTCAAATGCAAATGCATCTTATAATAGTACACACTGAACTAGTTGGACGAGGTCAAATTGTATCTAATTGGTGTTATTATATGCAGGCGAGGAACCTTGTCCGGTTATACCGGAAACCTGGTAACCGGTCTTTGGATGTTTGTTTATAATAGCTTGTAAACAACCCACTGCAGGGACAATGGAAGTTTAATAATATAATGGTACCTTTTGAGGCTCCCACATCCATTTGAAGTGCTCATAGGTAGTTCCAATTAGTGACTCGTAATCGATATGGCTAGTTAAGCATTGTCGACAAGGTCATTGCATTGATTGGTGACTGCTTTCGCAGTTTTTTTTTAAATATGATTGCAGTGAAACGAGCCAGCAGGTCATCTGATGGTAAGTGATCACCGCCGCCCATGGACACCCGCAACACCAGAGGAATCACAGATGCGTTGCCGACCTTTAAAAAGGGAGTACGCTCGTTTCTGATGATGTTGCTTCTGCACTGGGAATCGAACCCAGTAAGACATAATTAACAGACACTAAGAATATCCATATACTCCATGTGGTGACGGAGTAAAGATACAGCCTGTCATCACCCCATCTCATCTCATGGGTGTCGTAGAAGCCGACTAAGGGACTATCCGTGAATATTATCTTTACGAAATAAAAAGAAGGAAAACTTGAAATTAAACCCTATACCAATCCGTCTGGCGAGCGATGTATTAGTAGGCCAAGTATCCCTCCGTCACGGGAGGAGGCCCGTCCCTGCAGTGTGACATTAATAGGCTGTTATGATGATTGTGATTGTATGTGAATCACATAGTAATGAGCGGGAATCTAACCCGAGACCATTACATAGTAGCCATGGAATATCAACAAAGATACTAACAATAATACATGAACCAACACAAACAATTCCACTAACCTATCAGATCAATATCACAATTCAAACTACTATACAACATTCATACAACCAATATTACTTTACCTTACACCCCTCCCTCTTTCAAAGCAATTTCTTAACAAAATCAAACTTTGAACCACTCTTCAAAGGTCTACTTAAACTGGTTACTTATAACTGATTTTATGTCAAGACTAATCAAGTTATTTGTGCCATAGAAGCCGTTTGCGACAAGGCCCTTAACGGGTTCCATTCCCGTTTAGGTAATAACTGAATACCTCTTGTTCAGATAAAACTATTTATATATTATAACTGGAATGTTAAAGATAGCCATAGAGTAAATTCAAAATAATTAGATCTTATTTTGATTTATACTGCTGTCTCTATGGTAATTATAGAAGATTTATTGTCCGTGGTATTATCGATAAGTAGGTAATTAATATGTTTAAGTCAATATATGGATTTCTTATGTTAATTTGATTTAAGATTACTGTAAAATATATTAATATATTTAATAACTGTTATAGTCGCAATATGTGACCGTATAATGTTACACGTTCGAATCCCGCGCGGCATAATTGTTTGAGGGATCCACAAATGATTATCCCGACCCTGGATATTTTTGTGTCTGTTTTAATTAATAATTATAGGTCATTATCCCAAGCGCGTTAGTCGTCTTTTTTAAACTACAGGTCAATTCTCGTTCCTTATAATTGTTAATAAATCGATTAAGTTAACTTTTAATTGTCAAATTGTCTTACCTATTGTGTGACAATTTGACAACTAAAAATTTTCAACGATTTCAAGGTACGAGAATTGACATGCTTAAGAAAAATTATAATTTGTATCTTAGATGGTCTTCTCCTATGAAAGGAAAAAGGTTTTCTAACATTACCTCGATAGAAGGATAGAAAAAACAAAATATACATTTTGTTGAAATTAAACCCTATATATACCAATCCGTTTAACCAGCGTGGTATGAGTAGGCCAAGTATCCCTCCGTCACGGGAGGAGGCCCGTCCCAGCAGTGGGACAATAATGGGCTGTTATGATGATGAGTCTTAAGGCCTACGCACACCAGGAACGCATGGCAAGGGATTTTGCCGTGAGTCAGCGCACACTGGCCGCTTAGATGCCGCGGCATGCGCGCCGCGGGACGGCATGGCAAGGGATTTTGCCGTGAGTCAGCGCTCATAGTTACCCCCGCCACCGCACCCCGCAGTATATCACTACGAGCGCCGGAGTCCGTGACACTCGGTCGCGGTAGGCAACGGCATCCCGCCACGGGAGCCTGTGGCGCGTCTTTTAATGCCGTGCGATAAAATCCCTTTCAATGCCACGGCATCATTTTAAAGCTTAGCAATATATGTCGTATTTCTGTAACATTACGGTTGGATTTCCATTAGTAAAAATTAAAATCCCTTGCCATGCCGTCCCGGTCTGCGTAGGCCTTTATGCCTTCCTCGTTCATCTCAATCCTACCGTTTTTATCCAATTCCTGGACCATTATTTAGGGTAACAATATTCTATTTCTATAAACATTATTCAAGATAAGTAAAAAAAGTAAAGAGAACAACATAGTTATCACACCTGTAAGATATTTAAAATTAAAAATCTATAAATTAAAAAAAAAACTATAAAAATGTTGAAAAAAATCTTAAAAATTGGAACCGGATATACTACTTAGTATGAGATTTTATAAATATTAATTAGATGTGATATAGAGGCCTGAATGTCGTGATAATAATTTACTGATAATACTATTAATAACATGTTGCTATGCAAGACGAATTCGTAGCCAGAAAATATATATTTTATTTAAAGAAAAAGACGCCATTATGTGTCTTTCTATTTTATTGATTTAAATTGGCAGACACGCCTTATGGTAAGTGGTAGCTCGCACTCATGGACTTTCGCTAGCAATGCCATATCGAAGTAAAAACGCTGTTCACTAAAGTTCTCAAGTCTTATTACGTAGTAATTTTCTAGCTGCTAGATTCTTGCACGAGATTAAGGTAAATAATTAACGTCGTGGTAGTATCGATATTTTTACGTGTGGTGACGGAGTAAGAATACAATATGTCACCACCCCATCTCATCCCATATGAGAATAGAATTTATTTGTGTAATAAATAAATAATCCTCACGCATTCACACATCGCCACCTAGTCCCAAACTAAGCAAAGCTTAATATACTTGTACTATACAACGGATAAACATACATATATACTTTTTTTATGCACTAATATCCGTCACAATACCTAATGACCCTTAAATTTAGTTCCGCAACAAATGCTTCAAAAAGCAGTTTCTATATTGCAAGTCCAAACTGGCTTAATAGGTAAATACCTTACTTAATAGTTAAACAATTTATTATAGATCCAGTATATCTATTTGGACCTTTAAGGTAAAGGTAACGATACCGTACTTTTACCATCCATTTTGGTAACAATAAATATCTTCGGATAATTTTCCTTGTGCATTGACTACTTTTTGACTAGGGTAACCATGATTTGTAACAAGAATAAAGGATAATTAATGACCCATTATCTTATCCCTGTGGTGACAATCTAAGATTAAACGCCATCTCCAGTTTATCTTATCGTAAAGTTGTTGTAAAAGGTAACTAAGGAAAGTTTACTTAACAAAAAGAAAACTTGACACGAAACCTTTTTGGCTTGGCTTAGTGACTAATTAAGTACTCTGCACAGAACTTGCTTGAGTTCATAAGCGATGTTTAAAAGAAATGGTCTACCTCCGTGGCGTAGTGGTTATAGCGTATATAAGTTACGCAGAGGTCACTGGTTGATCTTATGACAAACATTTGAATGGTGTCCCAAGACAAACATGTTTCAGTTGTTTTGAGAGTTTGCTGTTAATTATCTATATTGATTAATTAATAATTTAAGAATACAAAGTGAATAAATAAAAATATGAAACCTAAAACCACCAAACTAAATAGTCCTAACTATCACAAAACAAATGGTAACACTACAAGTACCGTATATTGCATTTTACAATAGCCACCGTAGCCAGTCGATTAAGCTGGCCGGATAACATCCATATTTGGTATCGGTGATAGTTATAATGTTAATAAGAACAACGCCCGGTACCTATATAGTTACAGTTATTTGTGAATAACGGTATCACTTGTCTTTAACTAGTTTGTTGTTTTGTTTATAACTTTGTTGTTGATAGCTGTGTGTATGAAAGGAGTGTATGAGGGTAACCAAATCTTATAAGTATTGAAACGAGGTAACAGATTGGAAATGTGTCTCGAATCTGGAAGCCACTGTAGAGGTCTGACTCATCATCATTATTCTCCTGCCCTTATCCTAATTTTATTTGGGGTCGGCGCAGAATGTCTTCTTTCATACTTTTCTATCGGACGTCATCGTAGAGGTCTGACTATGTAGAGGTATTTATCGACGACCTAGTTAGGCCAGCAAAGAAACCGATGCGAAGGACCGTGCAAGGTGAAAATTTTAGGAGAAGCCCTATGTTCTGCAGAAGAGGTCTATTACAAGGAGGTGTTTAGATGGAAATTTAAGGTACCTATTGAAAATACTACTAGGCTATGCCTATACTATAGGTGGATCCCTTGCCCGTCTGTTACCTTAAATTAATAAAAGAAACACTCCTATGATTTTCAAAGAATGGGGCTTAGAAGAATTAGTCATGAAACTTTTCCAGACTTTAGATGAGTCATCAGTAAATATAAACATATTGTGTTACATTTGCATTCAACAAGTAAGGCCATGTGCAATAAATATATTTTCAATAAAGCCTCTAGTGAATTGCAAAGATGACAACAACTGTATTACAGTGTCCATGATACCACGGGTTTATATTTATTTATTATTATTTCTTCTTCTAGTATAAACATTTCCAGCTGTATAAAAGCTATGTCATGGCTTCCTCGACAAGTACACAGAAATGAAAAAATATGTCAACAAATACCACAATTATGTCTTAAGGATAGAGGTAATATTCCCATTAAGTTTTTTTTTTTAATAAATAAATAAATATTTAAGGACATCTCTACACAGCGATATCTGTTCCCAAAGTAAGCTAGGCTTAACCTGCTTGTGTTATGGGTAACAGAACAACGGATATTAATACTGCTATACTTTTTTCATATAAATACATTCATATTGTACATAGAAACACTTAGATCAATGCAAATAATCATGTTCATGCACACAAATATTCGCATTGAGCGGGAATCGAACCCAAGACCTCTGCGTAGCAGTCATGTTATATAACCACTACGCCACAGAGGTCGTCAAATTTTAGAATAAGGATCGAAAGACAAAGTGTGGGTGTGTCTTACTCGGTTGACCGATTTATGTTAGACATCTGTAGTTTAAGCTCTAAAGTAATGAAATATTATAGGTATTCACAGAGGCGCTGCCATTTCTTTTTAATAATCACAATAGAATATTTAATTACCACTTACTATAGTATTTACCTTATTAGTATTAAGTATTCTCTGCGTGGTGACGGAGTAAGAATACAATAGGACACAACCCCATCTCTTCCCATGGGTGTCGTAAAAACCGACTAAGGAACTATTCGTGAATATTATCATAACGAAATAAAAAGAAGGAAAACTTGAAATTAAACCCTATACCAATCCATCTGGCCAGCGTGGTATTAGTAGGCCAAGTATCCCTCCGTCCCGGGAGGAGGCCCGTCTCTGCAGTGGGACATTAATGGGCTGTTATGATGATGATGATGTCCAGCAGTGGATGTTCCTAGGCAGATATGATGATGACGATAATACTGTTCAACCATCTGACGTGATCAGGCATACAATGGAAACCCACAGTCCCTTATAAGCGCATGTTAGTATGCTAGGTGTTTCTATGACAGGTAATGTAGTACATGCGCGCACTAGTGACTAGGTTCCGTATGCGCTTCCACGCATCAGTATTGCTGATAATGTATTGTAACAGAATGTATATTGAGTATTGTGTGGTGAATGGTGGCCGTTCGGTGATGAAAGTTAATTCTATTAACACAAAAATTTTTATAACCCCTCATTCAATGAATGGATTGGTTGGTGGGGTTTTTTGATAAGGAATTTTTTGGAGGAATTTATTATTCATTTATTATCTTTTATATTATTTATTTATTATTCCGAGAGTATCGTTAAAACGGTAAGAAACACAAGCCTAAAAGCAATCTTGGTTCATAACTAATACTATTTAGAAAGGCTTTTCAGAGCCAGACTCCTAAAATTGAGCAATTTGTTTGTATTCCTAGTGTTCGTTTGTATTGTTTTTAATATTTTTTACTGCAGAATATAATTATTTTTTGATAATTTTTCTCTTCAAATCTAAATTGGTCCCACAAAACATTACAATCAATTAAGGTGTACAAAAAAACGTAGAATTTCTGTAAATTATTCAAGGTAAAGAAAATATTCTCCAACACAAACCCGTCTCTATTCTCTTAAGGACTAAAATTACAAAACATTTAACACAATCAAATAACGATTCAAACATGAACAAAGCAACAATCCTCTAACCTTTTCAAAGACCTTGAGAGAACCCTAACTATTTGCACGTAGGTGTACAAGCTTCACTGGAACTAATCAGTAAACAGACTGACTGAATTAACACAGACTCGAGTAGGTACAGTGTGGGCTCATTTAATTATGCCCTTGTAGGTGATTAGGTACTTCACTATTGCTATGTGACTTTTGAAGTCAGATTGATTGACTAGCTATGCAACTATTTATTAGATAAATAATTTGTTATATTAAAAGTAGGAGGAAAACTTGGTTAAGTTGAATATTCACGGACATCTCTACACAGCGCCATCTGTTCCCAAAGTAAGCTAGGCTTAACCTGCTTGTGTTATGGGTCACAGAACAACGGATATTAATACTTATATACCTACTGGTTTTTTTTTTGTAAATACATACATATTAAAAAGAACGAAAACTTGACATTAAACCCTATACTAATCCGTCTGGCCAGCGTGGTATTAGTAGGCCAAGTATCCCTTCGTCACGGGAGGAGGCTCGTCCCTGCAGTGGGACATTAATGGTCTGTTATGATGAATGTCACCTAAATGATCTAGCCTTGTCTAAAACCTAGTATAAAATGAGACTCAGTTTACTGCATACGCATTTAGTCCACGACATTGTAATAACCTGATCACGACAACTGATTTGCAGTATTATAACACTACCAATTACAAAATATCTTTCAAAAACAATTAAACAAACAAAATTAAACCTTATTTCCTTGTAATAAGAGTGTTAGATAAAGTTTTAGAGGTATTTTGATATTGTCTATGTGCATTATGGCTGACATTAGTGACATTCCGATAGACTTTGACGCAATTCTCTCACTTTTCAAGGTTATAAGGTTGTTTAAGGGCTTTAATTGTGCTTTGTCTTACGTAAGAAAAGGAAAAGGGCATTGGTGTTTTTAATACCTTTGTAAAATAGTAGTTTATCTTCGTCTTTACCTAATGAAGTGCCAAAAGATGACAAGAAATGAGTAGATCTGTTAGTATGATAACCAAAGTGGCCAACATTTACAGTTCAACAAATCTAAAAGATACAGTATGACGTTTCATATTTTTCAAACTGAAACAACTTTGTTCATGCGTACATTATTCAGTTTCGAAAACCTTTTTCGTAAAACCATGAATTTAGAAAGATTTTATTATTGTATCTAAAAATGTACAATTCTTAATATATAAATTTAATTAAAAACGTTCAAACAAAGCAAAATAACACATATTTACATAGTAAATAATATCTAATAGTTCTATTCTTGACCTCATTGCAAAGTCACGTAGTTAGGTTACTGCTCGTAGTGTTGCGACTCTTCGGATACACTTGTATGCAAGAAAATCGTTTACATATACGAAAAATCGTTATTATCGTTAGACACGTAACTAACTATTACTTATAACTAGTACTCGACGTGGTCGAAGGTGACGGGAGGCAACTTATTAAGGTCTTAGTAGTAAATAAAAAAATCCTAAACATTACTTTTATTTAATTAATTATAATTTAAATAAAAGTAATGTTTGGAATTTTTTTTTTCTCTAAAAGTACTAGATCTAATAGTAAGTACTGTTTATTTATTACGACTTGAATATAAAGGTAAACAACTATGGGGTCGTGTCAACCACAGACTAAAGACTGTATTTGACCTTTGAGAAATGGAAATAAAGACAAAATTCTAGAATCTACAAATTATGTCAAATGGTGCAATTTGACGTTGAAAAAATTACATATATTTAAAATATAAGAAAGATAGTGGTTTGATCAAAGTAATTTACGTGTTTTCTATTTCATAAACGTTTAATGCTATTTTCCAGAAATTTTCATCCATATCAAAGTGTGCAATTGATGTAAAAACCGGAGAATTCGCAATATGTGGTGTTTTTTTTACAAAAGGTTCTACTCTTTACTAATAATGAGATTAATTATTAAAGTGTCTTAAAAATCGGATATTATCGTAATCGATTTCTTAAATTTCGGATATTATAATTATCGATTTTTTTATCCCAACCTTATTATTCAATTTGTCAGAACTGTCATACCGTACCTATTAGATTTGTTGGACTTTAAGTACATTTTTTTTTTTAAAGTTCATGTGTCATGATGCACAAAGGCGGACTTAATGCCATAGGCATTTTCTACCAGTCAACCTTAGGATGTTGCAGAGACAGAGTAAAGCTAAGTTGGTAGATGAAAAGATTTAAAATGATTTTTATAGGCACGTCAAGCAGTAGACATCATTTAAATGACCTTGGAACTTATAAGGTCATCATCATCCTCCTGCCCTTATCCCATTTTCACGTGGGGTCGGCGCAACATGTATGCTTTTTGCATTCATCTCTGTTTCCCGTCATCTCAACATTCACTCCTTTCCTAGCCATATCATTCCTCACACAATCCATCCATCTCTTCTTCGGTCTACCCCTCCCCTTGTACCCGTCCACTTCCATAGTCAATGCCTTCCCTACTATATTACTTTCATCCCTACGCATTACATGTCCGAACCAGGACAAACGATTTCCTCATAGCCTTTCAGTAATTGGTGCAACTTTCAAACTTCCTCTAATGTACTCATTTCTAATAATTCTAATCTTATCTGTCCTTTTCACACCACTCATCCATCTCAACATTCGCATCTCGGCTACGTGCAGTCGTCTTTCGTCCGTCACTTTTACGGGCCAGCTTTCCGATCCATACAGGACGGCAGGCCGGATCATGCTCTTGTAGATTTTTCCCTTCAGGCGAAGGGGCATACGCGAATCACATGTAGTTGCCGTAACCTGCCGCCATTTCATCCAACCAGCGTTAATCCGGTGCTTCACGGCTCGGTCTAATGCTCCATCGCTCTGTAATAGTGAACTGAGATAGCTAAAGTCGGAGCAGGTTGGTACTTATAAGGTATGCTTAGTTTATGGCATCTAAATCAGTGTGAAATTAATACAACATTAATGATCGTGTTATATATCCAATTCACGTTGTACATAAAATTAAATAGAATTATATACTTAGTATTTAATTGAAATAATTGTAAATCATGCTTTAATTGGCTCGGAATTAACCTTCGTTTCGGTGTCATGTCCCTTTCAAATACTTTATTTCATATAAAGACATTAGTGTCATGGAATATTATATTTTAATTAGTGGTGCTTAATGAAATAGGTCGCAGGGCTGGCAAAAACATCACAATCTTCTTTAAGTGCTTTTCCAACTAGAAAAGTTTGGCAGGGTCTGAGGCACTGGCATTTTACAAGCTACTATATCCATTCTGTAAACAAGCATTACGTACCGCATACTTTCATCATACCAGCCTATTAACGCCTCACTGCAGGGACGGACCTCCTCCCTTAATGGAGGGATACTTAGCCTACTAATAACACGCTGGCTAGGCGAATTGGTATAGGGTTTAATATCAAGTTTTCCTTCTTTTTATTTCGTAAAGATAATATTTACAGATAGTCCCTTAGTCGGTACGACACCCATGGGATGAGATAGGGTGGTGACACACTTTATTCTTACTCCGTCACCACACGGAGTAAGTTCGTATTTATCGTGCCTAAATAGGTATGTGACCCAGATATTTATGCAACCTTGTCGGTCGGCATTAGATGGCGTTTTATTCCAGCTTGCCGTAGTATTTAAGAAGTCCACGATACATTTCCTAAGTTTACAGTTTTCCGTCTTTAACCTAACTTGAGGTATGTACGTTTTTGTCCTATATGTATCCTGACCTATGGGTCTACTCAGAACGTCTCTCTCAGAGGGCAATGGAGAGAGCTATGTTGTAGCCTGACCTATGGACCTACTATGATGGGAGTTTCCCTGTGTGATAGAATCAAAAATGAGAAGATCCGCAAGAGAATCAAAGTAACCGACATAACCGGTTAAAGTGGCGACAAGCAGGGCACATAGCGCGGAGAAACGACAGCTGTTTGGGCAGAAAGATTCTGAAATGGCGACCGCGTACCGGAAAGCGCTGGTGTGGACGGCTGAAAGCCGATGGATGAGGGAGGCACAGGACCGCACAAGGTGGCAATATTTGGAGACGGCCTATGCCCAGCAGTTAACGTCGGTTAGCTGATATGATGATGATGAATAAACTTGAATTAAACAAGTTTTTTTTTTCATTTCTTTTCAAATTTGATCGCGGACAAAGTCGCGTTTATAGCTATTGTAATTAAAAGTATTATGTTTATCCGTTGTCTAGTACCTATATTACAAGCTCTGTTTTGTTTGGGACTAGACGGAAATGCGTGAAGACTGTTAATATAATTATATTGTGCAGCCCTAAATTATAAATAGTAAGTAACAAGATACTATAACAGAATGCAAGTATCAATGAATGAACCTCTATACCATAACTTATAATGTTCTTTGAGTACGTGTTTAAGTGCTTTTAAACTGCACTCTTAATGTTCATTCTATTTTGGGATACATTACTACTTGCTTGTGTTGTCAGCTATTTTTTTACATCGTAAAAGTTCAATGGATAGGTTTCCTAAGTTATTAAATAACTCCATAGCCTACATGAGATTAACACGATGTTCGATGTTTCGGAGTCGTCAGCTTAAAAAGATGGCTAGTGTAACTTGTGTTGAAACTTCAAGCAAAATTTATATTGAGTGGGAATGTGAGTCGCGTATCTTTAATCGCTAATTTGAATTTTGTTTTTCAGAAATTATGTTAATTATGTATTTTGGAATTATTGTTTGTAATTATTTCTCACTACTGTTCGTTTATTGACATTGATTGATAGTTTTGTGCTACTTCAGATTTGTTCCAAGGTGAGATCCTGGAGATCTGTCACACAGGTTTCGAACCTAGCTCAGACTCCAGCTCTCAATAAGGTTTTTGTTTAATGTTACTCTAATATAAGAAACTTTTGTACCTTAAGAGAAATAAATTATATAAATTGAACTGAATTAAAATTGAATTTAATGTAAATTTTGCTTGAAGTTTCGACGCAGGTTACACGATTCGTGGTCACAAGATGACGATTGCGAACACTGCTGTATTTCTGGCAGAATAACTTAAAATTTCGCCAGTAATAAACATTGCTAAATTACATGTAATTTTTTACCTATAAAGCTTAGGTACCTATACCTAGAAAAATCCGTAAAAAAGAAAGACATTCGAAAATATGGCTAGTACAAAAAAAAAGTAAAAAAATAATCAAAATTGAACCTAATAGACAGCAGTTAAGTAGTATAACAAAAAGGTCGTCAACAGTACACAGTAGCTGAACGTTATAATTAGTGAGTAAGTGTTAATTAAGGTCATATTCATATAGCCGGCGCTTAAAATAAATATTTTATTGACATTAGTGTCGGCTTGATGGAGTCATTTAGCCTGGTGCTTGATTATAACTCGTGTTTCAATTGTTTGCCTTGTTGCTTTACTTTTTTTTTTATATGGAGTTTTATATAAAAAGACACTTAGCCACCTACGGGTTACTATAGAGGTCATTCCTAAGGTTCTTTCAAGGGATTGATTTTAACATATTGATGCAGTGTACCTCAACAGCATCAGTTATTGTGATAACATGGTTTTGCTGAGCCCATCGATCGCTGCCATGAAAAAACTACTCTCAATATGTGAAAGGTATGCGGTGTCCCAGGGGCTCAGTTACGATGTCAAGAAGAGTGAGGTACTTCTAACGATTTTTTTCTATGAAAACGAGAAGAAATGTGGTTGAGTGGTACGGTAGTCAGACAGTTTGGCATAGAATCACAAGGTAGTTTGCCGTTTTTGTATTTTTTTTAATTATTTTATCTTCGTTCTTGTTAAAACCTCATTCGTCTAGGTTCTTGTCAATCTAAAGTAATTTTTAATCAAATCTCAAAAAAGAAAAAGTTGCTGCTTAATTTGTTTGTTCCGATTTGAACAAAATTATTGCAGTCATCATCTTCAATTATGTATTAAACCACAAATGCTTGATATAAAAAGTGTCAATTGCATTTAATAATGGTTTTAATTGAATATCATAATGAATGTCAATGATATGTAGTGTAAGATTCTATTTTTTAATTATAAAATTTAATAAAAGTCTTAGTTTCTTATGCAAGATAATAACTTGTATTACGAGCTATTATAAGTGAATACATGCAAAATGTAATAATAATGTCTATATCGGGATATCCAGAACAGGTTGCTTATGCTTGATATAGGGTAATTTTCTATTTAACATAATAATATACATAGTAAAGAGTTTATTATATATTATGCTAACGATGTGGTTACGTTTCACTATCACCTGGTTTTTATTCTTCCAAAGACTCTACCATAATTTATAAGGGCCTTTACGTGGTTCAATAGCGCCGCCTATAGAAAAAAAAACATAATTCGCAAATAGGATCAATAATGCTAATGTTGGTAACGAAGTCTTGAGAAAAGGCAATAAAAAAAACGTTTTTTTTAATGCGAAATTTATCTCATTGAAAAACATTTAAAGTGTGTTATACAAATACTTTACTGCCTTTTCTCAAGACTTCGACGAATTTCAGACGACGAAGACGAATTTCATGTTGTACAGACTGCATAAAATGAAATTCTTAGTCAGTCAGTCAGGGGTATCCCCACACTGCAAAAAATAACATAATCTTCCCTGAAGATAACATATTATTATCTACCTGTTCACATTTGTTCTACAAAAATAATACATATTAATACAAACAAAACCATGATAATCAACTAGTTAAGTAAAACATGGACCCAATTACTAAGTAGCTCTAAAATTTGTTCAAGTCAAGTTAGTTTCCGAAATTTGCGCACACAGATAGAATCCGGAAAGGCATGCGACTAGTTTATTTTACCACTTGGTATGGTTTGCAAAATATTATTCTTACCCCCGGTTTCTGAATGACTGATCAAGTAAAAATCAACTAATCAAGTGTCAAAACTGTCATTTTAGTTCCTGAAAATGATAGTTTTGACACTTGATTAGTTGATTTTTACTTGATCAGTCATTCAGAAACCGGGGGTTAGTATCTACTTTTTTTTTCATGTGGTGAGGAAGGTGTTGCACATGTATGTGGATGGATATAGGGGAAGAGGACGACCAAAGAAACGATGAATGGATTGTGTGAAAGACGATATGGCTGCGAAGAGTGTTACTTGTGAGATGACGTCTGATAGAAAAGTACATATAAATTTTTTTTTTTAATTTTTTCTTAATAAAATTGGGATAAGGGCAAGGGAATGATGATTTCTTACTATTTAGCATAATTAGGAAAACAGGTAATATATATAAAAATGAGTTTTACGGTATAAGAATAAAAGTGAATTTCAATTATGGGGACATAATTACTCAATAAATTCATTAATATTAATAAAATTATGTATGGAACATCCACTACCACCGTATTATTATAATCTTTATTTATTTTTTTTACATTTTATTACATTTTTAAATACAAATATATAAATGAAAACATTTAAAAATATAAAAAACAATTTATTATAATACTTATTTTCTTGCTAGCCAAATTACGTTCAACATATTTCTTCACGTTAAACCCACAACATATGCAAATTAATAAAAGCACAAGCACGTACGCAGTGGTTTTTAAAAATTGTAAAATTAAATTATAATTTACCTGCAACCAGTACCACATGGACAGCAAGCGCAATCAAGATCCCTGTTTGATTGAGTTATGATGACTAGTCCACAACTACGGAATGTAACCGCTTACAGTCAGACAGTACCCTTACGATAATATCGGCTAACAATAATAGATTGTTGCTCGCCTGATTGAGCAAGGGTAGGCTTTAGTTTTAAGGTTCTGCTAAATTGTGATAGTAATCTAATCCACATAGCTGGAAATCTTGAGGTAAGGACTGCAATATATTTGGAGGATAAATTTGTTTTTGTTTTGCTGACTGTACTTTAACTTTGTGCGATGGTTAAAAGTAGGTTAAACATAAATATGACGGTTTTTTGGATCGGTGTAAAATATTGTGACCGTGAACTGCAAGTACCTATGTGCTTAATTGCTTGGTGGTACCGAGTTCAAATCCTACGCTAGACAATAGTTTATACGATGAACAGTATGTCAGTACCCTTACGATAATATCGGCTAACAATAATAGATTGTTGCTCGCCTGATTGGGCAAGGGTAGGCTTTAGTTTTGAGGTTCTGCTAAATTGTGATAGTAATCTAATCCACATAGCTGGATATCTTGAGGTAAGGTCTGCAAATATATTTTAAAGACTTTAGTTAATATTTTTGTTTTGCTGACTGTATTTTATTTTGTTTAAGAGTGTTGTATGTGACAGATTTTTTCAGATCGTGTTGCATTATCAACTGCCTATGTAGTCATTTATGTATGGTTACTCTGAGGTTGCGGTTTTAAATCCGCCGCATGACAATTGTTTATACGACTTACAAATAATGGTACAAAAAATTGATGTTTGTAAAAGTTACCGCGAAACAAGTACAGCCCATTTTTCCACTGAATACCAACGCAGTTACAGTAGTCAATTTTGTTATATTTTCAAAAAAAAAGGATATACCTACATAACTATGTAGTACCTATAGTACAAATTTTGTCTAGTTTGGGACATTATCTGAATGTAAGAGAGGTCTAGTTTAGAACTGGGTAGCGTTGTGAGAATGTGACATAAAAACTTAATTAAAAAGTAAATATTATTTACGATTAAAATGTTAATTATCTTTTTTTCCACAGCTCCCACGTAATCCCATCTTACCTATTTACACAATCATAACATCCCATCTCTTTATCACGAATGGCGTTGTCGTGGTATATCTAACTGATATCATGTCAGGTAAGACGCCTGATGTTATCAAAGTCTTTTTTTAATGTATAATGATAGCAGATAAAATAAAAAATATTATATAATTTGAGACTATAACAATGAAATATTATTCTGATAGGTATGATAGGAGTAACGTTATTTATTGTAACAATGATTACTATGGTATAGTAACTCCTACATACAGTAGCAATTACGGATTACTACTAGATGATAAAAAATGTTTTAATGATGTAGGTGGCAAACGGATTGGTTTATTCTTTGTTTAATTTTAAAGTGATTTACATACCAATGTATTGTGATCCTGTATTAAGACAATTAATCCAGTTAGTTCGACTAGCTATTGTTTCGAAAAAACATAAAGTACATCATCATCATCATAACAGCCCATTAATGTCCCACTGTAGGGACGGGCCTCCTCATGTGACGGAGGGATACTTGGCCTACCAATACCACGCTGGCCAGACGGATTGGTATAGGGTTAAATTTCAAGTTTTCCTTCTTTTTATTTCGTAAAGATAATATTCACGGATAGATAATTAAACTATCATTCCTATAAACCTAAGAAATACCGATTGTTACAATCAAAACACAAAAACGAAAGTCAACCAATAAAATAACAAACTTTATTATTATTACATAGACAATATTACTTCCATAGATTATAATATATTATAAGTAATGACATTGCTATGTAAATGATTTATATTAATTAAGTACAACAATTATTTATTTATTTATTTATTCAACTAAATGTAATTAACAATAATAGTTGACTTTCATACAGCCTTGTTAATAATCTGTTAGTACCACAGATAAAACATTATCTATTTGATATAAATCTATCTGAATTTAATCTGTTTAAATCTACTAAAATTATGTATTAACAAATGTTTTGAATTGATAAAGTTATTAGGGTGGATATACACCGAGCACTTTATCCCACTTGTGGGATTCCTTCCTTTATTCATGTAGAATGACTAGAGATACTACTCTGGACTCATGGATAAGTGGTCAACCCATGGAAAACTAAGAATCAGATCTCTCTCTCTCTCTTAACCCCGGTTCCCGAATGAATGATCAAGTAAAAATCATCTAATCAAGTATCAAAACTGTCATTTTAGTTCCTGAAAATGATAGTTTTGACACTTGATTAGTTGATTTTTACTTGATCAGTCATTCGGAAACCAGGTGCTAGTCAATTTTAACGACATGTTAGACGAAGCAGTGACTATGATGTTTCAAAAAAATTAGTAGTTGTTTAGTGACTAAACAAACAAAAATGACTCTACCATTTTAAAATACGTAATTTTAACGTCTTTTTTTTCATTGTTACAGATTATAAAGTGCTGAGTTTTTTCTGGATTGTGTACACAATTGCAAAAGAGCTGCGTATGGATGCCAGAAGTATTATTGCTTGTAAGTAGGTAAGTACCTATATAACAATAAATGCATAATTTGTTCTCATAAAGTTAGATAAGGCATCACCTATAAACATTTACTAAAGTTGACTAAAGTCTATTTTTTTATCTCAGATACTAAAATGACATTTCATGTGTTGCCTGTTTTTTACAACTAATAAATAGTGATGCGATACAGCCGGTACTTACCGATAAAAATATAGGTTAGTACCGCCGATTACAGTAAATAGAGACTATAGGCTGTTTTTTAATCTCGAATACAAAAATATCATTACCTGTATATTTATGTGTTACCTTTTTTTTTGCAATTTATGTATAGTGATGTACCACCACTATCAGAAGTTAACGATAAATTAAATTTTATACAGTTTTTTGGAAGTAATAATATAAAATGTGCAAATTCTAATTTAAAACTTAGGTACTTAATATATATATAGGTACATAAAACAAAATTTATTTTTGGTACATAATTTATTGTACAATTAATGTTTAATCAAAAATGGATTCGTTACTTAAATATTCGGAATCCTCCGAGTCGTCACCTACTTCTATAATGAATCTATCTAGTATTTTTTTATCATAATGGTACTTAGGTACTAATGACCGTAAATATTTTAAGATAATTACAACACAAATCAAAACACAGGACAGCACTGTTTCTTAAAAGCTGGCCACATTATTTTTATGTTTGACATTTGTAGTTGTCATTTTAGTATCCGAGATAAAAAAATAGACTTTAAGTATAAATTTACAAATATTATCTCTGCTTAAAAGAAAAGAAGGAAAACGTACCCCAAAGCTCTATAAACCCTTCTAGCTAGCGTGGTATTAGTATGCCCGCGTGGTATAAGTAAGTTAAGTTTCCTATGTGTCTGAATGAATCATATCCCTGCAGTCGGACAATGAGCTGTTATAATAAAAGTCGTATTTTTTATCATTTGCCAAAATATCTCAGTGTGTATACAACTTTAGTTAATGTAGCAATTTGTTAAGTTTAACTGGTTAATAGTACATATCTATATCTATACAAGAGCACGAGCGAATTCTTGTTTTATTAATAATCATTGTACTATTCATAGTACAATTAAGTAGCATAAACATTTGCATGAACAGTTTACTCGTTTAATTGATTTATCTAATACTAATTAACTTGCCATGTGGTGACGGAGTAAGAATACAATGTGTCACCACCCCATATCATCCAATGGGTGTCGTTAAAACCAACTATGGGACTATCCGTGAATATTTTCTTTACGTAATAAAAAGAAGGAAAACTTGAAATTAAACCCTATACCAATCCGTATGGCCAGCGTGGTATTAGTAGGCCAAGTATCCCTCCGTCACGGGAGGAGGCCCGTCCCTGCAGTGGGACATAAATGGGCTGTTATGATTATTTATTTTACAAAGCTATCTTTTACGAACGATTAAAAAGACAATTTTTACCTATCTAGCAATCCTTTCGCTGATGACTATAGATAGTAGAGCTTTGACAGTAAAGTTGGCAATAAACTACGCAGAGGTCTCGGGTTCGATTCCCACATAAGATTTTTATTGGTAATGCCTAGGTAATTTGAAGTAGATAATAATAACGTTGTGTTAATATTAAAACAAACAAGTCTGAATTCAGACTAGGTATACAAACTAGATTTACAAAACCCCCTACAAGCACTTTTGGCCAGGCTCTTTAATTAAAATTAACAATGTACTTACCTATATTAAACTAACAACTTATGACATAGAAAACTAAATTATAAATCAAATAGGTACATAATAAATACCTTTTTACAAAATCGCCTGCCTACAAAAGTCAATAAAATTATAATAACCATTAAAAACTAAACGACATGGGCACACGGAAAACCGGAATATTGTCTACTCAAATACAAAGACATTATTGCTATTGGAATCATTAAATCAGCCAGAAAGCAATCTTTCTTTCCACGACTCCAAGTTAATCCAGTTGTCCTAGTTTGACCGGCTTACAGCGCTCCCTGCCGATTAATACAGCAATACAAGCAAATAAAATGCTAATTTCACCCGGTGAAATCTGTTTTGATTAAATTTTAAATAGAGAAGATTTTTTTTCCTTAATAGTTTAGGGCCGGTTTATAATCGGTTTTTAGCCGCATTAATAAACGATTTAATTATTAAAACAGCACGGAACCCGTTTAATAAAATATATCACAGATAGCCCGACTTGTTTTAAGACGACAACAACGCGGCGTAGCGGAGAAGGGCTGAACTAAATTTAAAACAACCCCTTTCTCTCTACAGTGCTGCCATCCCCAAAGAGAAAGTTCGGAGTTTTGTTTTCTATCATAAAAGTTCCGCTATTGCCCGCTAGGTGGCTTAGAAACATAACGTCCCGAAGCATTCGCGTGACGTCCTTTCTATGTGTGTGTGAGAAGAGCGAGATAGCAAGTGAAAAATAAAAAAGAGTAAAATAGATAGCAATATGTGTATACAAAGGCGTGGTTACGTGCATGCAAGAATTTTTTTTATCGCAAAAATGGCCGGAACTTTACACTTTTCGCATTAGAACATAAAGTCGCAACTACATTAGACGTTTCATAGGATGATCCGTATTCCGTTGACATAAGGTCGAAAATATGAAGGCAGAGTTGTTGAAATTGCCTTTAGATGTTGAAGTATAGCAAAATAATTGGCGTCACCGGGCGTCGCGGCGTCATTAGAAAGAGAGAATATATCGTAGCTAGCGTCGGGTCAGAACGACGTTTACTGCCGACCGTTAGAAGGAGGGGGATGGCGAGTTCGCACTACAAGCCGTTAGAAAGAGATATAGCGAAAAAAATATCCGAAAAAAAGCTGTTTTCACGAAAGGTGCGCACCGCAATAGAAATTACAGAAACATGGGCGCGGTTTAAAAAATGTCAGGGGCGCCTGCGCCCTCGGTAAAAAGCCGGTGCGGAAGTAAGGGGGAAAGAGAGGTTGTTAGTGGGCATTATGGGACGAGTTGCATTGGAGTGGCGCATCGTGCGCGGCAGCCGCTACCAACAAAAACAATAACCGCTAATTATTTCGATTAATAAGCGAATATTGGTCAAACGTGCGACTCAGACAAGTGTACTATCATTTAATTATATTTAAAAGTTTAGTGATGTGATATTTATAGTTAAATTAATGAGGTAAATATTAAATGTTAAATATAACCTCTAAATTGAATCTGTAGGAGTGAGGGTATGTGTACGATGTCTTGTTTGTTCGATATCGACTGCCATGACTGTGCCGTTTTCCCGCTAAAACTGGTTGCTAAAGAACGATTTCAAAAACAAGTTTCATTATTTTTTTTTTGTTTCATTGTTGACGAGTGAAAATTCCCGCTTAAAATCTATACGTACTGTGTAAATTGTTGTCAATAATAAACACGTTACCACATACATGTTAAAAAACAAGGAAAATAAACGAAATTTGACATAAAAATAAGGTAAACAAATACAGAAATTACAGTTGTTTACTTAGGCCTGGCACAACCGATTTTGAGAACATAAACACGCGCAATGTTATTCTGATTTAGTAAATCATAGTAACTTTGTTATTCAATCTTTATATTCCGTAAGTACTTATAACTATCTTATTTAAGTAACTCTCCTATTCAGTACAAACATTCATCACAAACTCATCTGAACTAAGTAAGTATATTAAAAATCTATAGGTATATCCAAGCAATCTAAAAGAATAAGGTAAAAGAAAACAAGTCTTATTAGAAAATAATTATAATACTTACTTTTTAAAGAGTTTTTATGATATCTTAAATCTAAAGGAAGTGTATTAAAAATGTTTTATAACAGTAGTGTCTTTTGACCGATCTCTATGAAAGAGTACTTTTTCTATGTCATGCTTTTGTTTTAAAGACAAAAAATAAATATTAATCTGTGACGGAATAAATTGGGAGTAGGTAATTTATGTGCTTGTCGATATTTATAAATTGCATTTCTCTATACTCTAAGTACACTATTCTATAACAAAAACTAAATGACAATATCACCCACCACAAAAATAAAAAACTTCGACAAAAACTTAACCTCATCTCATCTGTCTATAGTGTTAATTCAATGCTATAAAAAATCACTGTTAAAAATAGCAGTTTTTTTATTAGGTGCTATATTATAACTTTTAAACTTATATATAGGTGCTATATTATTATTTGGGAAGGAGACCCGTCCTTGCAGTGGGACATTAATGGGCTGTTATGATGATATTATTATGGTAGAGATATAGAGAGGAAGAAATATTTCAATATAATAAATATATCAAAAATTTAGTTTTTATAAATTATTTTTATCACAAATGGCGTTGTCAAGGCATATCTAACTGATATCATGATAGGTAAGACGCCTGATGTTATCAAAGTCTTTTTTTTAATGTATAATGATAGCAGATAAAATTAAAAATATTATATAATTTGAGACTATAACAATGAAATATTATTCTGATAGGTATAGAGAAGTAACGTTATTTATTGTAACAATGATTAATATGGTATAGTAACTCCTACATACGGTAGCAATTACGGATTACTACTAGATGATAAAAAATGTTTTAATGATGTAGGTGGCAAACGGATTAGTTTATTATTTGTTTAATTTTAAAGTGATTTACATATCAATGTATTGTGATCCTATATTGAGACAGTTAATCCTAGCCATTGCTTCGAAAAAACATTAAGTACATCATCATCATCATAAAAGCCCATTAATGTCCCACTGCAGAGACGGGCCTCCTCCCGTGACGGAGGGATACTTGGCCTACTAATACCACGCTGGTCAGACGAATTGGTATAGCCTTTAATTTCAAATTTTCCTTCTTTTTATTTCGTAAAGATAATATTCACGGATGGTCCCATAATCGGTTTCTACGACACCCATGGGATGAGATGGGGTGGTGACATATTGTATTCTTAATCCGTCAACTCACCACACAGATTAAGTACATGTTCGGTTAAATTTAGTCCGAGAAAATAGTTCTATGATTGGTAGAGTCACGCTGGTTACACCTCCTCCAATATGTATAGAAACTAATAGGTACCAAACACAAAGCCGGCTAGAAGGGCAGGTGTAGGCTTTCTGTCCATTCTTTTTCTAGAAGAAAACTATCTGAATTTATATTATTTATATCAGTTTTGCAATATTCTCAGGACTAGATAGAACGAATTTTTAATCATTATGACTAATGTCTTTGATGGCTAACTAAATACCTAATTGTTTTCATATTAAACTGCGTTCAGGGAAGACAGAAAATTTAATTGTTTCTCTTGGACATTTATCAATTGTCTACATTTAATGTAACTTAGTTGAGGAAAGGCAGAATAGCAGCAAAAATTAAATAGAAAACCAATAAACTGCCTTTTTAAGTTCCTGAAAATTATAGTTTTGACACTTGATTAGTTGATTTTTACTTGATCAGTCATTCAGAAACCGGGGGCTAGTCAACTTTAACGACATTTTAGATAAAGCAGTGACTAATCTTCGACTGACCAAACGATGTCAAACAAACTAATATCGATCGCTGGCAGTCAGGTAGCAAATATCTGACCATTTTCCTGTTAAGGGTTAGTCTATATCTGATTATGTGCATATAAATTAATTAAATTAATTTTATCACGTGAAGCTGTTGTATGTTTATGGTCACTTTAAAATATGTACCAATAAAATGGCAAATTTGAAAAATAAAATTTGACAAATTTGAATGTACGAAATTGTAGTATACTTTTTTGTTTGTTTTCCCATGAAGAATGCGAGGTTTTTGAAGTAAAAATTTGATGATAATAAAATTCAATAAGCTAAATAAATAGTTTAGTACCTAATATTCTTCGAAGACTCTTAAAAACTACATATTTCTAATTTAACTAAGTATTGAGCCTTAATGATTTCTAACAAGAAAAGACAGCGGCCATAAAAAAACTTGGCAATGTAAGATGTCGTATTTTAAGTTAAATATACTCTTGACTTAATGGGACTAGTTTTGGTACTCGTTATGCCATTAAACCGAAAGATCATATAACATGTTCGGTTGTAAAAGCTAATCCAAACATATACCATAATAGGCTTGTTTAGTCAACTTTCAAAAGATTCTCATAGTTACTAATTATATGTTTTTTTATTGATATCGTAAGGAAAAGATAATTATCATTAAATCTATACTAATTAGAGACTTAAATATTAAAGATCGTCTAAGATAAGTCGACTAAAACTTCCAAAAATTTTTAAAAAAAGCATTTGACATTATACGCAATGTTGTAATGAGTTTATTTCTTTGAGTTTTTTTATGAATGTCCATAGACAAAGCAAACGGATTAAAATTATTTTATATTTAATAATAATAACAACACCTGTGTCCACGCAATAGCCATTAAATCATTCATAGAAAACATAAAAAATCAGGTTTTTAATAAAAACCTTTCGTAAAACCAGTATAATAAACATAAGTTGTGTTATGGCCTATGTTCTTTGACCAATAGAAATTCGTAAATTTCAATTTTGTTGCGAACGTGGGCTTATGTGTGGGTTCTGCCATTACCAACTGTGTAAATAGTTTTCTATCGTATTGATGATCTTAAGTTATTTGTCACATAAAAATAAGTTTATGAAAAAAGTGTTTCAAAATGTTTAAAACTATCAAAATTGTTCCATCTTCAAACTTCTTGCATTAATCAAAATAAATAAAGTATAAATTGTTTTTCATAACGCATAAGCCTTAATTCGTAAAATTTTAATATTGTCGATAATTCAGAAAACAACTAAGCAGTTGTCAGAAATCAGTAACAATAAATAATTAAGTAAGCCTCTATCTAGCTAGAGTTGTAGAGCAGAAATGTTTAGTTACAATTACAATCATATTTTTGTAAATCAGTAAAATACTTGACTATTTTACTTAGTTCTATCGTTATTGCAGAGAATTAAATTTAAGACAATAATTTTGATCTTAGATTCATTGTCAAATAAATTAAAGAGACTTAAATCTTTGAATCACAAAATGTAAAAGACATGTCATGTTGGTATCCCCTTTGACTGAAATAAAAGAGGTTGAAACAAAGCCTCTTTCATTAAAATTAAAAGACACCGCTTCTCATCTACGTGTACTTACAAAGTCTGATACTACACTACTATTGCATTGCCTAGCGTTAAACGACACACATGCGTTACGCGGCTCAACTACCGATGATCTTGTGTCTCTGTCTGCCTTGCGGTTTTAATTACGCGATCTCCCTCTACACGCACGATCTGATGTCGGTCGCACGTCGCGGTTCGGTCGTTACATCCCTCGGCTCGTATACCTTCAGCATAAGAGCTACTTTGCCTCGGCGCGTATTCAAAATAGGAACGTTAGTGATGAAGTGGTGTACGGTGGGGTGTTAGTGTGCGTGCGAGAGAGCGAGCGACCCTCCCCCGCGCCGCCACGCCGCCCCCGCTCGCGAGCGACGCCAGCCGAGCGAGTGGCGCGCGTTTACACAATCCGTTGGTTCGGAGCGCGGGCGACAGTCGCGTTAGACGCGTGGCGTCTTCTTGTGACGACGATCGACGCGCGAACACGTATCGTCAATTGGTTTTTTAAAACAACATCTTGAAACTCATGCGAGTTCAGCGCTCTCTAAGCGGTTTTGAAACTTCTTATAAGAATTTAACTTCCAATAATATTATACTGGAATAAAAAGATTGCTGCAATATATTATATTATTTGGAATAAGTAATGATAATTCAGTGCGGCCGCTAAAGTGATTTAAAATTTTGAAGAAATTGAATATTTGAAAAAAAAGGAATAAAAAATATTTACTCTGAAAAATAAGAAAAATAAAATAATAAGTAACTGAGAAATTAGTGAGAATAATTTCGTTGTGACCGTAAGTGGTATAGTGTCCTGGAACAAGAGGCATTATAAAGTGCCAAATTAATATTTAAAAAAATCACCAGATGACACAACATCGGCAAAACTTGGTGAGTACTTCAATTTATTTTCAAGTGCAATATTTTTTGTTACATAGTTCACAGCCCGACGGGCTTAGGAAACTATTCCGATTTTTTTTATTTTCGATTTTAAATAATAAGTTTCTTCAAAGCATGTCTAAATCAAAATTTTAAAAAAGAGACATTACCTAATGAAATAGCTATTTAAACTATTTACTTAATTAAAACGTCGCCACAAGCAGTGAATTTTGAGAAAAAGGTTCGAAAAAAAATCTAGGCGATATTTTTTATAGATTTTTGACAGTCTCTAAATATTGATTTTCTTAATTGATAAAAATATTTTTCAATTTCTAGTACAAAATAATGTACGTAACTAACACAAAGCTAAGCATAAGTTTGCCTACGGATAATTTCCCAAAAAAAGTAAAATACTATTTAATTACTGTCACAAAATAATATCCACATTAAAATTGCTTTTTAAAAAAGATTGAAAGATAAATACCTAAATTTTAAATAATTAAACAAGTCAAACTTATTTTATCGTCACGCTTAGCAACAGTAAAATGATAAAAACAGTCACATGTTTTTATCAAGCTATTATAATTCAACACGTACAGTGCCCTTATCAATCACCCAATACAAATAAAGAACCTAAAATAACAAAGTTTCGAGTTAAAAAATATATTTTTTAAGCATCGTTATAACTTATAACGTTATTCATAGCATAGTAATAAACGTTATAATATTTAAAAAAAGTTTATGTCATAAATATTTTGACCTAGGCAACACAAAATTATGGTGTGTATTTTATCAATATTTTTATTAAAGATTATAACAAAATGTAATCTTTGTAAATAATCATTTGCCCTTATTATCTGGTTGACCTTTCTTTATATCGATATGTTTTCGTAAATAGGTGTATTTTCATTATGTCGTATTATACGATGAACGATACTTTTGCTAATTTTGTATGGCCACGTCACTCACAATATTTTGTATAAACATTGTACAAACACATTCAAGTTGGTTTATCTACGTTGCTATGCTACGATATAATCGCATTTTAAATACGTATACATTAGTTATTTTTGTCTGTATGGTGACGGGCTAAGGGCCAGATTCAGAGACCGCACTTTGTCTTTACTTTAGCAAAGTCTAGTTATTATCTCTGAATTTGAACAACAATAAAGTAATTTTTCGCATGAAAAAGTTTACTTTCATTATTTATTACTACAAAGTAAACTTTTCATGCGAAAAGATTACTTTGTCACCATTATCGCGTAGGTATTGTCAACTAACAAGTAAAATTGTATTAAAGGTAAAAGAAAATAAAAAAATCTTTAACCCTCCATTGCGCACAGTGTGGTTATGTAGCGTAGCTCTATATAAATAAGGCTTTTTTTAAATTATTTTAAATAAATACTATGGCAGTAGGTACAACAAACTTCAATATTTATAATTATAATTAATTTCAGTTTTTACAGCTTAAAATTACCTATTAAATTGAATAAACGTATTGGGTATTTATTAAAAAATTATTATATTGTAAGGGGTTAAAATTCTTAAATATCGTCACGGGACTAACAGAGGATATCATTCATAGAGACGGAGAACTCGTTGGTACTCTACACAAATTGTAAAAGCCTGCCCAGCGAGAAAACAGCACAAGTCACTGTCCTTTACTAGAGGCCCTTTGCAGCGTGATATTAAATCCCTAAAGAGTTTAACTTAAAAATAAAATTTAAATACTTAATGTTTTATTCATTGTGAAAACTTTCGAGAAAACAATTTTAAAATTACCTATAATTGTACATGTAACTATGTATATTTTAAAATTGGTGCGTATAAGTGTTGGTTACTATTAAAACTTGTTTTCTCGTGTTGAAATCCACGGCAGCAACAATCTACTTTGTTTTTAACCTATTATTAACGGTCATCAACAATGAGACTAGCACTTGCCATAGAATATAATTACTATTTATACCATCAACAACACGTCTATGAGATGTTAGTTATATATAATTTTACACTATGGCGTCAAAGCGTAATGAATGACAAATATTTTGTATTTGAAAAGTTTGATGTTAATTTTCTGACTCTGATTTTTTTATTCTAATAAAAGACCTTTGTATTATTTGTGTTCTAACCGTTGACTTGACATTAGAAGTAACTAAAATGTAATTTGTAATGTACTAATTAATTTAAGATCTCAATTTGTGGAAGAGTAGGTTTTTTCAGTGATCAAATAGTGATGTGTCACAGAAAAAAACTATTTAAGTATTTAACAGAAAAATCATGTTCAAAATATGCAATTACACGCCCACCATCATGTGTTTTTTTTCTGTAAAATAATTAAGGGTGTGGATCAAGGAAAGCTCTGTTATAAGCTCTGTAAAAGCGGAGTTTTAATATTAATTTAATTTGACCGCGGGCTACTTTTTACGCCCTAAGGCTTATCGTGACTACGTTTTGGAACGTATCTTAAAGTTTTGAGTTTTTTTTCGAAAGTTGATCGATTTTGGTTTTATGAGCACGTTGTAGATCTTTTCAGTTGGACGGTGAATGATTGATGATGGCAAGTTAATAGTACGGCCACTCCTTTCTTACTAATAAAACACACTTTAAAATTAACTTTTAAAATTTCTGGACGGCTACTTGCTGTAATTTTAACATTTAATTAGTTTTTACTGGTTTTTAATGGGTATATTAATTTTAAGTTGATATTATAATTTTATAGTTTACAATGTAATGGCGATCATGTTACTTTGTTCAAGAAGATGGTCGTTTCTCGTTAAAATACCCTCAGGGATTAATAGATTTGTCTCGGGCCAGGAGGCCAGGTCTTTAATTATAATTTATGTGATAAATTTAATAAAAGATAATTTTGTAATTAATTTAGTTTATTTATGGCATGATATAAAACTAAAGAAAGGTGTTCAAGATGGTGTCATTAACCCGAATGTTCATAAAATGTCTGAACTAAAAGTTTTTCTAAAATACTAATTCATTTTGATTTTATTTCTTACCAACTTTATTTGTGTTCAACAGCTTGGATGGTCGCCATTAAATTTGTTTTAAATGCAATCAAAAAATGTGCTATTCGTAAAAAAAAGTGTATTGTCTTACTAAAGCGTTTTAATAATTTATTTTGTAATTCCTAATCTAAAAAATTCACCATGGGTGAACTAAACATGAACACTCATAGTAGGTAAATATTTTCCATATATGTATATCAATAACAGCAAATAGGAATAACAATTATTAATTACTAAGACTCAAGAATTTATTATAAAATCTCATTTAGTAATGAATAATGATACTTGTTATAAAATATAGATATCGATTAATTTTTTTCAAAGACTACGATTTGTCTAAGATGGTAAAATTTTTGTCGTAATAGGTATTATTTCCTAAACTACGCCCACAATCCCACAAATCAAAATCGTTATAGCTAAAACACGATATTTTGTTATCTCGGTTATTTAATAAATAAATACATGTGGTGATGGAGTAAGAATACATAGTATAAAATATCTCAATGTTGAAAGTCAAATTTTACAGATATTATCCCTATTAAAACAAAAGAAAAAAATTACATAAAGCCTTCAACGAATTCGTCTGCCACTGGACGAGGCCTGTCCCTGCATAGGGACATTAATTGGCTATTATAATAATAATAATAAATTTTTTATTCAGATAACTTGATCCATTTAACAAAACATAGACACTCAAACTTAATTAATTAACACAAAAAAGCAGCATACAATAAAATTTAAAAAATAATAAAATACAATACTATATATAATAAAATTATGATAATAAACTTTACTAATAATCTTAGGAATAAAATATTCTAAGTGTTGTATTATAAATTAATGCTTTCCTTGAAAACCAACATCCATAAAACTTTTATAATTTACTACTTTCATATTATAAGTTTAATGTGTAGGTTTAATAATCATTGCATGTTTGCTATAACGTTATTAAAAAAAACAACAATGCTATATTATATTATAGCATTATTTTTAGCTTTCATACGAATCATAAATAAACTACTCAAAACAAAATAGGGCCCACCATGTATTGACCCCGTATTTTATAGGCATGGCAGTTTAATAGGTTTTTACTTTTAGTCAATGTTAAATTAGGATATTACTCATTCTTTAAACACAAAGTACCGTTTAAATTGTTGAATTTGATCACATTACACACACAAACACATTTAAAAAGAAATGAACACTAAGAGAACTGTCAGTGAAAAGTTTGTTGTTGTTTTGGATTTTTTTATTAACTTGCCAGATTTTTTTCTTTAGTATCGAGTAGGACCTCCTCTGCTTCGTAAGCACTCTCTGAGCCTATCTGGAACACTCTCGATCAGATGAGTGATGTTTTGATCGGGTATTCGTTCCCAACAGAGTTTCAGAGTGTTTATGAGGTCCTGTTGACTATTGACTTGGCTATGGGTTTCTTTGAGGCTTCGTTTCAATTGATCCCATAGATGCTCAATAGGGTTGAGATCGGGACTCATCGCTGGCCAAGGTAAAACCGAAATATTTGCATCGGAGAGTGCCCTCTGAGTGACACGAGCTGTATGCGGACGAGCGTTGTCTTGCATAAACACAAAATTATCACCTACTCTTTGTGAAAATGGGATGACGTGAGGTCGGATTACTTGCTCGACGTAACTGGCAGCAGTGACAGTCCCTTCACTCAAGATTACCAGCTCCGTTTTACCTAACAAGCTTATGCCACCCCATATCATCACACTTGGGCCTCCAAATCGATCAGTTCCGTGCATGCAGGGTTCAGTAAATCGTTCTCCTTGTCTTCTCCATACACGTACACGTCTATCATCGCTATAAAACTTTACTTTACACTCGTCTGTAAAGAGTACTGTTCTCCAATTGTCCATGGACCAGTCCAAATGCTCACGTGCGAATCTCAAACGAGCGGCACGATGAGCCCTTGTCAATTTTAAACGGATAGCACGCATCCTAGATCGTTGTCCGTCCTCATGGAGTCGATTCCGAACGGTCTGATCACTAATGCGTGTGCTCGTGGATTGCATTAGCCGAGATTGCAAGGTACGGACGGTTATTGTGCGGTCCCGGCGCGCAGACAATCGAATGTAGCGGTCTTCTTGTGCGGTTGTGGCTCGAACTCTTCCTGATCCAGGTCTTCTAGCAACGCTCCCTGTCTCCTGGAACCGTTTCCATACGTTTCGAATAGCTCGCCTTGACACACCAAGACGAATAGCTACGGATCTTTGCGATTCTCCCTCTTGAAGCAATACAACTGCCCTTGTTGCAGTTTCCACATCCATATGACGACGAGAACCTGGCATTGTAATCGGGAATAATGATGTAACAATAAAACAGAGTTAGCCAAAGTGTGTTCAAAGTGCTGCGCTTAAAGCAAGACTGAGAACACAAATTACTAAAAATCAGAAATATGGGTAAATTCACGCACTTCACTTTTTTGGGTGCCCACTTGAGATAAACAAAAAAGTTTAACTTTCAAAACATCATTATGAACTCATAAGCATGTGTTCTACAAGTGGTAGTACTTAATTTTGCCAATCAAGACTACACGAGTTATTTATAAAATAGATAAGAGACGAAGTTGCGGTGGGCCCTATTTTGTTTTGAGTAGTTTATTATAGCAAAAAGCGTTACGTTATTAAAAATCATCATAAAATATCAAACCTTTCTTTTTATTTTTTAAGATAATTATGGTAGACTTATATTTTTATTAAATTAACGTTTTATTTATATTTTATAGTATCGCGTGTTAAGAATAAAAATAAGTTATGGATAAATTACTCTTTTTAAAAAAGGCTTTTTCTTAATTACAGATTACGACGTTTTAATTTGCCTCTTTTAGCACTTTAAACCACAATATCCATTATAGTTAAATAAGTTAACAACTAATAAATATGCATACCTGACATTCTTTTTATAACATCAGTATTTATATGTACCATATTTATGGTTAAAAATTGTTATATTGAAATTGTCAGAAATTGAAATGTTCTAGAAATATAAATATAGTGTTATAATATGTTTTTAATAAATATTTACTTGAAAAAATACATACATAAATCTTACCTTACTCATATTATTAATGTTTCTGTAAAATTATTCATTATTATTTGTTATTCATCTTTAATATCATCGTAGTAGCCTATGAACAACCAGTGCAGTTATGGTTTGTCCAATGCAGTTATGGTTTGTCTAATGCAGTGAGAACGCTTATAGATACCACAAACAATTTGTCATCGGTTGGTATCTGTTTTTGTGTTAAATTTTCCATCCTTCCATTGTGTCCGTGAGTTTTATCTGTAAAAGCCATTGTGAAACAGGATTTTATTCCTATTAATATACCTTAAAATAACACGAAAACATCAAAATAACTACAATATTAATATAGCTTTATTTAAATGCAAAATATAGCAGATTAAATAAAATTGCTATATGCCTACAACGTTATTGCAATAGCGTCGAACGACATCAAATGACCACAAAATATCGGTTAGTGATGTGACCAATAACACAGTAATAATACGCTAGTCTATGATATTACCATGCGGGCGGTGGTTACCAGCTACTGACCACCGTAATTCTACTTGATCACCATTTGCTTGTACTATATATTTTATTAATGAAGTCGCCAAGGTCGTTGATACTAATGGCAATTGTTAAGCTTTTAAAACAATCGATTTTAGTTTAAATTCTGATTATAATATACGTATTATTTTTTCAATGTAAGTACGTTACTTTGTTTTTCTGGCGTTTTACTTTTTTGGCTAAATACTTTTTGTTAAGTGTATTGCAGCCTATTAATTCCCATTGTAAGGACAGAGGTCAGTCATCTCATCCAGAGAGACATTTTTCATAACCTGCATGAATAAACTTTACCACTAGGCTAACTAGATGGCGTTGTCTTTGTAGCCTTTTAGTAGGTGGTATAGTTTCTTATCCACAGTTTAGTGCTTTAGTGTGACGTGGGGCTAATTGGCCTGTTTATTATCAAGCAGGTTGATTAAGAATATTTTAGTTTTAAAAATCGTCTCTGATGTCTATGGGAGAGGAGGTGCTAACATTTTTACTCTTAGTCCATACCAAGTTATTCTCTAAAAAAGGTTTGTGTATTTAATTTTCCTTAAAGAAAATAGTTATAAATTTATACAAAATAATACAATATAATATTATCTATCCTGTATTTATTTACGAAATATTTATTTAAACCATATTGCCCACAAGTATTTTAACAAAAATATTAATTATAATAATACAGTTTAGTACGCCAATATGAAACGTTTGTCCAATAACACGAAAACATGTTGCTTGCTGACTCATATGCGGTCACGGCTCAGAATAGAATTAATGACACATACAGACACACACTCAAGCACTTACACACACATTCAAAATGTAGGATGGGTTTGTCTCTTAGTTTTTGGTTTAAAGATTTTATATTAAATAATTTTAGAGTGAAAAAAATCGTGTTAAAATGGAGAGTTTATATCGATTAAAATACTTACAAAATTTTGTTTAGAAATTACTTATCCTATTTTTGAAAATATAATTTATTTTCCAACCAATTTTTATGAATTTACTTAAAAATATTTTTTTATACAAATTTACAGAAAAGTTATATGGGTTACAAACCTCAAAAGATCTAATAGTCCACGTTCCTAAAGGCGAAAATATTGTGCAAATGAATGTGTTAAATAAAAATAAATGTATTATTAATTGAGATGCAGGTTCAATGTTACTTAGCAACAATGATAAGTAGAGGAAACATTAAATAAAATCTATTTTAAACCATTACAGTCATATATTATAATAAATAACAATAAATTAATTATTTATATAAATCTGTGTATTCAATTTTGGTTAGTACAGCCAACAAATAAGCATGAATAATAATTGTGTAATATAAAAAAAAATAATGTCACTATAACTTTTCGCCCCATGAGTCTCGTAATAACAACGAATAAAAATTCGAAAATCATGTTACATTCATACATACATACACACACATAAAGTTACGCCTTGTTTCACTTTGGGGGTACGCAAAGACTAGTATTCCAATCACGGTTGGAGGCTCTACACTCAAAGTTTTCGATTTACCTGGGACAGTTAGTCCAGCTAGGTAAGTCCAACTTTGAGAAGGAGGTCACTCGTCGAATCCCAACTCGGTTGGGCAGTGTTCGGGAAGCTAAGACGTATCTTCTCGTTCACATTACCGCAGTGTCTGAAGACAAAGGTCTTCGACCAGTGCGTATTGCCAGTGATCACTTATGGATCAGAGCTGTGGTCGCTAACTATGAGCCTTCTCAGAAGCCTCATGGTCACTCAGAGGTCAATGGAGAGACCTATAATGGGACTTTCCCTGCGTGATCGAATCAGAAATGAGGAGATCCGCAGGATCACAACCACTTAGTCCGTCACTACATTATTATTATTACTCCAATCATTATTAACATAATAATTATATGTATATGCATATACATATAAATGTACATACATAATTGAGAGTAATTTGTATCTCAATTATATAAAAACTTTTAACTTTGTTGTAAATGACCAATTATAAAAATTAGCTTAATTTGTATTTTTTCAGACACCCTAATAACTTGGTATGCCTTTTTTTCTGTATTACCGGTCCGAAGAGCATTCATTTTCTGTTTGAAAATGACTCTTGGCTTGCAAATAAGAGTTGTTAAGGAAATAATAAGCGCATAACTGATGATGTGGGTGAATTATACTGACAATGTAATTTATACATACATACAATCGTTATAAAAGTATGAGTCTGTGTGTGATTTGCGAGTTCTGGTTCTTTTTAACTCCCGCAATAATAGACATGACTGGCTGTGAAACGGACACCAAAGGTCATTCAGTCTCGGCAAAAGGATCTGGAGTATTCCAAGAAGGACTCGGGAGAAGTTACATCTTAGTATTAAAAACTGTTCTACAGAATCACAAAGTTTCTTTTTTTTACCTAGCATCTAGAATCTACTAAACTATTCCATTTTTATTCTTATTCTCTTACTAAAAAGTCTTTAGTCAAATACTGAAATCTAACGATTACACAAGTACCAGTACCTATTATAATATTACTAGGTACCATGGTACATACCTATGTCAACTGAATTATGTAAAGAACTAAATCGCAACTATTGACGTTAAACTAAGTAATAAATTGTGAATTAATTGACAAGAACAATGTTATATATACCTTATAAGAAATATGGCTGCCGCTTGTCTGTCAAATAATTACTTATAAAACGCTAGTTATTTTATTATGTACGTTATTACTTAACTTGCATTCTGTTATGGTACTAGTTTTAATGACTGTTTTGCTTCTGTTTTATGTAGTGTAGGCTTTAATTGTGTTATACTTACACAAAAGATTGTAGTATGTTCGTAGCTAGAATAAGTAGAGAATGTTTGAAGGCTAGCGCAGTTGAAGGGTTAAGTAAATAATTAATTGTTCCTATAGCAATATCACATTTTTCTAACTTTTCACTTTTCTAGTTGTACTACTAATACAAGGGCACCATTTGATTATTATTGACAGACTGTCAGTCTTTGTTGAATATATAAAAAAAACAATATAAATAATAAACCAAGCGCATTTATCAAAGTTTAAAATAATTATACTATAGTCTTACAAAAAGCATTTATATTAATTAATCAAAAATGAATAGGTACTTCCCTTGCACTAAAAAAAGATAATAAAATAATAATCAATAGACAACGCAAAAAACCGGAAATCGATCAACTCGCATAGAATGCAGTTCTAAAAAAAACACAAAACTGACATCCAACTTCAATTTGAAAAAAGAACATGATCTCATTTCGAAGATGTCTATTCTCGAAATGTTTTTTTTAACTGGCTCACTTGTAAAAGGTTAGATACTTATTATTTTTGACAGGTAATTATAAAAAGACAAGCCATATTTCAAACGCATTGTCCAATGAAATGTTTTTATATTATATTATTTATTGCCTTGAGAACTTTCTAAGGGTTGAAATACTTAACATTTAATACTTTGACCGTTAAATTCTGCTCATTAAAAGCAATGAACCTTCTTAGTTAGTCGCCTTTTACGATTCCTTTAGCATGAGTTGGAGTGATGACACCCGGAATTCTTAGTCCTGATGTGTATATTTTAATGTCTAGATTTAAATAAATAGGTATTTATTATTATTAAACATGGATGTCTTATTATAACTGTGTATAAATTGGTTACAATACTTATTTACTTTAGTAAAGAATGATTAAAAGTCGGGTCGTGACTAAAATTATGAACGCCTGTTAATTCGTACATGATCGCTAGTTATAATAATTATAGGTTCAAAATCACATAAATTGGCTAGGTCAGGTTTTTAACACGCTCCCAGTGCAGTGTACCATATATAGTTCACGTGCATTGTTTTACTATTGTGTCTGCTGGCGGCACTGTGAAAGGGTTATTTTACTAATTTATTTTTAGTTAATTAACTAACACACAAACATCGACAAAAGCTCGTAATATCAAAAGCTTAACATAACAATATTTATTACATTCAAGCATTTACAAAAAAACACAGACATTTCAATTTCTTAATAAAAAAGGTATCATTCAAAGTTCCTTGCGTTACGTTAGCTGTCAAAACATGTTTGACATAAAGTAACAAGCAATTCATTACTGTCCTCGAGTACAATAAGGTACAATAGAAAGAAATCCATAGCCCACAGGCCACACAATACGATACAATCACATTAAGTGCCGCCATTTTATTAAACTCCCAACTTGTAAACTATTGTAATGTAATTTCCTATTTCAAGTCGCGTCTTCGAGTGTTCTTTATTTGAAAATGTTCTTTTTTTATGTTCCTTTTTTTGTCAGCTTGATGTCATTTTATTGATTAATAATCGAAGTGTTTTATTTTAATACTGTTCTTTAAGTTCATTTAAAAAGTTTTATTTATTATTTTTTGTCCGTTACTTTTGCAAAAAACACACTTTTAAATTATAATAATCTAACGTTGTATTACTATTTTCGGCCTGTTTTCATAATATATCCATAGTTTTTTTGTTTTATTCGATATTAGTTTACAAGAGATTGGATGTCGTAGTAATATTGAATGCCTTTCTACGAAGTCTACTTAGCAACTTGATATTTTAATAAACTTTTGGTACAATGTTGCCACGTAAGTTCAAGGCGAACGGGATCGCGTTACATATTTACTAAAATAAAACAGAATGGAAGCTAAAAAATACAAAATAACTTTTCGAATAGTAATTTAGCTAGCTTAAATCGATACAAGTCCTATAAATTTTCTGTCTATTATTATTTGTTTATTATAAAATTCCAGTTATTCATGTCATGTTCAATAATAAATATAGGAATGTAACGTATTTTATTTTCCCACGATCAAATACATTATTAATGGAGTAGAACTAGATATCAACTTGAATGAAAAATTATTGCCGAACAACTACAAGCGGTCGTTGCATTCAATGCAAAAATTAAAAAAAAAGAAGAAACAACTATGATACAGTTTAAAAAAAATTATAAATGTAAAAAATAAAGAATTAAAAATTTAAATGGCGTGACTGTTTACGCATGCAAGGCGATTACGATGCGCGAACATCGGTACGGGTTAACCCTTCAAAAGTCGATGCAAATTCGTGCATAAATAAATTATGTATGGGCCCCGCACATAGATATCAGACAACGATAACTCCAGTTAGACAGAGATGGATGGTCGTATAAGATTTGTTGACACCTTTGCGCGATAAATTTTTTAATAAATCATTCGTATTATTTACAAGCCTAATTGGACGGGAACTGATACATAAGCTTAAAAGCATCTATACAAGCTTTTATGTTCGTTAGTTTAATGCTTCAAAACACGTTATATGACGCTTTAAACTTGTCATGTTTTATTGATCAATACTTTATTAGTAATATTATGAACGTCCATATTTATGTGGCTACTGGCAGATTAACGATAATTATGATGATATTAAGTTCTCTTTATATCTTCGTATTAGTTCTTTATGTTATAATGGTGGTACACACAGCAACTAATCAAGCTAGACACTCATGTACCTTAATACCTTGAAATAAGACACAATTTCAAATGAAAATGTTTAACTTGATGTGTTGCTGTGTGTACAAATCTTGTGTTTAGGTGATATCACGTTATTTTTTTGGTGTAAAGTACCTAGTAATAGTCCTGTTGGAAGGAGCTGTTATAATACCGAAGCCATAGTTATAAAACTGTAGGATCAATCTATGACTGGGTCCCATTTAGGGCTCACTATCTATATATAAATAGTATTCATGCATATGAGAGCTTATAAAGTTTTTACGTAAAACTTTGCTAGCTAGTTGTTTTAACCGACTTCAAAGAAAGGAGGAGGTCCTCAATTCGGTTGTATTTTTGTTTTTTCTTTCGCTAAAGTTAATGTGGGCTCAATTTCTATTTAAGACAGCTTTTTTGATACTCTTGGCAAAAGTCAAAGGTCGGTAATTTTATTTACTCGGATTATTCTCTATAAGCAAAATTATTCAATCTAGTATGGCGGCCATTAAAAAATTAAGTGATGCTTATATTAGTAATCAAGCTACAACTAATGTTATGACATAGTTACATTAAGTTTAGCAATTTAACTAATTCTTCAATCAACATTTATTTTAAGTTAGTACTGCTTTACTTACATAAATTACAAAAATATTAATATATTTTTTAATTTAAATTATTTAAGCAATTTCATTTTGATTTGGTACCAAGTACTAGGCAAAATAGAAAAAAAATAAACTAAAAATATCTAATTTTTGTTTTTTTTTTTAAATAGGTATGACTTGGAACATAATATGAGCATAAGACTCTCGCTTCCCAAATAATACAAAATATCCTTTGCGTAAACGATATCTATAAACTATGTAGACTTTGATATGTAGGAGGTTGACTACTGTATCTTCTGTTTAGTGGCATAAGCTAACAAATTGTAATATTTTTGTTTTTTAACCATATATTTTTTTGTTACAGATAAGACGGACATAGTCACGCCTCGATACAAGTATTTTCAGGTAAATAAAGATACATATGCCCACATAATATATGATTCACTATTTCGCCATGATTCGCAGCGTTCGCGTTGGCGGCACTCGCTTATGTGTTGCAGTTCGATACGAGTGCCCACGGATCGATCCCAAGCGCGTTAGTTCGTTTTGGGCCTTTATCGAAGCTACGTATTTGTTTATGAAATATGCTAGTCAATCAAAGGCCTATATTGAATGCTCCCAGATACGGTCGCGCTTTAGATTGTTGTATCTTCAACGTATTACCGACGGGGTCTACATTTTTTCATTTATTTAAATTAAATTATCCTTTTAATTATTTGTTGCAGTAAAAATAGGACGTACAATAACGCCGATAATAATGCCTTTCTTTGTTTAGTATGCTGGTTCTAGTCGTTTAAAGTTACTAGAATTTTAAAATATTTAGTAAAACATGATGTCCCACTGCAAGGATACTCCACGTTGTACAAAAGGAAAATGCATTGGTTGGTATCGGGTTTAGTGTCAAATTTTCTAGAAATAATTTACTATTCATCATAACATCCCTCCTTCCATGACGGAGGGATACTTAAATTAATACCACGCTGGCCAGACGGATTGGTATAGGGTTTAATTTCAAGTTATCCTTCTTTTTATTTCGTAAAGATAATATTCACAGATAGTCCCATAGCCGGTTTTTACGACACCCATGGGATGAGATGGGGTGGTGATAAATATTGCATTCTTACCACCAACCTTATACCAAACAATACCGTAAGAATTTAAGCTAATCAATTGACTAAAATTTAAGAGGCGTTTATGAGTAAGTCTTCTATTCAGTAAATGTAAATGAGGACCTCTAAGAGATGTAATTTTCTTTCGAAATTGTATCTCGATTTAAGGACTACGTGGTCTAGGTGGTGTATTACCATGTTGTATACCCTTGTAAATATCATTCATGACGACTGCTTGTCTAAATCGCTGGATATTTTCTTATCTGATTGCGATAATAAAATGTCTAAAATAACCTTCACAGAGAAAGTACGATAAAATTGATTGATGGCTCGATAAAAATATATTTCTTATCGAATCCGGTAAGCAATAACAATTTCACCTTAGGACTCCCTAAAGTCATTGAAGGTTACATTGCATTGACTTTAACGTGTAACCTAAAGTTTCTTTGAACGGTTTTTTTGCCGATGTGTAATCTAATTGCAGTTGCAATTTGTTCTTAATAATTGTTTGATGAAACACGCTGGCCAAACTTTTGGTATAGGGTTTAATTTCAAGTTTTCCTTCTTTTTATTTCGTTAATATAATATTCACGAATAGTCCCTTAGTCGGTTTTTACGACACCCATGTGATGAGATGGGGTGGTGACATTTTGTATTCTTACTCCGTCACCACACGGAGAATCTATATTTCTATACTAATATTATAAAGAGGTAAAGTTTGCGTGTTTGTGACGTTGTAGGGGTAATCTCTGGATCTACTGAACCGATTTTAAAAATTCTTTCTGTGTTGAATAGTCCATTTATCGGCGAGTGTCATAGGTTATATAGTATCACGCTATGACTAATAGAAGTGGAGCAGTAATTAAATATGCTTAAAAAAGGGACGCGTTTTTTTATTCGCCCTACGAAGTGGGCACGGGTCAGCTAGTAAGTATTACATATTTCGCAATCTATGAACGAGATTGCGGGTTGGAATTTACCTGAAGACAATTACTTAATTAATTTTCTATATAAAGTAGGTACTTAGGTTGTATCTACTCGTATGTATATTTACAAGTAGTATAAATTCAGCTTAGTTTAGAGCTAGATGGGGTAAGTGTGTAATTTTGAGAAATAAAGAATGTTATGTTAAAAGTCGCTCACCTTACCTACCTAAGTCAAATGACCGTTAACAACAAAAAAATCTCAAAAAAAAAAAACTAAATTAACCTCATCAAAACAGCGGTAATAATTCATTCGTTAATACAATGTTTCACCTATTATCCCTATTTCTTTGTACAGCACACCCGTTTCTACCCTAACCCTTCACTAACATACGGTGTCTTCTATACCCCGCGACTTTCACATCCTTCCTGCTTTAAATGTATTCATAATGCATAAAAAAAACTAATGCGTATCATTTGACGGCCTCTAGACAAAAGATCGGCTCCATTGTTATACTAAAAGGATTTTTTTTGTCGTCTCCGAAATTGGATCTTAGATGCAACCGATAGTTTGTACTCCTATGAATGGTATATTACTTTCGATTTTGTATTTGTCGTGTAAACAATATTTTTTTGTTCTTATAGAGAATCTAGGTTATTGGACTTTTTGTTTTGAAGTTTTTGTTTTGTGAAGTATTGATGGTTGAATCGTAATAGCGTTTTTATGATTCATAGCAAAGACTGGACTTCTTTGTAAACTGGGAATGTTGGCTTACTATTAACATGCTAGCTAGAAGAATTGGTTTAAGTAGGGTTTTGTTTTCCTACTTTATTATGTAGTGATAATGATTATCCTTGAATATTTTCTTATTCGGTTTTTAAAGCATCCATGGGATAAGAAGAGGGAAGTAACCAAGTTTTCTTACTCCTTCACGACTCATAGATTTCCATAAACACATTTGTTTAATAATGATTAAATTGCATTTGAAAACGTTTTAAAAATATTAAATATGATTGTATTGTTGAATCTCGTTAACTTCTCACCGTCAGTCGCCCTTACAATGCTCGCATCTTACAAACCGCTAACACAAAGTACGTTATTGTCCCATCCCTTATCTCTAACAATAAACTACCGTACATTAAAATGTTACCTACTTTGAATAAAGCATCCCATTGTAAATATTATAAATATTATGCTAATGCGATAAAGGAAGTTTTTGACTTGGTCGTTGTGACCAGGTGTCGTATGAAAGGGTTAAGGGGGTTAAATCTGACTACACTGCGTGCTCGATCATTTATTAAGATTTATACTATTGTCTACCGTCTTATTCCCATGCATGCATTCTTAATAATTTATGTGAGAGTGTTTTATATTTTTGGTCTCTATTCTGTTGCATATGTAAGTTGTGTGATCTAAGTTTGGTCATTATTTTTTAGATTAATGTGATATTGATCCGAAGATTTATTGTTGTTGGTAACACTTTATTTGGTAAAGGATTAAGATATTTTTATTAATAACATTTTAATATAAAATCTTTTTACAAAGTAGTAACGTTGTATAATTTATTGAGAAATATTTTTGTATCAGTAAAGTTTTATGAAGCAATATTTCTTTATTGTATAAATATACAATAACTAATTATAAGATATCTGTCAATAACTCTAATACTAAATTGGTTCATAAATGAATATAGTTGAATGAAAAGACGTCACTAGTGATTTACAGATGCTGGTGACTGATGATTTTCTGTGATGTGGAAGCTTACAAATTCAAAGTGTAATAAACTATGTTTTAAGTAATCTTAAAACAGTACGTTAACTGTTATACATAATATAGGAATAAGAAAACTAATTAACCGACAAAAATCAAAAGAAAGAACAAACTAAAAAATTAAAAAATTTCATAATTACAAAATAATTATAATATCTGATTACAAAAATTACACAGATTCGCAACGAGATGACAGTTAACATAATAATTGCGTAATATAACGTTTCATGTCATGTTTTTTTTTGTTTGATCGCATCGCTGGTTAAGAAAATAACCAGACATACAATGTAATCAATTTAAAAATGGAAAATATTTTTGAACTGCAGTTACATTGTTTCTCTTTAACTTTCTTGCAAGCCTTTTTGGTTTTGAATAGTCATGTGTGAGTGTAATTATAAAGATTCATTAATATTTTAGTTATTGTACATTTTGAAGGGGAAGTAATTGTGTTTTCGTGAGTAATTATTAAGAAACATTAATATTTTAGTATTTGTGTGTAATGATGCAGAAACAATAAGGCTAAAACGGTTTTGGAAATGGAAAGGCTACATGTAGTGTACTACAAGATGTAGTGCCCTACAAGATGTAGTGCCCTACATGTAGTCTAGTGTATTCGGCGCTTAACACGACTAAATATTTTTTTCGGTTGATATGAAACCGAATAGAATTCAGTTTTGGATGCAACTCTACACAGAATCACTAAAGAGAATTTACATCAAAACAAAATGAACCAAAGAGGTTGAATAACGTTTAGTAATAGATTTCTTTCAATAAATTTATATATATCAATACTCAATGGTATAGCTATCGTTCGAAATTCAAAAAGTTAGATTAACCTCACGTACTGTACGTATGGTAATAGCGACTTACACATATGGCCGCTTACAGCTGTCCCTTTTACAATTCTTATGCAAAGCAGTATTTCGTTTTATTCGTCGTAGTATTAAGTAATACACAGTAGTTCTATACCAAACACGTGGAATAAGATCGTGAATATTTATTTAGAATATATTCTTTATACTTATATAAAATACACGTGAACAAATAATTTTAAGTAAACGTTTCTTATCATTTTTGGTAAGGAAAGCAGCTTAGATAAGCAGTAAAGATATCAATCGTATATAAATTGTTAATAACCTTGAGTTTCACTCCAAAATATTATTAAACATGTATAAAATTTTGTGATTTAATACATTTTGTGTCGTAAAATTAAGTTTATATAACGTGAAATATTATAAAAATGGCGATTAGTTAAAGAATTCTTGGACGTCATTTGAGTGATGTCCGTCTGGTATTTTAATTTTGATTAAGTAACTAAATTTGGATTTTGATATTGAAGAAGTCAAGGTTTTTGAACCGGTTTATTTCATAGATAAGCGCTTAAAACTTTTTTGAATGCTGGCTTAATGCATTTTGTCTACGACAAAAAGAAAAAGTTATTTTATAAATAAGCTTTTTTGAACTTTTAGCAAATATAAATTATTCCTCACACAACGGCATCTAGTCCCAAACTAAGCAGAGCTTGTACCTACTATTTTATTATGTGCTAGATAACATATAGAAATAGTTTAGCTAAGTATAACATTTTTTTTGTTAATTCATACCTACTTATTTGTAAAATCATGTTCGTGGACACAATTTTGCTTTAACCGGAATCGACTATACCAGAGGTCGAATATAATTTGTGTGTACTTTGAATAAAAATGCACTCCTTCCATTGCCCAGAGTCTCATCTCGGCAATGGTCCAAAACTAAAACATACTTAATCCAAAAAAATATCCATGAACATTAAACTTCTTCACATACTCAAAACTCATTATTTATTAAATGTGACGTAACGTATCATATGTTTAACTTTAACAAACAGTTGTGTGAAGAAACATGTAGTTTTATGACCGCCATTAAATAATTTAACGAGTCTTTCTGTTATGGTGACGGGCTGTCTTCTTTACTTTCGTACTCTTTCGTGAACTGTATGCTGTTAACTCTTTTTGGGATATTGTATTAATACATTTAATTTTATAAAAGCTTTCTTATGTCCCAGTGCAGGGACGGCCTTTTCTGTAGGGTCAAGATTTCTATCTTTTTTCGGAAATGTCGTCGTGTCAAAAAAAAAGGCATCCACCTAAGACAATGTATTTGTGTGATCTTTCAATGTCCGTATAATTGATGTCTGTAAAATTCCACCCAGCACATGATTATGACATGATCCTTTTCTTTTCTTGGAGGAAATGCTTCTTCATACCTTCGGCCTGACGCTTGGACCTCTTTGGTTATGTCGTGCTCCCATCTAGCGATTTAAACCTCCAGGTTAGCCATCCTAAAGTGTCGTCAGAAGGCTTGAAATAGCGGGCACCGTCCCAAAAGGCATGAACCCTAGCCGGGTGTGGTCTTTAAAAAATAAAACATACTTTGATGTAAGTGCTGAGTAAATTATAAAAAGAATGTAAGAGAATACTTTATTCGCATACTTTAGTATTTAATATCAGGAACACGATGGTATCGTATCAACGAGGCCAAGTACACATGTTCTCACAAAACATTCCTACTCCATGTATTTTGTCATTTAATTTGGTTACTTCCTCAATAAAATTTTATATGCGTTAATTAAAGGGGATAAAGGGACCACACGAATTGTGATAAAGCGGATATTTTCTCACTTTTGTTCTGTTAAATTGCCTGTTACAAGACGCAAAATGTGATTAGGTTTTTTTTTTATATTTTTGCAAAATAGGGGTTATTTTGCGGATGTTAAAATATGGTAAATGCAGTGTTGATAAAGACTTTTTTTTGTTTAATTGTTATGTATGGGGAAAGGAGAAGTATTACTTTTGACGAATTAGTGGAATAATATTAGTGGTATAAAATTTATTTAGGTATAGGTATATGTTTTGGCATTTTCTATACTGATATTATAAAGAGGTAAAGTTTGTGTGTTTGTGACGTTGTAGGGGGTAATCTCTGGATCTAATGAACCGATTTTAAAAATTCTTTCTGTGTTAAATAATCCATTTATCGGGGAGTGACATAGGCTATATAGTATCACTTCATGACTAATAGGAGTGGAGCAGTAATGAAATATGATTAAAAAACGGACGCCTTTTTTTCGCAACCCAATGAAGTGGGCACGGGTCAGCTAGTTATTGAATAAAATTTAAAAAAAAGTGTTGTCTAGAAGTAGCATTTTCGGCGTTGGGTGAATTTGTAAAGAGTTTTTTCTCTATTGTATTTAAAGTGCAGAGCTTTAACTGTAATAATGTACTCGTACAAATACAAATACTACCAACATATAATCAAAGTATACATTAAAACAAATAACTATTCCAACGCCTACATAATGTCTCTTTTATTTTATATCACTTGTTACAAACATACTAACGAGATTGTATAGGTACATTTTGAGATAGCACACTCTACATGGTACACGATATACACCCATTTCCTGATTCTCAATATTATTAAATAAATTATTTGTATAGTATATTAAGTATATTCTATTGTACTTATTACTTGTAAGTTTTGTATTTTAGGTATAATAAATATCCCTCACACATTCACACAACGCCATCTAGTCCCAAACTAAGCTAAGCTTGTACTATGTGTACTAGACAACGGATAAACATGTCTACTTAAATGTTTTTACTATACCAGAGGTCGAATATAATTTGTGTGTACTTCGGATAAAAATCCACTCCCTCCATTGCCGAGATGGACCATTGCAGAGATGAGACTCTGCAACGATCCAAAACTAAAACATAATCCAAAAAAATATCCATTAACATTAAACTTCTTCACATACTCAAATTCATTATTCACATTCACACAACGCCATCTTGTCCCAAACTAAGCAAAGTTTGTACTATGGGTACTAGACAACGGATTAACGGGTATTTAGTCTGAACGGCCCAAAGTGAATGGCCCGCGGGCCATTCGACCGTAAACAAAAATCATCTACGTTCCAATGGACCGGTGATAAAATTTTGTAAATAAATTCATTGTCATAAAAATTGTCATATACATTCGGGTTCAAAAGTTAAATTAAAAGATTTTAAATGTTTCAGATTTATATGAAATTCTTTAAAAAAAACAATCAACAACAGGTACTTTAGAATGTTTGCAAAAGATTCATTTGGCTAATATATAATTTTGAATAAAAGTCTTTATTTTGAAAAAAGTAAACATAAAAAATGAATCAAACCATGACATTAAAAAATAGAAGTTATTAACTTTTAAACTAAAAAAAATCTTACAATACCTTCAAATCAGTCTCATCAGTATATTTTAATCAAATAAATTAACATCCTCGATGTTAATGAATGCTGTATGCGACTGTCCGTTTGGATAAATTTGTTAGTTTTTTTATCACCGGTCCATTGGAACGTAGACGATTTTTGTTTACGGTCGAATGGCCCGCGGGCCATTCACTTTGGGCCGTTCAGACTAAATACCCGATTAACATGTCTAAATGTTTTATTTTGTAAATACATACGTACAATATACGTAGAATACACCCATAACGATGTGGGATTACCTCCTTTGAGTAAAACTTTTTTTCTGCTAAAAACAACATATTTATACATACTTACATACATAAAGGCGGACTTAATGCCTTAAGGCATTATCTACTAGCCAACCTTTAGCCAACCTATTATTTGTACGTATAGATTACAATACGTATCAAAATTAATAACTTATAAGCTAATAGCTAGATAGGTTAAAAACTAGACCTCTTTTATAGCAAATAACGTGTCGATTAACAGTACATTATAACAAGTAATTTTATACAGTAAGTTATACTGTATTAATATCCATTATCAATAAAAAATAGTGGTCCGTCGTCGGTCAGGATGCAATTTCTGATAATAATAAAAAAAAAATACGTGAGCTAATATTTTAATTGGTAGTATAAAGAGCAAAAACGACAAATTAAATAAGATACCAATCACTAATTAAGTTTATCATTAAGAATTGTAATTAAAAAACCTTTGTCATACGTAATTGAATCGAATAATTGTTTAATATTAAAACCGGTACCTATGTAGCATATGGAATATTAAAAAGTATTTTATTTTCTTTTAAAGTAAGAAAAAACTTACTTACTCTACGAAAACTAATAAATCGAAACTAGACGTCAAACTCTCCGTCTCTGTAGAAGGCCTGTCCCTGCAATGGGACAGTAATGATAATGTAAAGCTATAAAAAGAAAAAAAAAAAACAAAAAGATATTCACCTTTTTCGTATTCCTTCATGAATCGAACAAACACATACGAATCCCATTAAATATTAAATACTAAGGAGTTTCTATAGTTGTTACATTTACCCTCACTGGCATAATATAGTGACGTAACAAAATGACTGTGCTTGTTGACAGGTAATAAATAATATTAGGTCATTGTACCTTATTAGCTTAATTAACGACTGCTTGTAACGGACCTCGACGTTTAAAATTTTTTTATGGTATGGCAATGGGACCGAAATAATGGAGAAATCAACATCGTCTACTCGTTTTACTAATGAACCGCGCAGGACAATACATTGTTTGTTTAATCCACAAATCATTGTCCGTGTGGTGACGGAGTAAGAATACAATATATCACCACTACCCCATCTTATCCAATGGGTGTCGTAAAAACCGACTAGGACTATTGGTGAATATTATCTTAACGAAATAAAAAGAAGGACCGACTCCGTCACAGGAGGAGGTTCGTCCCTGCAGTGGGACATTGATGGGGTGTTATGATGATGACAAATCATTGTCCAGAGACTAGATAGCATTTAATTTTGTGCTTGTTATATAGTAAAGTTGGCTCCCGTGACTTGGGGCAATTATCACTAAAGCGATAGATGTCTTTTAAATGACAGAAATAAAAATAAATGTCAGTTAAAGTTTAATTCAGCATTTAGCATTAAAGGGTTAAGAGCCAGTTTGTTCGTAAACGTCAACGGTTTAATAAAAGTCTTAATTCTACATAATAAATATTTAGACAAGTTGTCAGCTGAAGCAAATTAAAAATATATAAAATTACACCGCACATATTCCTCCAGGCAAATAATACGCTGTATTCAAAGTGGCATTATAAAAAAAATATGGTTGCTATTGCTACTAACAATAAAATATCTAGCAACCCTTACGAATGACGGATAGTCATTCATTGCAGGCGTGGCTATCGGTCTAATCGCCCCCGCCATGGTACGGACGCCATCTTGCATTTCCATTTTTAAAATTCCTATTTCATTCGTAGAGCGCTAGCGCATTCTGCCTTGTTTGGTTTGATGGATTACTTGCATGAATTATTTAATACGATTTTCAACTCAATTTCTATGTTAATAATGAGCTTTTATGTTTGCACAAGTTTTTGTACCAATAAATTAGTGAGCATTCCTGTACTGAATACATTTTGTACTGGAATACTAATGTGTATATTGACGTCATAGTTTTTAAATGTAGTTCTTACTTCTAGTAAAGAAACATGTTTGCATTTAAGAGAAAATGCCTGAGTTCTTGTTAAAAGACATGGATTTTGTTTTAGTGTCTTGTTGTTTTGTAGGAAGAGTAGTAGGTAAAAAACAAAATAGATATTTTCTCCCATTGAATGAAGTGCCTTGTTTTTTTGTAAAACTGTAGAGAACAAAATAAATCTACTCACTTTTTTTTAAATGGAAATAGTTCAGCATTTAGGATATCCATGTATAACATGTTTAATAGTAGAAAAATATTGGCTGGCAGATAATGTTGCTAACTAAAACACAGTCTATGCTTCTTACCTGATAATGAAGGAAATAATTTCAACATAAAAAAAAATATTTTCAAGTCTTATACTTTCCTAGTATAATTCTAGATTTAAATCTTTTTATCAGATTAACTGACAGTCGTCCTTCCAAAGAGGTACGTCTTCAGTTTTTTTTTTCGAATATATTTTTCACTGAGATAAAACCTGTATTATGTGGAACGTGCAACAGAGTATCTTAAAGCGGCATCTCGTTTTATTATCTGTGCTTTTACGTGCAGCTGGATGTTATTTTGAGTTAGTTCGAAAATTAAACTTAACAGTCTAGGCAACCTATTTGGTGTTTTTTTTTCTTTTTGTAAAGTTTATTATAAACGTTTTACTGCGAACAGTAAAATTATTTTATTGGTGTGTTGACGTGTTTGAAATATGACAGTTTTAACATCAAGCGCTCTACAAATATAGCTTATTATATTTTATACCTTGCCTCGTAGACTAATATGAGCTTGTCGTTAGATATCTTGATATCTAGAACTAAAATGATAGTGTTTGATATAATATATTCGTTGAACACTATCTTGAAAGTAAAACTATACTTATAACAAATTACGAAATAAGTCTTAGTAATAAGTGTCACTTTATATCAATAGGCCTATGATTAAAAATTATCACCATTTATAAAGACCATAACTGTAAACACTCCCAAAAAAAAATGTGCAAAAAAAACCACAAACAAACCAAAAAAATCTTTATAAAAATAATAATCTCGACTAACAAAAACCTTCTTACATTTCAGATGTGACGGAAACACGAGAGCTCAACAAAAAAAGGTTGAATTCCACCGATCTCAACCTGTTGTGTGCTCGGGGACATTTGGTAAGCGCTCCATAATATTCTTTATCCTTTTCTGTTCCACTTTTATAAAAAAAGTTAAAAAAAGAACATAAAAAAAATGTAAATAATACGATCCTTAGAAAACGAGATACGAGTGGGTAGAGGTTTGTGGCACACTGAGAGATCTATTATACAAAACTGAAAACAGTACCTACTATTTTAAATTAGTAAAAGTAGTTGAAATAACCAACAATACCTACCGACTTCATCACTACACCAGTGATGAAGTCGGTAGGTATAGCTTGATAATAATAACAATAGTATTTTTGTAGACGAATATTGTAGGTGCCTAAAATGAGGTTTAAGTATTTCCATCTTTGATTAGGATTTTAAACCGTCTACAAACTTTTAGTCATTATATTTAAAGAGCCCACGAAGTCGTAACCAATAATAGATCTGTTTCTTAATCGTTTTGACAGGTCTAATAATATAGAGAACACAAAACAAATAAATTCATAGTTAGAATTTCTCTTTATCTCTGTTTTTGTAAAACTTTCTGACCTTAGTCAAATATCCTTTTTGATTAAGGTTAAATTTTTTAATAAATAATAAAACTTAATGTCTAAATTACCTCCGTGTGGTGACGGATTAAGAATACAATATGCCACCACCCCATCTCATCCCATGGGTGTCGTAAAAACTATCCGTGAACATTATCTTTACAAAATAAAAAGAAGTAAAACTTGAAATTAAACCCTATACCAATCTCTCTGGCCAGCCTGGTATAAGTAGGCCAAGTATACCTCTGTCATGGGAGGAGGCCGGTCCCTGCAGTGGGTCAATAGTGGGCTGTTATGATGAATAAAACTTTTCAAGGCTGCAGTCTGGTATCAATGAACTTAACCTACTACCCTAAATTGCTTCTAAAGATTCGTTTACAGTTGAACTTAATCCTTTTATCTTCTTATCTTACGATAACAGATATAAAAAGGAAAAAAACATTATTTTACTTGTTACTTATATTAGGTATCAATTTAACAATATTACAATTGCAGTATTTCTAATTTTTTTTTGGTATTTATTTTTAATGTAGTCATTCTAGGTAATCATACTACAATACAATTATAATAATCAATACTACAAGAAATAATAGATGTAAATATTTGACGTAATTCTATTTGTAAAAAACAATTAACAATGCAATAATATTTAAAAACACAATAATATAAGACAATACCTTATTTAACACTTAACTACTATAGTATCGTACGTGATGTCATACTAGAATTTATCTGTTACCAAACATAAAAGACAGCCGAAAAAGACATTACAGTTTGCTAATACAGCTACTATGCGGCTGGCCCGGTATCTATCAAAAGTGTTATAAAGTATTGTAAATGATGATCAATCAAGGGCAAGTTTATATCCGGGTAGTGACGGAGTAAGAATACAATGGGTCCGATTGCGTTTCTCAATTGGCTTTAATTAAGAACAACAAAATGAACTTAAATGTAAACTTATTTTTTTAGTACACATGGGTATTACCTTTCCTTTAAATAAGAACACACACTAAAATAGGGCCATCCTAAACTTAATTAGTGATAGTAGTTTTCTTATTCCGATTGCGTTTCGTCTTATTTGACATTTGACTGACCTTATTTAAGTAGAAGCGGTTTAAAAACTGCCTTAATTAACGTCGCTCGAAATTCTGTGCGACCTTATTTAATTTATTAAAAAAATATAGGTATTTCTTGGATTTTAAGTAACAAAAATGTTTCCTATCACTGTTATAACTGTGCAAAGAAAATTAAATGAAGAACATCAACGTAAGAGTGTTTAAATGTGTTAAAATTACCTAACTAAATGCCTTTGTTCCTTATAAAAAAGTTCGTCTTTTCTTATTAGTTTACAGACAAAAAGAAGGCCTACATATCAGAGATAATTCATCCTTCTCTTTTTATCTGTTTCCATGTTATAAAAACAAATTAAAAGATATCACAAGTAAAAACGCAAAATAAGTACGAACGAAAGTAAGACTAACTTTGACGTAATATAGGCGGCGATGTGGTCGCTAAGCGACAAGGCTATATAAATAAATTTTTAAAAAAACTTTGACGTACAGATGTCAAACATAATATAACAACACTCTTAAATAAGGTTGTTTTCATAGACAAAAGGAATTGGTAGTTTTTTAGGTCACGTTCTTGTTTTGTGACATCCGCAATAGCTTTCATATAAAGACGTGGTCTTATTTTATAAATTTTAGTGCATCCTTATTTAAGAGCAAAAAGAAAGGCAATCGGACCCAATATGTCACCACCCCATCTCATGCCATGGGTGTCGTTGAAACCGACTAAGAGACTATCTGTTAATATTACCTTTACATGAGAGAAGGAAAACTTGAAATTAAACCCTATATCAAACCGTCTGGCCAACGTGGTATTAGTAGGCCAAGTATCCCTCCGTCACGGAAAGAGGCCCGTCCCTGCAGTGAGACATTAATGGGCTGTTATGATGATGAAGGGCAAGTTTACTGTAGACTGTAGTAGTGACGGGAAACTGGCTACTCTGATGCTGCAATGAATTTGTTGACTGAGTTACTTCGAGGTTTACTTTTCTTGTAATAAAATAATAATAAAAGTATTTTTTTATTTATACGGCAGACACATTTAAATTGACACGGGAAAGGTGAACAAAAAATCACTTTCACTAGAATCCTTAGTTAAAATTTGCCTCCTTGAAATCCTCCTTGAATTGGTATTCTGTGTATGCCACTAACTTTATAACGTTTTTGAACGGACAGGACCACTCAAGTTGAGGTTAAGTGCAGGTATCGTAGTTTTTTTTTACTTTTTTATCAAGTGCCCTCAGAAATAGTTATAACCTATTTATTTTGCTTTCAAAATTGGGGTTAGGAAAGTTAATTCGATTCGGCGTGAAGGGTTAAGGGTTTTTTTCTGGTTTTATAACCCAAATTAATATCTTGGTATTTTTGATACGGCAGTTGGACGTCGCGTCGTTTGAAAGTGGGGACCCTAAAAAATGTATCTTTGGAATGCCCATTTTTATTTTATTTTGTTTATTTTATGCAATTTTATTACGACTAGATGACGCAGTGGTATATTCTGGCATAAAATCTTGATAATCGTTTTCATAAAGTTAACTGTTTAATTTGTTCTTTGTTTCATATCTCCCATACTTGGGTTCTCTGTTATCTAGCTTTACTTGCTTTATTAAAAAAAAACATTGTCATTAGCCTTAGAGAACCTTCCCAATATCTAGGGAACATACACGTGGATTTCTGAGTGACTAGAAATAATCGCAGCCCTGAACACCAAAAAATTTATATTATGTAGAGTTCATGAAAATGAAAACTGTGATAGGATTGTAGCAACGAAATCATAGCGTCAAAACTAATCGTTAACCTCAAAGCTACGAGTTAGATCTAAAAACAAAAAGAATTCCATTTTCAAAAGTTCTCGCGCGTCTGCTTTTGGGTATTTGAATATCGAACAGTTACAAATATGTAGGTAAAACAAAATGACTGCCTTCTTTAATAATTTGATACAACCCGTCCCTCTCAAGTGACAATTTATTTATAAAATAAAAAAGATTGACATTATAATAAAAAAAACTTAATGCTCATCTTCCACGAACGATCTTAAATTATTGTTAATTTCATTACTTTTTTGCATAACAAAGTTTTTGATATGTTTTAAATTACATAGTTCTTTAAACTGTCTATTTTGTTTTGTTAATCAAAAATGTATCTTATTCGTATGAGAAATAGAAAGGTTTTTGTTTAAACTGTTATTTGAACAATCAATGTTTCAAAGAAATACATGTGAATGCTCTACCTGCTGCGAGTAAAGACGTATGGATGGTGCTATGTAGAAATGAACCATTTAAATTATACGTACGTTTTTAGTCGATTAACTATTTTAATTGATGAAATGATACGTGTGTAGGTTGATGTAGTAAATCGAATAAATAGTCACCTGAACACGCAATTAAATAATGGTGATAGAAGGTAAATAGCTAGTGCCATTTCATCATTGCGTCATACGACCTTCGCAGATTCTCTACTCAAACAAATGAAGGAAAACTTGACATCAAACCGACTTGTCCTGCGAGGTATTAGTAGCTCATATTCCTCCGTCTCTGTAGTGGGACATAAACGTTTTGTTCTGAAAGACATAGTACATTATGTAATTCAGTTTTTAGTAAGTATAAATAAAATATTTTCTCCGAACAATTTATCTCGTAATGTTATGCTAATATAAAACAAATTACAAAAATAACACAACAAAACTAAACTATTATCCGGCCGTTCAGAGAATGCGTTCCTGACACTTATCAGTTAGTCACGACTAGTGATGGACACAACATTATACCGAGTTCGTTACCGTTACTCCAAAATGAACCGCCGCGTTATTTTTATGATTAGATTTAGACCGTTTTAAATTGGCGGAATCATTTAAAATTTATATTTTAGTTCTTTACGTGGAAACAATAAAAGGGAATATTAATATAATAAAATTGTTTTATTTATTATTTTTTACAAAGTTACAATCTGTATTTCTATGGAATAAAGTACATTGAACTAAATGTGCGTACAGAATATTAATCAGACTCCGATTCGCTTGAGGAGGTGGTGTCTTCATCATCATCTTCGCCTACATGTATAATTATATTATTATCAATTACAGAATCAATCCTGATATCTCGGTCAAAATGTTCCATAATCAGGTTTTTAGTCTTTTCGACAACCTTTGCCCAGTCATCTCTTGTGACTTTCCCGCAGGCTTCTTTTAACAGGGTCATCATCTTTTTCGTGCTGAATGGCGGGGAAGTATTGTGGCGGGCGGCGTAACCTTTTATTTGAGCCCAGATTAGCTCAATCGCGTTATATTGGCAATGATACGGTGGAATTCTTAGAACGCGATGACCGTACTCCAAAGCCATTTCATCGATTTCGTATCGCACATTTGCCGCTTTATTTTCTTTCACTAACTTAATTAGCTCTGCTTTTAGCATCTGCATATTTGCGTCAATGCCTTTTGCTTGTAACCAAGCAACCATTTCTTCTTTTTTATTAGCTTGGGTAGGTGGTTTCTGTATTTGAAACGAGTGATAGGAGGCATTATCCATCAATATTACAGAAGGCTCTGGTAGGCTGGGCAAAAGCACGTTCTGGAACCACTCTTTAAATGTACTGGCATTCATTTCCTCGTGGTAGTCATTTGTGGTTTTTGATTGAAATGCCAGTAAAGCGTTCTCCACAAAGCCGTATTTTGCAGTACCTGCGTGGCATATTATCAGACGAGCCCCCTTACCCATTGGTACTTTCGACGTCGACGCTTGTGTATCATCCGTCCAAGAACGGGAAACCGTGTGATTGGCGTTTAGCCATGTCTCGTCAATGAACACGACATTATCCCAGTTATCAATTTTTTTTGCTTCTCTCAAGAAACTTATCCGTTTCAAAATGATGTCGTATCGTTCTAATAAAATTTTTCTTTTGTCTGTTTTTTTATACGAAAAACCAATATCTTTTAAGATTTTCGTTAAAGCAGTTTTACCCCCGCTAAACAGTCCAGCTTCTCTTAACGACGCCAAAAGCTTCATCCTGTTGAGATATTCATTTCTGGAATAGTAACCATATATATGATTTCTGATTGCATCGGCGTCAAAGGTATCAATATCTGTCACGGGTTTAGTTCTACGTTTCTTCTTCGGAGTACGTAAAATATTATCTTCCATGCCAGTAGAGCCGAACTTTTCTTTATTAATATTTGTAATCGTTCGTTTGCTAACTCCAAGCGCCTGAGAGACGCGTTCTTGTACTTTTTCGACAGGAACCAGGGGTCCGCCATTTTGCCGCTCCCGCTCAAAGTAATCTTGCAGCTTGATAATTAACTCACGGGCTCCAGTTTTCAATGTTTGTCCACGTTTAGGCATTATTATGCACCAAAAGTAAAAAGAACGCAATATAAGACACAATCAAAGTCAAATAACAACAGATCGCAAACACTTGAAGAACGTGGTCTATGCGCACGAAACGACAACAGACGACTGTTTCAGCGTCACAAAATGGCGGCCCATAACGCCATTTGGGGTTACCATTTTCAACCTAAATATAAAAATGCTACTTTGTATTTAATTTACTTTTATTTTTATATTTAATAAAAGTTATTCTAAAGTCCATTATTTTCAAATTCTTGAAAAGAAAAACAAAACGTATTATTTTATAAAGTATAACTGTATCGATAAGAACAGATTACGATACTATTATTCACTGTTATTGTTGGCACAGCACTACAAATATAAAGCGCTGACATAACCTTGTAATAGCGCAGTGTAGATTTAGAAAAATATTGTTTACCAAGTTATTTGACACTCAGTTTGACACAACATTATAACATTCATTAATTATTGATATAATAATGTTGTTTTAATGCTCATCAATAGTTAAAACGATAAACAACCAGCAAAAATATTTTTATCGTAACTGCAACGCCATTACAAAGTTACTGCGTCAGTTCAATCGCGACGTGTCAGGAACGCATTCTCTGAACGGCCGAAGTTTAAGTATATTATTTTCTTTGATAACAAAATTCTAAAAAGTATGAATATAAAAATTTGTGAACCGTATTGAATGTCACTTTGATATTTATTCGACTTTTTCGTATAAACAAATTATGTTTACGTTATCCTTTTTAGTTATTTATAGTATAAATTATTTTATGATTGTTGATCTTTTGTTGAATTCTCTTAATACTTTGTAAGAGTGCACGGTGTCTTATCCCATCTTATCCTACAGGTATTGTAAAAACTGACTTAGGGAAAGTTCGCTGATTTATTCTCTACGAAAATTAAACTAGGATAATTCCAATAAAAACTCCATACGAATTCTTCTGACCAGTGTTATAACAGTAGATCAAATTGAATTGAGTTGACTGTAGCGGGGCAATTATAAGGTGTCATCATAATAGTCCATCAATGTCCCATGGATATTCGGCCTACTAATACCACGCTGGCCAGACGGATTGGTACAGGGTTTAATTTAAATTTTTCCGTCTTTTTATTTCGTTAAGATGATTGTGACGTAGTGGGTCCCTTAGTCGGTTTTTACGACACCCATGGGATGAGATGGGGTGGTGACATATTGTATTCTTACTCCGTCACCACACGGAGAGGTAATAAAGTGTAGCGATGTTTTATTTTGATTATCGAAATTTAAAGTAGGTTTGGTTTACTGTTTAGTGTATTATTGAACGCTCTAGGTTGAGATTCTAGAACTTTTCTATTAACGTTGAAGTATGTTATGTTGCCGTGGCAAAAGCTTATAGTAGAGTTCAAAACTTTATCTATAATGTCATTGCTCCCTCTAGCATAGATCCAACGCCACACCTGCTCTCAAGTCAGGACCGGTTGACTCGGGAGATAAAAAAAATAAACTTTTTTTCATTTTTAAAAACAACAATTTTTTTAAATGCCCGATGACCGTGGGATCTCTTATGTTTACAGATTACATGTTTATATGATTTTGTTTATACAATATCATAGGTGATGACAATTTGGTTTGTTTTTTTAAACTGTCTGGTGCAACTTGTGAAATCATAAATAAAACCTCTGCAGTGTGTTGAAACTTTATAGACTTTTTCTGTACAATTTTTAGGTTAGTTTAAGCAACTTGGTCAAGGTTTGGAATTGGATGGGTAGGATCAAAAAAGTTTAGATATTGTTAGAACTATTTTGTTCAGCAGTTTGCGACGGCATGCGGCAATAGGTATACAAATTTAGAAAATAATAATAAATTTAGTCACTCAACATCAGGTAACTTAGGTTTTTTTCGCATGTACCTAATTGTAAATTAATATTATTTATAATTTTGCCATAAACAATACCGTAAAAAATAAAGTATTTACCTCTAAATTGCAAACCCGTTTATTTATGCGTTTAAAAATGTAAATTCCATTTTTAAAATACGTTACCCGGTCGTTGATCTACTTTAAATCATTATTATGTATACCTCAAATCATATAAGTATTTAAATAATATACATAAATTGGTACAATTAAAACAAAAATATTAATATTATAAATTATTTGTTCAACCATAATATGTTGCAATGATGATAATTAACATTTGTTACAATTAAGACAAAAATATTAATAGTTTTTAAACTTGTTCCTTTATGGACGTGATATTTTGAGTCGATATTTTTGTAATTCGACTTACGAGAGTAGGATACGGGTTTAAGTTCGTTAATTTTTGTTTAGTGGTTTTGTTTATCGATATCATTTTGTGGTTTACGAGTAACAGAACGTTTTTATGGAAGACATTGAGCTTGAATTCGAAAAATAAAATAAAATGTTTAAATTAAATTATTGTGTTATTTTGTTGGTGTAAAAATAAAATGTTAACAAAATGAGTTTTGGTAATGTGAAAGAGGTCTCGGGTTCGATTGCCGCTCAATTTAAATTATGGTGTCCATTTGGTGTGGGATTTTTTTATGTATTTATAATACATATTTACATAAAAAAAGTATGTTTATCTGTTGTCTAGCACCCATTGTACAAGCTTTGCTTAGCTTGAGTCTAAATGCCGGTAATTATGTGAATGTGTAAGGAAATATTATTATATTCTCATTATACGATGACCTCTGCTCACACCATATACATACTCACATAATGATCTTACTTTAAGTGTAGGATAAAATAATTATTACCTGAACTATTAGTTATCTACACATATGCCTCTGCGGTCCCATTAACCGCATGTTTTAGATAAAAATGTTAATTTGGAAATTTCCAGTTAACTATTTAATTTGTTTTTAATTTTAACTATAAAATATTCCTTATATGAGTAACCTACCTATCATTTAGTTTTTATCGCGACCGGTTCAAGTTGGACGTTCGATGGGCACACGTCCGTCGCCATGTTGAAAATTCAAATATAGAATATTTTACGTTCTAAATGACAATTAGTTTTACTAGTACATAATGTTAATTTCTTTTTTTGTCATAACAATGACATGTGCCAACAGTTATACCTACGCAAAAAATTATAAAGGACAGGCCTAACAAAGAGTTAGGTCATATAGGTCACGGCGGGCGTTGCACGAACGTATAAAAAATAATGCCAAATCATCGAGAGTGCAAAAACATGAGGTTCATGACTCATTTTATTATTATACCTTTACGGAATAAAGAAAATTTGCTTGGTGCGGCACTAACAAGTATGTCGGTCGTTTGTAATACAATGATTAGCTATCATTTGTCAGTTTTCGTGTCCCTTTTGGTGACCGAGCATTGAATGTCATACGGGGTCGTTAACGTTGTGTGAAAATTAAACATAACGCTTTTTGTAAAAAGTAGTAGTTTCGCGTAAAGTTTTATAGGTTTCGATACATTTTTTTCGAACCGTGAGTCAATCAAATCAAAATTGCTTTTTAATAAGATACTTTTTGTATCTTTTCTAAAATAAATAAACGGTATTTAGAAACTGTATAAAAATAATACTCAAATGGAATTATCCGTACAATTAAGTGCAAAAACTGTTAGCAAAAAGCTAGACCGTCTATATTATCCTGACTAGTAAAGTCACGCATTGACCGTGGCAAGGTCGTTCGAATTTCGAACAAAAAATATTCCACATTTTTGAATACTGCATTCGGCGTGGCTGATTGATAGTTTTTCTTTTCACGACACGCCATTGAATCAATCTTTTTTTTCTCTAGAGTTTGTTGTTGTTGCATTTTACTAAAAGACCTTTATATAATTAAATTCATTGTTAATTTATTCTCGAAATCTTTTTGTTGCAGGTATAATAATGCGGGTGTAACGACTCTTAAAATTGTGAGTTATTTTAATGTTACTTTGGAACAAAAAAGAAATAAATTAACTGGCTGCACGCCAGATCCTTTTTTGAAGGATAATGTGAATTAAAATTACAAATGTGTTAATGAGAGACTGCCTCGGTAGCAAAGCGGTTGTCTTGCATGTAGTAGGTTCGATTCCCACTCAAGATAATTATATTGTGTGATCCACAAATTATGGTCTTCAGTTTGGTTGTACTTAGTGCCTATTAATAATATAAAATAATAATTAATAATAATTCATCTCTGTAAAATACCCCGCTACACACGGTTAAATCTCTGTAAGTATTTTTTTTAAGAGTAAAATTGTTGATTATACAAACGCCCCCGATATTCGTAATGCATATCGGGTCCGTAAAGGGCCTTATGAGTGTCGAGCGTCTTATTGTCTTTCTGTCCGTCATGAGTGACTCACGCCATTGTTGGGTTACACAATACATGTCTTTGTGCATTGTGCCCCGGGAGACCCTGATGTTACGTATTTTGTAATAATTAGTCCATTTGTATTTGACTCACTCATTATTATTAGTCATAGGCCTACTTTATATGCTATATAGATTTTAGTAAGTATTTTAATTTTTATAGCACATCTGCTTAGGTTTAGTATTAATTGATTGATGGTAATGGGATATTAGCTGCAACAGCGACATAATAAAGATATATTTGAAAAAAAAAAGGTTATAGTTTACAACTAAGAATAGTTGGTTTAAAAACGGTTCATTTGTATCTAGGTAAGTGTTAGTAGTTATCTTTTTAAATTAAGAAATCTCAAAACAAATATTTAAAAAAAAATTTAGTTCCATCAATATCGACCGCGAAATAAGTTTTTATATGAGGCGAAACACTGGCACGCGTTTAGGGGATCGCCCTAGCGATTTTGAGTACCAAAAAAAAATACCAAAGGGGTCCAGTATAATAGATAGGTACGCGAAAACTCGATCGCGTTTGCTGCTAACAATAAAACCCAATGAGTTAACTTCAAATACGTTTCAAACGATAGTGACCTCTATCCCTTTGAAAATAAGAAGGGTTTGCTCTGTTGAAAAATTCATCCCCTTTTCGAGTAGGCAAGTTGTAGGCGGGTAAAGTGGCCGTTCGTTTAGATATGTCAAAACAAATTAGCAGTATATTTGTATGTGTATGTATATGGCCAGTATTTTATCTCGCTCATATCTTTTATGTGTAAAAGGGATGTAATATGTGGAATATTGAATATAATTTATTACCAGTTTTCCCCCTTCGACGCTTATCGATATGTGGGCAATGAGTAAGGAGTTTTAAGTTGTTTTATTTATTTGAATTATTGCATCTTTTTTTTATATGCGTAAATGTGATCAGGTTATTTAGGAGTTTAGATAATATTTTTTAAAAAAATGGGTATTTTATATTTTTATATCTTGCTTGATTGTAGGTATAAAACCCATATTAAGTCTTAGTAATTAAATTAATAAAATAGGTATAATTTTCTCTAAGACCCCAATTAAAAAATAATAATTAAAATTGTAATTCTATGTTTGAAAGACCATGTTGTAACGAAGGTACTCAAGAACAATGCTACCGTAAGTGAAAATTGCCTGTTTGTATTTTTTCATAGTGTTCTAAATGTCCTGATTTTAAAAACCAAATCTTTTTTTTAGATAGGTATCTATCATAGTTTCCTTCTTATTTAAATCAAAATATTCATTTAGCAAACAAGAAAAGACTTACGAAAACATACAAAATCAAAACTTTTTATTCATTTAATGAAAAAGAAAGGACACAAAATCGTACAAACCAAAAAAAAACAAAGTACCTATTGTTCAAAACAAAATGTTTCGGTTGAGTTCCATTTGTTCTAATTCCCACAAGAACAGTTACATAAATTGGTTTCAAATCTTCACCATAATGAAACTACCACCACAAATCAACGCGGCACGCACCCCTTACAAAAAAAAAGCTAACGCGTTTTGTGAATCGAATAAAACGCGTAATAGCAGTTATCGAGTGAAATTACGTAGATAATCGTTTGAAAATTGTATAGTGCAATATAATTACGTATCTTATACATAGTTGTAATATTTGATTCATTAATTGATAACGAGAAACGTAGTTTTGAGGGAAAAGAGCTCACAACTTGTTGTAACCACCGATTTATAAATGATATCACTGGTTAAGCAGTGACGAATACCCACACTCAGTGTTTATTCATCTCAGTGTCTCCGTGCTTCAAAAAGTTGGTACTGGCTGGCTTCTTAGTGACAGACCATATCGTGTGGTCACGTCCAAGACCTATCGGCAACTAATCAATCGATAAATAAGAAAGAAGGGAAAATAGCTGTTCAGCATGTTTTCTTAATTATTTTATTTCAACGTACAAAACACTGGCCACTAACAAATACTTCTTGTACTGTCTTGTAGCTATACAGAACGTATTCAAAATATTTAATAGTTCGATGTGAATAAAATAAAACTTAAATTGCGTTGCGTATAATTCAAATAACGAATGATGAGTAGAGTGGGTGGCGACGTTCGATCATGGGGTAAAAATTACCCCCGAGGGGTAAAACACCCTATGTAGTGATGTGTGTTTATATGTGAAGGAGGGTATGATAATAGCGTATTTCCTGCCTACCCCACAGCTCTCACTAATGTGAAATTTTGCATTGCACGCACTTTAAAATTAATTATTTTAGGTAGTAGGTACGTTAAATATTTTGAAAATAGTGTTTTTTCTTGTCTGATTTTGTTCTCGCCAAATTTTCAATAAATAGAAAAAAATTATATTGTAAAATTGACATAGTTAACTTACTAAAAATGGGTTGAATTTTTGTAAACGCTTACGCCATTTTAATAATAAAAATATTTAACCCAAAACAGTACCATTCCATTTTAACATCCAGATATTATTTTATATTCAATGTTAACATGTAAAAATATTATTTCGAAAATATCATTGAGGGTTACATTTTTACATTTTATTAGTACCATAAAAATAATATATAACATACAGAACGACTATTAAACTGCAGCCATTAAACACCTCACTGAAATAACCTGAAAACGAATGTTTGCATTTGGGTGATGTATGTCTGGATTTTATATTTAAAAAGATATGTTTTATTTATGTTTAAGTATTTTTTTATCGTAATATATCTGTATAGTCCCACTGCAGGGACAGGTTTATATTAGAATTGGTTATATTTGTTGTTGTACATTTGTTGTATATGTATCTTAGTTTTTTTATACGTAATTAATAAAAGACGACATTTAAAAAAAAAAATCTAACTCCGTAATTCTATTTCTCATTGTCACAATACCTACATAACCACTCATTACGCTACGTTTCTTTCTACAACAACACACATTGAATAATTTATATGCGTTTAAATCATAGACAAGTTGGGTGACAATAGTCCGTTACTACTACACTATATTGGCAGCACTGTTGCTCAAACAACCAGCTAGTTGAGAGCCATTCGCAGTCCACCTTATTAGTGATGCGCTTAACCGTTATACGCTTTCAGGGATCTTAATAAAATGGTTAGTGCGTATACAACGGGCGTCAAACGCGTATTTATTGGACATTCGCAGCGGTGCGTCAGGCGAAGATATAGAGTTAAACTGCCATTCGACACGCGATGTATTTTATATCAAGTTTCGCTGGATTCCTTTTGCTACTTGAGTTATACGTTGCGTTGCCGTGTGTAGAGGCACTTATATTCGTCGCGTGGAGTCACAATTGAGCCGTTCATACATATTTAGTCGACGTTAATTTCGTCGAATCGGATTAAATACCGATAAAACCGTAACTTTCACGTTACATTTTTACGTAAACATTAACTTGTGTGTGTGTATTTTGCTTTGTGACTGCCAAGTGCTTTGTGTGTAATCAGTGAACTAAATATTGTATTTTTTTTTTCATAATCGTTAATGGTTTCATTAATTTTTATTTTTTTATTAAGCAGGTGTAATAAATTACTGTGATTATTTGTTAATTATATTTGCTTTGTTGCTATATAGGAAGGTGATTTATGTTTATTACGAACACGAAATCTAGATTGCTCAATTAAAAATATAAAGACGTAAGTACCTAATCAGGTTTTTTATATTATAAAGTTTATCTGTAGGTTTGTTTTAAAAAAATTGATCTCTATTTTAAAATTTTTGATTTGTTTATACTACAATAACAAAAAATATAATATTTTTTTTTATAATTTATAGGCATAGGACAAAAGTATCCTACTCTAACTACATTAAATTGTTAGTGCGTACTAAAATTTTCGATATACTTATTCAAATAGTTCACGCAATCCAAAATTTTACTTACAAAGAAAAAGACCCTAAAGTTAATGATATAAATGTAGTACATAACCCCAGCTAACACAAAACACAATCCTTGATAACATGGCCGGGAATATCGTAAAGGTATTTGCAAAGAAAATCCTCCTCATTCTAAGGATTTACACTTGAAATTAGTTCGCAAATCTCCCGGCTTACACCCCACCCGTACGGATGTTGATGGGCCATACAAATAAATAACCTTGGATTTGTACCAACTTATTGTTTTCTGTTTATAGCTGTGAGAATATGTTTTTTTGTTCAAAGTAAAACATAAGATTTTTATACATATGACAGCTGGCAACATCTAACATGTCAGAGGCGTATCTATTAATTTATTTTTACGTGGCATTAAAAAATCTTACTTTTTTGTACAGCGTGGTTTAGTTGTAAGTTCACTCCCTGTTTAAAAAGCACTCCCATATATTAATAGAAATATCCTTTTAAGATAAATACCTATATTTTACGACATTTTTAAATATGAACAATAATATACTATGATTGAAGAGGGCTCTAATAAGCTTAATATTTTCATAGCGTATTGTTAGAATTCAAAAAAAAATTAACCTACTTTTTAACAAACTCTTAAAATGATTTCATGTAATTTTATATTAAAATTTGCATTTAACTTTAAAATAATGGTTAATTTATTTTTTAATTAACTTTTACTAAACGTATCACCTAGTATTATAGATACGAATACTAGATATAATATTTTATTAAAACGTACCTAGCACGATTCGAACAAGTATAATATTCTTTATTTAAAAATCAAACGAGGTTTTCAACGGATTTTATTTAGCACGTGAAAACAATATTTTGCTAAACAATTAACACTAATAACCAAAGATTTAAATGTCTGTCTGTCTAATTGTATGGTATAACAACATTTTTGTTTTAAACAAAGACTGTTTGTGTGTTTTAAGCGAACAGTTAAATGTTACTTTAAACATTGCAACACTTTTAAATATGAAGTACGTGGTTATAATATTGTAGTTTATGTGGAGCTTTAGTATAGAAGTAGTATTTGTATCAGATAATGGATGTCCTCTGCTAGACTTAGGCGTCCTTAATTTTTATCTTTTTAATTGATTTTTCGCCATCTTGATCAGCTCTTCCGTACATGTTGTGAGGGATCTTCCAACCCTTCATTTTGTGTATTTATGTTATATTATAATTCCGACGCTACTACTAATTACTAATACATGTCCAATAGGTGACCGACAAACTATAAGTAGAGTTAAGCAGAGCGTCAGCCGTTACTTTATTTCCTTTGAGAGGAAAAACACGGTCCATGTGTTGTTCTAGTCCTTTATGCAACGTCAGAAGCTTGTACAATTCTCAGTACTAGATTACCCACTGGCCACACGATAATAAACCGTCTTGTACAAGATTCCCATAATTGCCAGCACGACAATAATTATTCCCATAAAAACAGGGAAACTTAGTTCTATAATACTTACATTATCTTCTCATTAAACTCATTGTAACGTTAACAATCCTATTAATAGTACAAAAATAAACTATTATTAATAACACTAGTATAAAAAGAACGTATCAGTATACTCAAGTAACAGGACGTTACGGCTCTAGATATACTAGTTTTTCTTGACACCCTTTGTTTAACTAATTATAAGGCAGGGTGCAGACAGTTTGTGTTAAGTCTAATTATAAATGAACTTTAAAGTACTTGTTAGTGTCGCTTGGGGGTGGGTAGGTATATATTTAATGTTAGGTTGTGGCTTTTAGCACTGTTTATGCAGTATCACCTTTAGATTCTTAAGGTTAAGTTGTTTGTTTGATAAAGTGTACTAAGTATTTTTATACTAGGATAATACCTAGTATTTTTTACAGATATAATTATAGTCCTAAATAACATATTATTTACAATTTATAGGAAGTTATTATATTTTAAACAAGTAGTAGGGTAATACAGGGTGTGCAAACCTCATCTCATCCCGTCGGTGTCGTACAAGGCAAAGGAATAATCGACTAATGATAAGAATGTAGTAAGTTCTCTTATTCCTATTATATTAATGTTCGTAAGGTGCCATTTCAGTTTATGTTACTGATACGATGTGCATACTGATACATGTAAAGTTATATTATTATCACAATAGTGTCTTTGATTAAATTTGTTTGCGTTGATATCTTTAATTTACTATTATATTTTAAGTTTTTTTCCGTGTGAAAACGGAGTAAGAATTTATGGCGGCACCTTATCGTTTCATGGGTCTCGTCATAGCAAAGTTCGCAGACACTATGGCTACATAAACCACAAAATGAAAAATTTAAATAAAAAAAGTAACTAGGAGCAGTAAATAAAATATTATGACAAAGATCATCATAATTTTAAGCTTTTTTAATACGAAACATTTTCAAAGATTTTAAAGTCACTTTCTCAAGTCTTCCGCGTTCCGAACATCTAAAAAGGTGCAAAAAGACCTTCACAAAATGCTAATAAGATATTCCCACGGTAAAATTTGCATATCCATACTGCCAAGGGGTTGAAAGAACCCCAGAAATAAATTTTAAACACAAAAATATGCAAATCTATAAATACCTTAAGCAATTATGCAAGATTTGACAGCTGCTGTTTTTTTTTATCCCGCTACTGGTTCTTTACGTGGCAACATTGGCCGGTTTTCAAATTATGGAATGGTTTGTTGTCTATTTGAATTTAACTTCTTAATTTTTTTAAATATTTAGGTCAGCAATACCGAAACAGGTTCCGGCTTATTACAAAAAACTAAATAAAACTCAGTTTAAACCAGGTTCAGCTAGCACAGGCTTAATTTTTAAACTGCAGTCTAAATGTCACCTTATTACAAAACATAAATAAACCGTGGCTTTCATAGAACAGCAATTAGACCCTAGCTTAAATAAACAGTCACAGATTATCCAAAATATTGCTTGATCATTCATAACATCATTCGATTATAACGTTCCGTACTACTCGAGGGAAAGCTTATTGCTAAAAAATTGATAAATTTAATTACATATCAGCAATGAAATGATAATAATTTATATATTTAGTATAAATATATAACATTGGTTATTAATGATTACCATTTATTATTCTAGGGCCCTGAAATAATAAGCATTTTCATAACTCGCAATGTTAAATATAAGACGTAGAACGGAACAAAATAAAGAAGGTATTATCATCATTAGGTACCTACCTATTCGGGCATCATTTGAAATACGAGTAAGATGTCAGCAATATGAAAATAGTTTGTATGTGATATGGTAATCGTTGTAGGTAAAACAAAAATACGTTTTAAGTAGTTTAAAGTTTGCTCTTTTCTCAACCGACTAAGTAGGTTTTTAGTTGTTTTGTGTAGGTGTTGTTGTGGCCCAGCTTTGTAATGCGCAAACCTTGAATTTCAGGGGACAAAGTACATCCCCGAGGGTCGTGTGATATTATTTACCAATAACTCCAAAATATTTTTAGTAAGTACTTAATACGTTTTCTAAATCTATATTTTTTTCTAAAATCTTTGGATAATTCTATAAAAGGATCAACACGAACAAGCTCACTACTGGGTCGTCGTCTTTCTAAAAGTTCAATATCTTCAATATACATTAAATGTACCATGTCGATATCCATTTTGAAACAAGTCAACAATATTATAATATTAACACATTACCAATAGCAACGCTAACCTCAAAACAACAACTTTGACAGAACTGTATGTATTTAGACCATGGTCTATAGTTTAAACTAGGGGTCGAGTAGGTTTATCTTTAAACCTGACATTACGCCATGGTTTAGTGTTAAAACTGATTTTGTAATAACAAATTTCAAAAACAGTGGTTTTGTGACGTAATAAACCGTGTTTTATAGTTAGACCGTATTTTGTAATAAGGCCGGTTAAGTTTAATGTATTACTGTACGTTTACTAAAATAGATTTTAAAGTGTATTTATTTCTAGGTACATATATTAATTTTATTAATAATTAAGTTTATTAAACTTATATATTTTCGCCTTGTAATAACATGACTTTATAAAAAAACAGGTATTACTTATTTATGAAAAAGAAGATCAAATAAAACTGCAAAAAAGAAGAAAGAAGAATATATAAAGAAGATAAAAGAATAACAGCTACGGTGATTGCCACTAGCGAGGTATAGAGTTCCTACGTATTATAACTTTGTAGGAACTTCATACCGTGCTCTTGGGATTGCCTATTTTCATCATAAAAAGAAGACAACATTTAAAAATAGAAGGAAGAGAATTTTAACAGTAGACAGAAGAATATTCCTAATTTAAATGTAATGTTAGCTTTATATTTGTTTTTTTTTCGTTTTGTATACTTGCATTGTTTTATTTAATTTAGCTATTTACTTTATCTACTTACAGTTTTTTTAGAAGAACACAGCACAGTAGCTAGTACTTACATAAATATGTAAAGTTAGTAGGGTATTAGTTACCTAAGTACACTAAAAAAGGATAGGAATAGGCCAACTAACGGAGGAAAATCTCCCTTATGGATACTAGGATTGTTTTTCCAACTAAATCTACCGGTAGGGATACCTATATGGAATCGTATGGAATCGTTTTATCCATATATCTCCACTGACTTACACTGGTTGGGATAGGTGGGTTTTTTTTTAATTATTTATATTTTGTAAGTGCTTTCCACACTTGTAAGCGAATACAATTTCGACCAGGTTACACCAGCCATGGTCTATCCACTTTGGGAGTTACTTGTGAATATGTTGGATGTCACTTTATATAAGGAGCTGACTGTACTATAGGAAGAAAATGTTACCCGTAGCTACTGGTGTATAACAGCCAGTAACAGGCAGATGAGAGGCTTTATTCATGTTTCTATCTAAGTAAATGTATATAATTATCTTTGTAACAAACCTTAAAAAAAAGGAGGAGGTTCTCAACTCGGTTGTATTTTTGTGTGTTTGTTATCTCCCTTTATGCTTTGTAAATAAATTGCATCAACATCGTTTTTAATTTCATCCACTGTTCCATAACTGTGACATAAGTAGGCTAGGATGAACAGCGTGATGTCGCGAAAGCACCAATTATTACCATCAGGAGAACAGGCCACCGCTGTCAGTCTGCCAAATGCTGAGATTAAGTTGGCAGTAGACGAGGAAGTATCCCCCTTTAACCGGTAGAAGTGATAATATTGCCACCTAATTAGCAACTCAAAACCAATAAAAAAGGTACATGTACCAGTTAAGGGGTTAAGAAGCATTGTTTGTTGCTTCAGGGAGCACGTGAATTGTATTGAACGAGATGCGACGGCACAATAGTATCTACTGGTGAGGCTACTATAAGGTATCTGCCAAATACAATTACGCTACTTAGAAAAAGAACGGTCTAGCATTATAATATGAGTTTTATGTATTATACGTGAGTATTAAAAAAAAAAATCCTCCGTGGGGTGACGGAGTAAGAAAACAGTGTGTCACCACTCCATCTCATCCCATGGGTGTCGTAGAAACCGACTAAGGGACTATCTGTGAAAAAGAAGGAAAACTTGAAATTAAACCCTATACCAATCCGTTTGGTCAGCGTGGTATTAGTAGGCCAAGTATCTCTCCGTCACTGGAGGAGACCCGTCCCTGCAGTGGGACATTAATGGGCTGTTATGATGAAGTATTTAAAAATAGGTAATATACCCATAGGATAAGACTACGATGATGGCGTAATGTGAATGAGTGAGGAATATTTTTTTTATATTATTTATTGAAACTTTGATAAAAATAAACGTTTTTTTCCAAATGTTAGTTTTTTCTTAAATTTCTGTGTCGGATATCACGAATTCCACTTGTACCTATTTGTATATTTTATTCATTCTTACCTAGTAATAAAGTTATAACCATACTTATTTAAACGGACATTTCTACACAGCGCCATCTGTTCCCAAAGTAAGCTTAACCTGCTTGTGTTATGGGTAACAGAACAACGGATATTAATACTTATATACTTTTTTTATTTGTAAATACATACATATGATACATAGAAACACTCAGAGCAATGCAAATAATCTAGTTCATGCACACAAAGCATTGAGCGGGAATCGAACCCGAGACCTCTGCGTAGCAGTCATGTTGTATGACGACTACGCCACAGAGGCCGTCAAATATTTGCATTGAGCGGGAATCGAACCCGAGACCTCTGCGTAGCAGTCATGTTGTATATACGCCACAGGCCACAGATGCCGTCAAAATTAACACATCTTAACATTAATTCCTTACAATAAAGCTCATTTTACAATCAATATACATACCTAGATCTATACCTAGCTATATATGTTTAGAAAATTATAGTTAATATTACAAACATCTATTATCTTATAACTATCGTAAATTCGTATAATTATAGATTCTATACTTAGAAACAAAAGTGATTTATTAGTATCAATTTTGTATAACTTATCTATCAACGTCACATTTCTAATTAAAGATATTATCAAGATACAAGCAAGTCATATTATTGTGACTATTCTAAGCAAAGATCAACAGTCTAACCTCGCAAAAGTACAGTCACGAGCAATAATATGTACACATCGTCAAATTTTCAAAACTATGTATTAGTCTATGTAGAGTCTAGACATTAGAGTACGAAAAATAATTCGTAATTTAGAAAAGGTTTCAAACAGTTTTAAACTAATCCTAGAATTTTCAATTCTGGATTGTCAGAACTTCAGATAATTATTGTGTTACAAAATGTGAAAATGTGTACATATTATTGCTCGTGACTGTACCAAGTCTGACACTTGATAAGTCACCGGAGAAAGAATCTTTGGGCAATATAAGACGACTTATCCTTGTGAAGGACGATTTACACATAGTAAAGTCACAGTTCCGGCACAGTGCGAAATATTCATTCATATAGTTTCTATGAGCGCATCCCCACTTGTCCGTATCAGTGAGGGCACAGTGCTCTCTGACTGAGCGAACAAGGAACGGACGGCAAGGAACTGTGACTTCACTGATATGTGTGAATCGGTCTTCAGTTGCTTAGGACCGCTGGGAAAATGGGAGTCACAATCCAACCCGAGTATACCTGAACCGCCTGAATTTACCTAGATATTTATGTAGTCAGCAAGAAAATTACCCTTTTAAGAGCAGACTGCTCGTGACCGTGACTGGTGTAACCTGGCCGTAACGTCAGATGGCTGAAGGTAAATAATTTTAATCGTTAACCAAAAACCTATACGCGTTAATTCCCGTTAGTATATCTTTCTTTTTTCGATAACTGGTTACAAAGCGCAACGCTAGAGGCCATGAAAAAATTAATAATCAACGCTAAAGATGTCTACTGTGAAAATTTAATAAGTTTTTGCAAAAGGAGGAGAACAGAGGCATAGTAATATAAAAAAAAAAACTTATTTTGAAGGATAAAACCTTCGAGAGCTTAACCACATATTCTGGCACACGTGATATCACAAAAGTACGGCAACAGATTTTTCATACATGTCTCATAATCATCATCATTATAACAGTCCATTAATGTTTTTTACTTTATGTATAATTTTCGGGCAAACAGTAGGAGGAATGTCACACTAGAAGGACGGAGATCCTCAAATGGCGAAAAGAAACTTAACCGCGCTAGATGCATTGCTATATTATTTTACATCTACATAGTTATCCTTCTTTTATGTACTCAGGATGTAATAATCTACGACTTTTTCCCTTACACCATGTCTCTGTCAGACGTTTATACAAAACTATTTCATAGTTAAATAAGCTGTCAGTTCGATTTCACCCTCCAATAAAAAAAAACCCGTGTAGGAATAATACCATCTGTCATAAAAAGAAACTTTCAAATAGTAATAAAATACTTTACGTTACTTTATAATCTTTAAATTTATGTAGCTTGCAACGTAATTTGTAGACATTTTGTGTCTTATAGATAAACGTCGGTATGTGGTCGACGGTAATTTATTGTGTTATAGTTCAGTGAGTTTTAGTGATGGGACATACGGTATTTAAGTTGTCGAATATGGCCCTTATCTAATAAAAAAAAATGTGTTGTAATTTTTGTTTTTTTGGTTCAAAGAATTATATTCTTATTCTTTTTATGAATAGGAGAAAGTTTCAATTATAACATGTACTTAGTCCAAACACGAATGGGCAAAATGTCCCCACCCTTGTAACACTTACACATACATCAAATGAAAGTACTTGAAAAGTGAAGCATTTTATTGTATGACAGCAAATCTGTTAGTCATGGGAGAACTGAGAGTTATTGAGTATAAATAGTATAACGTTATTTTTATAAATTACCTTATATGTACTTACATATCATATCAGTCAATAGATGTCCACTGGTAGGTAAAAGTTTTGTCTAAATACTTCCCCCACCTACCTTATTCATCGGTATAATATAGGTACGACATTTTAAACTAGTTTTGAAATAACTTCTCGAAAAAACCGTAAAAAAAAACGCGTAGGCGCGTTTCATCGATATTGTAACTATAGGTACTTTTATTTTCATGTCACATCACTAGTTAATTTCAATTGCTACGGGCCTTTAGTTTATACTTTTCGCTTTATCAATTTCTTTTGTTACAATAGAATACCGGCTTCTTTTGTTCTTAGTATAATAATAGACTCTACATTGATAATTTTCAAAATAATTCAGATTAAATTCCTAACAAATTAGCCCGTAGGTATTTCTGTCCCTTTCAAATAGAATTTAAAGAAACAGGAACCCGTATAATGAAAAAAAATTAACCGACTCTAAAACAGGAGGTTATAAATTCACTTTGTTTTTAAATATTAGTAACTCAGGCCTTAGTCATTTCTTGACCAGAAAAAGTTTTCTTCTCTTTTTTGTACTTTTTTGTAGGCGATCCTTAAATTATTTTATTATAATTACTATAGATTGTTATAGAATATTTTTCGTGTCTATGTCACAAACCTTTCTCATACCGTACATTTCATATTAGCCGACTAATGAAACGTTCGCAGATATTGTTATCTCTCCGGAAATATAAAAAAAAACTTGGCATAAACTATAAGCGACTCTATGGCCCTGCGCAGACGACAGACTATCCGTGACGCACTTTTTAGTCTGTGAAAATAGAACCTATGCAATTATAAGCAGTAACGCACAGGACGCGCAAAAAGTACGGCGCACAAAAGACTCAAACGTACTCGTATGCCATGTATGGCAGACTTTTTGTGCGCCGCAGACGCGATCGCAAAAAAAGTGTGCCGTCTGCGCAGGGCCTAAACGATAGTCGGAGTCGACCAAGGGACGACGAGGTAGGACGACCTAATAAATAAAGAAAAGAAAAGCACACAAGATGTCCTAGATGTCCGAAAAGAAGAAAGACATTAGAAAAATTGGTACTCGAGGCGGGAACGAACCCGCGTCTCTGGACTATACGCGTCCAATATAGTATATTAATTATTCATAACAGCCCATTAATGTCCCACTGCAAGGACGGGCATTCTCCCGTGACGGAGGGATACTTGGCCTACTAATACCACGCTGGCCAGGCGCATTGGTATAGGGTTTAATTTCAAGTTTTCCTTCTTTTTTTTTTCGTAAAGATAATATTCACGGATAGTCCCTTTGTCGGTTTTTACGACATCCATGGATTAGATGGGGTGGTGACATATTGTATTCTTACTCCGTCACCAAACGGCGAATAAAAAATTCTAATTTTTCTAGTTTACCTAGGCTTTATAGGTAAAAAAATTATATCTAATTTAAGTCCTAGATGTCATCTCCTAATTTCTGCAATCGATAAATTTAGGCATCCACTTAGTAAAGAAGTTACCCGAAAAGACTCAATTTCAAATGTTTTCCAATCAATTTCAATACCAAGACTTTCATTTTAATTATTCAGCGCTAATCTCATTAAAAAAATCTTAACATGAAAAAAAAGGCTAATACTTTTACGGCATACGATTCTTTTAACCTCACATTAAGTACACTTTACATATCAATTTTTATGAAATATGTTTCATGTTAACAAATAATATAAAATATATACTTTGCACACTTTATCTACAGCAAGGAATGCCGCTTTTTACCCCATTTAATACCATATAAAACTGCCGCTAAATGGGACCAAAAATTAACATTTTCACAATCCTTCTTACGGTTATTGGTGGAAAACACGAATAACTTAAGAATTCGTTATTTTGTGTGAACGTCAATTGGTCAGGGCATGTAGCGTTTTTAGGCGTATTAGGAAGTATATTTAGCAATTTATGTAAACAACTAGAACGCCTACTTTTGTAATTGTGTCGATAAGGTTTTTTTTAAGTAATTGTGTATTAATTGTGGCGTGATAAGGAGTGTTATTGGTTTAATATACGACAGTGTTGTTTTAAGGTTCGCTAGACTTTGACATTTCAATTAAAAAAACTATATAACATTAGCTGACCCGTGCCCACCTCGTCGGGCGGCGAAAAAAACGCGTCATTTTTTTAAACACATTTCATTACTGCTCCACTCCTATTAGTCATAGCGTGATACTATATAGCCTATTAGTCATAGCGTGATACTATATAGCCTATGACACTCCCCGATAAATGGACTTTTTAGAATTTTAAAAATCGGTTCACTTGATCCAAAGATTACCCCTTACAACGCCACAAACTCACAAACACACAAACTTAAACTCTTTAAAATATTAGTATAAATAAGTTACTTGAAACAACTAATCCTACGCAGACAAAGTCGAGGGCACCAGCTAGTATTTTATATAGATGAGATCTGACTGTGCAAGCACGAAAAAAGAAGGAGACATTGACATTTTCTAATAAAAAAATCGACTCCACAATATTGCTAACGATTATATTACGTATTTATTGATCACAGAAATCTGAAAATATTTATTTATAGTATTAAAATTATTTGAGTCCAACTTTAAAGTAATTCGTCATTTCTGTAGGATTAATTCGCATTAGCCCCTTTTTGTAAAAAAATGTTTAAGGTTTTTTCCTATCAGACCAATGCTAACGTTCAGCCATTTACGTCGAATGGGAATTGAACTGAACACGAGGCATCAGTCTTTAGTCAAATAGGTATTCAACCACTCGACCAACATCGACATTAGTTTATCAACATAAGAGTTTTATGAATCAAAGTTAAAATGAAAAAAGAAAAATGAATCTACCCTTAAGTAAATAAATCGAAAAAATCTTTGATTTATGAACCAATCTTTAATCAATCAATTTATATGAAGCAATCATTGATAAAAAACCTATTTGAGGTTTCATAAAACAACCAACGGAACCCAAAACTCACGCGGCGACCAAAACAGGCTAAGTTCAACGATCTCTACTCATTACTTTTTGATCAAATACATTCAAATTACGAAACATCACATGTCATATTTTTGTAAAGGGATAAAATATACTTTATTTTGTGGCAATAAGATAGAATTTTGTTTGTATGAACGTATAGATTTTTTAAAGCAACAGGTTTTTGGAAATGATAAAATTCCTCTTTTGAGTATAGATTAGGAAATTCTGTATGGTCAGATTTTATAGGAGCGACAGTGAAGCAGGTTTTATACCAATTTTAATGTAGTTGAAATTCATTTGTCGTATTATACGAGGAGGAATGTAATGCCTTTCATTTGCATTCAATTGATTTAATTTTAAATTCTGTCGTGAAAACAATTGAGTATATTATTTAAGAAATTCTTTTGTTAATATGTTTAGTATTGTATGAGTCATTTGTAAGATATTTTAAATTATGGACTTTATAAACGTCAAGTGAAAATATATTTACGATATAGTGTATCGTGTGGTGACGGAGTAAGAATACAATATGTCACCACCCCATTTCATCCCATGGGTGTCGTAAAAACCGACTAAGAGACTATCCTTGAATATTATCTTTAAAAAATAAAAAGGAGAAAAACTTGAAATTAAACCCTAAGTATACCAATTCGTTTGACCAGAGTAGGCCAACTATCACTTCGTCGTGGGAGGAGGCCCGTTCCTGCAGTGTGACATTAATGGGCTGTTATGATAATGTATCGACGATGACAAATCGGCTTTGCATTTCTTTTTTAACTTGGGAAACCTTCCTAACAAAACAGCATTATAATGCAGTTAGAGTTGAGCGTGTTCTCACCGAAAGTTACTACTTAACCCTATAACTGGTACAAGTAACTTCGTGTTTTCATTGATTTTGACCTTTATTACAAGAACATTAGAGTTGCTAATTAGGTGGCAATATAATCACCTCTGCCGGTTAAAGAGAAGACATGTCTACTGCTTAAAATCCAAGTGAAAACCAGCTAGAAGTACTATTCCCAACTTTGAGATGGATTACAAACTTCTGAATGTCCTTTCATCAGCTTGCTCATTGGGTACCTTGATGTTATAGACATGCAGTGCGTATTACCCATTACCAAGAGGTTTTAAAAAATTTGGAGCCACTGCAACTACGGAGAGATGTTGCAACTCTCAGCATATTTTATCAGGTTCATCAATGCGAATGTACCGAAGAATTTATTGAATCTTGCACCAACTTACCTCTTCGTTATGATAAATACGTATGTATTTACGTAGCCACATTGAGGTGGTTGTGGCTATCCAATAACCAAACAGTTTGGGAACCCCATTCATAAGCAAACAATAAAATTATGAAAGGAATTTTCTGCGCATGTGTATCCTTCTTTCTATAACATTGGGTTATTCATACATACCGCCTTACTCATAAACGCCTCTTAAATTTAATCACTGTTTAGCGAGATTTTTATTAGGAAAACCAACCTTATATCAAACAAAACCGTAAGAATTTAAGCCAATCAATTGACTAAAATTTAAGAGGCCTTTATGAGTAAGGGGGATAGTGTGTAAAAGTGTATAGTAAGACCGGCACTGGAAAGACAGGGGAATGCCGTCCCTTCCTTAGTCTTCATGGATTTAGCACTGCAGTCGTACTTAACATCAGATGTCTTACGGTCACTTTGCCGCACCTACCATTTGCTTTCTTAAAACTCTTTGTAATACAAATCTGTAAATAAAAATAGCAGTGGTGGCAAGCCACATGGCATAAGCAACTTGCATAAGTTGCTTATCACCGCTCTAAATTGTAATATTCTAAATAAACGCATTATATTGACTAAACCTTTCACATTTATTACCTCATAACATATACCATTTTCCAAAATGTATGATCTACACATGAACACCACGATAGCTGAACGTATTTTCGATTTTTATTCAGTCATATGTTCTCCCTGAAACAAAATAAACCATTAATATTACATATTAAAAAATCTACATTTGGTCTTCTGCTTTAATGCAAACCTATTTTCAAAATACGAGGCTCACAATTCGGTTTTATTCTTCTTTAATATACAACATGGACCTTACTCATTTCTTGAGCAATTTTGTTTCAAAGTTGATTCATAGAAATTTTATTTAACTAATTGGTTAAAATATTTGGTTCATAACAAAACGTAAATATCATAATCAATATCAAAAGTATGGCTTAAAATAATTCTGGAAATAAAACAGCAATGGAAAATAGCTAAACTTTTCTTCAATTAGACATGCAGCCCTAGTTTAAGATTTTGGAAACCACCTGCAGAATTTGTTAACTAAATGAATCAGAAAAACTTAGAGGAACTGTTATGCTTATAAACATGTAAAGAATGAACTAAATTTACTAATGAATATTAATTGTATTAAATCTTTTGTATCTAAATTCGTACAAACACTCGTCAAATCATTGTTCATTCTTTTGTCTTTACCCTGCGCATCTTTAGAGATCTAACATTACCAAACCTGCACTACTATGTCTATCTTTAAAAAGCCTAAAGATTCATCTAATTAACAACTAAACTAAAACAAAAGTAAGAATATCACTCACTATAGTAAACAAATTGACCATTTTTTTCGGTAACTGATGAGTTGACGGAACGTAGAAACACCATCTTTTTGTCTTAAGCCCTGATGAAGGCAGGTCTTTGGAAGGCATGCTTCCACAGGATATATTAGCGTCACTAGCTTTTGAAGCATTAGGGTCTGATGAAGTTGAGTGTTCAGGGCTAAGAGACTCTTGGCTTTGGTCACAGTGCTCATAAGACTGCTGCAGTACTTCTGTCTCAGCCTCTTGCCCTTTCAATACTGTTAAGTTATAAAAATTCAAATTTTCACGAGAATAATCATCCGAATTACTTGATTCTGTACTCACACAATTATCACATCTCGGTAAATATGGGTTAGAGTTTTTGAGACGCGAACTATTTTGTTTACGGTGAGTGCTTTGACGGCAATTGCATTCATGGCTCGGAGGCTCTTTCATTATACATTTAATGTTATTTAACATTGATGTTTTGTTTTCTTCTACTTCGATTGATGAATTATCTTTACTCGTTTGCTTAGGTGTAACAGGCGTGGACTTGATACCGTTTAGTTCAGTGAGCTCTTGATACTGACAACTTTGTTCAATTAATGTTTTAGATTTTTCTCTCTTAAACATATGTTGAATATTAGCTCTTTTAATCTCTATTATTGGTAACGTAGATTTTTGTCTTGTATCGGTGAAATTCAAACAACCATTGATCAAAATGCAAGGAGGATTGTGAATGCATAGAATTTCACCGTCATACTTTTTGTTGATTGATTGAATCATACTATCGTGTGACATTTGACAAGATTGGGTAATTTGAGTTTGTTCATCTATTTTTGGTAGTACATGTGACTGTTGGTTTTCTTTTCGATTAGATAGTTCATTTTTTGCTGAACATAAAATGTAACTTAATTTATTTGATATTGCTGAACCAGATGGGTTCTTGATAGAATTTGTGGATTTTATGCAATTTGTTCGATTGTCTTTGGAAGGTTTGGTTATTTCAGTTTCAACTTCTATACTTGAATCCTTAGTTGGAGGAGCTTGTGATTCAGGTACTGTGTTGCAAGTCTCAACGTTCATAGGACTTGGAGTGCAAAGAATAAGAGAACAAACAGACTCAGAACAATTATCTTGAGAGCTATTAATAGAATCAGGTGAATATTGTCGAGTACAGTGTGTGGTTTTCGCAGTACATTCTTTAGCAGAACAGTACTTGGCACGGGATGCTATATTTTCCACAATCTTAGGTACACCATCGTCGAGGATACCTGTGTTGGAAGTATAAGGATACATTGAACAAATGGCTGATATACAAGTACTAGAAATACTATCCATAATACCAGAAGCTTTTTGTTGCTTACGTGATTGAGATTCCTGATCACAATAACACCTTTTGCATACGTTTTCTTTCAACTCCTCTTTGTCTCTTGCTTGTTTCATATAAATTTTATTAAATAAATAGTCCAAGAACTTAAAACAAGCAGAAGACTTGACACCAGTTGAACTACAGTCCTCGGAAGTACAAACAGAAGTAGGTATTTCACTTTCGCAAAGTTGGCAAGTGTTTGTATAAACATGTAATGATTTTGTTTTAGAATGTGACGAGCTTTTTTGAGAATGTGGACACTGATTTAGTTTTTCTGCACTGTCCAAGTAGTTTTTAATTTCTCTTTCCCATTTCTTTAATATCAACTTTTCTTTTTTCTTTTGACGTTGTAACAAAGACGATGTTATTAAATTGTAATATCTGTTCATAAATTTGTTTTCATGCTTGTTATCTTTTACCAGCGGGTATAGACTACTGATAGCCTGTTCTAAGTAAGCTTGATTCAAGGATTGTTTATGATCTGCATTATTTGTTTGTGAAGGTTGTAGCTCTGCTGTTTCTAGTTTTCTTCTGTTAAGACTATTTGATTGTGATTCATGTTTATTACAAGCCTTTTTTCGATCATTCTGTTTGTTATCATCGTCTTTATTTTTAAGATTAGATTTGTTAGATTTATAAGGTACAGTTTTAGGTAGTTTTAGAGATGTGCTTGATTTCTCAGTGTTGATTTGGTCATAGCTGTCTGGTACTTTAGTTTTCTTATTAACATTGCGCGTTTCTATTTTTACATTGCTTCTTTTCCATATTTCTTTTGATCTTCTTTTTGATAAAGTGTAAACCAACTTTGGATTTGGTACATTTTTAACTTTTATTCTCTTTCTATGTTTATGTGGCAAACTGTAGTGTTCGTTTTTAGATAAATAATGAGGCGGTTGCGAGTCTTCAAAGTCGGTGCTGTCTGAATGGAAGTCCAGGAATTTAGGATCGCAAGTCAACATGCAATGTTGATGTATATAATACATTTCCTTACCTCGTCTTGGTTAAATGGTTGTTGGTCTTTAATAATTAAATTGGCATGTTGACACACTCAAACTTTTTAAACACTTTTTACAGTAAGCTTAGCCACATTATTTTTTTTAAATTTTATAACAAATTACTTTATGAAATATATAGGTTAGAAACTATCATTTTACTATCAGTTATTTTCTTCTTTTTTTTATGTCAGAATTTATGCTGCCAGATGCGAAACTCTTTTGTAATGAAACTAAACCTATTTAAATTAAATTGTACCTATAATTTTTAGTAGCAATGATGCTATATTAAATAAATAACATCATTGTTTATAAGTTTTAGTTAAATATAAGAATAACCTTTTACTATCCTTATGGAGTAGAATTAAAAAGATAGAGTGTCACTGTCCTTTATTACCATTAAGGTGTAGTAAAAGGCGACTCCGTGTGGTGACTGGTGACGGAGTAAGAATACAATATGTCACCACCCCATCTCATCCCATGGGTGTCGTAAAAACCGACTAAAGGGCTATCCGAGAATATTAACTATACTTGAAATTAAACCCTATTCCAATCCGTCTGGCCAGCATGGTATTAGTGGGCTAAGTATCCCTCCGATACGGATGGAGACCCGTCCCTATAGTGGGACATTACTGGTTGTTAGAAAAAAAGCGACTATTAAAAGTCAATAATAAGAAGTCTCAAAATCTGATACCATCCCGTCTATTTTATATTCCTGGAATCAAATGCACAGCATTCAACGTGTCACCTTTTTAATATTACTATACCAGTAGCTAGGCTATAACAGTAGTAAGCTGAATTCACAACCCTTAACTATTTTACATTATAATTCAAAGAGAATCGCTATCAAAGGGATTCTTGGCATTGTATAAAAACGTTATTTTTTGTATTCGTTGGGGTTTAAAACAAAGCGGCCATTGTGTTTTATTAAATGGTGTTTAACGTACGGTGATACGTCATAGTAAAGTTGGACGAACTATTTTATAGCGTGAACATTACATTTTGATACTTGTGATATTCATTTAATTTATAATAAGTTCTCTGTAAATGGCATAGAGGTTAAAGTTCACGGCTGCCACATGGAGGTATTTGGTCCAATTCCCGCTTAATGTACATCTTTGGATATGAATGTTTACATTGGTGTAAGCGCTTTGTGTTAGGTATTTACAGAATAAAAGTATGTAAGTTCGTTTATCCATTTTCCAAAGAGGTGGCACTATGAGGTTTGTATTTCTAAGGCAGGGAGTTCTTCTGTATTTGATATGGACAATCACAAAACTTACCAATCAATCAATGTACTTTCTCATGCAAGATACGTAGGTACCATGGCTGTCTACTATTAGGTGTGTTAGAATTAAGTGTACTAAGACTCTTCATTCCCTTTTAAGAGAATTAAGGTGACGTTTTAAGATATACCTATAGTCACAAACTAAGTCAAACTTGTCAACTTCACAATTAATTTTATTTGTAACTGCATATTAGTACAAAACATAATTTTTGTCAAAATAATATTTGATTGGCATTGAAAGCACAACCTGCATCATATCTAGATAGACTAACCATTACAGCCATGTGGCTATGTTTTAAACACATTAAACTATCAAACAATATCCATCGCGCTACACAACGAAATAACACGTGGCTTTAAAATAATAGGAAATAAAATATAAAAAAATCAAGCCATCTTGAATGCCGGTACATTCTGTACCTAATGAATGGAAAGGGTTATTTCATTTTATTATAATAGGGGCGAAACCGTACGTGGGCAAGTAATCATAGGTGTTCTAACGATTTAGAATAAAGTATTGTTTATAAAAACTAGTGACCAGTTGCTTCAGATTAAATTTGAATTAAATTGCTTTGTGTGTGAGATATATTTAGTGAAGGGATAGAGATAGATAGACAATAATAATAATCTTTTGTTGTACTCTAACATTAAATCAATTGAAGTAGATTTCTTTTAATTTTTTTTTATTTTTAATATAAATTACATATAATCTTTAAGAAAACGCTTAGGTTTCATAAGCCCATTAATGTCCCACTGCAGGGACGGACCTCCTCCCATGACGGAGGGATACTTGGCCTACTAATACCACACTGGCCAGACGGATTGGTATAGGGTTTAATTTCAAGTTTTCCTTTTTTTTATTTCGTAATGGTAATATTCACGGATAGTGCCTTAGTCGGTTTTTACGACACGCATGAAATGATATGTGACATATTGTATTCTTACTCCGTCACCACACGGAGAGCTCTGCTTCGGTTTAGCTTTACCTAACTAAAAAAATTCGAAAAGAACAAAAGACAAAGTAAAACATTTTAAAATTTGGACACCTTCGAATGAAATAGGATGGCAATATCTGATCAATTACGAGAATAGGTGGCGTGCAGGTAGCGGTTCTAGGCTTACGTGAAGGACGACGCAAACATAGTACAAATATTTATAGTATTTCGGCTTCATAGAAACGGACGAAACGAGTTATACCTACACGCTTACAATAGAGGTGGCTTTGCGCAGTGAACAGTCTCGCGACTGTGCTGCAGTAACGAGCGAGAAAGTAGGTAAATGTAATTAAAAAGCTGGAGGTGGGCAGCCCTATCGCATGTTTACGTACCGCGCAGCCGTAGGCATTTATAATAAATATTCGGCCGAGATAGACTACTGGTTGTACTGTGACGCAGATTTGAATTCCTTGCAGAGTAATTATATTATTAGTCTTATGATCAAATTATTGTCATGAGCTTAATTGAGATTTAAATTGATATTTTGTTGAAGACCTTGCGACACAGGACGTTTTCCCTAAATCGAGATTTTTTATACTTTTTATGTTTATACTTAGTAAGAATTGAACTCAATATTTCTACCTAGAAGTAAGATACTTTAACCACTACACCACAGCGATCCTCAACACTTATTAAAACACGTGTGTACTAAAACATTTTAAAATTAGATCTATTCAATGTTTTTTCACTCTTGAGGTCCCCCGCAAAGAACCCCGTTGTTCCTCTCATACAAAATAACCCCATGACATAACCATGGAATTTTTAAATTCATTAGATTATAAACCTTATTGTTAAAAAAATAAGGGTTAAAACTGGTTACATAGATGTCAAGTTGTTCTGGCAAGTTTATACTGTAGTTTTGTAGATTGGGAATTTTTGTTTATTACATTAAAAAAATTAGGGGAAAGTACCTAAGTATTTCTGAATGATTTCTATGTATGATAGTTTTTATATTTACTCTAGCTGACCCGTGCCCACATCGTTGGGCGGCGAGAAAAACGCGTCCTTTTCTTAAACATATTTCATTACTGCTCCACTCATATTAGTCATAGCGTGATACTATATAGCCTATGTCATTCTCCGATAAATGGACTATGCAACACAGAAAGAATTTTTAAAATCGGTTCTTTAGAATCTAGAGATAACCCCTTACAACGTCATAAACACACAAACTTTACCTCTTTATAATATTAGTATAGATGAAAAGAAAGTGAAGAACATTACGAGAATGTATGTAAGTATGCTTATCCGATTTCTTATACCTATAATACAAGCTCTGCTTAGTTTGGTAGAGTTGTGTGTATGTGGAAGCAATTTTTTTAAGCTAGGTATAGAAGTGATAGAAGCGAGACTGTCTTATCCTAGCCACCAGGGGCTATCTATCTACGCTAGCCGTACTGGACTACAGTTGACGCATGATTTTCTTAAGCTACTTTTATTTCTACCGTTATGATCCCTGTAAAAGTCACCGAACACGGGATTCAGCCACTATCACAGAACACTTATATACTCAAAGGAGGCCACGATCAAGTGCACGGGTTGTTTTTTAAACAAAAAAATAAATAAATGTTTCCAAAAAGACAACTCAGGACCTATTTACTTTTATATTGTACTGTTAGGAAAATTAGAAGTATAGCTGGCCACTTTTTAGTAACATTACCGCTCGACGAGTAAAAATGACATTACTCTATGGTTAGATGGATATTGTGTTTTGGCGGGAGAGAAAAGGGGTTGCTATTGGCGGGAATTAATGGTTGTCATTTTAAGTTTAAAAAATTAGATTGTTATTTAATTATTTTAATGAGATTATAATTTGTAAAGGTTTATAGTTGTTCTTCTTAACAAATCATCCTTGTTCCTAAAATCAGAAGTGGGATAAGAAATTCACGTGTCTAATCCGCTTTTGGCTGTTCAATTGTAGTAAGTGCTGTAAAAGTATTGGTGAGTATGTTCCAATTTGTTTGTAGAACAGTATTTGCAATAAAGTGATTTTCTTTTTATTTTGTGTGTGGGTACTTACTTGCCCGGCGAAATATTTTCTTGCTTTAGGCTATGATTACATGATATTACTTTGTAATTACTCATTAATCAATCATCCTTGTTCCTAAAAGTATAATATTAGTACATACCTACTAGATTTAATCGACCGGGAAAAGTTGAGTACGATTTTGTTAATTGATTTTTTAGTCGCGTATTTCAGCACACGTCAGCCAAACATTCGAGTGCATGAATATGGCTATTTGATTGAGTCCTTGTGTTCCTAGCTAAAATGTAAAAAAAAACCGTTGTATATTGCCCATATTTAAAACCTTGCTTAGTTTGGGGCAAACTTAAATACATATTTACATACATACATATTATGAGATAAAAAAATGTATCTATTGGTAATTTGTTGGTAACTAAATATTCATGAAATAAATAATTTTTATATAACATCCAAAACTAGTAAGTTTACCTAAATAATATTAAATGCAATAAATTGTACTACCATATAAATTTGTCGTCTTTACATATTTTTTAACTAAATTAAAGAAATATTAAGAAATGATTTCTACAAATATTACTAAAGTTTCTTTATAATAAATTTAACATTAAATCGCATAATAAATTTATTTTATTAGAACTAGTCGAACTTATAATGTCAATGACATCAAGTATTAGTAGTATAGACATATAATATTACGAACAGAACAGTCTCATATATCAGCCTAGTATATTCACAAGCTATTAGTGGAATGAGACACACCCCCAAAATTATTGATCGCAAAATATAATGTGAGCTTTCGATCAATCAATAAATAAACTAGAGCACATTCCAATATGGCATTTATCTTTATAATAACAATGATAATCTATGGCAAATTGATTTTAAATTTAGATTCACGTTTAATGATTTTAAATTTAAAAACACTAATAATAAATTTAAATTTAGAATACATTTTAGTGTATCAATATTCAAATACGATGACGTTTCCCCCGTTCGATATTCAAACGTCTTAACGTCAATCGCAAAATTTAATTTGATTGGTCGAATCCCCACGAGAGTAACCGAGTATGCCCGAATCGGGGGAAATGATGGAAAAATAAAAATTTTATTGCATCATACGTGTGGTTTGCCAATTTTTGTTGATCTACCTCACCCTAAGTGTTATGAAGTGTTTATTGGAGAGATGTTCTGATTTAGGGGTCTCTTTAGAGTGGTTGGTGGTGTAAGGTATGTGTGGGGTAACCAATCATGAGTCGATGTTGCGATTGATTGGCAAAGGGCGATTTGGCAATGCTCCCTAATGTGGGGGCGCGTAGTCACGTTTTTGCCACATGTGGGAGGGCCTGTCACTTGTGTAGGTAAATATTATTATTTCGTTTATTCTGCGAATTCTAATGCAATATCTTTAAGGAAGCTTTTTAATGGCGTTATGTAGTTAGAATAAATATTTGACAGAAAATACAATTTTAATAAGTGATGTGCTTTGAAACGGGAAATATTATAGTGTGTAAGCCGATAACTTAGTGCTAAAAAATTAACATTTTATTGGTGGTTATATTTAGTTATATAACATTAGAAATTATGTAAATAATAAATGTGGTATAAAATGTGCTAGTTTAAAAAGTCAGCAGTTTTAAAGTGACGGTTATTGCCTTTTAACTTGTTATAATATTGTATAATTTTGGTCTAAATTTGACATATATTATGTCTAATAATGCACATAACTATAAATGATCTAATAATATAGTTATGAATTATATTATAATGTGTATTAATGTGATAATTTATTATAAAAAAACTAATAAAAAATTATTATATTTTTCTCTAATCCATTTTTATGGTAAATGTTTCGCTTGAGTAGGTGTAGGTACTATTAGGAGTATCTATAAATATAGGTATATGAGAATTATGAATAATATTTATACTAATTATGAATTTTAATATAAAAACATATTTAATGTTATTATTTTACTTCCTAAAATAATTTAAAGCTGCAATTTATCGGTACATTGATCCCGGCACTGGGCTGTAAGACAAAGGTAGACCTTATATAAAGAGAGGGCTTATTTTAGTTTTTTTATAACTTGTTTAGTACCAATGTTACCAATGTTGAGCATGGGTCTGCCCAACCACATAGATCGCTAGATACCACGAATGTATTTCGCAATATCTTACAATCCTTTATTTTAATTTATTTAATTACTTTTGTTTTAAATAATTTAAACTAATTTATTTTCCTCATCCGTGACATAATTCTAAAATTTTAATTAAAAAGGTAAACTATTTCTTTGATATAAAAATCATATACATATTTGACTGTAACGAATTTTAAAAAGATCATTTAAATGTATGAAAATATAAGAATATTTAAATAAGTATTTTAAGAATATATTATATAATATATATTTATATATATTATATTATTATAAAATTATTAAAAAAATTAGCTTGTAGTAAGTAATTAATGCATAACACATTTTATAAGGATTATTTAATGACTCTACCGTCATCTTAAAGTTTCATTGTGTATTTAGTGCCTTTCTTTTGATTTCGTTTAGGTATTACCTTGTTTAATATGTAGCTTACATTAAAGGCATGCATTTAAAACAACCTGGCTCAGGACAATATCTGCAGATAAATAATCTTGCCCTTCAAATAACTGATATTGTATAATACTACAAACACCATAAGCCTTCGATATATCATAGCTCTTACGTCAATTCCAGTCAAGCATAATGATACGTCAATGGTTTAGGGTTAATAGCCCAAATTTCTCTTTATACAGGCAGGAAGGATCCCTGCAGAGGGACATTAAACAGACCTAAACGGCTAATGCTTTTATATACTAAACGGCCAAGCAATTGCCACCTACTTTGCCTAACGTTTCAGGCCAGTATAACCTGTGACAAAATGGATACGAGCTAAATGATCGTCTTAATAGACCAGTTGACGTTTATCATGAAATAACTTGTATGAAAATTACTTTTTAATTAAAAGTTTTATGAAGTTAATATAGTAAATATGTAAATGTAATATTAGAAATCTGGAAATACGAAGATGCAAGACCATTCAATAGATATAGTAAAAGCTGACGGTGTTTTAACTATGGAGGTTAAATGTTCGATAAAATATAGTTAACATACTTAAACCAACAACCTGGTTAACAAGCTTCCTCATAAAGTATCAAAAATATATTAAAAAACACTCGTAAAACCCTTAGATTTCCAATCGATCGTAAAAATGATTTCACGGCAGTAAAATATGTCGATTCGTGGACAAAGTAACATTAAGTACTATATGCATTTTAAAATGGCTACTGTTAGATATAAAACTTTTTTGATAACCATAAAATAAAGAGTTCTATGAGTTTTTAAAAAAAATTTAATAGTCCAGTTTTATGTCATTTCGATATTCGATTAATCGATTGAATAGTGAAAGCTTCTGTGAATATCGATTTCCTGTTTATTATGAATGGTGATTAAAAAAGAAAACTAACATAATTTTAAGATATAATACAGTTTTAATAGAAGCTTTTAATGTAAAAGTATTTTTGAACTAACTATAAAGTGAAATTATTATTATTTATAATCCGTATAAAACCGTTCATAATAAAATAAAATTATCAAAAAATAAATTATAATATGTTTATTTTCTTGTTTTAATAGTAACAATTATTGTGAAGATCTTTATTTTCTAAAAACAAAAATTATTTATTATTTTATTTTTTTAACAAAAATTAATATTTTCCGATTTTATTAAAAATAATATTTTATTTTTACACACAAAACTTTAATTATAATTACTTTTTTTTATGTAAATTCTAGTTTTATGAAAAAATATAAAAAACCAGTAACACGGAAAGTACTTTAACAAACGCCCTTTACACACAAATACATTAAAACAGTATTGATTACATAATATTCCACAACTTTCTCATGGGATAACGAATTTAACTATACAAAGAGGACGTATCTAAATTTAAATATTTTTATGCTCCCGTTCAAGAAAATAAAATACATTGTTGATAAGATTTATTGTATCAAGTGTACCTGAATGCTGAGTAAAATAATTTACATATCGGTCAATGATTGTCGGGTTGGGCAACGCGCATAAGTAGAAATTCTTAAAGAATCGAGAAATTGAATATGTTATGTGTAAATTTACATAAATATAAAATGTTAATCAATCGATATTGTGTCGGTATTGTTGGATTAAAGTTCTCACGATTTCATAGCTTACTTATGCTAAGTATGTCATTTTACAACAAGAAAGGGGCGAAAAAGATTTTGCATACTTTTTTTTCCTTGTGTAAATTTTTCTGCGTGTATTATTATTAATAATACAGGTATTCCCTGTATTGTTGATTGTATCTATGTGAATGTTTTGTGAATACTGTTTTGCTTCTGTATACATTAACTCAATGACATATTATTCAATTGGTTTGAGTAACATCTTTGGAATTATCTATCGCGTGTTTGTTATTACAAATATATTTCTAAGCACCGATATTTGTCAATCTGAAAACCCTTTGATTCCCAAATGGATAAATTTATTAAATAACTTAATACTTCTTGTTGTCCTGTTTGATTGTGATTAAGAATCAAGCGTGTCTGAAGAAATACATAGCTTCTAAAATTGTCTAGAGAGATATTTCAACAGTAGTTGAAACATGGAATATCTTTGACGTCATAAATGACCAGTAAATGTCAAACACGACCTGTTTGGAGGCTGGTGTCGAGCAATTGACGTCTTTTGCCTAATCGGATGATGACAGTCGTTAATAAGCAAATAGTTAAGTGCTGCGTAAAAGTAATGTTAAATATTCCAATTATTACTATGAACTAAAAACTTGCAGCTATTAGATACTTTAAACATAAATGATATTCATTTTATTAATTTCTTACTATAAAAAATGTCTTACATGAATTTTCAACGTCTTGGGAAGTTTACTTGCATGATGGAGTAGTGACAATCTGTATTCTTCACACGTTACCACAAATATATAATTTAAATAAATGTGTTAATATCAGGTACTTAAGGTGATTAAAATTAAATATATAAGTAATCGTATTTGAGACAATAATTAATATCATAGAATCTATTTCCCAATTATCTAATGCGAAACAAATGAGTGGCATTTTCAAGACTAATAAGAAAAATATAAGAATATGCAAATTAGTCTAGAAAATATTTTTGAAAAATTTGTCTTTACTCTATTTTGGCAGTAAGTGCTCGCAGGTGTGTTAAAGATAAATTATACAATAAATAATATTTATATTTATTTTATAGTTTTTAATATAGCCTTAGGTTTCGTAATGTCAATTAAAAATATACAGATGAATAATATCTATTCTATAAATATATATTTTTAATTGACACTAGTGGAAAGTTTTACATTAAAAAATATGAGATCATACATCAAGTACGTATAGTATGAAGAAATGTATGGATACATTAGTACCCATTTTATCATCTATCTAATGAAAAACTGGAACACATCAATGTGACACTGCCTTTATTGTTTACCTTATTTATGTTTTTAACAAAGTGAAATCATCGCAAAACGTTCGAATCCATTTGAAAAAAAAAACACGAAAACTCATATATTTTTATTAGTACCTACAAGTAGTAAAATTTTATTACGTTTTTTTTTGCAAAGTTATTGTTAATTCAAATTTATACAAGTGTTAAGCTACTGTTATGTTATTTCTAAATTAATTTGAATTTGAATTTGTTAAACGCCCACGGGCATTAGGTATTGCGTTTTTATCATGGGCATGTGGGTGCAACATAATTATCATTTTTAATACCTTTCTCTATTGTGTGCCATTACTTATGGAATTAGTAAAAATAATTACAACTGCAAAGTGGTCGTCTGGCATACGCTTTTGGAAAACCACGCATTTTTTATATCATCCACAAATAGTTGTATTGAATGTGGATGTTTATTGTGTCCTATTAATATTCTGTCAGTAATATTTTACAGAAAAAAAGTTTGAAAAATATCATTTAATTTACTATTTAACTAAGAATATAATTATGTAATAAATTTTCTGAGTCGCCTTTAATCCATATTTTATCAACCAGGGTTAAACCTGCTTATAACCTATGTTACTACCCAATAAATAGAATGAGTAGAGGCTCATTCATGCAAAAGTGCAATAGTTAAATTTTATTCGCCTTCGCTGGCTGTAGTTTTCTGCTAACTCTTGTGTCGTTCATAAATGTATTTAACCTAGTTAAAATACATAGTTTATAATTTTTGAAACAAAAAAACAACTTATATTATAGTTATTTCGACTTAACCCGTCGACTACTCTACGCATCCTAACACACAATCTTAATCTGTGTAGTGACTAAAAATTCAAAAGTTGATGGGCACCGACCCTTGCTAGACCGGTTATACCACGTTTCTACTCTAATATTTAATACCGGTAGAGTAATAGCTGTTAATACCGCATATGTAGCGTTAGAACAAGGTATTAATATGAAACAATTTGGGCATAATATATATAAAAAGCGTGTAAGTGCTCAGTAATTTTGTGTTCGCATAATTTTATGGGAATAATAAGTGATATTTTGCCGATTGTTTAGAAGTTTAACTTGATTTAATGTTGACTATTATGCCTTGTGTGTATCTCGAGGCTATAAAATGTTAGGCGGAATATTAATATAGTGATTTAGGTTTTAGATTTATTAAATTAGTAAAATGATATTAAGTGATATTATATTTATGATGTCATCGGTATACACTACCGAGCAGTTGCAATACCGTCTAATAAGTCAAACATTTGTGAACATAAGCATGGCTATGTATATCATCTATGTATTTAGAATTTAAAAAAAATTGTAGCTGTATGAAATGTTGTTAATATTATACAAATTGCGTAGGGGTATATTTTGCAATTCAAAATAAATTGTACATTAATTAAAACTAATTAATATCTAACTATAATTGATAGATAGTAATCTTCAAAATCAATTTGCATATTATATCGCAGTATCTTTAACTGTTATATTATCATCGGAAATTAAATTGCAGTAATATACATTTATGTATTATTTTGCATGAAAATCTAATAAGGTAATAGTTAAACTATTTCGGCCTTATTACAAAATACGGTCTAACTATAAACCACGATTTATTACGTCACAAAACCATTGTTTTTGAAATTTGTTATTGCAAAATCAGTCGTAACGCTAAAGTGTTAAAACTGATTTTGTAATACTAAATTTATGATTTTGTATTTGTTAATACAAAATCAGTTTTAACGCTTTAGCGTTAAGACTGATTTTGCAATAACAAATTTCAAAAACAGTGGTTTTGTGACGTAATAAATCGTGGTTTATAGTTAGACCGTATTTTGTAATAAGGCAGTTTAAGTCCTAAGGCAGTTGCAAAATGAACGGCACTTTGTCTTGCATTATTGATTTGTACTGTAATTTAGATTTTATTGAATACTTGAAACCTATACCATGAATATGAGTAGTACTTGTTTGCATTTCTTGTTACCTTATAAATAATGAGCTACTTACTAAAACAGTATAAATCCAAAACTTTTTATCTTTTCCATAGATTTGCAGGTTTTAACTTTAAATTATTGTACCTACGTTGTTTTGATAATAACATTATCATCAATCAAATACTTGCTTCAGAAAACAAGCAACTTAATCAAGTAGGCTAGAATCCCAAGCAGAACTATAGTGAGCCGTGATGTCCTGCGAGGATGTCAACTATTAGTTTCTCTATTTCCCCGCGATACTGAATATCTTATAGAGTATAATCTCAAAAGACAACAACGACGAGAGGTATTTCTTTTATTCCGTTTAATAATCAATCAATCAATCAACTAGCCTATTGCAGTCCACTGCTGGACGTAGGCCTCTCCCAACACGCGCCACAGAAATCGGTCCGGCGCTTTCCAAACCAGTCCGACCCAGAGACCTTTATAAGGTCGTCTTGCGTTTAATAATATTTGAATATAATTTTACCGGATGTTTATCAGCTCATCCTAACTGCTTATATTTTTTAGCCAAACAGTTAAAACTAGTTTTATCTTAGAGGGCATTTACATTGCTATCATTAGTATTAGAAAAATAACCCACCAGTTAGCAGTAAATTAAGTTATTACCTTTTAAATTTATCATTATAAAGCTTACTAACAAATGTATTCTTTAATACTTTCAATTGGCAACTCTTAAATCATAAGTTTTTCTAATTTAAAATACTCATAAATCTAACCAAGGTGTGTATACTATAACTTATTATTGAAGAAATAGATCTGACTGTTGCTATTTTATAATGTCTAATATATAATAAAAAGGTTTATTACATTCTAAAATTTTAATAAGAAACTTCGCTTGACAAATGACAATAATTTATAGCTTATAAAAATAAATTGCGATGTCAAAATGTAGGATAAATAATCACAATACTTTTATTGGATATTTGGACACTAGAAAACGTAAATAATTACAGAGCTATTACTTACAGCCGTCTTTAAATTTATTAAAAATAAAACCGTTATTTTTTGTTCGTGTATTAAAATTACTACAATAGAAACTTGTTTATATGCAAATTTTGTATATGAGGAACACAAAGTGCTCTCAGATAATAATGACTAACCAATAAAAACTAAGAAAAAAATGAGCAGATGTGCTTGAAACAAAAAAAAACGCACTTTTTTTGCAAAATGACAATTATTTTTTAGTTTCAAAAAAATACAACCCTATCGTAATTATTTTTTCTTAGTTAGCTAAAGGTAAGTTAAAAAAATGTGGGGTCATATTAACAGACGCGTATGCAAATAAGCACGGGAATCCGTGCACGAAATATGGATTTAAAACACAACTGCATTGCAAGGGTTAACCCTATGGGGTGAAGCCGTTGTTTTTTGCTCTTAGAAAAAAAGGATACCGGTTTTAACAACGTAATAATAGTTTTAATCATTGTATTATTATTATAAAATTATTAAAATGATACCACAGTTACAATTTGTCTGATACGCTGTGTGTATTTAATTATTATCAAATAAAAAAAGCTTTTTAGGTAAAAAAGTGCGAAACAGTCGAATCAGTGTAGGCATAGATAGATATGCTGAGATGATTAGGACCCGTTGAGGTGACAATGATTAAAGGTAGAAGGAATAAATACATCGTTCTCCAAAACTGTCAGGGTAATTGCCATTTTAATGGGACTATACTTACCCAGTTTCCCACAACTGTGGCTCATATTAGCCTGGATAAGCGTCAATGTAAACAGTCCGAGAAAATCTAAATAGTCTTGGTACCCTTGGATGGTGGAGTTGGAAAAATGTCAGGGGCACTGAACAGTTATGGGCACCACGACTAAAACGCGATCAAAACTCATACGGGAACAAGGCGTAACTTGTGTGAATGTAATATGTGAAATAGTTTTTATTTCTACAAAATATGAAATTAACAGACACAAAGAAATTCAGACTCAAGAAAATAATTCGTTGTATTTTAATTATCGTTTACAATATAACTACACGTGAAAGGCCTATGGGCATATTTACCTATAAACTGTTGACAGCAGGTTTGGCTACAACCATACGATATGAAATAATCAATTGAAAAACCGATTCTTTTGATACAAAATTAATTATTTAAGTATAATAGGTACCTTAACAAATGCATTTACTAGGGGAATGGCATTTAAAAAAACAGTTTACTGTAAGTACTTGATAAAATTTCTATAGAATTTAATTTTAAGTTTTAAATAAAACATTTTTTTTCTGTCAACAAATGACTGAGTTCTTAGGTGTTATAAAACAACCGTATAGATAACCTCATCCTCTCTTTGAAGTCCGTTAAATATTTTTAACCGACTTCAAAGAGTGGAAAATTTTATCCACTAATATTTCCCTTAGTAGTCAATACTAAGCTAAAAAATATTAAAAACAAAAATACTTAATGCTAATATTTTTTTTCAGTCGCACTTTTGATTGAGCCCAGTAACGTAAGGACTTGGACATACATGATACTAGACACAAAGAACAACCAGACTCTAGACAACATTCATTTTTGATCACACAAATAATTAACCTCTGTGGCGTAGTGGTTATATAATATGACTGCTACGCAGAGGTCTCGGGTTTGATTCCCGCTCAATGCAAATCTTTGTGTGCATGAACATGATTATATGCATTGGTCTGAGTGTTTCTATGTATAATATGTACCTATGTATTTACAAAAAAAAAGTATTAAATTGTGTTTATCCGTTGTCTAGTAGGTACCCATAGTACAAACTCTGCTTAGTTTGAGACTAGAGGATGTTGTGTGAATGTGTGAGTATTATTATAATTATGTGAGGATTATAAATAATCTTGCGTGGGCTTCCATCGCTTTGCCTGCAAAGCAGTTTCAAGAATAAAATAAAACTCATTTCACAAAACCTATGTAGATATGCACGGTGTAAACAACATACGTATACTTTTAACCCTTTGCCCGCTACCATGAAAGATCAGTGCATAATAATGCATCCGATTGAACACAGGGGGAACCAACGATCAAAGATAATGTCCACAGTAATGCGTAGCTCTTCTGTACGTTGATTTTGATCTATCTTTTATATGTATCTATCTACAGTAAAAGAGAGATATATAGAAGATAGATAGATCACGGTTCTCTGGCGTAGTTTTTTTCTTCTTCGTGTCGATTGGCAAAGAACTCAGTTCGGCCAAACCAACTGCATTGTCTGTAGCAGCCCATAGGTCTTGAGGGCTTCGAGGGCATTTCAAGAGGTGCGACATTGTCTAGGGGTCACACGCCACACTCGCACTGAGTAGTTGCATTCTTAAAGTAGCCCCCTCTGGCGTAGTGGTTAAAGGACACGGCCATAAAGAGGTTTTATGCTCGTGCGATTGAATTATTTGTGCGTAATAACATGGTTGTTTGATTTGGTCTGGATGTTTTTATGTACGAATTTATAAAGAAACAAGATAAAATACAAGACATAGACATACATAGACGGCACAATGTGGCAATATTTGTAGAGGGCCTATGTCCAGCAGTGGACGTCAATTGGCTGAGATGAAGATTGATCTCTAACAGATTTCTTGTACAGTCACGAGCAAAAATATGTACACATTGTAAAATTTTCTAAACTATCTGCACGTTAATCTAGACATTAGAATACCAAAATTATTTCGTAATTTAGAAGAGGTTACGTACAGTTTTGAACTAATCTTTGAATATTCAATTTTGGATTGGCAGAACTTCAGATATCTGTTTTACAAAATATGAAAATGTGTACATATTATTGCTCGTGACTGTACCCATGGCCTCGCTTGGGAGTAGATAGCATTTTCATGAACTTGATGAATTTACTTACCTCCTTTAGCGACTGAGGCAAACCTACTACAGACTTACTAATAGCACGCTGAGCAAACGGGTTAAGCCCGATTTACACATCGACAAGTACAGTAAGTAAGTACGAAGTAGCCCCCTCTCTCGCGTCTCGCCAACTTAACTCGCCAAAAAATAGGATGGACATCTATTCAAATCAATTTAATCAACAACTTACTACTTAACTCGCTACTGTACTTGTCGATGTCTAAATCGGGCTTTAGTCGAAGGTTTCTCGTCAAGTACAACAAAATGGCATGACTTGGGATGGCTCACCAGGTATAAGCTACTCCATGACCACACAAACAGTCTAGCATCCAGTACTAGAAACTGTTGTTGTTATTAGATAGCGTTGTGTAAAATATGTCTGAATATTTTTTTAAATACATCTTGTAAGGCTTGTGTCATAACTAGTGACTCAACATGGTGAGATAGTAATTTACTCAGTTTCAGAGAATAAGTAAACAGTTATGTGCAATATAAGGAAAATCTGATGTTGTAGGTAAAGTTATAATATTGGTAGTGCTATTGTTACTGGATAGTCATTAATATTAAATCCATTGCTGGCCTCAAAAGAAAAATGTTTGTAAGATCTAGTAATTATTGTCAATAACTCTGTTTCTATTTTAGGTGCCTATTATTAATTGTATCTGCTTAATTGATGTTTGTAAATAAGTCCCGGGGACACATGCCATGATCTCTAGTGTAGAAGTTGTGTTAAAAAAAATACGAGACCATAGAACAGACCAAGCAGCGTTTTATCATCATAATTATAACAGCCCATTTATGTCCCACAGCAGGGACGGGCCTCTTCCTGTGACGGAGGGATACTTGGCCTACTAAAACCACGCAGGCCAAACGGATTGGTATAGGTTTTAATTTCAAGTTTTCCTTCTTTTTATTTCGTTGAGATGATAGTCCCTTAGTCGGTTTTTACGACACCCATAGGGTGAAATGGGGTGGTGGCATATTGTATTCGTATTCCGTCACCACACGGAGTTATATTAATCTTACAAAGTATGATAAGATTTCTGACTTTCTGAGTGTGATTCAAAAGGAAATTAGCTAAGAAATCACCTTAATTTCTAATTGGATTTAAATTGGTCCTTAATCAGAATTAATATCAAAAAAGCCTAAGTCTACTGGTTGAATTTTAGTTTACCTTTTTATTAATTTTATCAAATTAAACTTTTAACACCAGTAAGTCTTCGATATTCCTAAAATCTTTTACAACCAGCAACATGGCATAGTCACTAACAGCTCAATGACTCATATGACCCGCTTGATAATAATAATTATAATTATGTTCATAATACACTTGTATTATTATAAATAATTATTGTTATTATTATAAACTATCTAAGTTTATTAAAATATTTACTTCTTATACATATTAAAAATAAGATTAATGGCAAAATAACTGTAGGTATTCAACCCGATGGAAGTGGAAGTGAAAATACCACAGGAATGAAGGAAACTTCCGTGGGGTGACGAAGTAATAATACAATTTGTCATCACCCCATCTCATCCCAAGGGTGTCGTAAAAACCGACTAAGAGACTATCTTGAGGAAATGAAAAGAAGGAAAACTTGAAATTAAACCCTATACCTACCAATAATACGTCTGGCCAGCGTGGTATTAGTAGGCCAAGTAATGGCTAACGCAGACCTGGACGGCATGGCAAGGGATTTTAATTTTTACTAATGGAAATTCAACCGTACTGTTACAGAAATACGACATAAATTGCTATGCTTTAAAATGATGCCGCGGCATTGAAAAATCCCTTTCATGCCGTCCAGGTCTGCGTTAGCCATAAGACTCCGTCGCGGGAGGAGGCCCGTACCTGCAGTGGGACATTAATGGGCTGTTATGATGAAGGCAATAGAAGGTAGTCATACCTTATTCTGTCGCTATTACTTTTCTGTTTAGTTACGTTACCTTACGCTATTTATACCTACGTTTTGTTTAATGTCTCTCTCATCTGTTGAGCTCCCGCAAACTTGTTTAGCTCATTCGGTCCACCTAATGAGAGGCCTGACTACTCTGTGTTTGCTGGACCTTGGTGGCCGTTACAGGACCTTTCTGCCCCATCGATTATTATTGGATCTGCATGTGGCCTTTTAGCCAAGATCGCGTAGGTCTAATGTCTTTTGTCTGATATTGTAATAGCTAGAAAATACAATAACATAGTTATATAGATGGACTACACAAGAGGCACAAGACCACGCAGAGTGGAAACTTTTGGAGGGGGCCTATGACCAGCAGTGGACGTCCATAGGCTGATATGGATGGATGGATGGACTTGGGTTCTATAGTCTGCTTTACATGATTTAAAGAATCATGTAGATAAACTCGGCTATTACCATTGATTTATAAAAAAACCCAAGATGCACATTTTCAAACAAAACTAACAGCCAAAAGTGTCACCAAATTAAACATACGCAATAAATACGTATAGTGATATCGTAAACATATTTTTTTTTCAAATTCAATCTTACACGCATGACATAAAGTTGTATTTAAAAAGTAATGCACTTAGAGCAATAAAATTTAATGATTGACGTTTGCCGGTAGAACAACGCGATACTCATTTTAAAAAAGTGCACAATGCGCCTATTTGTTGCGGACGGTTTTGGGAAGTGGAGTGTGTATCTTTGGTTTTTTGTAAATCAATGGCTATTACACTAATTAACATTCAAGTGAGATTTTATTAATTTATTTTCAAACTAGAACTAGTTGGAATGTACTCGTGTAATTTGCGCCTGATAACATCGTTTCCGTAGTGTAGCGGTTATCACGTGTGCTTCACACGCACAAGGCCCCCGGTTCGATCCCGGGCGGAAACAGTTCTTTTTTATATTGCTGTTGTTTTAAAATTTTGTTAAAAATGGGTTTTGTTTTTCTATATTTTCATTTTTGCAGAAATAAATACGTTTCGGCTGATTGAAATACGATTCAGGAATTAAAACAACGGATCACAGTTATTGTGAAAAGACTACACCCTTATCGGACTGGTATATTGTATCTCAAATGCCTTACTTAAGGTTTTTCTAAATATTTTTGTTAAGATTTTTAAATTAAGTTCTTTTAATTTATTCATCATATTGACATCGAGGCTATAATGCAGCAATCCACTAAGAGTATAGTATAGTAATAGTCTCAAAAAAGGGATACTTTGTTGCTGAATACATACTTGTATTTATTTACTTCAATAATTGTCTAGCTTCTATTATAAGTTTAATGGTCATTGCTGTTCATTGTATTCGATGTTTACTAAAGTCTCAAGGGCACAGGCCTTAGACTTTTCTTTAAAAAAAACACAATGCAAAGAAGTCTATATAACGTACTTATCAAGAGGATTAGGAACTTAAGCACGATAGAAAGAATACACAGTTTTTAGTCGTTTTTTTGTTTAAAACTTAAAAAAACGAATCCCAAAACAAGAGCTATATACACACGTGCAGGCCCGCATGAATTAAATAAAAAACAAAAAAAAAGAACTTAATAATAATTCATTCAAAAAATTTTGATTTGCATAAAGAATTCTTTTTTAAAACACTACGCGGGGCGCCAAAAACAATTAAACCTTTGTTCTTGTGAACTCAAAAAGTTTTTAAAACAATAGGTTAGCAGTGTGCACTAAGCTTTATGGAGTTTCATTGATGCGGGTGCTTTTTAATGTACTTAGCTAGAGAAAGGGTGAAATTTGATAAAGCTAGGTTACGAAAGATTTTTGTAATTAATTTATATGTCTTGAATTTTAATATTAAAATAATTACTATCAAATAAACATGTCCGTGTGGTGACGGAGTAAGAATACAGTGTGTCACCACCCCATCTCATCCCATGGGTGTCGTAAAAACCGATTAAGGGACTATCCGTGAATATTATCATTACGTAATAAAAGGAAGGAAAACTTGAAATTAAACCCTATACCAATCCGTTTGGCCAGCATGGTATTAGTAGGCCAAGTATCCCTCCGTCACTGAACGAGGCCCGTCCCTGCAGTGGGACATTAATGGGCTGTTATGATGATCAAATAAACATAACAGCATGCTTGAACAATTTATTCAGAACTTTTTTTGTTTTATAGACATGAATTTGGCGGAAACAAAGCACATCCAGGCTGAACTGAATAATTAGCGGATCACACAATGGTGACGGAGTAAGAATACAATATGTCACTACCCCATCTCATCCCATGGGTGTCGTTAAAACCGACTTAGAGACCATCATTTTAACGAAATAAAAAGAAGGAAAACTTGAAATTAAACCCTGTATCAATCCGTCTGGCCAGCGTGGTATTAGTAGGCCAAATATCCCTCCGTCACGGGAGTAGGCCTGTCCCTAAAATGGGGCATTGATGGGCCGTTATGATGAGGTGGTCCGCTGCACCTCTAAGGCAGTTGACAGTTCGATTTTCAAACGCAAGATAAAATTAAAAAAGAAATATTTTTTTTGTAACTGGAATTCAAACTGACAACCTCGCAGCAAGAGTACCTAACTAATTTTTTAGTTATTTCCCACTACCAATACCCGTTATCAGTTAAGTTAACAATGTAATAACTCAAACGTATCTAGGTTATACAAATTTGTTATTTATTAGATAAATAATAAGGTCTATTTATGTTTTTGTGTATCAAATTTATGTTTATTGTTAATTAGATACGGTATTATAAGTTTTAATGAGTACATTAGTATTGTATTATCAGTATTGTTATTAGATAAGTATGTTGTATATTTAGAATTATATTGTACTTAGAATACTAATGTATCTCAACTTATATGGGAAGAAAGATAATAGACTGCTATTAATAAAAATAAAAATACCTTGATGCCAGAAGCACAGTCACTGGTTCCACGTTCAAATCCACAAATTATTGTGATAAAAAAAATATCAAATGGTATGTACACACTGCAACACATCAAGTTAAACATTTTCATTTAAAATTGTGTCTTATTTCAAGGTATTAAGGTACATAAGTGTCTAGGTTGATTAGTTGCTGTGTGTACGACTTAATTTAAAACATTAACCTTTCATAAAAATACTGCAATAAACTAAAAATAGTTACAAATAATAATATGTAAAATGTAACTTAATTGAAAGTTTTTTTTTCCACGAAATGACAAACAAGGATGACCGAAATAAATAAATAAATCAAATTATTTCTCACACATTCACACAACGCCATCTAGTCCCAAACTAAGCAAAGCTTGTATTATGGGTACTAGGCAACGGATAAACATACTTAAATACTTTTTTTTGTAAATAAATACATATTAAACATAGAAAACACCCAGACCAATGCAAACAATCATGTTCATGCACACAAAGATTTGCATTGAGCGGAAATTGAACCCAAGACCTCTGCGTAGCAGTCATGTTATATAGACCACTACGCCACAGAGGTCGTCAAGGATGGCCGAAATGTATGTCTCTAAGACACAGCTTGATTTTTTAAGAGGGTGTTAAAAGAAAACTGTTAAACCATAACTTATCACAGGTATAATTAAAAAGAATTCATAATTTAGATTAAAAAACCTTAGTCACATCTTCCGATGAAAGATGACTAAGGTTCAAAGGTAAGAGATAGTCCCAAACCCGTTAATTAAAAACATCACCAAAAACATTTATTAATAAAGTCTCATAGTAAAAATCACTATTAGTGATCTAATCATTAAATAATCTAGATTTCATTATGTTTTAGTGCCGTTGTGTTACTATAGTCGTAAATAATCGACTATACTGCCTGTTAGTCGAATTCCAACTAGTCGACTAACTCGGTGTCATTAAGATAACAGTTTATTGTTCTATAAAGAATTATTTGAAGACGTAAATGTTATTTATAAGTTATAAACAAAATTTTAATTATAGAGAAATATCGCACGTCACAAACAAAAGGGTATTATTTCGAAAACGTTGTTTTGAGATATCGCGTATTGAAGTTTTAAAAAATCATAGATTCGGAACTACTTACTCAAATATTTAAAATAATCTCTAGATTTAAAAATACACTATCCTTCTTTATGCTGGTTAAGTTTAGTTTGTGTATCTATAACAGTTTTTTTAATATTAATAGTTTTATGGGAACAGAAAAAGATGATACCCTTTAAGCAGTTCAAATAGCTCTTAAGTTTAACTTGCTACTCTCTAGCTTAACCAAAATTTACCAAATTATTTCGATAACCAGTTGTAATTAATATTGATACTATATTAAGCAGCACAGAAATTATCTTTTGCCTACATGGCTAAGGGATTATAATTCTTCTTCTTCTTCGTTTCGACGGCAATAAGTCTAATTTCAAATATATTTTAGATGTGTTTTGCCCAAAAACCAGCGACAGCAACAGCATTATCGTTGGCACTCTTTAGGTCTTCTGGTGTGCAGGTGGCAGGGCACATTGGGCATGATAGGAAGTGTTCCATGTCCTGGACGAGAGAACCGCACCCACATCCACTATAGGAGGGGTTCAGATAACCCCATTTAGTCCGGTTAGAGTTACAGCGACCTACTTGGGTACGTAGCCTATTGAGCGACCTCCAGATCGGCCACTGCTCCTCGAAACCAGGTGGAAGATGTTCGGCGGGTGGAATGAAGTCCGCCGGTGGTGCAAAGTTTGAGGCCCACCCGTCCAGTCTTGCCTTACTGGGGTCACCGCACAGTGCACGTGTGTGTCGCAAAAAACTCTTACGACTTTTGAGGCGTGCCCTGGGTATATTGTGCGAGTAAAGTGGATGACGAGGGTCGGTCTCTTGTTTTTCCTTTCACTTTCGCAAATGACCTGACGGCGAACACCAGGTCGAGCAATGGCGGCCAATGAGTATAATTTGACCAATGGGGTAGGTTTCAAGCAGCCAGTTATTATACGGCATGTTTCATTCAGGGCAGAGTCGACCATACCTGCGTGAGCCGAACGGTGCCATACCGCGGACGCATACTCTCCTGCCGTGTAGGACAATGCCAGACCCGTAGTCCTGACAACATGTAGGGCTGCCCCCCAAGACGCAGAAGTTAGACGTTTGACCAAGTTGTTTCTGGTTGATATTTTTTGCTTGGTATTATAATAAATTAAATACTGATTGCATCTAGAAAATCTAGAAATTCTATTTGTTTTAGTATCATAATTAGTTATAATAAAAAAGAAACTCAATATGAAAGAAACATAATTTAACAACATTATGTAGGTACCTACTGTAACAAAACTATCAAACTAAATCAAATGTGATACTTTGGGGACATACGTTAGATCCCTGTTGTCACTGTCAGCAAATGGGTCTTCGTAGAAGTATTGAAGTGGGCCATGAAAGAGAAAGTTGTACCTGGGAAGTATGTGAAGTTAATTCGTGCTATGTAAAGACAAACCAGTTATACGTCCGATCGTCTTGCAACTCCAACCAGTTCAGTGTGGCGGTAGGCTTGCACCAAGGGTCGGCTTTAAGTCCTTACCTCTTACTGATTATGGACGCCTTGACGGCGGGCATACAGGAAATGGCACCCTGGTGCAGTGTTTGCCGATCACATTGTTCTGGTTGGGGAGGATGGACCTAAGATCCAGAGCAGATTAGAGCGTTGGCAGTCCTGAAGCCATAGCGCTTAACGGCATGCGCCTTCTAGTCTTCTCTGTCTTCCGGTATCTCGGTTCTTTCATTCAAAGCGATGGCGAAGTAGATCGGGCGGTCAAGAACCGAGTTAACATAGGATGGATGAAATGGCAGCAGGTCATTGCTTCACGGGAACCATCTGTGACCCCCACAGTCCCCTTAATTTAAGGGGAAGATCTATAAAACTATGATTACACCTGCCGTCCTGTATGGATCTCTCTGATCCATACAGGACGGCAGGTGTTGGCCAGAAAAGGGATGAATGAAAAACAATCTGTGTGGTGTTACGAGAGTAGATAGAGTAAGAAATGAGTATGTAAGAAGATTTGAAAGTGGCACCGGTGGCAGAAAAATTACGTGGCAGCCGGCTGTCATGGTATGGGCATGTTATGCGGAGGAATGAGAGTCATGTAGTGAGGAAGGTGCTGAACATGTGTGTGGATGGATATAGGGGAAGAGGACGACCAAAGAAACGATGGATGGATTGTGTGAAAAGCTATATGGCTGCGAAGAGTGTTACTAGTGAGATGACGTCCGATAGGACAGTATGGAAGAAAAAAACATGCTGCGCCGACCCCAAATAAAATTGGAATAAGGGCAGGGAAATGATGATGATGAGCAAATGGGTCTTTGTTTTCTTCATTTTAAGAACTGTCCGGTGTACTTAGGCGATTGCTGATTGCTTTCATTATTAAACCAGCCTTCCTACTTCGCTTCATTGTTTTGATTATAACTAAAATTTAAAAAAGAAAAAATATAATAACAACTTAAAAGGTAGTATTTTACTTGAAACTTGCAACCATAAAATACAATTGACAAGATGTACAGAATTATCTCAAGCAAATCGGGAGCTATAAAGTATTATTTTAATATTATTTCGTTAAAATTACCAAATTATATTATATTGAACAGGCAAGACAGTATTATTTAAAATAAAACATGAAACTAGTATCAATTTTAACAAGCAATAAGGTATTAACTTTACATAATACTGTTTAGAATACTTACAACTTTATAGATTGATTCGATATTGACGACTGGGCGGGTTGTAACTCAGAAAGATACGTGCGACGGCCACGAACGATGCCCGGCTACTGAATCAACTAAGATGCGACTGTCTTACCTATCTCGAAAATAGGGTGCATAAATAGTCAAGAAAGAATTGTATCGTTAGATTTCAAAAAGTATTTGGAATTTAAATACTATTTTCTTACCAATTTATAGAGAAAAAAATTAGGTTTCCGAATTCAAAATAAAAAAAAACGGTTTTTCAGACTTAATACCCTTTTATTTATAGCGTGCGATATATTAAACTTTAATCCTGTCACCCTGTTTGACTTTCTGTCAGAGAAGTTGGATAAGTTTATTGGTTGTTACGACTGATATTCTGAAGCAGAAATGTGTAAGAAATTCTATATGACCTTTAATGTATTAGAGTATACTCTATTCTCTATTAACTCTATGCTTTAGTTAGGCATCATAGGACAAACAATTAGTCTGAATTAGTCATATAACATAATTATTTAAATAAATAATCCTCAAACATTCACATAACATCATTTAGTCCCAAACTAAGCAGAGCTTGTACTATGGGTACAAGACAACGAATAAACATACTTAAATACTTTTTTTTTGTAAAGACATACTATACATAGAAACACTCAGACCAATGCAAACAATCATGTTCATGGACACAAATCTTTGCATTGAGCGGGAATCGAACCCGAGACCTCTGAGTAGCAGTCATAACATTATACAGGGTGTTTGGTACATCGTTTGCCAAATTGAAATAGCTAATAGAAGAGGTCATTACCCGTCTTTCCTCACTTACCTAGCCGGTTTTAACCTCAACATATTTTAGATATCGATGTAAAGCTATTTTTAAAAGAAAACCCAATATTTACCATGAACACTTAAATTTAAAAAAAAAAATCTTCCGTGAGTCCTCATAATTATGTTTTGTTTTAAAGTTTAATACTAGGAGCATCAAATAAATTCATAATAGCTCACCTAAAACGTCAACTTTTTGTTTATTGACTTATTATAAGTATAGAGACAGGTAAAATTTAAAGATATGATCAACTTCACAGTACAATAAAAAAATAAATAAAAGAGAGAAAGTTCTTCCATTTTCTGAATAAATGCCTTACTTTATCCTCTTTCCATTGGTATACAACATGTTATAAAATAGTAAATAGTTTTTCTACAAAACATGTGTAATACATAATTCGAAGTAAAGAAAACACGTTTGATGCCTAACATTAATCGTAATTATTGACGCTATAGTAAATGGTGATTTTTTTTATTTTATTATATTAAAATTAACTCAAATGTGATAAGCTAGACCCACTGCAGTGACAAAAAAAGCTAAAGTAACTAGGTAAGTACGCTAGAATGTATCAATTATAGCAATTATAGCTAGTAAATTTACCTTTGCTTATTCATCAAACGTGTTTTCTTTACTTCGAATTATGTATTACACATGTTTTGTAGAAAAACTATTTACTATTTTGTAACATGTTGTATACCAATGGAAAGAGGATAAAGTAAGGCATTTATTCAGAAAATGGAAGAACTTTATCTTTTTTATTTATTTTTTTATTGTACTGTGAAGTTGATCATATCTTTAAATTTTACCTGTCTCTATACTTATAATAAGTCAATAAACAAAAAGTTGACGTTTTAGGTGAGCTATTATGAATTTATTTGATGCTCCTAGTATTAAACTTTAAAACAAAACATAATTATGAGGACTCACGGAAGAACTTTTTTTTTAAATTCAAGTGTTCATGGTAAATTTTGGGTTTTCTTTTAAAAATAGCTTTACATCGATATCTAAAATATGTTGTGGTTAAAACCGGCTAGGTGAGTGAGGAAAGACGGGTAATGACCTCTTCTATCAGCTATTTCAATTTGGCAAACGATGTACCAAACACCCTGTATAACCTTTACGCCACAGAGGTCGTCAATTTATATCTTATGTTTTAAGCAGGTGATTGTTTTCCTTATTGATAAATTATCGACACAATTTAAACATTAACCCCCTTACTCATAAACGCCTCTTAAAATTTAATCAATTGATTAGCTTAAATTCTTACTGTTTTGTTTGGTATAAGGTTGATTTTACTAATAAAAATCTCGCTAAACAGTGATTAAATTTAAGAGGCGTTTATGAGTGAAGGGGTTAATGTCCACTACTGTACTTCTCCCTCAATTCTAAAGGTGTGTAATGCAACCTAAAATATAAATGAAATAAAATAATTATGTGAACTATGAGGCAACTTATCTCCCATCATAGCGAATTCCCGATAGGAGACAAACAACTGCTAAAAGTAGGAGGGTGTTTAGGTAATGACTTAGACACATATAAGTAATTTGATTAATCGTAAATACAAATTTGATAGAGGCAGTTTTATTTTAAATGGTCCTAAGGTACTTTCTTGCTGAATATTTGTTAAAGAAGCATTTAATCTAATTTTATAATTAGGTATATACACGCGGAACTGAATGTTCTGCTTGGGATTCTACCCCATTTTGAGAAGCTCTTTGTAAGATTTAAAATAATAAGTATTTAATATTTGTATGAGGGAGACGGTCCGTGTAGTGACGGAGTAAGAATACAATATGTCACCACCCCATCTCATCCCATGGGTGTCGTAAAAACCGACAAAGGGAGTAACCGTAAATATTATCCTTACGAAGTAAAAAGAAGGAAAACTTGAAATTAAACCCTATACCAATCCATCTGGTCAGCGTGGTATTAGCAGGCCGAGTATCCCTCCGTCCCGGGAGGAGGCCCGTCCCTGCAGTGGGACATTAATGAGCTGTTATGATGATTATGATGAGGGAGACACATGGCCGCGTAAAGTGGAAGTGTTTAGAAGTGTATAATGTGTTACTTGGCTTATAACCATATGTCCAACAGTGGGCATCAATGGCCTGACATGATGATAATGATGATGATTTAGTATCTTCGATCTGTCATTCTGTTTAATGTAATTAAATTCAATAATAATAAATTATATTATCCTAATTAAATACACGGTGTTTAGTATGATTTTACGACTATTCTGTCAACAACCTGTCAATACCGGTAAGCAGTATTAAAGTAGATAAAAGTGGACACAACGGTCCACCATTTAGGGTGACCATGCCAGTTATGAGTTACTCTTTTTTTTCTCAACTAAAAGGACAATAAAATATTAGTTTTAAGTTAATAATTTTTACAGAAATATTCCAAAAATATAAGTTAGGTCTGGAGAGAAAAACAGTTTTTTTGGCTGGAGGTTCCCATTAGCCATAGCCTTGGTTGAACAAGAAGCACCTCTAGAAACTTTTAAAGGTAAAATTACACCGACACTGATGTTTACCTGTGTAGATTTGTGTTGTGGTGTGTTGCACATGTACTTAAGAAAAGGGTTCCTAAGTTTTTTAGTTCATTGGCGACCTGATCATGGCTTACCAAAGACTGGAAAAAGATAATAGTTATTTTTACTTAATTTTTTTATTGTTGGTTATTTTCTAACCTGGTGTCAAGAATTATTCAAGCCCCCCATAGGACTCTGTCATGGCTTAACCACTGCGTTACTACGACAACAGCAGGGACTTTATACGTGCCCTTCAAAAGAAAGAAGACACTCAGGTGAAATACCACTAAACCATAGCTACATACCGTTACTACGACAACAGCAGGGACTTTATACGTGCCCTTCAAAGAAAGAAGACACTCAGGTGAAATACCACTAAACCATAGGTACAAAAACAGTATTTCGACTTCAAAGAAACGGACGAAACGCAAGTTATACTCGTACCTACACGCTCACGATAGAGGTGGCTTTGCGGAGAGATCAGTCGCGACTGTGCCGCAGTAACGAGCGGGAAAGTAGGTAAATGTAATTAAAAAGCTGGAGGTATCTATCGCATGTTTACGTACCGCGCAGCCGTAGGCATTTATAATAAATCGGCCGAGATAGACTACTGGTTGTACTGTGACTGTTTATCACCCATCTGTGTAATAACCTCGCCAAAGTTGCTTAACCAGCGATATAGTTTATAAATCATTGTATACAACTGGTTATGAGTCCCTTAACTGCTCACAGCCGATTGTGACCAGTTCAGTTAGAAAGTAAATGACGTCCACATAACCAGTGACGTTCTTACTAACGTGATACCCTTATCTAATGTGTCTATTATTAAATAGTGACCTAAAGTTAAATATAGCTGATGGTCTACAAAGCAGACTAAATAATTAACTATTATCGTAACTAGAGGGGGCATTGATAACCTAATTCTATGTACTTTTTGTTATCAGTAGCTTGTCTCATCATAACAGAGTAATAATGTCCTACTGCTGAGACGGGGCCACCTTCAGTGATAGGCAACTATGTTTGCTGATACCATGCTAGCTAGGGGACTGGTATAGGGCTTAATGTCAAAGTTTGACTTATATCGTTTTAGCAATCTCTTTGTTTTTGGAAAAATAATATTTGTGACATTTCTATAAGTTAAATTTACTGATTACTATGAAATGATATAGGGTGGTAACATGATATTCTTACTTTATGCAAGGCAGAGTAAATCAGAAGTAAGAGTAAGATAATTATTAAAGGATTATAGATTTCAATCAAATGAAATTTCGTAAGTATTGCAATCAATGCTCTAGTTGGAGTTGATTTTGAATTAGAAAATTGTATAAAAGTCCTATTGGAACGTAATACTTCCAAAATACCAATTGCATTCAATGGTTTTATTGTCTTTAAAAATTAATAGATTAAGATAACAATCCTACGACCAATTGATCGACAAATAATTTATCTGAAATTGGGTGTGATTTTTGCAAGTTTTTTTATTGTGTGTGTAAAAGTGTAAAAAATTTAAGTCTAGGTAAACCGCAATAGTGTAGTGTAAGTATTCTCTTTTAGATATTTTATGGTATAAGTTTCTAGATATTTTTCAAGAAACTTGTACCACTATGCATTACACTCCTAATTGTATTAAGGTAGAATAACAATAAAATAATATTTTGCAATAAGACCGCATCAAAGTTCAGGAATGAGGATGTCGTATAGACTGCAGAGTTTGTCACTGTGCAAATTCAATATTACAAGAAGCGTAAAACAAAGAGAAAAACGAAATATTGTTCAAAACTTTAATTCCACAGGTAAATATAGATTTAACGCAAGAAATCCGAGTAAACTACATAAAATATGTCAATTGCAAACACAAACTGTGGGCAGATTATTAAATATTAACCGATCGTATAAGCCTACTCCAGGCAAAGCTAAATAAACTTAAGATTTGAAACGTGTGTTCAACTATCGTATTACACCCACGTACTGTAATTCCAGTATTCTGAAACACCCCACTCGAAGATAACATCGATAAAATGCACAACAAAATCGTGCCATTTGTAGAACAAATGCCGACAACTAGTCGATTCACCTCACAGCGAACTTGTCTATCTAAATGTCAACGGTTTTATAGCTGTGTAGAGAATGCTTACACACACGACAGAAAAATACAGAAGTATAAATATTTATAACCTTTCTCCATGTAGTATCAGAATCGTGGATGTCGTAATAAGCGTAGGGAAATTCGCTAAAAATGAAAAAAAAGGCGTAGGTAATATTTGACGTAAATAATTTGTACTCGTATAGACAGTACAAAATCATTGGATGAACCTACCCTTATGTTTATCATGATTATAAATATAAGATTGCGAAGTTTTCATCTGTCACTAGATGTGGTGCCAGCATGCAGTGGAATATTAATGACAGTAGGTAATTATGGCTATTAAAATCCTTTACTAGTCATACCTATGAATGACTATGCTGACTGATGACTAGCTTTGGCTTATCTACAAAGAATATTTAATAAGAATATTTGACGACCTCTGTGGCGTAGTGGTTATCTAACATGACTGCACGCGTTTCTATGTATAATATTTATGTATGTATTTACAAAAAGTATTTAAGTATGTTTACCCCTCGTCTAGTACCCATAGTACAAGCTTTGCTTAGTTTGGGACTAGATGGCGTTGTGAGAATGTGTGAGGATTATTATTATTTAAAAAAGAATATCATGTCCGTAGCTTTCGTATTAAGTTGTTTGATTTATTTTGAAAATGAAACAAGCAAAAGAGTTAGTCAAAGAACATGCAATCACACAAATAATTATTCATCTTGAGTGCGATTCAAAATACACAACGTACACCTTGCATATCTTCATCATACATTTGTGTGTTCAAACGCACTTTATACGGTAATTGACTTCTGTACTATGTTTGGTTTGTGTAACTTGTGTCCCTTATCTCGAATGTTCATATGAATCTTTGTGTGTTATGTGAAATTTCACATTTTGATGACCTCTCTGTATTTTAAGATTTCACTCTTGTGTGGTCAACGTATTTTATTTTGCTTTTCACTTTAGTATTTCAGATAGTTATTTCATTTCAAGCTTTTAAATTATTCTTAGATTCTTTGAATATCATCATAACAGCCCATTAATGTCCCACTGCACCGTACGTAAAGATAATATTCACGAATAGTCCCTTAGTCGGTTTTTACGACACCCATGGGATGAGATGGGGTGGTGACACGAGTATGTATGTATGTTATAAGAGTATGTTGAAGTGTATAATTGGTGTTTTGCACGTACACTGTATTCATACTCCGTCACCACACGGATTTCTTTGATTATAATTTGAAGTTAGCTTTAGTACGAAGGACACAGATTTTTTGTACAGTAAATGATTGACTGCTTTGGAGACAAGGCGGTCGCGTAAACGTCCGCCGTACACGAGGTTCTTCATAACAGCCCATTAATGTCCCACTGCAGGGACGGGCCTCCTCCCGTGACGAAGGGATACTTGGCCTATTAATACCACGCTGGCCAGACGGATTGTTATAGGGTTTAATTTCAAGTTTACCTTATTTTATATTTCGTAAAGAAAATATTCACTGATAGTCCCTTAGTCGGTTTTTACGACACCCATGATATGAGATAGGGTGGTGACATATTGTATTCTTACTCCGTCACCACACGAAGTAAGAATCAACGTACACGAGGTTACCAGGATTGAATTCCAACGAGTCCTAACGAGGCAAACAAGCCACCCACTTAATGTTATAAGCGTTACTTTAGAAGAGATAGAGAATGCCTTTGAAATGAGCTTGTTACCATAAGTGAGCTTTATTCCTAGTCCCGTAGTCCTTTGATTTCACAAGCTACAGTACCCTTCCACCTCGAAGGCTCGAGTAATGCTTATCGCCATACTGGTTCTGGTCTGGTTTGTGGGCCATTTTTATTCTGAACGCCAACTCACCTACCTGCTTGAAATATTACTGCATCAATAGTATGTAGTGTAAAATTATTTAATTGCCTTATATTGATGCCATAACTAAAATGCAAGCAAAACATAAAAAATGTTAGTAATGTTATTTCTAAGAAACGCGGAAATATTCAAATAAAATATTTTAAATAGAAAATAATCGAAACATTCAAACACGCTATCGAATGGCTACTAGTTTAAAAGGAAAAAGGCAATATTACTAATAATAGCATTAAACAAGTAGTAAAAATGTAATATACTGGCAATAATTGTCAGAATAATTTATAATTTAACCTCAAATACCCAATGATGGTGAATCGTCATTAAACAGATCACCATCAATTATAACTTGAACTCTTACAATAACTTTATGCTGAGCTTTTCTAATAAAATTGGAGATCACGATAAAATGGAGAAGTTTTTGTCAAAGTTTAAAGCCCTAGCAATAAAAGATTTAAATAGGAAATAGATTTTAAGGCATTTTTACGATCTACGAAGCACTTAAGTATAGTTAAAAATATATTTGGTTATGTTAAGTAGGAGAAAGTGTAGTGTTGTTCTCAAATAATTTCATTGCGTTAGTTACGTTTAAACCGTGGGCTTTTTATTTTGAAGCGGCCCATAAATGTCCTAAATATTGTCCAATTTAATTATATTAAAAAGCAATAAATATAATTTACCTACTTTTTGAAACACGACAACCCAACATTTTAGCGAACTTCTCCATTTGAAATGCAGTGCAACTTTTTTCCAAATTGGAGTCGAAAAAATGAAATATTTTAAATATATTCAATAATACATATTGGCGAGCCTGATATTCATATCAATAAGGTATTGTAGGTGTTACACAAAAAACATAAAATAAAATTTATGTCATTATGCATCCATTTAACCATTTTTGATGCAAAATGGCTGACAACGAAAAATGATAAAAAAGTATAATATTAATACATCATTCAAAAGAATTCCAAATACGAATTGCAACCAACTTTCCAATTCCGAATTTCGTCATAAATCGTCTCACACCTAAAACGGTTCAACCATTCGATTTTGAGTCAACTGATGCATTCGATTATGGAATATCGGTATCGTAAATCGTTGTATACGCCTCAGGTATTGATAGTCGAGTGCTTGGGTACTGAGATAATTTGCGGATCGATTTGTTTGACAGCCGCCGTGAGCGCATTACTGGAGGTACATGTCTTTATTTCCATTCCGACTATAACTTTTTTTTTCGTAAAGCTGTTTTTGTTCACGGCCATTTAAATGTAGCAAGTTGTCTTTTGTTAAATTCATGTTTTTATGTTGTTTTTTTTTGGTATGTTTATCACGAGATCTTATTTGTCGGTGAAAGGTCTTAATTTTCTTTGCTCTACTTCACGTTTTGGAATGGCGTTGTTTTTATTTGCATACATGCTTTTTGGTAATGACATTTTATGATTTGTACTTTTGTTGATTTGAGAGTTGGTAATGGAGTCAATAATTATTTTCCTTGGAGTTTTAGCTGTTAGTTTTTGGCAAGAGATTGAGAAGCCAAGTGAATTAATTAATTTTTATACGTATGTCCACTAACCCACATTTGTTGGCTGATAATAATGAGAAGAGAAATATTCTTAAGAACAAAAAAATCTATATATTTTTGGTAGCAATACGCATGCAATAACCCTGTCTGACCAATTGAGATAGACAGGGATTAAATCTATATAGAACCATTTTGATGCAATACATATTAAGTCAAAACTATTGAGTTCATCAGTTAAAACTTAATAAAATGATTTTTCTTCTGAGCTACTTATATTTATTACGCTATGCTCGACGCAGTCCATAATTCATAAACAGATTTAAGTATACCATCTTGCACAACATACTGAAAACGCAATAAAAAACTAATCAAGCCACGCCATTTAAAGAAATGAGTTAAGTATTATGCAAATATATTAATCTACACGCAAAGAAAAATCAATTTTCCTATGACATGCGCGTTATTAGTGAAAGCTGCAAGCATGCGTGCGTTAGCGCACGATCGGGTCGTGTTCGGCAAAGATCGGAGTCGGTCATGACGAGGTCGTGACGCGGTCGTGTCATTACGCGCCTGTTCGGGCGTCGCCGTCGTCGTGAGCACCCGTTTCGGTGATATGTCGTTATGCGTGCTATAGGGTTGTTCCAATTTTGAAATGAACGGTAATTCTTATTATGTTTTTTGAGCAGATTTGGTTAACGGTTGTTTGTTGAATAAGACTTATATAGGATGCATTAATTCTTGCCTTCTTGCTTTCTAGAATGGCGACCGCGCACCGGAAGGCGCAGGGTGGGGAGACCCCTCACAGGGTCGACCGACGACCTGGTTAGGACGGCGGGAAGTCGATGGATGAGGGAGGCACAAGACCGCGCAGAGTGGAAACTTTTGGAGGAGGCCTATGTCTAGCAGTGGACGTCCATAGGCTGATATGGATGGATGGAATTCTTGCAAAGGAGTGAGTGTCTAGTTCAAGATTTAATTTATCACTGGAAGATGTACGTCTCTAGATTAGAATATTGCTAGGACTCCTTTGAGAGTTAACTGTATATTCGTTGCCTGGCTTTCTCTATCTGTTGTCCTAGACTTAACCGTATGGATCATCTGTAAAATAACTTTCGAATTTTTAATATTGTATATTCCATTTATAGTCTAATAAGAAAATAAGTACTTATGATAATGAAAAAATATAATGAAAAATATTGGGAGTGACACGACGGCACAAAAACGCGTGTCGCTTGAAAGTACTGACCATTTACCTACAAACATAATTTTCTGTCTTAGTGTCTGTAGGTTACTTTTTGAATGATCAGAACATTCCATTGAAAAGTTAGGGACAAATGTTAAAAAAATAAATTAATAAGCATAATTTGACGACTGATTCCACAGAACAATTCAAGGGCCACCGATATAGAGAAAAACCAATAAAACTAGTTATTTAGAAAAAAAAACATTATAAAACAGATTTCGACAACCCTAAAAACAAAAATTACGACGATTGCCTGTATCTGTCAAAATCGTGCACCCGATTATTAACATTGTTGCATACATATAGGGAAGCTAATTGTTTGAACGTTTTATATGATGCAGTACTTGTTCAGGGCTGGTAGTAATTTATAAATTACTGTAAATATACTGAGTAGGTACTACTTTTCTACTTAAGAGACTAACAAGGTCGTTGGGCCCGTAAAGGGACTTTGGTTTTGTTTGCATGTTCTATGGATTCTTTCACGAGGTGTGCTCTGATAAATTGTTTGGAACAAAAAATGAAATCTTAATTAAGTATGATCCTAAAGTTCATGAGTAGCATTGACTAATATTAGGTAGCCACCTAATATAAGACTAATATTGCTCATCTGCCACCAAAATGTAGTAAAAATAATAGTTTAACTTTTGTTAGGACTGTATATTCTGCTATCTAATGTACGACAGTTAAGCCCGATTTACACATCGACAAGTACAGTAGCGAGTTAAGTTGATGATTAAGTTGATTTGAATAGATCTCTTTCCTATTTTTTGGCGAGTTAAGTACGAAGTAGCCCCCTCTCTCGCGTCTCGCCAACTTAACTCGCCAAAAAATAGGATTGAGATCTATTTAAATCAACTTAATCAACAACTTACTACTTAACTCGCTACTGTACTTGTCGATGTGTAAATCGGGCTTAATGTACGACAGTTAGTTACACCCAAATGTATTATACATACATACAAACACCAAAACAACACTCATGTTTATGCTCTCAAATGATGAACTATACATACATTCATGTTTCCGTGATACATACAATCGAACTCACGGCGTTGGACATAGAAAACAGTTACATATAAACACACCATCTGGTCACCTGTAATATATTACTATATGATGACATTTTCCTAAGCCCTACGCATTATTGTCCAAATTAAATATATATCTTCGCGTAGGAAGAGAAAACACATAAAAATAATAATACTTAATATTTTTATGTTTCATTTTATGTATGTACCTAACCATTTTGTTGGGTCAATCTATGTTATAAAGTTAATATACGACACATTTTAATATTTAATGGTCAATTTGAAATGGTCAATTTAAAATGGTCAGTCACACAAATTGTGGTATTGAGTATTGCAACTTTTTTTTTAAATATTTAATCTGTTGATTTATTTGACGTTTATATTAGGTGTATTTTATCAATTTTATGTTAAGTTTTCTATTAGTGGTATATTAAGGTTGTTATCCACCGTGGTAGTGGTAATAGCGTAAAAGATTTAAACGTTATTTGACAATCTTGTGGTTGATACGTACTTGACTGTTACGCCAGATCTGATTTGAATGGCTAGCGTTTTGCCTATTGCATGCATGCAATATAATAGATTTGTTTTTATGACTAGAGCAAAGTCAGTTATTAATTAGTTTCCACTAGTAATAAGGTATCGTTACAATTATCAGTCAAGCGAATAAAGTATGCATATCAAAAGAAAAATAGATATACCTTACTGTTACCAACAACAACTGGTAACAACAAATACTTAGAGTTTAGTGGTTAATTCAAAAATACTATAAACAATTAACATTCCTACATATGAATATACATATTATGTAACCAGTGATTGCAACGTTTTTTTTTAATATTTGTGAAAACCTTAATTTTTAACAATGCTAGGTTTTTAAATTTAGGCTCTATAAACAGTATTATACCGATTGAATGTGTAAAAACCTTCACACTAATGCTTATTATAGCCTATTACCAGAGCTATTTCTGAATAAATATTCAAGTATACTATTAGTATTTCTGCTTCAATCAAGGTGAATGCTTATATTATTATTGTGACTCTTACTTCATAAATCCGTCTTAACTGTACGAATTATTGCTTTTATTAAAGTTAAGTGCTACAAGCAAATGTTTGTTTTTTTTAAATAATTTTAAAAGATAACAGCTGCAGTATAAACCGTATGATCATTAAACTTGACACAGCAGCCTGGTAATGTAACAAAGCTGGGACGATCATCGACTGTTGATGGAAAATAACTTGACTTACTATTACTCCGCAAGCCAGTCGAATTGATATAAGGTATTATGTCGAATTCCTGAAAATGAGATGCAAGCCCTTTTGGAAGGCAAATCGTTCAAGTGTACGGTAGTCACTGACCAGGCGGCTGTTAGTTTACCTGCTACTAATCTTAGAAGAAAAAGATGGTCACTAAATTCTCGAGCATCTCTTACCACCCTCACTGGCAGATAAATAAAATAAATATATTCAAGGACATCTCTACACAGCGCTATCTGTTCCCAAAGTAAGCTAGGCGTAACCTGTGTTATAGGTATTTAGTTAACAGAACAACGGATATTAATAGTTATATACTTTTTTTTTGTAAATATAATATACATATTATACATAGAAACACTTAGACCAATGCAAATAATCATGTTCATGAATATTTGCATTGAGCGGGAATCGAACCCGAGACCTCTGCGTAGCAGTCATGTTGTATAACCACTACGTCACAGAGGTCGTCAGTAGATAGTTGTATTCTAAAGTGATACTAAAGACTACCTATTTATCCTAATTTTTATAAGTGAATTATGTTTGTAAGGCATATTTTAGGCGACGATACCTCCATACAATAAAAAATTATTGAATACTAATGAGTCCAGTACCTGTACAACACAATATTGGTCGAATTTATCGAACAATAGCAGCGTAGTTTCCTTTCAAATGATAATCTAATACAAAATGCTATAGAACTACTATGTGACGCTAATGTGTAAATATTCGTTCAACGCTATGACCGTCACTGCGTGTAATGTTCTGTGGTGGGACAATGTTATACAGATCTACTGGATATGCCATTATAATAAAAATGAATCATAGTTTAATACAACTCATTCGCTTGACCGTAGAAAGTGGAAATGTTTGGAGGAAGTCGATGTTCAGCAGTAGGCTAATCATCATCATCATAACAGCCCATCAATGTCCCACTGCAGGGACGGGCCTCCTTCTGTGACGGAGGGATACTTGGCCTACTAATACCCTGGCCCGACAGATTGGTATCGGATTTAATTTCAAGTTTCTCTTCTTTTTATTTCGTATTCACGGATAGTCTCTTAGTTGGTTTTACGACACCCATGGGATGAGATGGGGTGGTGACATATTGTATTCTTACTCCGTCACCACACGGAACGTCGTATAAAATATATTTATTAACAATAATAAATGCCACTTCTAGTATGTACATTGCACATGCGTGTAGTAAACGCAGCGACCCGCGATAGAGTCATTTCCTGATTTTAATGTCGCAATACAATGTTCAATGGCAGTATATAGAAAAACTTTACATTATTTTGTGGTTTTTATTTATTCAGTTTATTACTCCACTAGCTTGTGCCTGCGGCTTCGCACCCGCTAAATTCGGGGTAGGACTGTTCCCCTTGGACACAAAAGAAAAAAAAAGTAGCCTATGTTACTCTCCATCCCTTTAACTATATCCACTTAAAAGATCACGTCAATTCGTCGCTCCGTTTTGGCGTGAAAGAAAGACAAACAGACACACTTTCCCATTTATAATATTTATTAGTATTAGGATGTGCTCCAATTGCGAATCGAACTAATGGTCTATACATTCTTTTGACGTTGTTAGCAACAAAGGAAAACAGCAATGCACCATGTTGGCCATGATCAAGAAAAAGAGAACGAAGTTGTCCCACTTTTCCATAAAGTATCCTCTACTTTAACTCCACTGTGTGTGTAAATAACTTGAGTAGCTTGCAATTTACCCCCTTACTCATAAACGCCTCTTAAATTTAATCACTTTTTAGCGCGATTTTTATTAGTAAAATCAACCTTATACTAAACAAAACCGTAAAAGTTAACTAATCAATTGACTAAAATTTAAAAGGCGTTTGTTAGTAAGAGGGTATGTGTTTTTGCTTTGCGTGTCGACAAGGATTAGTCCGTATGCTCTTGGTGGCTGAGAAGATTTCACAGTTTAATTCTTTATTGGATGAAAATTATATAACTTTCAACCTAATTTAATTGAGCTGCTTCTGTACTAATCAGAAGTTCAAAAAAAAAGATTCTTTACATTAATCACTCGGAGCCATTCTGCTTATAATTTAACATCGCCACACCACTTAGTTTGAAACTATTTCCAGCGTAACCAATGTCAAAACTTTAAGCAAAACCAATGCACGCATCATCAGCACCATAACAGCCCATTAATGTCCCACTGCAGGGACGGGCCTCTTTCCGTGACGGAGGGATACTTGGCCTACTAATACCACGCAGGCCAGACAGATTGGTAAAGGGTTTAATTTCAAGTTTTCCTTCTTTTTGTTTCGTAAAGATAATATTTACGGATAGTCCCTTAGTCGGTTTTTAGATGGGATGAGATGGAGTGGCGACATATTGTATTCTTACTCCGTCACCACAGGGTTGCTCGCATATTCCTCCTTAATTCATGTTAACATTTATCTGTTATATCAGCTTATACTACACAGTATCAACATCACAAACGAGGATGTGCCCGGTAGAGGCGATGCCTAATTTCGTCTAATTTCATCCTCTATATATCTGTTGCAAAGTTATTGTTTCGCTTGTCAAATCGACACACATTTGTTATTTTATTACGCTTATCAAGTATATTATTATTATTTATTTTTTTTCTTTTTTTTTACAACTCCCGCACTAGGGATCATGCCCTGTGTCGCGGGGACCTTTTACAAACATCAATTAACGGACACAAAGAACACCCAGACCAGGACAATAATTTGTGGATCTCACAAATTATTGTCCTGCGTGGGGATCGAACCCACAACCTCTTGCACGACAGCCGCTTGCGCTACCGTCGCGCCACCGAGGTCGTCATATATATTATATTATATATTACTGTTATTGTTATAAAATTATATATGTACTTTTACCTTTAATGTAAGCTGTCATATAGAGAGGTGCGACACACAATATTTGGCAGACGTGCCTTCACTTAGGTCCTGGTTGAAAACCAGCGCTACACGTTTGACTTGACGTCTGGCATAATGCTGAGGTCCAGGGTCCTTTTTAAACATAGCCATGAGACACTCATGACCACAGAGGCAAAGGTATTCTGTTGTATGTACTATGTTTGTTTTTTTTTCTTATTGTGTTTTTGTGTATTCTCATGTACTTGCTTCTGTGTAATTTGTTTAAATAAATGTTTTCTTTCTTTCTTTCATTTGTTATAATAATGTATTAGATTAGCTTCTTTATTTATGTGTTTTGGTGGTTTTTTGTGCTGTATGTAGTGGTGGGTCAAGAAAAATAATTATCAACATGTTTTATAGCAACGGGGTTAGAAAAGTTGAGTTACTTTGCGAGAGAATTATAACTTTTACTGGTGCCTTTGGCGCTTATTGAATAAAATTAAGGCACATACATCTATAATTCTAATATTCTAAAGAGGTAAACTTTGTGTGTTTGTAAGTTTGTGACGTTGTAGGGGGTAATCTCTGAATCTACTGAACCAATTTTAAAAATTCTTTCTATTTTTAATAGAACATTTATCGGGGAGTGTCATAGGCTATATAGTATCACGGTATGACAAATAGGAGTAAAGCAGTAATTAAATATGTTTAAAAAGGGGACGCGTTTTTTTTGCCGCCCAACGAAGTGGGCACAGGTCAGTTAGTATAATAAAATTTAGCATATATATTGGTGTCCCTAAAGTGGGACATTAATGGGCTGTTATGATGATCGGAGGTTCTTAATAAAATTGATATGTTAATTGTAAATTCATCAGGTTGGCATAAGTGTAACGAAATGTATAGTAGTAGAAACTGGTAGCTTAGAGTCAGTAATCATGTGCGTAAGATTTAAATTAGGCATTTTTTATTGATTACCAGGATGCCCAGTTTGACCTAAAGATGTTTTGACAGGTTACCTCACCATCAACATAACAGTCCATTAATATCCCACTGCAGAGACTGGCTAATATAATATTCACGGATAGTTCCTTAGTGCGTTTTTACGACACTTATGGAAAGAGATAGAGTGGTGACATATTGTGTTCTTACTTCGTCACCACACCGATGTGTGATGACAGGTTACCTGTCTTGCCAGTATACAGTATAGTAAAACAATGTAAATGTAAAGGGTTAAATTTATTAAATTAGGTATTCTATCAACCGATTTGTATATTCCAAACTCATCTGTGAATCGGACCCTAACAGAGGTGTATGTAGCGATACGCATGGGGGGTCAAACACAATGTAACATTTGGATAATTTCTACGCGGCATTTAGGCAATGTTATAAAATGCCGTTGGATTTTGGAGGACTTAACTGATTTGAATAAAGAACACAAGAACGATCTAAAAAGGAGTACTTACTTAAGGTATTCCTAGCCTCTCTTATATTTGCTTACTAGCTTTTGCCCGCGGCTTCGCTTGCGTTACATTCGGGGTAGCACTGTTCCCCTTTCCTGGATACAGAAGAAAAGCAAAGTAGCCTATGTTATTCTTCATCCCTTCAACTATCTCCACTTAAAAAATCACGTTAATTCGTCGCTCCGTTTTACCGTGAAATAAAGACAAACAGACAGACACACTTTCCCATTTTTAATATTAGTATGGATTACTAGTCGCTTAATCGAATACGGTACACCATCGCATCCATAAGGTATACCTGTAGATGAGGTGGTGTTAATACTAAACCATCTAACTATTCTAAGTCGATTACTTCGACGACCTCTGTGGCGCAGTCGGTATACTTTCATGGCTGCTACGCAGAGGTCTCGGGTTCGGTTCCCGCTCAATGTAAATCTTTGTGTGAGATGGGTCTGAGTGTTTTCTATGTATAATATGTATGTATTTAAAAAAAAAAGTATTTAAGTGTTTATCCGTTGTCTAGTACCCATATTACAAGCTTTGCTTAGTTTGGGACTAGGTGGCGATAATCTCCAAAAACACCTCAACTTAGTAGCCACCTAATGACAAAGGTCAAATTCCCTTTGTTTCGCCAGTCGGTATTTCTTTTTATCAAACAAATGCCGGCCATACCCCAAAATTATCGCTAAGCTCTGTATCACGAAGATCTTATCATTACAACTCAACCAGTACAATTTAGCGTCTAATTATAATACCATTAACCTTTCGCTAGTATATCTGACGTTAATTCGTTTCATTAAAAAATATAGTCTAAAGTCATAGTACAAAATATATACAGTATTTCAACTTCATAGAAACGGACGAAACGCGAGTTATACCTACACGCTCACGATAGCGGTGGCTTTGCGTAGTGAACAGTCGCGACTGTGCCGCAGCAACGAAAGTAGGTAAATGTAATTAAAAAGCTGGAGGTGAGCAGCCCTATCGCATGTTTACGTACCGCGCAGCCGTAGGCATTTATAATAAATATTCGGCCGAGATAAGCGCCGATTACACTACCCTACATGTAGTGCACTACATCTTGTAGGACACTACATAATGTAGGGCGGTCGGGACTCGCCAATCTCCGATATGTAGTGTCCTAACAGCCTACATGTGATTACACTAGACAACATGTAGTGCCCTACAAGATGTAGTGTCCTACATGTAGGGTAGTGTAATCGGCGCTATAGACTACTGGTTGTACTGTGCTAAAGTTACACTAGAATATAAGATTAATTACCCACCGGAAGATTTAATTGGACATATTATTTTCAAGTAAAGTTCTTTACACACGAGACGGTAGCCAACCAAGCAAAACATTAAATATTTTATAATAGATTAGCACCAGAAATACTTTTGTGTCATTATTTTTGTGATTATTAATGACAGTTTTTTTGGTCATGCTAGATTTAGTTTTTTTAATTGCATATGACAATTATAATCCAAGCTCAGCCTAATTTTGACAGACAAGAAAGTAACTAGGCAAAAGAGCTATGCCAAAGCCAGTAAGAATTTAATGCGGATTCTAATTATTTCACATTAATATCAATGAGAGAGTGATGCTATCATTGGCCAATTTGTACTACAATTGGTTCCTAAATCATTAAAGTAAATGAAATTTAACAAATGACTAATTCTATGCAAATACATCTGCTTAGCGCGGTATTTGTAGATTAAATTTCTTTCTAGGAAGCCTGTCCCTTGCAGTGGGACATTTACTGATTATATACGGACACATCATCATCGTAATATCAGCCAAAATACGTCTACAGCTGGACATAGGCCTAAATATACATATACCTACTGCTAAATATTCTAATGCAACACTATTGTATCTAAAACTGACTTCAGTACGCATTGTGTACCTGCCTTTACTAGTTAAAACTTTAAGATAAAATATTTTACGTTATCTATCATCATATCTTATACAAGATTTTGCTTAGCGCCTGTAGTTTTTACTGCTTTAACTAAATGCGTTTTACACTATCTCTTTTATTACCTCAATAACAGTTTACGTCCAGTGTTTCCTTAACAAACCGTTACGATACACTGACGCCCTCTCAGCGAGTATCTTTAATTATAATTTTACCATCATCTTCACAATCTTTTAGTCCTATTTTGTATGATTTATCTTTGTTAATCAAAATAGTTAAAATGCCGAAAGCTTATAAGTAGTTGATCGCGTTAACTGATATACTTTAAGTTGGTATACGTTCGCTGACATTATTACATGTATTATTATCTTTATGGTCTATTCTTTCGTTTAATTTGTTGAAAACTATTTGAGGAATTTACTTTGATTTTAAGGCTTTCTACCGAACATTGCCTTTGGTGTTATCTAAAAGCCTACAATTGTTAGTGTTTTTTTTAGAGTAAAAAGACTTTCTTCTACAATTGTATCTCTAGAGTTGAGAAATAGTAGAGGTGTATTTTCTATCTCTTAGCTTGCTATTTTTTGAAGATCATTTTTAGTGTTGTCGGGTTAGTAGCATTAGTCCCCAGTTGCATTTTTCTCCGAAAAAAATTAAACCTTATTAAATAGAAGTTTGTGCATTATTAGGTTTATTTTTTTCAGGGAAAATTGCAATTGGGGACTAATGCTAAGTACTAACCCGTGTTGTCTATATTAATTTATAACTAGTTAGGCATTTTTCAGGGTTTTTAATCCCCTCTTTAAATCTACATAAATACTGTCTGTGAGGTGATTGATAGACTTAGAATAAAAAATGTTATCAACTAATCTAACTAGATGTTTTATGTTAGATAACATGCAGCTGATATCCTTAGTACTACACAACGTCAATCTAGTGTGCCCTAGGGTCAAGTGTTCAGGAGTTTTTGCAGTAAGTACAGTATTAAAATCTCAAATGTCAAATCAATAAAATAAAACCATTTGTTCATTTAGAATACACAGTACCACTTGTTAAAGATGAAAGGTTTCTTTAAAAGGTTTCCTGTGAGGTTTCCAGATTCGCTAAAGGCATGAGATAAATTAAAATATTGTTATGATTGTAATTAGGTATTGCAAGCATTTCATACCCACAATCCTGACTAATTATAGAAAGAGACTCATAGAAATTGTAACAAAAATGAAAAATTGGCATTAAGTCACTTTTCAGGTATTCCTAAAAAAATCTTTTTCACCACTGGGATTAACAAGATACAAACCATACTACGCAAAGAACATACAAAAACTAAGCTATGTCGAAAAATAAATAAGTATAATAATAATTTAGTTAATAGCATGAAGAGAATTTTTATTACGCGTTGGTATCTGCTATACATAACTAAAATCTTGTTCATTATAGTTTAATTGTCCGGAAATACCCGTCCGCGGCTACCAACAGAATTTAGCAGTTTTTTTTCTTCTCGGCATAAATGTTACTAAGCACAATTGAACCATTTGTTATAATCGGTTCATTAACTTAGAAAATTACAGCTACAAATGATACCGTGACGATATTAATTTGATGGTCAAGTTTTGTTTTGTTTATGGAAGTGATTGTTTTGTGTATGGAGGTGCTCCCACTTTTATGTACCACCTGCATGACGCTACCTTTATCATTAAATATCATAATAAAATCCTTAGTTGTATGGTTATGTATGGTGGACAATGGTTGCAGCGCCTAGTTACAGTTATCTACAATGTTAAAAAATATGACGTCAAGAGAATGCAGCAGTAGAGTTTATTTCGCCGCTTCTTCTCTACTAGCGCTTTGGAAACGGTGGTAAAGTTTTCTAAACTTTTTAAATGTATTTAAACTTAGATTAAGTAGTTTAAAGGACGTCAAAAAATATATATTGAAAATTGTATTTATTTTAAATAAAGCGTTTTTGACTAGTAAAATGTTGACTTTATTAACTTTGTTTTTGTCAAAGGCTTTATCGTAAGCTACTGCTGTAGTCAGTATACCTTCAGACACGGTGGATTTTATAATAATTTGCTAGGATACAAGGTGTTCTGCAATTTCAAGTGCTATTGTAAGGTTGTCATCTGAACAAAGTATACCCTCTACTTGGAGGTGGATGAAGCGGTCACGGCCGTGGGACTCATTCAGAGCATTTTTTGTTATAAAGACCTCTTCAAGTTTGTCGTTAAAGTAGGTTTTTTATCAGAAAATTATTGAACATTTTCATTATTTAGTCAGTCTATTAAAAGTGCGATAAAGATACAATTTCTAAAAACAAAAGAAAACCGCCTCCAGTTTGACCTGAAGGATTTTAAAAATAAATTTAACACCCAAAAAGTTCTAACGTACGGCATTAATTATTAACACACTAATAAAAAAACTTTAAACCACATAAAGATAGTAAAAACAACGAATATTCACAACACTTCATAAAATCCGTTGAAAATTCTTTCCCAAAAAGAAACAAAGGCGAACAAAGGCGTAGAACAAAGAATAATTAATCCACAATTAAGTTAACATAATTGGACGAAACTAGAATTGAAGCAGTGTAACATGTAACGGTGTTGTGCAACCACTGATCTACCGCGACACACTCGAAAGAGCAGATAAAGTTATTGTAGGGAGCGCAAGCGCGTTTAGTGTGGTGCGAGTGACAGCGGGTTCTAGGTCTATTTAATTGAACTTATAGTTAGGCTTCGTTGAGAAGGAATACCTTAACATCATAGCAGCCCATAAGGGTGCGTTTCCACCAGAGATGTGCGAGGATGCATAGCGAGGGATGTGTTTGTAAAGAACGCCCTGACCGAGGCGAGGTAAATGAAGCGATTCTATTGGTTCTTTCAAACACATCCCTCGCTATGCATCCTCGCACATCTCTGGTGGAAACGCACCCTTAATGTCCCACTGCAGGAAGGGGCCTTCTTCAGTGACGGAGGGATACTTGGCCCACTAATACCACACTGGCCAAACGGATTGGTATAGGGTTTAATTTCAAGTTTTCCTTCTTTTAATTACGTAAAAATAATATTCACGGATAGTCCCTTAGTCGGTTTATTGTATTCTTACTCCGTCACCACATGGAGAAACAAAAAGGACTACCTTATTAATGATGTAAATTATTAACAATAATTTGATATTTCAAGTTCCTCAGACCTTATTTGAAGCTCTCTCTGTTTAACTCCATTTTGGACTTGCAATCATAACCGTCCACAGTTCATAATACTATTCTATTCGGGTCTTACGCGGTATATACTAATTAGCCTAGATATTCATAACCTAAATACCTATGTCTTTCCCTGACGTTTCGGGCGACTTACAAGAGCTGTGGTCGCGAGTAAGACCCGTGTAGAATAGTATCATGTATACAAATCGCGATAGTTTAAAATTTATTACTTAGCCCATATTTCATTAACGACACACTGCAAAAATGGAAAACAACACAGGTGCCTCAATTTCAAATTGACACACTCCAAAACTCTTTCACGCTCGGCTACGCTGATTTGCTACTCATAAATAAATGGTCACAGTTGAAAATTCATATCTGGAAAAACATCCTCCGCGATCGTAGTTTTGATAGTTTCAGCTGTCCTTACATAATCAATTTTTATTTCCCGAGACAGAACGTAATACCTAAATATTGTTATTATTTATATTACGCGGTGTCCTGCGTGGGCGACGAATGCGACGCGACGCGACGCGATGCTACACGCCACAAGTGTCCTACATAATTAAGTCGCGTCTCGTCGCAGACTGCTACATAGGACAGAACACGACAACGGGCGGCGTACCCTATGTACGCCACACTGGGACCTTTCCACAGATCGCAGTGCTCGAAACTCAATTTTCAAAATAAGGTATTTCGAAAAAAAACTATGTCAGCTTAGATTTAAGAATGTATTACATCATTTTGTACAATTGCTGTATTAGTAACTCTTATCTGCTGTCCGGTACATAAGCTCAAAGTTAGCTCTAAACACAAATTATTAATTATCCGTTAACGTACGCGAGTTTGTTGTTAATATTACAACATTTATTTCCATTTAATTTACCATATTTGAATAGAAGTGCATCATGGCTTCATTTAGGCAAGATATGGCCTGTATAATTGTGTTTTATTTTAATTTATAACTTTAGTACTTTTAGAGTATTGGCTATTTATATGTAATAGTATGATTTTTTTGTACCGAATCAAACATTTATATTTTTTTCCATTTTGCGCAAAGTTCTATTGCTTACTACTTTAGTTTGTTATTAGTCAATACCTCGTATATATATAAAAAAAAAATCAAATATAGAACTTTGAGCAAAATGAAAAAAAATATAAATGTTTGATTCGGTATAAAAAAAATCATACTATTACATATAAATAGCCAATACTCTAAAAGTACTAAAGTTATAAATTAAAATAAAACACAATTATATAGGCCATACCTTGCCTAAATGAAGCCATGATGCACTTCTATTCAAATATGGTAAATTAAATGGAAATAAATGTTGTAATATTAACAACAGACTCGCGTACGTTAACGGATAATTAATAATTTGTGTTTAGAGCTAACTTTGAGCTTATGTACCGGACAGCAGATAAGAGTTACTAATACAGCAATTGTACAAAATGATGGGATACATTCTTAAATCTAAGCTGACATAGTTTTTTTTTCTAAATACCTTCATTTTGAAAATTGAGTTTTGAGCACTGCGTTCTATGGAAAGGTCCCAGTGTGCGCCGCCCGTTGATTTGATCGCGTATGTCGCGTTTGTCGCGTAGCCCACGTAGGAAACCGCGTTAGTCATCTTAATTTAAATATTGATTTGGCTTAAAAAGCTTAAAAACGCTTACACTGCGACCATATATTTTCTAATTAAATAAATGCACAGAAGCAATGATTTTTATCAAATAACAACCGCGTACGTAAGTGCGTAATCATTCATTGTTTGATTTCAATCATCACACACATGTAATTATGGACACTTGAATCTTTATTGTGGAGAGTTTTATCAACTTATATTTTGATGCGGAAGTTATTTAATGGTTTTATTTAAATAATATCTTTTTTTGTATGAATGAATGAATGAAAGAAAGCATCATCATAACAGCTCATTAATGTCCCACTGCAGGGACGGGCCACCTCTCGTGACGGAGTGATACTTGGCCTACTAAGACCACGCTGGCCAGATGGATTGGTATAGGGTTTAATTTCAAGTTTTCCTTCTTTTTATTTCGTTAAAGATAATATTGACGAATAGTCCCAGTCATATTCAAAACACCTAATCATTAACTATACAAAACATACAATTAATATGTTTGTGACAAGCTTTCTTTACGAAAGCAGAGAATCTGAATACCTATGTATTATATACGGCAATACTTTTTTTTATACATTTTTTTTTCTTTTGCAATGAAAAAATAATTATGTAGCTTCTTCCTACGTTTGAATTTAAATAACAATCTAAGTATACTCCTCGCAAACATACAACATAGTATTACAATATTATTTCTATTATCAATTTTTATTATTCCCTCTTTATTGTAGAGTGCAGGTTTGAGTCCCGGGAAACAAAACAGTAACAAAATGCCGGATGTCACGTGGGCGGTCATTGCACATTGTGTACAAAAAGCTAGTGATTTGGTAGTGTAAACATATTCTGTTATAAATTTAGGATAAAATAGGACAATAAACAAATATTACTTATATTTTATTAATTAGATAGAGTTAACTTACACGTTGTCTCTACCGCATCTTATCCCATGGGGGCCTTAAAAGCTGATGAACCTTAGTTTTTATGAAAATGAAATGAAATAACCTTTATTTATATAAGACACGTTAGTGACACTTATGAAAGTCTGCGTTTTTATAGTGATCACAGATGCACGTCTAACTTAACGGCTAAGTAACATCAACAACAAACTCTGTTGGGTTCCTATCGCTCTTTTTGGTGATCACTTCACAAATATTATTTTATTAATTTAGATAGGACCAACAGAAAAAAAAGAAGACATCTTGACCTCAAATGTATCATTACAATATATCATTGGCAGATTGTCTGATTTGTAGTTAGTTTGGTAACTTTGGTATTATAAGTCCAAGGTTTCCTTCGTTACTGACTAAGACAGTATGACATTGATGAGCTGTTATGACGAAGGCAAGACTTTGAATGAATCTGGTATTTTGACTTTTTTCGCAAGTCGACTAGCAGATCTGTGAAGCTAGTTTCGTAAATATGTTTTTCTAAAAATAAATTCAATTACACCTACACGAAGATTCCATGGAATGTTGGGAATAAGACTTAATTTGTCGTTTCTCCGTGTGGTGACGGAGTAAGAATGCAGTCTGTTACCACCCCATCTCATCCCATGGGTGTCGTAAAAACCGACTAAGGATTATCCGTGAATATTAATTTTACGAAATAAAAAAGAAAGAAAACTTGATATTAAACCCTATACCAATCCGTTTGGCCAGCGTGTTATTAGTAGGACAAGTATCCCTCCGTCACGGGAGAAGGCCCGTCCCTGCAGTGGGACATTAATGGGCTGTTAAGATTGTCGTTAATAAAAATATACTCAGCTACATCCAATTTATGTTCAGGACAGTCTCTTTGCTGTCCGAAATCATATCTACAGTACTAGGATGGTACCGTAGCTATTGTGTAGGTTAATACTATTAACAAAATTATAAGTTACCTCGTCTACCTACCCCTTTATAGCGATCGTCACTGCCCTTTCCGGTTTAGTGTAAATTAAGTTTTTGTTATAAAATTTCATTTATTTGTAATGCTACAATCTTTAGTATCTGTTTTCCTGTTTAATTTTAAATTGTATGTAATTTTTGTAGGAAATTTATATTGAGGTTTTGTTATTTGATATTGGCGGGATCTCCGTGTGGTGACGGAGTAAGAATACAATCTGTCACCACCCCGTCTCATCCCACGGGCGTCGTAAAAACCGACTAAGGGACTATCTGTGAATATTATCTTTACGATTAAAAAAGAAGGAAAACTTGAAATTAAACCCTATTGTAATCCGTCTGTCCAGCGTGGTATTAGTAGGGCAACTATCCCTCCGTCATGGGAGGAGGCCCGTTCCTGCAGTGGGACATTAATGAGCTGTTATGATTATGATGATTGGCGGGATACCGAAATATACAGCCTTGAATTTTTTTTTATAAAAAAAGTAATGAACTCCATGCTAATATAGTAAAAGATGGATAGCTGAATATAAGCATAATGAGTCTAAAAGTGGCAATTTAAATCACGTTATACAAATCTTAGGCGCCATATAATAAGTTTCAAATTATTCCCGTTATACACCATAATATATTAAGAAGAAAATTCCTAGTTATATGACTATAAGATCAATAAAATAATAAATATATAGCTAAAGCTTTAAATAAATAACAGAAATTATTATATGACAATAAAATTTTAATATTTAATTAGCATAGGTATTATTAAAAGTTATTTCACATAATAACTGAATTAATATTTAAACATTATGGTGTTTATAAATTGTATTTATAACTAGTAAACTTCGGCATTTTGTACGTTTTATAATGTATATTATATTATTGCATTTCATTTAAATGCATGAAAATTTCTACAATCTACGTGTGTCTATATATGAATATTTGCATTGAACTGCGAGTTTTTTAAGTATGTTATGCCAGTGATCATCATCATCATAACACCCCATTAATGTCCCACTGGAGGGACAGGTCCCCTCCCGGGACGGAGGGATACTAATACCACGCTCGCCAGAAGGATTGGTATAGGGTTTAATTTCAAGTTTTGCTTCTTTTTATTTCGTAAAGATAATATTCACGGATAGTCCCTTAGTCGGTTTTTACGACACCCATGGGTGTGACATATTGTATTCTTACTCCGTCACCACACGGAGTTATGCAAATATTTAGAAGAAAAAATATATGAGTGTGTTATCCGTTCCATACCAATAGTACAGGCTGTATATGTATCAGTGGCGAAGGGTGGATTTTTATAAAAGGGAAGCCGAAGATTCCGTGGACTTTTGTTCTACTTTATATTACTATTATTCTGTAGTTCATAGGTATTCGTGAGAAAATGTTTCGATTTTACCTAGTTGTCCCGAACTCATAAACTTAAAATACGAAAATGTTTCTCTGTTTGGAAGACTTCTTTGATCAATTAGATTAATTGTTTATATTGCTATATCCTAAATGATTCTACATACCTACTTACTTACTTTTAGAATCTGAGAATACTGTCTGTAAGCCACTTACTTATACGTATCGAAATGAGATAATTGTATTAAAATGTTTCGTAAATCCACAGCGCCGGCGTTTCTTATATTTATAATTCAATTTCGAGAATGATGTTTTATCGCACATCACATAATAGGATAGTCAATATAATATAACACTATTAACCTGTCCCTTATAACAACAAACTATTAAATTTGCTGAAAACAATACAAACAAGTACTTACAAAAATATTCCATAGGATCCCAACGCACTACGACAAAAATAAAGTCAACCAATGCACAACACATAATACACAATCATAAATAATTAAACATACAAATTTTACTACTTTAAACAAGAAAGCGAATTTTATAACCTATTTGCAGAAAATAAATACAAATATCTGTTTTTTCTTCAAATGGTCCTATCGTTTACCGATGATTCTGCCAAAGTCAAGACGCAAGCCGTATAAAAATATAAAAACAAATAAATATAATTAAAAACTAAAAATTCAGAAGAAAGGCTGATTTCTATCAGATTTAAATAATTGATAAAAACAAAGGAATGTCAATGGCAAATTAAGTACTTAACGTGAAATGAAATGAAACTTCGTTACAATTGGTCGGTCCACTGGTTGCAATAGTGCTTTCTCGCTCTCGCAATGTTGTAGTTGTATCTTTTATCCTTGTCATAAGCCGATGGCCACCGGCTTATATGGTACCTTAGATCGACGAATACAAAGTGTCACGTGACCGTACGATTTCCGTACAGTCTGTTGTACTGGATTCCTAATTTCGCGACCGGCTTACTGCGCTCCGCGCATGCGCGCTTTAAGTACTCTCTGACTGAACCATAACAAGTTGTTAGTTGACAACCTTTAATTACAAGATGGCGTTATGAGTACGTAAATAATTATATTGAAAATTATTATTACTGTAATTATTATTGCGATTTACGTAAGAGAATACTTTTTTGTTTTATATTATTTTGTATTGAGTGGATGTTGCGTCATTGATTTATAATTGATTAATAGACAATGCTAAGCGGTTTTTGCAAAGGTAAGCCGGTAGGAATCGAGTTATATGGACACTTCGCCACTAATATGTATAGTTTGGGACTAAAATGGCATTGTGTGATTAATATTTATTTATTTATCATAGTTGTGAATACTGTCTATTTATCGTATGTAGCTATGTGACCACTTAAGCGGAATATAATAGGTACGTATATTTTTGTCCGTGGGGTGACATGGTCGTAGTCAATTCGAATATATCCCAAAGGTCCTGCAAAAGGTGACTATGGCATCTCTTAAGTCAATCCACAATAAATAGAAATTTGACTTTGTACGATTTTCAATGTAGGACCTTTTTAACTCGTCAGAATATTAATTTCTTATTATCCTTTATGGGCATGTCAAATCAATCAGTATGCTATCACTAAAGCCCTTAACGATATTTTAAAAAACTATCACTTCTAAGTACATTATTGTCTTTAAAATCTGAGGATGCCGATCACAGATTTCGTCTTGGTCAAGATAACAAACCACTTTACTTTTACCGTTCAAAATTTACTTGCCAAAACAAAATCAACCTTGTCGCTTTAACAATAAGGACATATTTTTAATTACTGGTGTGTAATATTTTTTTTGTAAACTTAGTGTACGAGTTCAATAAACTTTAGAACGTACATTTATAATTCTACAAGCGTAGGTTGTAGCCGAAATGATAGACCCTTGAGACTACAATAGGCTATAAATATTGAAAAAAAAAAAAAGATTATCTATTGCTTGATATTCTGACGCCAAACTTACTTTGTATGCTTTCCTCTTCATATGCATAGGGTGATGTTGTTTTTTGGATTTTTTTGGGGATTGTATTTTATGAATGCAAAGATGCAAAACCTGAATCTGTGTTAATCTAACTTAAGTCATAAACGTTTTATTATAGGGACAAGCCTGTGTCTTAAAGTTCTTTACTAAACCTATATCCACTAATGTTGGTTTGAGATATAGTAGCATTTGCTTAAGAGATTTCCCTCGCTAGACATAATTCTGAGTGTGTAGGTGATTGGCTAATTCGTCTAAGATAGTTATCTTTTGTTAAACATAATTGTTCTGAGTCTCGTCTCTGAGAAATGAAGAAGAAAGCTCCATTGCAGTTAGAGTGGTACTTACATTTTGGCAAAACTAAATTATGCTAAAATTATAAGGTATCGTACCTTTTTGTAGGTCGTAAAATTAACGAAAATCAGTTAGTTTCGACGACCTCTATGGCGTAGTGGTTATATAACATGACTGCTACGCAGAGATTTCGGGTTCAATTCCCGCTCAAGGCAAATCTTTGTGTGCATGAACATGATGTATGTATTTACAAAAAAAAAGTATTTATGTATGTTTATCCGTTGTCTAGTATCCATAGTACAAGCTCTGCTTAGTTTGGGGCTAGATGGCGTAGTGTGAATGTGTGAGGAATATTTATTTATATTTAGTTTGGGTTTGCAATTACCTGACACCTAATTATTTACAGTACCTGTCGGATTTATTGGCTTCTTTTTTTTAGTATGGCGTCTTGTGTTTGCAACAAAACCAATCACACATGTACTTACATATTTTTTTTCATCACGTATGTAACCCTACTTTCTACACCAATTAACTATTAATTATGTTAATACTGAAATTTATGAAAGTATTTGGGTCAGTGCAACACGAGCTAATTATGAAAGATGAGTAAAATATTTCTACCTAGTCTAGCCATAAATATTGTTACGAAGAAAAAACTTTTTTTTTTATTGCAAATAATATTTATTACTTTTACAGTGTGTTAGTTTAATACATAAATATAAAACAATTCAAAATATAAAAAGCTTATTCGAAGTGGTCTCCATTGGCTGCAACACAGTCCTTTAAACGTTGAGGCCAGTTATCAATAGAAGCACGCACTCTTTCCATGGGAAAATTCTTCACTGCCAATCGTATGGATTGTTTTAGGGACTCCAAATTATCATGGCGTTTAGAGCAAGCCATACTCTCTAAAACTGACCATAAATCATAATCCAGCGGATTAAGATCGGGACTAGACGACGGCCAGTCTTCAGCTCTGATGAAGTCCGAAACGTTCATTTCCAACCAAGACTGCGTGGACCGAGCTTTATGACCCGGCGCTGAGTCTTGTTGGAAGGACCATACTTGGTTATTGAACATGGTGTTGTTAAGGGGTTTAACTACCTTCTCAAGAATGGTATCTTGATACACTTGTGCCGATGTTTTGATACCTTTTTCACAAAAATATGGCTCAGTCACTCCTTCATAGCTAACACCCCACCAAACCATCACTGAAGTCGGATAATGCCCACGTTGCACTCTGTCGACTAATTGGGAAGCTTCCTTAGAGCTTTGAGCATAAATACGGTCATTTTGTTTGTTAAAATGTTGCTCAACTGTAAAGATTTTCTCATCCGTAAACAAAATTTTTCTGTGACCTCCCTTTGCGTACCGCTTCAGTAGTTGCTTCGATTTTACCACCCTATTCTTTTTTAAATTATCAGTTAAAAAATGACCAGTGCGTCTCTTATAGGCTGCAAGTCCTAAGTCATCTTTTAAAATGCGTGACATGGTTCTGGGTGCTATCTTCATCTCCCGAGATAAAATCTTTTGCTTTCGGACAGGATTTCTTCGAATTCTTTCCCTTACTGCTTTGACCACCATTTTCGTACGAACACTACGTGGACGGCCAGATCTTTTTCTGTCACAAACAGAGAAGGTCTCATTATACCTATTAATAGCCCGGTACACAAACATTTGACTAATACCAAGCGTATGGAGAGTTTTAAAAATTACATTCGGCTCCATACCAACTTTGTGTAATGCAATCACAGCGATTCGGTTTTCTTTATCACCCCACTCCATTTTAATATAGCAAAATATTGTACAATGTATTGGCGCCAAAATTAGAAAATACAATGAACAATCGTATAAAAATGACAGATTCCAAATTCAAATGTAATATCTTTCTTATTTTTAATTGTAACAGTATTTATGGCCAGACTATGTATATTGCATCATACGGCGACCGGTTTGTCTTCAAATTATCCACTGAAACAGGCAATCACACGATTATATGGTAGCACAGGTGCGATGGTAGATTGATTATCAAGTTGGTAAGATATAGAAAATAAATAAAATAGTCACATATTACTACCCTTCACATAATATCCATAAGTTGATGGATTATACTTATGCACAGTAGCTACTATGCTTATATAAATGACTAGCTGACCCGTGCCCACTTCGTTGGGCGGCGAAAAAAAACAAGTCTCTTTTTAACATATTTCTTTACTGCTCTACTCCTATTAGTCATAGCGTGATAATATATAGGCTATGACACTCCCCGTACACGTACTTTGTATTTTTTATGCAATAACATGAGAGAAAGTAAGATTGTCCTGTTGAGTCGACTCGACGTTTCGGCCAGGTTGCAACAGCCATGGTCATGAGCCATGGCTTTTGCAACCTGGCCGAAACGTCGAGTGCCTCAAAGGTAAATAGTTCAATATTTGCCACATTTAACCGTGTTTATACCCGTATAATTATTAATAATAAGATTGTCCTATTACACCAACATAACATAGCCTTCCTACACTATTTGAAATATTATGGTTTGATGACGCGAGCCTCATTATTACGAAATACTATTTATATAATACTCGATGCACTACTGAATGTAGTTTTGGCAGATCATTTATCCGAAGATTGTTTGACACTTTTTATGGTAGACAATGGAAAGAACAATGCGTAGCTTATATTTGGTATTGGATTAAGTATGTGTTAAATAATAAATGCAAGAATTAATGTTGTGGGTTAATGAATAATTTAGATATCTTTTTTGGCATAAGAAGATCCAATGACGCAAGTTTTGACTAACTGTTTCTCTTAAAAATTTTAGTTTTAATATTTTTAGGAAGGGCTAATTGATACGGACGAAACCGCAGTGCAAGTGTCTTACTTGTTCATATGGTTGTCCTAGTAACAACGTCCGTGTTATGGTAAATACTATTTTTTTTATCCTCGTATAAAATACCAATAGTTTTTTTTTAAGTTAAATTTTCCGTGTAGAAACAGCGCAGCGTAAGAATATTTATGGCGTCACCACCACCACAACATACATGAGCTGTATGTTGTTAAAAGGAAAGGTTAAATCTTAAAGTAACAATAATTTCCCAAATATAAAAAACTAGCTGACCCGTGCCCACTTCGTTGGGCGGCGTAAAAATCGCGTCCCTATTTTAAACATATTTCATTACTGTTCCACTCCTATTAGTCATAGCGTGATACTATATAGCCTATGACACTCCCCAATAAATGGACTATTCAACACAGAAAGAATTTTTAAATCGTTTCAGTAGATCTAGAGATTACCCCTACAACGTCACAAACACACAAACTTTACCTCTTTATTATATTAGTATAGATAAAAACCCAGCTCTCAATCCAGCATGGGCATCCGTCATTATACTCTGCCTGTTACCGGCCAAATTTAAAAATAAAAGAAATAAACACAACGTTGTCAACCGTACATTTCTACACATGTTTCAAGTTTGTTTGGAGCGTGTAGGCCTACAATTTAAGTGTGACCCCAAGGTCCCGTTATTTCTATTTTCATTTTATAGTAAAACCGTTGTAATCTACGATTGAATTTATAAATAATTCAGATAGATCGGCCATAGATAACTGGACATAGTTAAGATAAAACATAGCTACTCTACGATGTATTTCTACTACATACTTCGTTATCAAACGCCTCGTAAAGGTATGATAATATAATTTAATCACACTGTGGCGTAGTGGTAAAGGAATATGATCGCTGTGCAGTCTTCAGGTTTGATTCATTCTTAATGCAAATGTTTATGTCTATCAACATAAAATGTTTGCCATTTTTGTTGCAAGAATTTAAATAAGTATATATTTATCAGTTAGCTAGGTGGACCGACGACCTCAAAAAGGTTTGGGTCGGGCTGGATGCGGAAGGCGCAGGACCGAGTTCTGTGGCGCATGTTGGGAGAAGCAAAAACCAGTGATCTCCAACATTTATGTCGATTAGTAACCCAAAAACAGAGAGGTTTATGCATCAAATGCTTACCTAAAAGAGCCAGCAGTAGTAGTTATTCTTCTGAAAAGTAATTGCAAGCTTAACGTAAAAAGATAAAATCTAAGTTCAAAAATTTACAGTAGGTACACTTAGTTAACGTTTTGTAAACGAATTGTACCTTTTGGCTCAAAAAAATATTATAAGAAAAACCAAGTTACAGAACTATTCGTTGTAGAGATTCTTCCGCTTCTACGAAGCTATGACAATAAAGTCTAGGACACATTAGCTCTGAAACTAGAGAAGTCACACGTGGCTCATAAAGCCGAGGTCACAAAGTTTGTAACAGCCTTACTCGAGTGCTTCAAATTGGCCTGCTTATATCCACACGCTTGTTTGAGCTTTCTATGTGGACACACGGGTAGATAAAATATTGTACATATTTGTTGAGTGAGTCGAGTGAGTGACGGAGTAAGAATACAATAATATGTGACCACCCCATCTCATCCCATGGGTGTTGTAAAAACCGACTAAGTGACTATCCGTGAATATTATCTTTACGAAATAAAAAAAAGAAAATTTTAAATTAAACCCTATACCGATCCGTCTTGCCAGCGTGGTATCAGTTGGTCAAGTATCCCTCCGTCACGGGAGGTGGTCCGTCCCTGCAAGGGGATAAGTTTCATCCCATTCGTAAAAGGTTCTTTTTCTTTTCAAATGGCTAGTAACATAATAGCTGGTAGTAGGTACATTTCTGTGGGTATGCCCAATAGTGTCTGGGTTTACCCACAGAAATATACTACCATTAGTATAAAGTTAATGCTAGTAACTTGAAAAAACTAGACATAGTAATACATATTTTTCTCAATTAAAATCATAATCGCAACATAATATAATAAACCGTATACCAATAGCTCTTTCCAAGCTTTGTTTATGCTCCATCGCCTAATGAGACATTTGCATTTTTGCGTACTCGTTGTTAATATTATCATGTTGTGTTAAAAAAAAAAAAATAATAATAATATTATCATGTTGTGTACTCTGCCTTAGGATTACTGTCTAGTCTATATAATAAGGCCGCACTTAAGTATTTCATGTAGTCTGTTTGTGTACCTATCATAAATAAATAAATAAAATAATAGTCCGCTTCACATGAAACTAGAAGCTCTATCTCTTCTCCATAACAGCCCATTAATGTCCCACTGCAGGGACGGGCCTCCTCCCGTGATGGAGGGATACTTAGCCTACTAATACCACGCTGGCCAGACGGATTGGTATAGGATTTAATTTCAAGTTTTTCTTCTTTTTATTTCGTAAAGATAATATTCACAAATAGTCCCTTACTCGGTTTTTACGACACCCATGGGATGAGATGGGGTGGTGCCATATTGTATTCTTACTCCGTCACCACGCGGAAATACCTCTATCTCTTCTGTGGGAGTTTAATGACTGCCTAGCCAGCCAAAGCATCCAACATTGCCCAACCTAACGACCTGTATATCACATTCGTTAGAATATCTCGTACCTATCTAACTGTTTTGTAAATTTATAAGCGGTTTAAAACAAGCAATTCGTATGCCCACTCCGCTCTACGACGACTCTGTGAATGTTTAAACTAATTTTATAACGCCTACTAAAGCTGAATTCTTTACAGTGAATGACACGAATAATAATTTAATAATTTGCGCCTGTTTTTCTGTTTTAGTAGGCTCTGTAGATAAGAATCTTAAGTAGGAAGCTATAAAAGTGTATGCTGCTGTGATATTTTTACGAAGTTTGCTGCTGAATGTACGTGTTTTTCTGTTTATCATATAAGTTAGTTTTACGTTAAACGTGTCTAAGAAAAACAAAATGTGCAAAACAATCATAAAATTATGGCAAAATAATATAAATAGATGTTTCTTTTAGCCAAATTGAAAAAAGAAAAACAGTTTTCATGTCTCAAAAATGTTAAAACAGCAGCTAAAACAGCCCAAACGAGCAAAAGCTTATTAGCGCTGGTCTTCCTTCTAGAATGATTGGCGAAAGAGGTAGGTTGATAAAAAGTATTTGATAGAGAAGAGTGAAACCAACACTTAAAGTACCGCACAACAAATAATTTAAAGAAGTGAGTATTTACCCTTGGGCTTTCTAACCAGCTCGACACTGTTATATTATTTCAGTGTCTTTTTGTCAAAAATAATAGGTACCATTTAGCAAACACAAAAATATCCAAGCTGAGTACAATTTTACGACAGCATAATGTTTAGGTACACACAGCAACACATCAAGTTAAACATTTTCATTTGAAATTGTGTCTTATTTCAAGGTATTAAGGTACATGAGTGTCTAGCTTGATTAGTTGCTGTGTGTACACGTTCGTATTATAACGTAAACATTACAAAACACAAAATATAATGACATTCGACATTATTTTTAATTAAATCGTATGGGTCATCTGAGTCGTTGTGCCCCCTGACCCGTGTATAAAGTCACAAAGTTGTGCAAGAACGACGCACGACCAACTTTATGTCCAACTTTATGTAGGGTGACTATAATAAATAAATATTTTTATTAACTTTAATACTTTCGTGTTTCATTATTTTATTTTCTTTGGGAAGTTACAGTTACAGCTATGATACAATAGTACTTAAAATTAGTTGAATATATGCCAATAACAAGCATAATTATGTTAGTATGTTTATCCGTTGTCATATCCATAGTATAAGCTCTGCTTAGTTTGGGACTAAATGGCGTTGTGTGAATGTGTAAGGAATATTTATTTATTTATTTTATATTATATTATTCATCATCTCGTATCCATGGATGGGGCAACCGGGCCGAAACGTCGGGAGCCGCAAAGGTAAATAGTTCAATATTTACCACAATTATTCGAGTTAATACCCGTGTAGCTATTAATAATAATAAAAAAATATTTCTCACACATTCACTCATCGCCATCTAGTTCCCAACTAAATAGAGCTTTATTTACTATGGGTTCTAGATAAACGGATAAACATACTTAAATACTTTCTTTGTACATAAATTATAAATCTATAATCATGTTCATGCACACAAAGATTTGCACTGAGCGGAAATCGAATCTGACATCTTTACGTAGTAGTCATGTAATAATAATATTACGACTACCGCCAAAGAGGTCGTCAGACTATAATGTTGTAATATGTCTTTAAAATCTGTGGTATCATTTTAACAGTTTTTTAATGACCCATTGCAGAAACGGACCCCCTGTGGCCAAGAGAAACTTGAACTATTAATGGCTCGCTAGCCTAGTATGGGTTAGAATTTGTGTAGGGTTATGTTAAGTTTTATTTGTTTTACATTCTTTGATTTCTGCGAAGTTTGACTTAATCAAATTTGTAAAGACACTATGCTTTTTATGCCGTAGTATTTAATAACTCCGTGATATATTGAATTATTCTAGTAACTTATGCTATAAGTACATATTTACGAGTATATTTGTATTTTTTTTTGACGTATTTTAAACTATACATAATTATTTCTAAGGAACGTTAACACAAATATTATTTTAATTCCTATTTAAAAGTTTTAAAACTATAAAGTCTAAACAAGATCTATTTAAAATCAACTTATGTAAATTTAAAGTTATCGCCACTTGATACAAAATAAGATAAAAATAAATAAGTAGAGTACTTTTTGTATCATTACTAAAAAAAGCATTTGCAAATAAAACCATTTCGTTCCAAGCAATTTAGTTTAATTACCGACCTGTTAAATTCTCCCAATTTATTTAACTCTTGTTATAATTATAACAACAGTTTGCATAAAAATAATATCTTTTTATTTTTTGTTTAAACAGTACTGTATATCCGTGTGGTGACGGAGTAAGAATACAGTGTGTCACCATCCTCATCTCATCCCATGGGTGTCGTAAAAACCAACTAAGGGACTATCCGTGAATTTTATCTTTACGAAATAAAAAGAAGGAAAACTTGAAATTAAATCCTATACCAATCCGTCTGGACAACGTGGTATTAGTAGGCCAAGTATTCCTTCGTCACGGGAGGAGGCCCGTACCTGCAGTGGGACATTAATGGATTCCGAAGATGAATGATGAAAACAGTACCTACTTATTAATTGTATTAAAGGTTTAGTTTCCTAAAGGGTTATTACTTCCACGAAGATCAAAAAATTAAATGTAGTCTAGACCTTTGTTTGCCTCTTACGATACTCTTTCTTAACTTTTTTTGCCTCTTAATTCCTCCAGAGGTATCTAGAAATATCCTTTTGAGGGCTTTCCTGAAGCCTTCGAAAAGTGACATCTAGGAAAAATACTGTGTGTTCTAGTCCAAAATGCTTGTCGCCCTAATAGCCTTCAGCGTCATAGTGTTCGTATGGGATTACCACAGGTTTAAAAAATAATGTATTTAAAAACAAACTGTTAATTGGGTTCAAGGTTTATCAGTTGTCTAGTACCCTTAGTTCGATCAAGTTTAAAACAACATAACATTGTGTAAATATCATCATCATCATAACAGCCTATTAGTGTCCCACGGCAGGGACGGGCCTCCTCCAGTGACAGAGGGATACTTAGCCTACTAATACCACGCTGGCCAAACGGATTGGTATAGGGTTTCATTTCAAGCTTTCCTTCTTTTTATTACGTAAAGATAACATTCACGTATAGTCCCTTAGTCGGTTTTTACGACACCCATGGGATGACATGAGGTGGTGACACACTATATTCTTACTTCGTTACCCCATGTGTAAATATTTTAGAAACAATCTATTATTTTTGTATTTCCAAATGAATGGTCATCCTACATAAAGCATAGAGTAATGTAGTGATCAATGACTCTCAAATATGACAGTAACAATAAAGGTTCATTACTGTAAAACATAATGGTGCGTTAATTAAAGACAACTTCCGCATTAGGGATCAGGCCCTGAATCATTACTGGAGACATTTACTGTCATAATAAATATCATAGTACAGTACAATTATGAGTTACTAGTTTTTGCCCGCGGCTTTGCTCGCATTAAATTCAGGGTAGCACTGTTTCCTGAAAAAAAAGAACAACAAAATAGCCTATCTTACTCTCCATCCCTTCAACTATCTCCACTTATAATATTATATGGATACAGCAGATCTTAAATAATAAAATTGTCCTGTATTTTATTTAAACCTGTGGCTAGACTAAATTTATTTTCTATCAGACACATGTTTGGCCAGCGTGGTATTAGTAGGCCTAGTATCCCTCTGTCACTGGAGGAGGCCCGTCCCTGCAGTGGGACATTAATGGGCTGGGACCTGCAGTGGGACATTAATGGGCTGTTATGATGGTGATGACATGTTTTTTTGTGGAAATACCCGTATTACAGAGCTTGATAACTGGAGAGATACTTTTCCTTTATAAAAGCACAAAATAGGACCATCCTTTTACAAAGGAGAGTGCTGCATACACCATATTTATAGCTCTACGAGCAAAGAGGTTTCAGAGTTTATGCACTGGCATGTACTACTGAGTGGCCATAGTAGAAGTATCAATTAAATGCCCACTGATAGCCAATGGGGCAACATGTTTCTGGAACAGCAAACTGAACATGCAAAATAGGTCTGACCTCACTCGATATGCCACCGATCCAATAAAGGTGGATATACGAGGAAGTCGCACACATTAGGAACATTTTAAGGGGACTATTACAGCAATAAACGACATTTAGCAGATATAAAGATAATAATAATAATTATGACTTTGCGGCAGCGGCCTTTACAAAATCCTCGCATTATATCCATAAAAGATTACTAAGTAAGTTTATGAAGATTCTTAGCGGTAACTTAGATAATGATAGCCATATATGGCTCGCTTTCACAACCCATAGTAAGTATGCCTCATTGGTCTGTCGGCGTTTCAATCGGCATTCATTTGGCGCGCAATTTGTTTCAGAGACATCCAGGTATATTAATCTATGTATGCGCAGCGTTAAATATAGGAGCGACGGACACTTAACATTGTGCGTTTTTGAATTTGATTTTAATCTGAAAGATACGTATCAAATCATTCTAACTATCGAGTACATATCTATTTTTTATTTTTTCTGACTTTGGCCTTGCTTGGGCATGCCATGACGAAAGGGTTACTTGGGCTACTAATACCATGCTGGACAGATGGATTGGTACAGGTTTAATTTTAAGTTTTCCTTCTTTTTATTTTGTAAAGGTAATATTCACGGATAGTCCCAAAGCCGGTTTTTACGACACCCATGGGATGAGATGGGGTGGTGATATATTGAATTCTTACTCCGTCACCACACGGAGAAGTACCGCGTATTATCGGAAACCTTTCTTAAGAAGGTTCTATAACGTCAAGAAACAAACTCAAAGGTTAACAAGAATTCTAATACGTATTGCATAAGCCTCATACAAATAACAATATAAATTAATAGATAAAACGATCTCAAACGCCACTAGTTTTACTACCAAAGTGTCATAGGTTAAAACCACACCCATTACTGAAGCTTGATTTTAACAAGCACAGGTATTGTAAGGTGTTTGGGTAACTACCACAGAATAGGGTTTTGTTAATATTTATTATTTTTATATTGATTTTGTGGTAGATGAGAAATTTATGTGGGATTTTAGTTTTGATAGCTTGTTAACATATTTCTGCTTAGCTGCTTCTTTCTTGTTTTGATAGTTCGTTAACATAATATTTCTGCTTTGCTGCTATCTTTTTAATCATAGTTTTTATACAATATGGTACTTTAAAATTATATGTTCAAGAATTTGTTAAGCTAATTTATTTAGACCAAAAATTAAAAAAAATTAAATTAATTAATTATCATTTCCAGTAATAAGGAGTACATGTGATCGCAAAAGCTGACTTAGAGACAGTTTGAAAGAAAGAAACAGTGGAATGGCCCATTGATTTTCATGTACACATAGATTTACATTTGACGGGAATCGAACTACACCTTAGATAGCAACCACGGACGATACTGCGCCACAAAGTTCGTCTACTACTAAAACTGTTACATAATTCAAGTACACGTCGCTCCTTATTTCACAAGCAGTTTGTTACATCGGACAATATAGGTCGTTGTATAGTGTTGTCGTCACAGAGTCTATTGAATGCAGCCAATTGTATAGGAAATCTTTCTCACAGTATTATGTGTTACTATGTCTTTATATACCATACTTGTAGAGCCTTTCTAATAACTGCTATTTGCTAACAATGTAAGCGAAATTTTTTGAGGAATTTTTGTATTTACTTGTTTGTTCATCATTCCCCTGCCCTTATCCCAATTTTTTTTTTTTTTATTTGGGTTCGGCGCAGCATGTCTTCTTCTTCCATTCTTTCCTATCAGACGTCATATCACAATTCACACTCTTCGCAGCCATATCGTCTTTCACACAATCCATCCATCGTTTCTTTGGTCGTCCTCTTCCCCTATATCCATCCACATACATGTTCAACACCTTTCTTACCACATGATTCTCATTCCTCCGCATAACATGCCCATACCATGACAGCCGGTTGCCACGTAGTTTTTCTGCTACCGGTGCCACTTTCAAACTTCCTCTTACATACTCATTTCTTACTCTATCCGCTCTCGTAACACCACACATTCCTCTTAACATTCTCATCTCTGCTACATGCAATTGTCTTTCATTCATCCCTTTTGTGGCCCAACTGTCTGATCCATACAGGACGGCAGATCTGATCATTGTCTTATAGATCTTCCCCTTAAATTTAAGGGGAATGTGGGGGTCACAAATTGTTCCCGTGACCTGCCGCCATTTCATCCATCCTATGTTAATTCGGTGCTTGACGGCCCGATCTACTTCGCCATCGCTTTGGATGCAAGAACCGAGATACCGGAAGTCGGAGCAGACTGGAAGTCGCACGCCATCAAGCGCTATGGCTTCAGGACAGGATTTACTTGTTTGTTGTGGTATTTATTCTAAATTAGTAAATCACACCTCCTTCCATGGCAGAGGGATACTTGGCCTACTAATACCACGCTGGCCAGACGGATTGGTATAGGGTTTAATTTCAAGTTTTCCTTCTTTTTACTTCGTAAATATAATATTTACGTTAAGTCCATTAGTCCGTTTTTACGACACACATGGGATGAGATGGGGTGGTGACACACTGTATTCTTACTCCGTCTCCACGCGGACATTCACACTCACACTATGCTTCGTATAAATAGAGAGACATAATTAGCAGAAATATAATAATATAAGCATTTATTTCTCTCAAGAAGGTTTACATCTTATAAGACTTACTTAATAAATTAAATAACCTTAGTGAGAGCTGGAGTCCATAATGGATGCTAGACCTGTGTGACGGATCTCGAGATATACACGGTTTCCTTATAGCAATATTCCTACATGGTGGAATGGTTAAAGATATTTTGTATTCCGGTCTTGTCACCACATGGCATGTTAATATGTTTTAAGTAAATTGTGTATTTAACATAATTTACTCAAAAAGACTAATATTAACTAATTTTCACTTGGTATCGCGAGTTGCTTTTCAAATACTTAGTTTGATCAAGAAGGTTTAATAGTAAATGTTTGTCGTTAAATGCGCAAACATTATAGGCGCATATATGTTCTTGTACAGGGTGGTGAAAATAATAAGATGTACATTTTTCCGAAAGAAAAATCGTCAATTACTACCTTGAATAACTAATATTATCATTTGCTTTTAAATGTATAAATACGCGAAGGATAGTACTTAACCCTTTCACAGTGCCGCCGCCAGACAAAACAACACACGTGTACCACATATTGTACACTGCACTGGGAACGTGTTACAATATGATTCACAGACACTGACGCCAAAAGTATACTATTTGACAGAGTCAATGAAGGGATTATTGACTCTGTCAAATGGAATTCTTTTAGCGACCATCACAAGATGGTTCTACAAAACATGGGGAAAATAATAGAGACAGCAAATTGAGAGGCAGAATCTACCTTTTACACACATTTTATTCCTTACAGATAATAAGATAAGACCTTATCTTAACATTCCATAGATTCTCCGTGCGGGTGCCGGGTCCATTGCATTTGGACATTCGTAATAGTAGAGAGCTTACTGCAGTTCTCGGCAGTCCTAGTATACATTTTCTCAATTAAAATTTTTTGTACGATTTTTTGTACACACACTGAGGCCATGCACAGCATGAAGGTCTTTTTCTTTCATCATTTAACGATACGAATCTGTCACACAACAAACAAAACCAAACAAACAATAAAAAAACTCAACACCCTGTACATATTGATAGTTTCCTACGTTTAACACTAGCACATGAAATTTGACACTTACCTAGTAACAATATATTTGTGCGGGAACGTGGGTGTGTCTAAATAATAAAACATACTGTATATGTGAGGGTAATGAGGAGTTAACCAATAAATACAATATGGTTGCTACCAACTTGTGTTAGAGTAGAATTAGCAGTTGCTTGATGACGTTGGAAGAAACATAAAGAATGGTTTAATTCATTTACTGAGAGGTGAGAGGAAGTTTTAAAATATTACTGGACGCGTATAGACCAGAATAGTAGTCTCCGAGTGGTGACGGAGTAAGAATACAATATGTCACCACCCCATCTCATCCCACGGGTGTCGTAAAAACCGACTAAAGAACTATCATCTTAACGAAATAAAAAGAAGGAAAACTTGAAATTAAACCCTGTACCCATCGGTCTGGCCGGGCGGCGTGGTATTAGTAGGCCAAGTATCGTCCTCCGTCACGGGAGGAGACCCGTCCCTGCATTGGGACATTAATGTGCTGTTATGATGATGATGATGACCTAAGCTATATAGGGAAAATTGATATATATTATGTAATCTAAAATATTAGGTTGTAGATTTCTTTAACAACAGGGAGAATTAGTATCGAACTTCTAGCTATAGTGTGAAAATGTTTATAATTTTAAGTGGAAGGGTGACGAGCACAAGAGAGGGATTCTCAACTTTATATTAGTTAAACTAATAGCAGTAGTGTACAAATTACTGTATCCCATTCCGTTTTGATATGTTTGCTACGACATTCACTTACTCGGAAGCCAAACAAACAAAATTTTTTCAATTACACCGGGCATAAAAACAAAAGTGTAAAAAAGTCAAAAATAATTGAAAATACGTATATAATAAGACGTCGACGCCTTCTTGCATTTAAGCGGTTATTTGGAACAATGCGTACTAACTGTCAAGCAATGACCGGTTAAGTAAGACTTAACAAAATTTATGTATTGTTTTTAATGAAATATGTTTGTTTTAATTGTTGCTTAAGTTATACTTTAGCGTTAAATGGCAATAAGTACGATGTATGGTGGCTACTGCACATGCTTCTTAAGTTAAATATTTTAATGATTGATTTAATGAATTAATGGAATAAAGAATATTATTATGTGTTATGTTTGGATGTATAAAAATATCATCATTAAGATTTTTTAATGTCACACTGGAGGGACAGGAGACAACTAGTTATGGAGGGAAAACTAAACCTAGCTCATGCTATGCCGGAATACTAGACGAATTGATTAGTTTTTCTTCATACGTTTTCTAAGAGATTATTTGTGAAAAATTTCCCTTTCTGCCGATTTTAACGATTAGAGGAGATCCACTAGAGGAGATTTATGGTGATACATACTACTATGGTTACTTCATCACTACAAGGAAAAAAATCCCTTGTTAATCTACGAACGATCACTATGAATTATCCTTTGTGTTTTTTAATGCCATATCTTTAAAAGCACCGACGAGGCCAAGCTTTATCCCTAGTACGAGAATGTCTAAACAATACAGCTACCAACTGCTTTCATCAGACTGTATTTACAAGGAGACTAGTCCTTGTAATCAGGAGTCTATTAGCAATTTGCTTGAAATATGTTACAACATACTTTATGACAGACAAAAATCGTAACTCTCCTAGACCTTCCCATTGATAAAAGTGAACCTTTATCAGCTTTTTAATTAGGGTCAATGCGTATTATAAATACACCTGTTTCGATAAATTTGTGAATAATACAATAGCATATGAGCAGGTGAAGTGAATGCATACGTCTACACCTTGACTTTTTTTAAATAAAAAAAAAGTCCGTTAAAACGACGTTTTTTCGGTTCGATTTTTATAATTTGAATTTCGAAGGTACCGTGAAGATGGCGGGCTAGATGACGTATTTATTAATTCGATTGGACGTCGGCGAGGCGAGTCGGCCGTTTCTTGTTGGTAATCGGAATCGATTAAGAAAATCGTTTTTATTACAATCGATGGTGATTGTGAGAGCTCTCGATGTGAGATGGGCTGATTAATATACTATTATGAAATCAATTTACAACGCATAGGATATTATGGAAAATATGTTTTAGATAAAATTTCAATTCATTTGTGTATACTTTGATATATTTATATTAATTAAAGTCCTTAATGATCATTGATAGTTCTCTCTAACACATGTATCTACTCAGATTCAATCTGATGCTTCATTTTAATGTTGTGTCTTCTAATTTGAAGATTTTTTTTTCATTATGACATGGAAATAAGACCAGGACTTATCCGATTTTAACATTATGTTTGTAAGACTCAATTTCAAAAAATTTAGCAAACAATGATGATTTGTTTTTAGGGTTTGTAAAAGTCAAAGATACAAGCATAACAAGTACACCAGAGTATTATGAAATTGTTGGTAGGGCAACTAATGGCCGCTTTGGTATACTCGTACTCTAGCAAAAAGCTGCCAACTAAAGAGGTTTGAATATCGTGTTCGGCGATCAGCTGATGCTTTTTTGTAAAGACAACTCCAGCACTAACTGGGAAGGTATCTTGCCCTGTGTCTTATAGTGAATTATAGTCAGATTGTCAAAAAGATTACGACGCGTTGCTTCTATGACAACCTACCAACCTTTGTAGTTGCTCCTGGACTATATTCGCGTTTTCCACTATGTTCAGTATAGTGATATTCATCATCAATGTCCCACTGCAGGGACGGGCCTCCTCCCCCGACGATATTCAGCCTATTAATACTACGATGGCCAGACGGATTGGTATAGGGTTTAATTTCAAGTTTTCCATCTTTTTATTTCTTAAATATTCACGGACAGTCCCTTAGTCGGTTTTTACGACACCCACGGGATGAGATGGGATGGTGACATTGTATTCTTACTCCGTCACCACACGGAGAGATAGGCACACTTATTATAGTCAGACAATCAAAATAATAGGTATGGAGAGAAGCTTTTTCATGACTACCATCTTTTTCCTTCATTCCTGTACTATACTTAGTCGCGTTTTCGTCCAACTTCAGTACAGTCATATTGCCGTATCAATTCTATATAAGGGTTATGTCATTTCGTATTCATACTACGTAATGAAATAATTCCAAATATGTTAAATGTCATTTGTAAACAATAAAGAGATATAATGTTAAACCGTTAACAGCTTAATATGGGCGCAGTTTATAATTTGCCTGATGCTTTTATGCACAATTTAATGTTTCATTTTATATGTGTGAAGACACAGTAATATCGACCTCGGTGGCGCGATAGTGCAAGCGGCTGCCGTGCAAGAGGTTGTGGGTTCGATCCCCACGCAGGACAAGAATTTGTGATATCCACAAATTATTGGCCTGGTCTGAGTGTTCTTTGTGTCCGTTAATTGATGTGTGTAAAAGGTCCCCGCGACACAGGGCATGACCCCTAGGACGGGAGTTGTCTTTTAAAAAAAAAAAAAATATAACCATATTAAAGAACCTGATGGAAAGCTCAAATACAGTCCAGAAATAAAGGCAAAGGATGGCAATTGAAAAAAATGACTTTGACATCATCACCATACCGGTCTTTCCTAATAAATAAATATTCCTCACACATTCACACAACGCTATCTAGTCCTAAACTAAGCAAAGCTTGTACTATGGGTACTAGACAACGGATAAACATACTTAAATACTTTTTTTTCTTTAAATACATACATATACATAGAAAACACTCTGAGCAGTGCAAGCAATCATGCTCACAAAGATTTGCATTGAGCGGGAATCGAATCCGAAACCTCTGCGTAGCAGTCATGTTATATAACCACTACGCCACAGAGGTCGCCAAACGTCACTCTTACGTCATCACCATGCCGGTCTTTAAAATGCTTCATTATACTTAGTTTGAACAACTCAATATGTACCTAATACTATTCATTAAACGATACAAGTTGAAGGTTTTACTTTTTTGGGTTCCGTACCGATTTTTAAAAAACGGAACCCTTATAGGATCATTTTGTTGTCCGTTTGTCTGTCTGTCAAGACCATTTACCTCAGGAACGCGTGGAGGTATCAAGCTGAATTTTTTACCAAATACTAAGGCTTGTTGCCTCTTAGTGCTGAAAAAAATCAAATCATTTTGGATGGAAAATAAATAAGATTGTACGGAATCCTCGGTGCGCGAGTTAGACTCGCACTTGACCTGTTTTATTTATTTAAATACCCTCTGGATATACTTAATGTATTCAAGAATTAATTTTAATGTCATGTAAATAAAGTTGATTATCCTTGTTTGTAAATGGCTTTATTTCTCTATAAAATTAACTGACGTTTAATGCATCTATTAGTTAACAGCCGTTTTATGGACCCAATAAGGATGGGCGGGCATCCCGGCTATCCTGCAGGTCCTTTTTTTTTCAGTGAACTTTCAACAAAGGAAACCTTTGCCCTCTGGGTGACAGCCTTTTGGGTGCGTCTATAGTCAGTGACCAAAACTCGGTTCGATATGTCTTCACACACAATTGTCAAAGAACTTCGTCTTAAGAAATTACAGTAATGTAAATAGAAAAAAAGGTTTAGCTTCCCGAACTCTGCTAAACGAGTTAGATTTTAGTGACTCAAAGCGGGAGAATACAGCCTAGTGTGGGAGTTGTTTTCTTATTAAAAATAGTTGAGATTCTCTTAGGTATTAAGTAACAAAATCATTAATTTTAACAAAGCAACACAGGTTGTTTTTGTATTTGTTTGTAGTCCGGTCGTCACTTGGGGTTAGCACTGAAAATCAGGGTGTTGTTTTGCCGCAAAGACGACAAACAACAATCCTGAGTTCCTGAGGTCAGCACCTCAATTTTTGCAAAAGCAAAAAATTATTTTTAATTGTATTTGTTAATAGGTACCTTGTTATTGTTTTGTTGTTTGCAAAAATAAAATATTTTTCTTTCTTTCTTTCTTTCAGGTTCTCGAATCCGGAAGTTCCATCCCTGTCTTAAGCTTCAAAGTTTATTGTTTTTGATTTATTTCTATACATAAAAGCAGCTTTATCAAGAAAAACAATAAAATATAATTTAACTAAGTATTACAACTAGTACCTAAATAATTAATAGTATATAATTACCAATGTTCGATATGCCATCGCAATAACAAGCAAGCTCCACCATACTAAATACTCTGTATATATTTTAGTAAACAAATCTCTTTATGTACACACAGCAACACATCAAGTTAAACATTTTCATTTGAAATTGTGTCTTATTTCAAGGTATTAAGGTACATGAGTGTCTAGCTTGATTAGTTGCTGTGTGTACTAAATCGTTATCTTGCAAGATAACATGTATTACTGACTAATATTAATTACAATTTAGTATACCTTGTTAGTGTATAATGTGCTTAATTTATCATTGTGCTATCGTGTGTCCAATGCCTTATGCGTTTAGTTTTCGTGATGCATACTATGCATGGATTGTTTGTACACTGATTTATAAGTATGCGTTTGCTTAAGTTATAACTTCCTAAGTAATTTTAATAATAATTGTGAATAGATTATATAAGTCCCACTGCAAGGATGGCAAAAAGTAAGTTTAGCTTAGTGATTGGAAAGTATGGAAGAGCAAGGCATGCTGCTCCGACCCCAAACAAAATTGGGTATTTCAATATTATTGTAACCATATTATTAATCTATACATAGTATAAAATAAAGTCGCTTTTTCTGTCCCTATGTCCTTTTGTATGCTTAAATCTTTAAAACTACGAGGAAGGTTTATATCTATAATACATGCATAATATAGTAGAGAAACTAATATAAATTTAGAGATTTCTAATGTAATCGTCTAATGAAAATGTACTTAAACGTTGTTTAAGGACATGCTGTAGTAGATGCCCGTGCGGAGCCGGGGCAGGTCGGGTATTTTATAAATGTAAAATGATTTTAAAGTTGCGTCGTAAAAAAGAAAATGAGATATTATTGAGTTAGAGTAGTGTTCATTGTAGGCATCGTGTTTCCGCGGTATAATATACTATGTATGTAACGGTTCATACAATTCGTTGCGTGGTACGAACAACAAGTTCTGAAATATCGTGTTAGTGAGAAGTCGTAGGGTCACGAAATTTATGAACCGCGTTGGAACTTAATAAGTATTCTAGTAAAACATCTTTTGGGATTTATATTATACTAGCTGTTTTCTATGGTTTTGCTTGTGTTGATGGCCGATTTTACCTTTGACATCCGTTAGCACACGTTGTTTATTTTGAATTCCTCAAAAAAAATCTGAACTTTGAGGTAAAAAGCTTTAAAAATACAACTGAATTTAGAATTTTTACCGGGGGGTGTCATAAGCTAAATAATATTACGCTATGACTAATAGGAGTGGAGCAGTAATGAAATATGATTAAAAAAGGGACGCGTTTTTTTCGCCGCTCAACTAAGTGGGCACGGGTCAGCTATAGTGTATTCACGGAGACGAGTTAGTATAGCGCCTTCTTTATCGCACATTATCATACAAATGACAAGGACAAAAAATACTTTTCTAGGGTCGGTGGGCGTTAACAAAACCTTAGAAATGTAAATGTGCGTTCACACTGCGCTTCTTAAAAGTTCGCTTAGTTTATTACTGCGGCTTCGTCTGTCGTATAAATTGAAAGACATTAATTATAGATTTTTTTATGGGTACCTCCTTTTTATATATCTGATGGATATGAAGGAAAGAAATAAATTCGAGGATTTAATACGCAATGATACGGTGGCAGTCTCAATACAGTTTTGGTTTGTGATTTTGCCATTTCGTCTATAATGCAAGCGTCGTATCGCTGTCTATGATTTTTAACGATGTTTAATAATTCACGTTTTAACATTTCAGCGTTATAGCTAATATTTTTTTCTCGTAACCAATTACAAGTATCCTGTTTTTTAAATTGGGCCGTTGGGATTCGCTCTATTTTTCTAGAGTGATAAGAAGCGTTATCCATGACTATCACAGAATTATCATCTAGCTTATTTAAAACTTCTCTAAACCAATTTTCAAATTCTTCGGCATTCATCTCCTTGTGATAATCGCCTTGTTTCTTCGACTCAAAAATATTTAGACCACCTTCGACGAATCCATCCTCACTCTCAACGAGAATATAAAAATGTTATAAAACACGTGTTTCAACAATGAGAATATAACAATAACTTAACGATAACAATAACAATGGATGTAGCGCACCAGTTTAATATACAAAAATTGGGAAATAGTATTTTACTATGGTAATGCTCATTTATGACAAAAGAACAATAAACGGGTCCATTTATTAAAAAAAATGCACACCTGAAGGTGTTTTCAAGCCAGTCGTTAGTTCAATAATAAATTATAAAATCCAATACACCAGCCGGTTCACCAGTCGAGCATACAGTCACAAGTATGAGCACGTCTGCACAGCACGGGAAGTATGAGTAGACTAAAAAGTACTCGTACTGTGTACACCGCCTTAGCGTTTATCACTGACCAATCGCAATTAAAAAATTGTGTGAGCGAGATAGCGCTCTACTAACTCGTCTCCGTGAATACACTATAGTCCTTAATAATTTTAAGTTGACATGTCATGCGAATGTATCCTATTAAATTAAAATATTTTGACTTTGATTATCCTCTTTTTGGAGACGATTACCAAAGGAATATAACATTACAAAGTATTATTTAAAACATGCACAAATTTAAACAAAACAATTAAACCCGTATTGACAACCTTCAATCCCAAAATATACATTTAAAACTTAACAAAAAGGTCCAATAACTCAGTGTTTCGAACAGACAACTAAGTATACAACACCGCGGTGGTTTACCAGATATACATGTTTTTGTCTTACAACGCGGACACATGTTGTTCATGCGACTTTTTTGTCGCGTGTTTATGACCCGGTCCTGCAAGTGTGCATACCCCCTTATAGCTAAAACAACTTTTTATACACAATCGCCAATTACGTGGGGCATACGAAATTCATTGAACGATTTCGAATATATTTTTTTTAACGAAAGCAACGGAGCCTAGTCTTGCCTTTAGATTAATAGGCTATTAGTGACTATAGAGGGCTTGTTTACGTTTAATGTAACCTATTCTAGTGTTTATGGTTTAGTCTGAAGTTGATACTAAAGAAAAAGTTGAGTAATCTAAATGTTCTGACAGTCGTTTAGTTGTAATGTCTTTCTAACGTTAGTTTGATTTGCATTTTCTAACCAGTCTTTAAATGTTCCAATGAAGGGCTACTACTTGGTTGTAGAGAAACTTCTTTCCTTACCTAATACTGTCCCGTTCTCCGTGTGGTGACGGAGTAAGAATACAATATGTCACCACCCCATCTCATCACATGGGTGTCGTAAAAACCGACTAAGGGACTATCCGTGGATATTATCTTTCCGAAATAAAAAGAAGGAAAACTTGAAATTAAACCCTATACCAATCCGTTTGGCCAGCGTGGTATTAGTAGGCCAAGTATCCCTCCGTCACAGGAGGAGGCCCGTCCCTACAGTGGGACATTAATTGACTGTTATAATGACTGTCCCGTTATTGAGCTATAGCTTTACAACTTTTTTCAAATTACGTCTATGCATTTACCTGACCATAAAGTCCTTAGAGAACTTATCTGGTCTCGCCAAAGGTTGCTGTGTCTTCGTAAGGTATCTTCGTAGGTTTCTAATAAAAGCCAGTCGAATCTTAGTTTTTCATCAAGTCCTGCCACCTGTCTAAGGTCTTTAGTTCATCTAGCCTTAGGTCTATAAAACATTAGAGAGCTATCACGTTTGAACCATCTACTATCCAAAGCTCTGTCATTTAAGTAAACATAAAGTAAAATAACTGTTAACAATCCGTGTGGTAACGGAGTAAGAATACAATATGTCACCACCCCATCTCATCCCATGGGTGTCGTAAAAACCGACTTAGGGACTATCCGTGAATGTTATCTTTACGAAATAAATAGAAAGAAAACTTGAAATTAAACCCTATACCAATCCGTCTGGCGAGCGTGGTATTAGTAGGCCAAGTATCCCTACGTCACGGGAGGAGGCCCGTCCCTGCAGTGGGACATTAATGGGCTGGTATGATGAAAATAACTGTTGTGATAGCACACCTTTCACAAACTGTTGTGACTTTACATACAATATTAGTAATATAAAACTAATATGTCATGAATATCTATCATCTTAGCTATAAATCTTGTCAACGATAATGCATTGCCTTTATTAGGAAAACATTAATTATTTATGATATGTGTGATTTATTACAAAACCATAAAATCTCATTATTAATTTCTATATTTCTGAGCTTATACTTCCTAATATCTTCAATATAAAAGGTATTTCTTATATTTTAGTTATAAAATCAATTAACATAATGTTATTTGAACCGACTCTAAAAAGAAAGGAAAGAGTCTTATTCAAGTCGGTGAGAAACATTTAGGCAGATAGAAAAAGAACTCCTCGTAAGGGAATCGGTTAAATAAATATAAACACGTATCAAAGTACAACTTAAAGTCTTAAAACCACACAGTGTGATCAAACACTAAAAGTGTGGCGATCTATAATTTTAACTATAGCTTCAATTTCAAGTAAATTCTAAAAGACGATTTCAAACAATTTGTGATACATTTTATGAAATAAAGCATTTTGAAGTTTGAAGTTTGTGACCAAGTTTATAGGGTTGCGTACTTTAAATTTCAATTATGAATTAAATAAATATTTTTAGTAGGAAAATGATGTTTGAAACATTTAGACGACACTTTGGAGCCACAGCTTGTTACCGAAGAAGTGTCTATCAGACAGCAAGACAAAGTGGAAAGTAACAAAAGTTTAGTACACCTTCGTGCAGTCTTAAGCAGATAAAGAATTAGAGACTTAAAAACAGCATACCCAAATCCAAGGGTTATTGAGATACTTCTACTGCCATTGATCTTACGATTTTATGATGATTATAGTAGTGTCCCATAACCTGGTAGGCTGTACGTGATACAAAAAAAATTCAATTTCAATAAGGGTCGAAGTGATCCTACAAATGTGGTGCAGCACAAGAATAAGAGAAGATGAGATAAGACAACATATTTGGAAAGAACCTAGTTCTACAGCATCTGGTATTTCCAATGTTACAGCTTACTTAGAGACTTCTCTTTACTGTGTTGCTTTAAAATAAAGACAGCTTTATTTTCATCCATCCATCAGCCATGAAGGTCCATTGCTGGAGATAGTCCTCCTCCAATCTCCACCTTTCGCGATCCTGTACCTCCCTCATCCATCGATGCCCCGAACGTCTTAACTATGTCGTCAGTTTTATTTTCATCATCATCATCATATCAGCCAATCGACGTCCATTGCTGGGCATAAGCCTCCTCCAAGTATTGCCTTGTGCGGTCCTGTGCCTCTTTTATTATACTCTATTATTATTTTTTTGCTAAATTATACAATTTGTTACAACTATCATCCTTAAACACTTGCGTTGTTTTCAAGGTTGTCAAAAAAAGTGTTGGCTTAGCAACTAGTAGATTCTCTAGTGTGGTGATGACGTAATCGTACACTGACCCCGTGTTTTTGCCAACGGCGCTACAAAAGCGTGGACTACGAAATATGTACGTATACAATAATGTTCTAATTAATTACTTAACGAATAACATAGATTTATGTGATGTATGTATTTTATGGATGTGGTACTAAATATTAAAAAAAAATGTTAATTATTTATGTGTAGTAAAAGCTATTGCCCGTGTGGTGACGGAGTAAGAATACAATATGTCACCTCCACATCTCATCCCATGGGTGTCGTAGAAACTAACTAAGAGACTATCCGTGAATATTATCTTTACGAAATAAAAAAAGAGGAAAACTCGAAACTAAGCCCTATACCAATCCGTTTGGCCAGCGTGTTATTAATAGGCCAAGTATCCGGCCGTCACGGGAGGAGGCCCGTCCCTGCAGTGAGACATTAATGGGCTGTTATGATGAAAATCAATTGGTAGCTAAGTATGTAAATTGTCCTTTCTGTCATAAAATTCCACTAAGGGAGCATGGAGAAACGTGTCATTAAAGCAAATTTACGATACAAACAGGTAGTTTATAGTAATTTTGTTATTTGGTAGGCTTGAGCAGGCTTGACGACCTCTAAGGCGCAGTGGTTATACAATATGACTACCCAGTGGTCTCGTCGTCGATTCCCGCCTAATGCAAATCTTTGTGTGGATCAACATGATTGTTTGCATTGGTCTGGGTGTTTTCTATGTGTAATACTCGTATGTATAAATTTACAAAAAAAAGTATTTAAGTATGTTTATCCTTTGTCTAGTACATATAGTACAAGCTCTGCTTAGTTTGAGACTAGATGGCGTTTTGTGAAAGTGTGAGGAATATATACAGTGTATTTTACGCAGTAAATCGACCACTTGATTGTACTGTAGGAGACCATATTACATCGGGATAAGGAAGGTACGAGATCCCATTAAGTATAAGTCTCACCACTACTCACCATCTGCTATGACAAAAATAATATTAGGATATTATTTTCGAGGCAAGAATTTTGTTCTTCCAGTTGAGGTGGCTCTATGGCATTTGTTTTGGATTTATTTCGACTAAACTAGATTTGATTTTAAAAGTAATACTTGTCAGTTTTTAGCCAAGTGTCGCCAGAAAAAGAAGTGTAATTGACTAACTTAAGTAAAGCTTTGTTTTTTCAATGAATAAGTAGGTTTACTTACTTACAAATTGATCCCGTAAAACTTTTAACATAATGTCTAAGAATTTACATTAGGTAAGTCTATGAACCACATGGTTGACACTGATTATTATACTTACGCAATTTAACAGAATATTAATAAGATAATTAAAACAGCCAGTACGGTTGTGAATTCATTTTTTAATTAGCAAATATTATAAAAATAATACTTCTAAGTTTAAGATACAACATAATTAGGTAAGCAACCACTTAGGTAACATAATAAACTATTAACATACGCCTTCAAATATTATAAACATAACATTAATATGCCTACAAAGCATCTTGTATAATATTAACATAACAATATGAACGGTCTGCTAATGATGATATAAATTGTTAATCTATGGAAGATGTGAAACTCTTAAAGCTAACATATTTTGTTGTTGTATGGCCATTAAAACAGCGGAATATTAGAACAGCCTATTATGAAGTGAATATTTATATGTATTCTTAATGTTAATAAAGATCTTTAACCCGTTTTTAATACGACTGCTGCAACGGGATCATACGCCTTAATAGTATACCAGAGAATAAAAGATGTGGAGGTAATTCATTTAACTTAACGGTTTAACTTTAGGTCATATCAGCCAAATGAGGTCCTTAGGCCTACTCTTAGCGTTTTTTTGTCCAGGATAGGCGTTGGTCCATTGCTTGATACCTGCTATCTTGCTTTATCCAGCCCGCGTTCCCTATACCAGATCTATGCAATCGAGAAATACTGTAATAGTAGACTAGAACCAACTGTTAACATACTGTTAATGTAGAGTTAGCCTGTAAGTAATTATTATGCATGCATATGTTTTGTGTATTTTTTAAGTGTAACGGTTTTGTATAATAATTGTTGGATGACCTATTTAAATAAATAAATAAACCTGGTAAACACAGAAGACCGTTACCGAGGCTTTATATTGTAGAGTATTTTTTTTAAATGAAACACAAACAAATGCCTAATCACATCGCCCGAAAGGGACATCATTAGATTTGATTAAGAAACTTTAACCGCCATTTTAAGTGCCATACCAAACAAAGGCATAATAAATCGAAATAGCCATGCATTCTGGTACTGACTTTTATTGCTTTTAAAAACGTCCAACACATGTTTATGGGCAACACTTAATAATGTTTGAAATAGTATTTTACTAGAAAGTTGATAATTTCTTCCGATACGTAAGTACTTAGCTTTAAGTCTATGGACAATGGTTTATAGAGCCAGGGTGGTCTTTGGATAAAATTTACGGGTTTTGTATGTTAAACATGATAGAAATCAACCTATTTTACAAGCTATGCTATAAAGAAGTAGGTACATAATATATTGAAATCGGAAATTAGGAATTCAACTAGTATATTGCAGCTGGATAGTTTATAGCTTTGAGTTCTATTACAGTTACACTAGAGTCAAAAATATCTTTAGGCAGAGAAAACTTGTACTTTCTTCTCTTCTCTAAAATACAACTCTTGCACTAGGTAAGATGCCGTGTCGCGAGGACTTTTACAAACATCCATTTAAAGCCTTGTCGATGAGCAAATCGGGCTTTAGTATTAAATTAATTATTAAAATAAAGGAAAGTAAAAAGTAAGAAGGTAGTGACTAACGTTATCCTATTGACATTTACTAAATAATTCTTGGCTATGATTATAGAAATAAATATCAAATTGAAATACATATCTTAATATTTTTAGCGCGGTGATGCCATCTTTAATAAAGTTTTTTAAACCTTTTTTTAGTATAAAACGTTAAGTGATTTTTACAGGTGTGAATAACATTTTGTAGAACTTTTGGATGATTATTGATCAAATTAAAATTCATAAATTACGTCGTAAAAAGAGCTCATGTTTACCAGACTAGGATCCGTTATTTTTAGGTATATGAGAAATAATATTCTGAAGTCTTTCATTGTTCTTACCACACGTAAAACATATTCTTAATTTGAGCTCTATGGTTATTTCTCTATATGCTGCAGAAATATAGTAAATACATTAAATACATGAAGTATTAATAGTTTCTTAAACGGAAATATCAGATTTTCCGAAAAAACTAATTTAATAGATACAGCACGATCCACTACAAATTGTTTTAAGAAAAATAATAACAAAAAAACAGATTAATTTCTAAAATGTAAGTAGATAACAGACCTACTAAATTCCAATCCATTCTGCCCCTTATAAAAATAATAAGCAAAGTACTTATAAAATTCATAATTATTTCTGTACTACCCAAAGGTAGTACACCTCTGTATTATCATTCATCCTAAGGGGTTGGTATTTCTACCTGCGCGATAGATGCGACCCTTGCACCTGTGCCACGACCCTGTTCTTAAACTACACAACATTTCTTATTTAGAAAAGATTCTAGATGTTTTGTTAACCCTTATGTTTTAATAGAGAGAGAACTTTAGAATGCAACATCTCTTCTATACCTGTCATCATAATCATCATCATAACAGCCCATAAATGTCCCACTGCAGGGACGGGCCTCTTCCCGTGACGAAGGGATACTTAGCGTACTAATACCACGCTGGCCAGATGGTTTGTTATAGGGTTTAATTTCAAGTTTTCCTTCTTTTTATTTCGTAAAGATAATATTTACGAATAGTCCCTTAGTCGGTTTTTACGACACCCATGGGATGAGATGGGGTGGTGACATATTGTATTTTTACTCCGTCACCACACGGAGAACCTGTGGTAGTCACAAAAGGCTAACGCGAGTCTAGAAATCATTTTTCCTCTCTTTCGTCGTAGGTAAACTAATGATCGCCTGGGAAGCGATCACGATATACTGACGCCGATAATCCCCAAATTCCCATAATCCCCGCATTCAGGTATCAGCCGGTGTATCATGTCTCGCCAGTCAGGCAATTGAATCCATTACAAACTACTGTCAATCAAATCGATCAACTTTTTTTTTCCCTTTTTTCCTAAAAAAGATAACTCCCGCACTAGGGATCATGCCCTGTGTTGCGGGGACCTTTTACAAACATCAATTAACGGACACAAAGAACACCCAGACCAGGACAATAATTTGTGGATCCCACAAATTGTTGTCCTGCTTGGGGATCGAATCCACAACCTCTTGCACGGCAGCCGCTTGCGCTACCGTCGCGCCACCGAGGTCATCCAAACTGCAACTAGCCTGTTGCAGTCCACTGTTGGACATAGACCTTTCCCAACACACGCCACAGAACTCGGTCCTGCGCCTTCCGCATTCCTTTACAAACTACTATAATTATTATTATATTAAAATAAAAATATTCACGGACATCTCTACACAGCGCCATCTGTTCCCAATGTAAGCTATGCTTAACCTTAACTTAACTATTCATTCATTCATCTCAGCCAATTGACGTCCACTGCTGGACATAGACCTCCTCCAAATACTGCCACCTTGTGTGGTCCTGCGCCTCCCTCATCCATCGGCTTACCGCCGTCCTTACGAGGTCGTCGGTCCACCGTGTGAGGGGTCTCCCCACAACTAACTATATGCTGGTTTAATTCAGTCATTAGCAGTAGCTTCTACAGACCAGCAGCTTTGCACGGCTCGGATGGCTCCAGTGATTCAGAGAAACTTACAGATGTTATTAGTCGCTATTGATATCTAAAAAACCAACACGTTTTATTCAAGTACTCTTACTAAACCTGTCAAATATATTATAAAGACTAAAAAAAATACAAAACTATATATCGAGGAAGCCTGTGTTCACACTGGGACATTCACGGCCTGCTAAGTTAATGTAATAAAGCAACAGCCCCTTTATTATTCCATGTGTCAATAATACCAAACAAAGTCTTTATTCACGAACAGTTAACGATACAAATAAGAGTCTTATCACGACTATAGCAGGCTATTAAAGACCAGGCCATAAAAGCCGCATTCTTTGTCAAGTAACTGCAATGGCTCTTGAGTACCGGAAGGTAGAATGTGCCTTTTTTCGTGTGTTATGATCCATAACCCACTAAAACGAATCTTGAATGATGTTTGTATCTACTGATGAGGATTTTGAACTCTCATACAAATATTTATTTAGGTACAGGGTGGTGTTTTGTTTGTGTAGATGAGAAGTAAATTTTAAAATGGTATTAGGTATTGTAAAGTAAAGTAAAGTTGCTAAAACAGTAACAAGTAAATAGTAACCTCCATGTGGTGACAGAGTAAGAATACAATATGTCACCACCCCGTCTCATTCCATGGGTGTCGTAAAAACCGACTAAGGGACTATCCGTGAATATTATCCTTACGAAATAAAAAGAAGGAAAATTTGAAATTAAACCCTATACAAATCCGTCTGGCCAGCGTGGTATTAGTAGGCCAAGTATCCCTCCGTCATGGGAGGAGGCCCGTCCCTGCAGTGGGACATTAATGCGCTGTTATGATTAGGTATTGTTTATAATTATATTCATATTATTTATATTCATTTGTGGAAGCTTGTAATTGGCATGTAATTGTTTACAACTAAATTCACTGTATTGTAGCTGTAAGCTCCCCAAAAACAATAAAATAAAATAAATAAATAAAATAATTAGTGTAAGGATGATATAAGATAGTATGGCTAAGGCGGACACAGTTAGCCTTTAATACCCCTACGAAAATGGCAATCCATAATGTTCAGCATTATGATGATGACGATGATATCTTTTGAAGTCCCAGCATTGGGAATTAAGGTAGGTACTAATAATTATTATCAAAGTAAAATATATAAATCAATATATTATGATTTTAAATACAACAAAACATATCAGATATATTATTCAAATAAACCTTTGCATATTATAATATAAAAAAACTTACAGATTATCGCACACCCTGTATAACAGAAACACGTAACAGTGCGCAATAACCTGCCCACTGTAGCAGTGGGCGTGGGCACAGCTCATAATCGACCATTCCTTGTCTTCACTCCTCTCTATCATTTAACTATAAAACTAGTAGGTGAAAGTGTCGTCATTATGGACACAACGGAGAAGTAACTTTTATGATTAAATAAAATGTCAATAAATTATTTTTGTATTTTGTTTATTTGTGTTATGTTGTATTTCTTACACAATCATACAACGCCATTTAATCATAAATACCTAAATGTAGTTAGACATACTTCCAAACTGAATCATACAGCTTTCTTCATACAAATATTTGTCTTCTGGGAATAGGTAGTTTTGTACGCAACTGGCACTCGTTACACAATCATCAACATCATCATTATCATCATCATAACAGCCCATTAATATCCCACTGCAGGGACGGGCCTCCTCCCGGGACGGAGTGATGCTTGGCCTACTAATACCACACTGGGCAGACGGATTGGTATAGGGTTTAATTTCAAGTTTTCCTTCTTTTTTTTCGTTACACAATATTCAATTACAAAAGTTCCTAACACTTAAAAGCTTGAATCGATAAGAACAAAATCCGGCGTGGAGATAGCTTACAATCGAAGATTTATTTGCCTTACAAGAGCAACTCACAATAGTATCTAGCTATGAGGTTCGAGGACTTTTACAAACAAGAAATGAGCATGTTATTAAAACATGACTAAGTGATGGACATAAGAGTGACTTAAATGCAAACATTTGAATACACATTACATGCTTCGTTCTTATACCTATCACAAAAGACTGCATAAGTTACTACACACAAGATATTCCCAACCAAGCATTCCCATTTGACAACACTTCAACGTCACATTTACAACCGTACAAGGGTCAAACGATTCTAACATGAAGCACAAAACATTTACAAAATCATCGTTTTCCAACAAAATGCTACACGCACGAAATGGCCTATCAAATGTACGTCAATCTAGAAACAATTTATGTTCTAACAAAACTAGTGAAATTACCATGAACATTGCGTACATACGGACAGACAGATAATTCTACGTTTTATGTAGTAACGGACATTATAAAAGTGATTTGAGATTGTAAGACACGAGACGGGTAGTACATTGAGTTGTCTATCAAATAGATGGATCAAGATTTCATTGTATCTTGGAGACAAAATGGGGTTAGGGTTGTGTTTAAGGTTAGGTTTAAGTTAGCAAACAGACTTACTCGCTAAGTCTCCTGATGCTAGGTGGTGATGGTTGAATGGTAAAACAATAGGCGGTCTGATCGCTCATGGTGATTTCTTCCAGACAACCATTGAATGTTTATTGGTTTAAGTTAGCAAACAGACTCACTCGCTAAGTCTTCTGATGGTAAGTGGTGATGGCTGAATGGTTATACAATAGGCTGTCTAATCGCTCACGGTGATTTTCTTCCAGACAACCATTGGATGGAACGTGTGCTAGAGAATTACGAAAGGAAAAGTCCGAAGACAAGATGGATGGACTGACAGGAGGATATGAAAGAAAAGGGAGTGAATAATGATATGACGTCTGACAGGAGAGTTTAAAAGAAGAAAGCCTTTACTGCCGTGCTACAGAATAACATTAGTCAGTTCATGTACTAAATTATAAGGAATAATGAGAAATGTGAAAGGAAACGAAATAATAATTTGTAGGAGTGTTGACGGAAACAAAGTAAATAAATGCAGGAAATAAATATATAAATAATCCTCACACATCGCCACCTAGTCCCAAACTAAGCAAAGCTTGTAGTATAGGTACTAGACAACGGATAAACATACTTAAATACTTATTTTTTTTGGAAATACATACATATTATAGAAAACACTCAGTCCAATGCAAACCATCATGTTCATGCACACAAAGATTTCCAATAAGCGGAAATCGAACGCGAGACCTCTGCTTAGCAGCCAGGTAATATACCGCCACACAGGTCGTCAACCAAAATAAATGACCGCTAGATAGAAGTATAAAAGTCTTCTAGCATTGTATTTTCACTAGATGCTGTACCTACGTCTTCCACCTTTTCCTTATAAAGTGGCCTTCTTTGGATGTCAAGAAGACTGGTCCGTGATTATAACCTCCATATGAAGCTTGTTTGGGCCGATTTAGAAGTTTGAATAGTTCGATTCGTTTTTTTCAAAGCCAGCTGGACTTCTTCAACCAATAACAAGCTATTGCAAGAACTTTTTTGTTTATTGTGAAGTCTTAGACAACCCTAAGCAGTTTAAAGTTCATGTAGGCTTTTATCTAAAATAAGACAAGAATTGAAATTTATGTCCATTTAACATTTCGTTCGAATGTTATTGCGTGTGCCAACACCAAATTAATAGGTGATTTTGAGTTATGTTCTTGCGAATTTAATGTTGCTAGTTTATTTTATGGCTTATTTAGAATTTAAGTAATTATTTGATAGTACAAAAGGTAATTGGCTTTACAGCGTATTTATTTACTGGCAATTACTATCATTTGTCAATCGGACAAAATAATTATCTTAGTGGAAATTCTAATTTGCCATCTCGACTCGATTGCTTTACCACCAAGGCTGTTGACTGATACAGTTATGATCATCATCATAACAGCCCATTAATGTCCCACTGCAGGGACTGCCTCCTCTCGTGACGGAGGGTACTTGGCTCACTAATAGCACGCTGGCCAGACGGATTGGTAGATGGTTTAATTTCAAGTTTTCCTTCTTTCTATGTAAAGGTAATATTCACAGATAGTCCCTTAGCCGTCTTCTACGACACCCATGGGATGAGATGGGGTGGAGACATATTATATTCTTACTCCGTCACCACACGAATTATGATAATGAGGAGAATTATTGATATAATATTTAAAATCTTAAAGACCCGATAGTGTCCTATACAACGTATAATTTTATAAATATTGAATAGTATCATTGGTTTGGTTTATTTTGGCACGCTTGTCTTTGATCTGATTGATTACAAGATGAATTGCACCAGACAGTAAGAAATGACTCAGACATTTGTATGATCTCATTAACTATTCTATTAATTTAACAAGCTCAATTAGGTAGAAATTATATGGTGTTGATATTATAGTAGTCAAGGGCCAAGAATAAAATACGTCACCACCGCTTCTTATCCCCTGGTAGACATTAAAGTAATCTAAATGAGATATCACTAAAGAAATCCCTGTAAAAGAATGGTAATTAAAAAAAGATTTTTTTTAGATTGCCCTACCAAAATGACTCTATGGTGCCTGATGTTAAGCATAAATTCTAGCTCTTGCGCGATAGCCTAACACAAAGTAAGCTTGAAAGTTAATGCTGGAGTTCTTAGGAGCTCATAGAAGCTCCAAGCTTCTTAAACTTAAAGTGCTTAAGACAAAGGCTTATGCACTTCAAGTTTAAGAAGCTTTTTTCATGTATCCAAGGTATCAGTTACCTTTACACAAAATAATAGACTTTAAACTATCGCGATTTGTATACATAATACTATTTTATACGTGTCTTACTCCCTTGCAAGTCGGCCGAAACGTTGGAGAAAAACCTTGGTATTTACTAGTGTCTAGGCTAATTAGTATATACCGCGAGTAAGATCCGTATAAAATAGTATTATGTTTACACAAAATTTCATCCAAATTAGTCTAATTGTTTAAGTGTGAAGAAGATACAAATTACAGACATACCACACCTTTATATCCAAAGCATAAAAAAACCGAGCTCAACAGAAAAATAAATAAGTTTTACTAATAAGTCCATTTTACATCGTTTTAGTCTAAGTCACATCACCCACAATATGTCAATAATTTATTATGAATCGGAAATCGTAAACTTAATTTTGTTATTTATTTGCGACATCACCAAATATGTTCGATATTTATTTCAATTTTGTAATATGAAGACGGCGACAGACTTAATCATAACAGCCCATTAATGTCCCACTATAGGGACGGGCCTCCTCTTGGACGGAGTCATATTTAGCCTACTAATACCACGCTGGCCAGACGGATTGGTACAGGGTTTAATTACAAGTTTTCCTTCTTTTTATTTTGTTGTAAGATGATGATGATGAGATGGGGTGGTGATACACTGTATTCTTACTCCGTCATCACACGGAGCATATACTTAGAATACATAAGCGATACCAATATTTAATGTATAATTTTGGAACTTTTACTGCTTTGCACCTGAAATAATGCCATTAATTCTGATCTTAACTAAGAAGAGGATATTACAAAAGGCACAATATATTTTCCTGCGAGGGATAAAACTTTGCTTAGTTAAAAACGTTGTTTAAATGTATATGGGTTATTATGTTACTGCATTTCAAGACTTTTCGAATGAGTCTTAATTGTAACCCATAAAAATTGCAATTAATTATTCCTCTTATCCAATGTTATCAAGGGTGATATTAGAGAGTGCGCAAAACAAAATACTTCTCAATCGGCTTTCTGCATTTAAATACAGCGATAAAATAAAATTAAACGACTACTAATAACAGTGTTTCCTGCCATACTATCAATCTATACTTCGAGTGAAGGCGGGTAGGCAGAGATACAGCTTAATTACTATCTAAAGGGATTAGATCGTTATACACACTCAGTAATTTACAAGATATAGCTTTATTTTACAAAAGAAATTGCATAATTATATTTTAATTATCTCTTTTAATCTTACAATTTAATATTTCGTTATTTACTAGTGGAATTAAACGCTTTTACCTGTAATGGGACTGAGTAAATACTGATAATAGCTTGATTAGTATTTTGCTTAAGGCGATCGATCGACTAATCATAAGTCTGATACGAACAATTAATTTGTAGAATAATGTTCCGTTTATGTATTTGCTCCTATGAAGAAACATCTTATATATCTAATTTAATTTAATTTTAATTTTGTTTTTTCACGATTTTCTTTTTCTTTCTATGTATAAGTTACTGGTTTTTTTTTATAGCTAATGTTTCATCCTACGAAATGTAAAGTGACAAACTTTATTATTGGCTAATTTTGTTTTTACATTTAAAATTGTAAAGTAGCATTAAGTAGCTGTTAAGTTTGCTGTAAATTTAATAAATAAATAAAAAATCTTCAGTTACATTTGCTCACTACTGCTTGGACGTCTTGTAAGACGTACTATGAGAACAAGGTATGTATATAAAAATTGTTTCTGTAGAGTTATTGTAGAGCTTATCACAGGCAGGCCGGTGTAATGCAATCCTAAAACAAAGGTATTTGTCGTCTAAAATCAAGGAGTTTTAGCGAGCTTCTGCCATTAACTTGCAAATAATGATTCGTCTGGTTTACACCTAAGAAAATTCGATTGTTTCTATATTATCACAACGACATTATCACTCACATTTCAAAAGTAATAAGAACTTGCTTACCGTGTGGTGACGGAGTAAGAATACAAAATGTCACCACCCCATCTCACCCCATTCGTAAAAACCGACTAAGAGACTATCCGTCAATATTATCTTTACGAAATAAAAAGAAGGAAAACTTGAAATTAAACCCTATACCAATCTGTATGGCCAGCGTAGTATTAGTAGGCTAAGTATCCCTCCGCATATTAATGTGCTGTTATGATGATGATGAATAAGAACTTGCAATAAACGTCTACTTCTTATCTGACTGACACGTCTCTCACAAAAATTTACATCCAAGACTAATTTTCTTACAAAAAAACTCTGACATATAACATGGTTCTCATTTGCTTAAGTCCTTGCAGTTCATATAATAATCCTTAACAGTTAAGATTGCGTATCTATTGAAATAATAATTGGTCTTAATTACATTGCCTTCTCATTCTTAGCAACATTGTTGTTGATTACAGACTTCAAAGTGTAAACTTACGCGAGAGGTCCGATAAAACTGTAGAATTAGAAAGAGACAAAACATGACAGGTACACAAATTGCAATATATTAAAGGGACTTAAACTTGATAAGTGCTGTTATGATGATAATTGAAATATGTAGTTCAGATAATATCGGTGAAAGGAAATTATTGGGGTATTAAAAACGGTTGGGTTATAACTTTGGCTAAGAGGATACGATGTATTAACACTTAGTATCTAAATACGTAATTAATTTGCGATTAAATTTTAATTTAAGAGGCTTTAAGAAGGTCTTTTAATTATTGGTTAAAAGGGTCAAATCTTTCAAGATAACCTTTCTATTTATTTATTATTCTTCCTACCTAGTAAAATATAACGCGTTAAGTTGACCATGATTGCTACCCATGTTTATTTGTATTGGTCTAGGCACAGTACAACCAGTAATCTATCTCGGCCGAATATTACTAATATAAATAATAGAAATATATAAATGCCGCATGTATAAATGCCTACGGCTGCGCGGTACGTAAACATGCGATAGGGCTGCCTCCAGCTTTTTAATTACATTTACCTACTTTCCCGCTCGTTACTGCAGCACAGTCGCGACTATTCACTCCGCAAAGCTACTGCTATCGTGAGCGTGTAGGTATAACTCGCGTTTGCTACGTTTATATGAAGTCGAAATATTGTATATGTTTGTACTATGGTCTAGGTGGCTTGTATTACAGTACCCGGCGGTAAATATTGCACATCGACCTGTGGAAAGAGATAATAGGCTCATTTCGGCTTCGTAGCGCGTCATCTCTGGCGCACGTTTCTATGAATAACGTGACTATAATATTTTAGAATTTGCTAAAAGAATAGGAAGTGAATAGATATGTATACAAAACAATTAAGCCCATGCATTTTCTATGTTTTAAACTTAACAGTGAAAACAATCACAAGTGGTGCCATCCATGGTGCTTTGCCTGTCGAGTGTCCCATATAATATTGAGACATACCCATTGTTTTACTATATATTTTACTGGCGGTATAGGGAACCAGTGAATGTTTTTTTCCCTTCCCTTACCGTCAATCTGTTGATTGGCAACTTAATCCCTTACTCATAAACGCCTCTTAAATTTAACCACTGTTTAGAGAGATTTTTATTACCGAAACCAACCTTATACCAAACCAAACCGTAAGAATTTAAGCTAATCAATTGACTTAAATTTAAGAGGCGTTTATGAGTACTTTAAACTTAAAAGTTGTCCAAAAGAAAACAATTAGGTAAGTTTCTGTGCAAGATTGTTTCATTCGTCAATTATCTCTAACTTTTTAACTTTAGTAGTTTTAGATCAATTATCGATTTCAGGGTTCAATCTTCCAATTGATTTAGGATTTGTTACAATAAAGATCGACTGCATTTTATTCTTTAGATCTTTGATTAATTGTAGAGCTTTAACAATTAATCAATTTAGGACAATAAGAGTTTTAACACTGCTAAGTGGATTGTTAGAAATGGAAACAAAACACTGCGTAGTAGTTACCTAGTAGTGTTTTGTCATACACATTAATCTTTTACGGTTTGGCTGTTTTGAATGATATGAATCATCCTAACAGTCCATTAATGCCCCACTGCAGAAACGGGCCTCCTCCCGTGACGGAGAGTTACTTGGCCTACTAATACACGCTGGCCAGACGGATTGATATAGGGTTTAATTTCAAGTTTTCCTTCTTTTTATTTCGTGAAGTTAATATTCACGGAAAGTCCATTAGACGGTTTTTACGACACCCATGGGATGAGATGGGGTGGTGACATATTGTATTCTTACTCCGTCACCACTCGCATAAAGCCTCCTTGCAGCAAAATATTCACCAGCTGCTACACAAAAAAAGCACTAGTTATTTATCACACTATTAAAAATAGGCTATTATATGTAACTAAGCGAAGTATTTTAAATGCCGCTAGCCTCTCGTTCTCATCCTGTTCGCGCAATTATCGCCTAAGATATAGTTATTTTGATTGGAGCTCTTCGCATAGTTGCACTGCGGTTGATTGATGTGAAATATGTTGAAAAAATTCCAATGTTACCATATACAACGAAAGTATGTATAAAAGAAATAAATATAAAACATAATCTAGCTTTTAGTGGCTATATTTACACTAAAGAGTTTTTTCTTTTTAAATTGCAGCACCTATAAGCTATTGGCTACGCAATTAAGGAAGTAATGGTATTTAACTGGAGCAGTAATTATTTTTAGATCAAAGGCTTGGGATTTCAGAAGGATTATAACCTTTTTAAGTCAAAGTCAAAAGTTTAGTACTTATATTTTCAAAATTAATACAACTTTCGTTTTATATTTTTTGATGTCATTAATTATACTACTTAATCTAAGTTTATACATTTCAAAGTTTGAAAAATTTTACCACCGCCTCCAAAGCGCTAGTAGAGAAGAAGCGGCGCAACAAACTCTACTGCTGCATTTTCTTGACGTCATATTTTTTTTACATTTTAGATACAGTTATCGAAAAACTTATCGAATTGACAAACTCGAACCAAGGACAAACTCCTTAATAGTAGCATCATAATCTGAGTCAAGGCAAGCACTGAGGCAGTTCCAAGAAGTATTAATACCACACTATTTTAAGACATAGATAATAATCTAGGAATGAGACGAGACGCTGTACTATGTTTTTATTACCGACTAAATGGCAGCCTTATCATTCTGTCTTAAGTTACTGTAGAGTTGACGTTTTAATAAAAAATATTGACGATCCCTTGATATTAATCTTGATGCACATTTTTATAAGAGTAATAAAAATATTTTTATATGTCTCTCTAGATAGTGATCTAACTTTACCCTTTTATTAACTTGCGAAAGGTTATTTGTATGTTTTGTTATGTATAACCCAGTAATGACCCATTGCAGGGACAGGTCTCTTTCAAGGGGGAAGTTAAAGTTGCCCTTGTTTTATTTTGGCAGAAGTTATATCTGTAATTCTCCGTGTGGTGACGGAGTAAGAATACAATATGTCACTACCTCATCTCATCCCAAGGATGTCGTAAAAACCGACTAAGGGACTATCCGTAAATATTATCTTTACGAAATAAAAAGAAAGAAAACTTGAAATTCAACCCTATAACAATCTGTCTGGCCAGCGTAGTATTAATAGGCCAAGTATCCCTCCGTCACGGGAGGAGGCCCGTCCCTGCAGTAGGACATTAATTGGCTGTTATGATGATATCTGTAAACTTATACTTAGACCTTGACTTTTACGACAAATATAGGATGAGATGGAATAGTGGCTCCGTGTAATCCTACTCCCTCAATATTCATATTATATATTATATTTCATTTAATTGCACGTCCACTATGTAATATCGTTAAACTGTACAAATCATGAGAGAGCACTGGTATCCATAACACAAGTTAAATCTTACCTTGAATACAAGACCACCAACCAGTAAGTAGTTTAGTGAACACTAAACTACATATTTACAAATATTAGATGTTATTTTAAAAGTTAATAATAATAATATGTATATATTAGTCTCTATCAACATCTAAGGAGACTCGACCTTGGCAGTTGGATCATAGGTCTGATGCAGAAGGCAGTACTGCTTGACACGGCACGCATTGTGAGGAGGTTCCTGTCTCTGGAGCCCTAACCACCGGTAGCTTGGTCCCTGTACCCGATGCCGGTGGGTCTACCTTTTTTTATATTTTTAAATGTTTTTATTTTTATATTTATATTTAAAAATGTAATAAATTGTGAAAAATGTAAATAAAGAGAATATGTATATTAGTCTGTAAGTGGAATTATACTTTTGTGGAAAAAATAAACATTTTGTATTTGTATGTATAATATATATGGTAGTCATTCTATGAATTATATTAATTTCTAATAAGCCCTTTAAGGTTTTGTGATATCATTAATGTTGATACAGCTTTGTCATATTAAATAAAAGTCAATAAACCATGAAAGTTGACTGTGAAACGTTGTTATCAAGAATCTGATGGACCCTAAGGCAGCTTAAGTAGGGATGTGTGGCACGTATGTTATAAGATTATACCGACGGGTCCTACGTAGACTAGTATAAGTGCAAAAACACAATTTTACAGGAGAGCAATTCAAAGGTTCAAAAGCTTATAACTTTGTCAAAGTTCTACAGAAATTACTAAAATTTTGACAAGTTATACCTGGAAATGAAAGGAAAAAACCGGACTAAATATATTTTTATATTTCTTTGTATTTTAGAAAATAGCTGTACTTGCATTTGTTTAGCTTGTTTTGATCAAAGTATCCAAACAAGTAAACTGTTACAAGTAACCACTTGTACTAGTTTACAAAGTTCTGGCTTAGTTTTTAAATAATGACAATAAAAGAAATACACATTATTAATCATACATATGAGTGTAATTTGTAAATCGTGAAACCTCGAAATATGGGAAAATAATTTCATTTATCTACTTTTAGCACTTGCACTACTTTACAAGCTACTAAGAAACTAGTTGTACCAGTAATTTATGTAGTTTTGTGGTCATGAACCTGTTTTTTTTATGGAAAAATGAAACAAACAAACGTACGAAATAGTAAAACACGTTTATTGTGTAACATTAAAAGTGTAAAAATAAACGTATCTACTATTTTTATAATAACTTCAAAGAAGAATGGGCATTTTTGTATGGAAGCCGTCCCCACCCTTGTAACACTTACACCTATACATCAAATGAAAGCCCTTGAAAAGTGAAGAATTTTACTGTATGAAACTAATCTGTCAGTCATGGGAGAACAGAGTTATTGAGGAAAAGAGAATAAAAATAATAAACGATAATATTTCATACTTTATGTTAATATTTACTATATAAGCACGATAAAGTCACAGGCTATCTTACTAGTAAACGGTCTATACATCTAGCTCATCCTACATCATCCAGAAAATCATCCACAGCATTTTCCTGACTTTCGAACAGCTAGCTTTGCTAAACTAAACATAGGCTATCTTACTAGTAGACGGACTATACATCTAGCTCATCCTACATCATCCAGAAAATCATCCACAGAATTTTCCTGACTTTCGGATAGCTAGCTTTGCTAAACTAAACATAGGCTATCTTACTAGTAGACGGACTATACATCTAGCTCATTCTACATCATCCAGAAAATCATCTACAGCATTTTCCTGACTTTCGGATAGCTAGCTTTGCTAATATAAACATTTAGAGAACCAATAAGACATGTTCTTTATTCAGCAACCATTGCAGAAATAGTAAACGACAGAATTTATGTTCCTCAGGCTCGGAAACGGCTCGACTCAGACTAACAGGTCGGAATTTTTTTGTCGGGTTTCGGTATTCCGATAACCACGGCGTCTTTCCACTGTTGTGGGAAGACACAATTTGATATTGCGACATTGCAGATGCATGTCAAGGACCAAAAGACGTTCGGGGAATAAATTAATGACTATTTTTGTTATTCTTTCTAAGCCTGGTGCCTTTTTAGGGGCGAGAAGTTTATTTAACGGTTCCACTCGGTAGGTGTGACTAACTGTATATCGTCATTGTCTGCCTTGAGCGGTGACTCCTGGAGAGAAGTTCACCGTTTTACTTCGCTGTTTACAAATATTTGAAATTGGTGTATGTGATTGATATTATATCGTGATTGTTACCCTGAGGAGAACTGCGTATTGGACCTCGAGGTTCTTGGCCAGGCATTCGGCCTTGTCATCATACTCGAACGTTAGCCTCCTATCAGGCCTACCAAAGGCCTTCTTTAATGAACGGGATAACTGCTAGAAAGCGAGATAAAAAGGTTCGATCTCACTCAATTGCGCATACCATCGTGACTGACGAAACTCATTTATGCGTACTTTAACAGGCCATTGAAGCTGTCTAATTCTAACCCTATTGGACTCGCTGAGGGCCCTGTCGTAGGCACGTGTGGCAGGGATCTTGCGGCTCAACAGGTCACGCAGTTCTCCAGGTAATTGCATGCGGAGGTCTTCCAGCATAGCCACTGTCTAAGAGAAATTGTTAATTAATGACACGACCTGTCAGGGCACCGATCTCCGCCTCAGTGTCCACTACAGTATCCGAACTGTAGGGACTACTATCTAGTTGGGCGGATTCGACAGACGCGAGTTTCTCCTTGAGCCTCTTCCAATCAGTGATCACCTTTGTGGGGATATGACCGGAGTCGGTGTCGGAGTGGTAATGCATCAGTTTCATGCAATAAATAATAAATAGGTGCGTGGTTTTCATTAATGATTAGCATTAGCTCGTTATTGTTGCATTGGAAGTAGTAGCTGCGTCAGGTCCAGTTATCTTTCTAATATACCCAACTGTGCATATGAACATAGCGCTCAGAATTGACCGGTTAAAGTGGCGGTGGGCAGGGGACATAGCGCGGAGAACCGACAGCCGTTGGGGTTGAAAGGTTCTGGAATGGCGACCGCCTATCAGAAAGCGCAGGGTGGAGAGACCCCTTACACGGTGGTCCCACGACCTAGTTAGGACGGCAGGAAACCGATGGAAGAGGATGGCAATGTTTGGAGGAGGCCTATGTTCAGCAGTGGACATCAATTGGCTGATATGATATACGAGTTTCTATATTTATGAAAGCTGTATGTTTTTTATTTGAAAAGCAAAATTCATGGTTTTCTGGATGATGTAGGATGTTCTACATGTATGGTCCCTCTACTAGTAAGATAGCCTTTGACTCTATCGTGCTTACATAGGAAACATTAGCATAAATTATGTAATATTATCGTTCATTATTTTTATTTTCTTCTCCTCAATAACTCTGTTCTCCCATGACTGACAGATTTGCTGTCATACAATAAAATGCTTCACTTTTCAAGGGCTTTCATTTGATGTATAGCTGAAAGTGTTACAAGGGTGGGGACGTTTTGCCCATTGTTCTTTTGAAGTCTTTTCCATTTAATTTTAAAATGTTAAAAATTTAACATGATTCTCGCTCAGATAGTAAATATCATCTTTAATAGGTTAAGGAGATGTTAAGGAGATATTAAATTATTAAATCAGTCTTTAACAAGCTATATAAACTTTAATAAAATATATACTTGGCTTCGTCGTTTTAGTAATAATAATTAGTTAAAGTAATTAGTGCTTTCTTTACCATGTTAATAAAATAATATGTAACTATAACAAAATGTTCGATTCTTTTTAGGTAAAAACTGTACGACCACTAAGACTAATTAAATAGTTGTCTTACAGACTCATCAAAATATAATATACATTGCACAATTAATTTTGTACCACAACAACAATCTATGGTAAAAATAACTTAAAAAATAAGACTTCTATTAAAATAAAAACCTAGTCAGATACGTTTACGTATATATAAAACGTTCTAACGTTTTATTTATTTACAAGAAGGCGTGCAGCATGGCCATCTGTTTGTTTAGTGGAAACATTGTTGTCCCTCCAAGTGGATGTACTGGGAAAAGTTGTCAGATACTAATTCTCCCGTGATAACTTCTCACTTTTTCACAAGATCGATTGAATTGCATAATGCCACGTATTATTTACGGCTGTGCTGATACACAAGTGGTTACAAGTGATGACAAATTTATGAAAGTGAGATTTTTTTTATGTATTGAACAAAAATGTCTTAGCTATATGGCTCTGTAGAATTATATTATCTATAAAGTAACGTTGCCTTATTGTGGTAGCTATAGCTGCAAGCAATTTAAGCCCTAACTTGTAAATAATGCAAAAACTAACTTTTTATGTTAAAAATGTTAAGTTTATTTGCTCCCTAAGAGTTCTTTCATTGCACAACTAACGTAAATTTTAGCTGCTTATTTATCTATTGACCAACAATTTATTAAAATGTATAAAAAACGATAATAAAAGATTTTAAAATCTATAAAGTGTAAAATTTTATTCAAAATATTCCCCATAGTTCTCTACTAGCAATATGCTACCCATTCTCCTACCAGGTGTTATAACAACGATCATTTTCCAGATTTCCCAGAGGGCCAGGATTACTTTTTATGTAGATTTTCTAAAACGTTAGTGACACAAATACCAACATATAAAATTTTTTAAAGATCTGAGACCCTTAATAGTTTCAGGAGTATCTGGCTTAATTGACTCCGAGAACGCTTCATACTTATTATTATTTTTATTTTTACTGATCTTAAACACTCAAAACGTCGTAAAAATATGAATAATTTTTAGAAATTCAATACATAAAGTAAAATTCGTTGCAGTTACACCCGTATCGTACGTACGCGCTGTATCGTCGCCGCGCGTATACTGGTGCAACGGTCAGTTACACTCAAGCGTCACGTAAATCGTAACTACGTAAACTAATGCAAGTAACTTATATCAGTTTTGACCGTTTCCTTGCATTAAGTTGTGTTACTTACATCAGTTTACGAGTTTGTATCGCCGAAACTAAAAGAAATTTTAATTTTTTTCTTACTGATTTGAGAAGAATAGGTTATTTTAAGGCCATTCGAGCAAAAAAGTCATTTTCGTCAATTTGCGGGTTACATTAGTATACGTAGGACCCGTCGATACATGTACAAAAAATAAAAAAAAAATTTCTTTTATAATTTATTTCTTTTATAACATAACATACTCGTATATATAACTTTATTGGCGACGATTTCATTGTACTTAACCCTTTCATAGTGCCGCCAGCAGACACAATAGTAACACAATGCACGTGTACGATATATGGTACACTGCACTGGGAACGTGTTAACCTTATCCACTCCATAGTTTCATAAGTTTACCAAACTTTACTGTAGTACAATATTTTTAGATTCCAAATCTTATACCAATCTAAAAGAAGAAAGAAAGACCATGAAAAAAATTGGTACTCGAGGCAGGTCACGAACCTGCCTCTCTGGACTACGCGTTCAGTTTCTTTCTTCTTTTCGCGCCTAAGCTTTATGAGAAAATTTAAAATGTATTTATAGCAATCTAACTCGAAAAGATCGCTTTCTGGTGTTAAGATGAACTCTTCTACTATAAGCGCAAAGGTGGCGTCATTGAAAACAATTTCTTAGCAAATTATTTCCATATCTTCTGTTTCTGTTTTCTGTTTTAAAAAAGACAACTCCCGCACTAGGGATCATGCCCTGTGTCGCGGGGACCTTTTACAAATATCAATTAACGGACACAAAGAACACCCAGACCAGGACAATAATTTGTGGATCTCACAAATTATTGTCCTGCGTAGGGATCGAACCCACAACCTCTTGCACGGCAGCCGCTCCTGCGCGCCTCGGTCGCGCGCTACCGTCGCGCCACCGAGGTCGTCAAAATATCTGATTTTTAGATTTAAATAAAATACAATTTTGTTGAAGTACTGAGCATCCCTATTGTAGGGCAATGCATCTGTCCGTCTGTCTTCATATCTCATACTTGATTGCACTCAGCCTTTTAAATGTTTTAATGGAAAATCAATTTATAAATGTTTGGCTTTCAATGCTTGGTGCAATAAAGGTAAGCTAAATATTTAATATAGGTCTCATATTTGTTTAGGTTTTTTTTTCATCACCAACTGAATAAAAACTTTCTTGCTAGAGTTTACAGAATTGAACTTTACGCAGGGCAACTGTATGTGCTATCAAACAATGATTTCCCTGAGCCTTGAGAATTCAATCAATCAATTAGTGAAATTTCGCATTCGAATAAAAAAACGGTCGTTTTAGTTTTAAATCCAATATTTATCTAATTTAATAACATTTGAAGTGTTGAGATTGTGTTTTACAAATACTTTATTTCCTTTTCTTAAGACTTAGTAGACAACATTTTGCATTATTGATCCTATTTATTAGCGTTTTATGGCATTGTTACTTTTCAATAAATAATTTTTATGCATTTGAAAAAAAAACATATTATTCTAATTATGTTTCTCAGTTGTCTAGCTTCACTCTAGATGGCGTTGTATAAGTACGTAACTTACACTCTTCTATTGCTACCCACAATCCCATCATTAAACCTCATTCATCTACATAATTATTTATTGAATTCATATATTTATGAATGCAAAGAATAATTATGTAGATAAGTTTGTTGGATATGTCACATTGAAACAGAAAGGCTTAGCCAGGCGGTCCCTAATTTGTATCGTGGGCCATGGCCCTCCCAGGCCGGAACCAGTCGTGAGAACGGGCCTGTTGTCTCAAAGACATGTACATAGCCTGTTGGCACTGTCCACAAGAATCATCTTAGTGTATGTCATAAGCAGAAGCGATTAAAAGAGATGCGTCTTTGTGTAAAAAGAAATGTTTGCATACGTCATATACCGGGTATTATACAACGTATTCTCCATATACAAACATCGTCTATACTTTGATATAGTTGCCATCGCCTCCATTATGAGTTCGATTGATAACATATATTCCAACAAGAAAAAAATCCAATGGGTATAAATATGTCAAAGAAGAATTCATCATTCCATGTAATTTTATGTTCTTATTAGAAAATAGTTATGCTTTTACCATTAAACTAGTATTTATTTTAAATTATTATATAGTTATTTATAGAGGTATATTTAGAGTACATTAAAATGCTCCTAAAAATTATAATTAAGTTAAAGCACATTTTAATTAAATCTAATTATATAATAAGAACTATAAGTTTTTATCTTCTTTTCCTTGTGATGACAGAATAGTATTACTAAATTTCATTTCCCCATTCCATCTCATGAATGTTGTCAAGACCGACTAAATAAAAATTACTGCAGATGTTATGACAAAAACAACAAAAAGAATATATGACATGAAATCCTACTTCAACACGTCATCATCATAATAGCCTATTAATGACCCACTGCAGGGACGGGCCTCCTCCAGTGACGGAGGGATACTAGGCCTACTAATACCACGCTGTATAGGTATGCACGCTGGTATAGGGTTTAATATCAAATTTTCCTTCTTTTTATTACGTAAAGATAATATTCACGGATAGTTCCTTATTCGGTTTTTGCGACACCCATGGGATGAGATGGGGTGGTGACATATTGTATTCTTACTCCATCATCACACGGAGAAACACGTCAAACCTGCATGGTAATAGTAAGCGAAAGCCCTCTCTTATTGGAATATGTCTATCTTTAGCTAAAAATAAGTAATGAAGCAATAATCATACAAGATCTTACCGCTGTCTCTCATGAATTATACCAGGCGCAGTATATTTGTTCGTCGCGTTGACGGTTCGCTTGTTGACACACAAGGTCATCGTACCCCCTTCCGGCTCCGTTCGCAAATATCCACAACAAACATTATGAAACTGGACATACTGTACATACTCTAACAACGACTTAAGGCTTTTAAAATGTGTACCTTTACTTTTTATGGTCCATTAAATATAAAATCAACATTTCTAATACGTGCACTAACTGGGCATGAGGAGTTTCTTTATGTTCTTGTTTACTGAAAGGTTTAGGTGTTTTGTATGGTTATGTATGTATGGTGTTGAAGTAAGTGATACATGTTGTTATATATATTTTATTTTTATTTTATTTATTAAGCACACCAACAGCATAATTGTCAAGAAATATAACATAAAATTACATAGGTTCTTACATATTAACAACAATCGTACAGATTACAGGCATGCATGGCTTTTACATTGTACTATTTGCTAAAATATATTGGTACACAATGAACAGTAAAAAGAAAGAGAGATAAACAAATCAAAGAAAATAGCTAAAAGCAAGACAAGGATCTTTGTATGTCAGAAGGTCTTTCCTTGTTAAGGAGTACAATGACACTAGTAGTCTATAGTTATACATAAGTAACATAAGTTTGATTATTTTTCTAATAATCAAAGTTATGGGTCGTGGTGATTTTTCATTTGATATCCACGACATCCGTAACTATTCTAGATATGGTGGAAAACTTCCGATATACTTTGATAACCTATAACCAAATCTAATGGATTAGCAGAAACTTCATAAGTTTTACGATAGTAAAACATATCTCTGTTGTATGAAATCAATTTCGTTTGCCATGAAATAGATCAAACGACAATAGTAGTTCTAGGAAGAATATAAATATTGATATTGACATTTTATTGACTCTTAACTCAGTTTTATAACTTACACAAACTGCTTTTATAAGATGCTGCATTTCAATATACGTCCCATTGAAGGGATAGATCTCCTTCAGCTATATAATATAATATTTCACTTACATTAGCGCAGTGCCATACAGTCCTTAACTAAGCGGAAATTGTATCATAGGTGTCAAACAACCGATTAACACACTAATGTTTTTATATTTTCCAAAGCTTTATATCCATCTATATCTATACTAATATTATAAAGAGGTAAAGTTTGTGTGTTTGTGACGTTGTAGGGGGTAATCTCTGGATCTACTGAACCGATTTGAAAAATTATTTCTGTGTTAAACAGTCCATTTATCAGGGAGTGTCATAGGCTATATAGTATCACTCTATGACTAATAGGAGTGAAGCAGTAATGAAATATGTTTAAAAAAGTGACGCGTTTTTTTCGCCGCGTAACGAAATGGGCACGGGTCAGCTCAGATAAAACCGGTACGATATGCCCTAGAAACATTGAGTAGGATCAAATTGGTGTTATCCTTCAGAGAGCAGGAGCGTAGCACTGAAACGTGTACGAAGTGTTGTTTGTATTTAACAAAGCAAAGTATGATTGAAAATAATCCATTTATAGTCCCCATTTATCTTTCTCAAAGAGATGTTATCTTGGATGTTATCTCTTAGATGAGAAGGTGGAGACCACTTCTGGTCATATGCCTTCCCGATTTCAACTTCATCACCACTATCACCTACTCATCCATCTATTCCTGGGGTCACAGATCATCAGTTATTTACAGGCCACAATTATCTCTTACCGGCAAAACGCAAATACGTACAGTCCAGAAATGAAGGCAACATTATTCTACCAGTCAGCTTGCGACCACGGCCAGCGCAACCTGTGCCGAAACGTCAAGTAAAATAAAGGTAAATAAAATACGCGTTAATATCCCGTTTATATAATATTTATAACATATTCTAATCAACAAACAACTTCAATCCGTCGCCATCACCTTGCCGGTATGACTAAATGTTTAAATGTAAAGACAAACGGAATTATTTTTGTTTCACAGCGGGTTCCAAAATAAAATTAACATTAACAAATTTTAATCATTAATAACAATTAGTACAGATTATATATATGTTCATGCATTCTATATATCATTTTTAATTAGCTACTTGCCTTCTTGGTATCAAAAAGACACTTAAAATTAATTGCTATCATTTCTTACACTAATTATTATTCTACAAAGTTAACTAACACTGTCCCAATGCAGGGATGGGCGTTCTTTATTGATAGAGAAAATAAAACGATAATATTATTAACTTTAAAACTTCCACGTTTCATTTTATGATTATAATAATATCGGGTATTAACGCGTATAGATTTTTGGTCTACTCGTGACCATGGCTGGTGTAACCTGGCCAAAACGTCGAGCGGCTCAAGGTAAATAATTTAAGTGTTTACCAAAAATCTATACGCGTTAATACTTGATATAGTAATAAAACGATATTAGTAGGTATATAGTATATTTTAAGACTCATCTTACTTATTCTGACAATAAAGAGACTACAGTCATATTTTTTTGTTGCCACCTGATGGTATATTGCAAACACCAGTCATTGACGTCAGCAATGCTACAGCATAGCCAAGCCACTACTTGTCTAGGACAGCTGTGTAGCCTAAACAGGTCTATTATGCGACCTCTATCTGTCAAAGTTCGATTTAAAAGTATTGATGCCATAAGAATTTCTTTCGATGACGTCACAATATGGCGTAGGTTCATGGACATTTTTATTTGAAACGTAAAGTATAGTCCTGTGTGTCTCCGTGTAGTGACGGACTAAGAATACAATATGTCACCACCCCATCTCATCCCATGGGTGTCGTAAAAATCGACTAAGGGACTATCCGTCAATATTATCTAATATTATTATAGAAGGAAACCTTGAAATTAAACCTTATACCAATCCGTCTGGCCAGCGTGGTATTAGTAGGCAAATAATCCCTCCGTCACGGGAGGAGGCCCGTCTCTGCAGTGGGACATTAATGGGCTGTTATGATTATGGTGACTATAGTCCCGTATTTTCACTGTCTACGCTACTCTTTAACCGTATCACGCTAGGTAATGTTTTCAGTGTACTACTTGGAGGTGGATTAAAAGTACACAGGTGTGATTCCGACCTACACGGCATCTTGCTCAAAAAACCTGTGATCCGCTAAATGTTGCTTCATCATACCAGCCCACCAATGTCCCACTGCAGGGACGGGTCTTCTCCAGTGACGGAGGGATACTTGGCAATACCACGCTGGCCAGACGGATTGGTATAGGGTTTAATTTCAAGTTTTCCTTCTCTTTATTTCGTAAAGATTCACGGATAGTCCCTTAGTTGGTTTTTACGACACCCATGGGATGAGATGGGGTGGTGACACACTGTATTCTTACTCCGTCACCACACGGAGAACCACATCAAACCTGCATGGTATTAGTAAGCCAAAGCCGTCTCTTATTGGAAACATCATTAGCTAAAAATGAGTAATGAAGCAATAATCTTATAAGATCTCGATCCCTGTCTCTCATGAATTATACCAAATGTTGCTTGCCAGTGTCTATTAATCGACTATATCCCCATGAGACGCGACGGCCATATATGTCATATCGAATTTTAAGACCACCACCACACGGACGACGTGGTAATACCATTACATAAAACAAAATGATTCTTACATACTCGTAACACATATCAAAATAAATTAACATCCTTACTTATTATTTAAATATGAAGTCATTAGTAAAATTTGGTATTATAGTAAATTACTTATGATTGCATCGCACATAATTCAGCGACGCGTGCGTGTCCCCCCTTAATTTAGGCTGACTACACATGATAATTACTACTTAGCTTAATATACACCTAAATCATTTTGTTACGAATACTCTGTATTAGCCAGGCTTATTAATTGTGACGCTCCTTGTTACTTAATAAAGGGTAGGTTGTACATTAATCAGTAACTGAATAATTATTATGTTTTAGGTATTTTTATTGTTAGTTTTATTAGGTAATGATTATATTCACAAGGGAATTTTATGACTCGGTGGCAAAGTTCGCGGGTTGAAATCCCGCGCAAGATTTTGAGTGATCAACAAGTTATTTGTCTTGTCCCTGGATGTTATTTGTGTACATTAAATTTATGTTTCTAAAAGTCCCCGCTACAAAGGACATGATTCCAAGTAGAAATATCGTTATAAAAAAAATCAAATAGAATAAAAAACACAAATAAGTACATTTTTTGCGTAAAATTCGAACCTTATAACGGTATGTAACCCGCTGCGCCATCGGTGGTGGCAAATTACTTAAATGTTTTATTTTAAATAAATATGTAAAAGCAATAAACTTTTCAATATCTGCAATCTATATTATTAAAAAAAAACGTATCTGCTTCAAACTAATAGCCCATCACAATCATTGCATATTAAAAAGTAAAGGTTGAAAAATTTCATAGTCATAAACATTTATAGCGAAAAACGTATGAATATAAATATTCTAATTAGTTGTGCATTTCGTTCTAATTGAAAGCCTTAAGTCCGTTCATAGGAGTAAACCGACTTATAATAATATTAAACGCACTTAGCTATACATAAAATGTGAGCCAACTAGACAACAGCGACATTTACAAGTACTCTGTATGGTGACCATAAATTATTTAATAAGAATAATTAATAAAAAGTAAAAATAATAGTAATATCCCTCCGTCACGGGAGGAGGCCTGTCCCTGCAGTGGGACATTATTAGGCTGTTATGATGATGAAAAAATAAAAATCATTTATTAACACAAAAGGTAATAATATACAGCGGCCCCTCACTAGGCAAGCCGGTCCTGTGGGTGCCAATTAAGAATAAATTGAAAAAGTCATTCTAAAACTTCAGTAGGTACCGATTTTTATACCTACGTAATTTATATTACTTCCACGATTTGCACACTCTTATTCCATATTTTTAGGCTAAATTACTAAACCAATTTTGATGAAATTTGATAAGACCAAATCAAGATATTTTATTTTATTGGTTAAGAAGAAAAGTTAAAAAAACCAAATTTATCCGAGAACACTCACCCAAAAACCAAAGACTTTGGTTTAGTAAACTACTCTAAATAAAATAATAAAACTCCAACAAATATATTTTTGCAATTAGTATAATTTCTTTTCCTTTGAATTTTTTCTTCAGGTTTAAAGCATTCTGACTATAATATCTTCTGTGTCAAAGGTCTCTACTAACTTCCCACCATATGAGCTGTGCAGTAAGGGGCATAATGTATGGAGAAGACTGTATTTGTAGACTGATGTCCTCTGAAGACATCAGTCTACAAATACAAATTGGTATCGGGATCGAACCGTTTTTTTAATCTTCTTTCTTTTTAATACACGCAATCAGGTTTCGCATATCATTATAAACTCGAAAATTAACAATAAAAAAATAAAGCCTAACTATCAGAGTGTCACATGACTTAAACAAAGGCCTGGTCACCCTAATAAAGAGTGTAACACATAGACGGACGGATGCAATCAGCATGTAAATTCAGCTCTCACTCGACGGAGCAAACATCGAATATTGATCGTTGTATTATGTTAATTAATATAAAATGCTGCGATGCCGACTCTTGCCTTGTTCATAGTAAACTTAGTTAGGATGGCGTATCAGCAACATACCATCTTTTTATTAAAACTTATGGTACTTATAGGTAAATTAACATTTACTTACCGCAAGCAGTAAACTTCGTTTGCGTAATATTGTAAAAAATATAATGATATAGAAATAAAGATTTTTAAACGAAGGCATAATGAGGTGTAAATCTCTTTACCATTCCTCTTGACAGCGTTGTTTTCATTTTTAAATTGGCCTAATAGAATGACTCTATGGTGCCTGATGTTAACCATCCAATAGAGTCCAATAATGGAGACTAATGGCGAGCACTATGCCAGCTACAATATTTGTAGAAGAATAAGAAAGGCAAAGAGGCATGAATGTCTGCACTATGGCGGCTTAAGAAGATGTTTTTTCACGCCTCGTTTGCAAGAACATGTGGTACAGCAGGTATATATTCCTTTCGTCACTGAAGATGGTCTGCTGCTGCATTGGGTCATTAAAAAACTAAAGTCTAAAAGTGGGCAGAAGCCTTCTTCAAAAATATATTACTCTTCACTATTTTGTTTTCATCATCAAACTCAAATGATTCAAATATATTTCATTCCAAGTAGTACATATAATAATATTGTATTTTTTTTGACGTCATCTACCACTACTTAACCTAAGTTTATAAACATTTTAAAGTTTAGAAAACTTTACCCTCGCTTCCAAAGCGTTAGTAGAGAAGAAGCGTAACAAACTCTACTGCTGCATTTTCTTGACGTTACTTTTTTTAGTACCATTAAGTAACTGTAAAAATTTGCATTCTTTTGATACCCACAAGATTTATTTGTTTGTTGGTCTACCTGTAGAGGATTTAAAATAGGCTTGTTCCTGCAATGAGACATAATATTAAAAAGAATCAAAAAGTTTAGTAAAAAAAACATAAGAGATCATTGCCCCATGGCGTCTTACAGGCACTTCTAAGTTTTGACCAGAATTGTCTTCACTATATTTTGTCCCGATATTTATCTGTACAAAGAAATTAGCATTAAGTTAAGCAGAACATTCGCAAGCGAATCACGCATAGGTAAGTAATACGATTGATGCTGATGTACTTATACCAAATTAATTATCATCTAAAAAGCCAAAAAAATTACTTTGAGTAAAAACGCTGAATTGGAATTTCTTTGTTATTACATTAAGGCAGATGCTAAATGCGGAACTAAAACAATTTCACGGATTGAAATATCTTCAGAATGTAAAATCTCTATAAAAATAATATTAAATTTCTTGCAATCTGTCCCTAGTATTTGAATCAGCGACCAAGTGTGCAAGCATGAAGCTATTCGACCACCGAGGAGGTCCTTATAGTCTTCCAACAAAAAGGTGACAAACAAACTTCAATGCCAAATTAAAAACTAAACAATTTTTTTAATATTCTAAACCTAGAACAAATTCAAAAACAATACATCTATATCTTACATTTCTACCACATCATCTCAAACGGAACATCCTTCCATTAACATGTATGTCCACGTCCCAAAATTCCAAGAACACTTTTCTAAAAAAAAAGAGAGATACTAGATTCTTTGAAACTGTATGCGTATCACATATATATTAACATACAATAGACTGGTAGTCGTGTCGGCCCGCAGTGTTAGGGTTGACTGGCAATACTAATATTGTAGTTGGGAATTTGAGAGCTGGTTATTTTTAAATCTGTTCCTAAAAAAATTGAGTGTTGGTATCGTTGACGTTGGCAGAATCATCGGTAAACGATGGGGCCATTATAAGAAAAAACAGAACAGAGTGTTGGTTCTGGCTGGTCAGAATGAAATACCCAATCTCTGTGGCGTAGTATATGATTAGGCTGTGTGATGTGTGAAACACATGCTTTGATCCGGTTGCCCTGTACAAAGTCGTGGATGTGAATCTCACAACAGACAATAATTGTTTGATGTGAGATTCAAATTCTGATTGGCAATAATAATGGATCACAGAAATAATTATTATTTGTGTGATCCATTATTAATGGCAAACGAGTCAGCGGGTCACCTGATGGTAAGTGATCACCACCGACCATGGACACCCGCAATACCACAGGAATCACAGATGCGTTGACGACCTTAAAAAAGGGAGTAATTGATGTTTGAAAAAGCCCGCGACATGGAACGTGATCAGAACACGGTATTTCTTTAAAATTACATTGTATATCTTAGAAATGTTGATGTCAACAAGGAAAGATTTACTGAACTGAGCATGTCAAAATATATTTAAAGATACACAATATATAATAAATTATCATAATACGCACGTAGGCTTTTGAAAGTGGCCCATAAATATTTGGACCTGAACGATTGTAGGCGTTCAAATAGCTACCGGTATTCATTTAAATGTAAAAAGAAACGCCCATGAGCGTTATTCGTTTTTTTTAAAATGACGACTTAAAAAAAATACCAAAGCCATTGTAAAGACATTTTGAAAAAAAAAAGTAAGAATAATTTATTAAATTATTGTTACAGCATATTCTGCCATGTATGGCGTGCAAATATTAATTTGGTACTACACATATTACGTAATTGATTACGTTACTATTAAATTAATATTAACTATCCAACTATACAATCCAATTTCCATTATAGCATACTTAATTAAATTACAATAAATAATGTCCAGTGTCATTCATTTGTCTATAGAAGATTAAAGTTGTTTCGAAGACCTAACTCCTTTCAGTTTAAATTAACTTGGTAGCTAGTACAGCTTAAAGTTAATACCGAATTTAATTCTAAGCATGTCGTAAAAGAAATTGTTATTAACATACATGACTTGAAGATATAACATATTTATTGTTATATTAATAAGCCATTTAATTAATAACATTACTGAAATTAAATCAAAAACATAACAATAATTAAGTCGGCGGGAAACCGATGGATGAGGGAGGCACAGGACCGCACAAGGTGGCAATATTGGAGGAGGGCCTATGACCAGCAGGGGACGTCGATTGGCTGATACGATGATAACAATTATTTCAATTCGTTTAGTTTACAAAATCAAGACAAGGAAAACTTGGCATCAGTTAGGTGGTTAGGAGTTTTTTTTTAATTGGCTTACCAGAATAACTCTATAGTACCTGATGTTTAGCCTTATTGGATAACGCTGGCAAGATGTAAAAAGTAGTTCTAATAGAGAGGTATTAGAAAATGTCCTGTGGTCAGTGCGGTAGTCATCGGCCCTTATTCTTTATGCAGTAGTAGTAAGAAGAAAAAAGTCTCCGTGTGGTGACGGAGTAAGAATACAGTGTGTCACCACTCCATCTCATCCCATGGGTGTCGTAAAAACCGACTAAGGGACTATCCGTGAATATTATCTTTACGTAATAAAAAGAAGAAAAACTTGAAATTAAACCCTATACCAATCCGTTTGGTCAGCGTGGTATTAGTAGGCCAAGTATCCCTCCGTCACTGGATGAGGCCCGTCCCTGCAGCGGGACATTTATGTCTGTGTAGTCATTTTTAAGAAGAAAAAAATGACAAAACATACTTTTTGCAAAAAGTGTCAACCCTAAAATATCGTTCTAAGAGTCCCAGCGCTGTCAATCTAACGCCTACCGTCTTAGAATTCAATTGTTCATTGACCAAAATGTCTTTATCGTGACGTCTGATGTTTACTATCTAGTTGGCAAATTGGCATCATGTGAAAGTGTAACTACTATTTGATTAAGTGAATTTCAATGTATGAGTGGGTTGAGGCCCTTATTGCTATTGCATTGTTTGAGACTAACACATATGCATGGCTTCTTCGTGTATGTAGTTGCTGTTAATGGAGTGCGCAGAAGATGCAGCGTTCCTTTTTTGGCTTTCTTTATTATTTTGTTTCAATAACGTTCACGTTAGTTTTAAATAAAAAAAATTAAATATATTTTTTTAAATGGATACTTCTTATTCATGTCCATGCACACAAAGATTTGCATGAAGTAGAAATTGCGCCCACACCTTTGCGTATCACTTATGCACTATAACCGATTCACCACAGAGATTATCAAAATTATACAATATCAAGCATTATAACGGTACAACAAACATTCTCATTTAACACCTTTCCAGAAATTTATTTGCCCATTTTCAACATAAATTATTGACGGTGAGGTTAACTTAAATAATATGTGTAAACACACAACAATGGCCGTCTTATTCCAAGACTGCGATCATAAACACCAGTGTGAAAAGGTCATTAACGGTATAGTGTGGTGTGTAGAGAGCCTTAGACTTGCACTTACGCATACATTAACAGTTAAATGCACTTATTTATTCAGATGCAGTACCTTAGTGGGTTGACATTGTAATGTTATTGATTTCTGGTAGCTACTTTCCTTTGCAAGATATTTCGAGGTATGGAAATTTTATGGGACTGAATGAATAAGTAAATTACGATCAGAAATCTAGAAATGATTTCATAATAATTATAGTGTAATGGTAAAGATTTCTCACACGGTAAACGAGTGATTTAATTTTGTGCCGTAAGTACGAGTTTATCGGTTCGAAAAATGTTTTTGAGTTCTGTCTTGATTTTGTCAAAATAAAGTTTTAAAATTTATTCTTCTCATTTAAACCATGCTTCAAAACTAAAATAAATTAAGTACTTGAAATGGAAAAAAATGAGTTTTATTTGGAACAAGTAAATTTGTTTTTTTTATGTCCTAAATATAAAAGATCTATTCCGATCGAATACCACAAACCATTATCGTTGGTATTTGTTTGTCAAGCTAATTAATATGCCATTCCAAACGGATACCACTTTTCAACTAATACCAAAAGAATTAAAATCTTAGGAGGGTACAGTCAATAGTAAAAGATCAATAGTAAAATCGTTAAAATAAATGCATAACTTTGACAGTAACCATAATTATAATCATAAAACTCAAGTCTTGTTCCCATGGAAGTTAGAAAGAGACTACTGAGTTACATACTAGGATCCTAACAAACCATAGGTATGCGTGTGAACAAGTAAGGTAATAAATAATTTTATAGTAGGAAAACTACTATTTTGCGTACACCACTCATTTGTGGTCAATTTACTGATGGGATTTTCATATTTTATTACAATTTCAAAGATATATTTCCTGTAATAACTGGTTACTAAGTCATTTGCTTCTGGTTTAAGATATTGTCGTGGTTTACATAAAAATAGTATTTCTTATTAAAGGAATAGAGATTTATTCTGATTGATATGTAAACGATATTAAAATTCCGTCTGCATGTTTCTTTTTACTGCCAGAAAAGACCTTTATTTCGCGAACCTCCATGCTTGTTAACTCGTTAATACAGTACATTTGTTATGACATAGTTCCACGCAATTTTCCTAATTTTTTGAGTGAAATCGGACTAGTATTATGTCATGAGGTGCGTTACATCGTTGCATTAATACGCCAAAACAGTAATCTATATCCACCTGACACAAAGACTACTATACATTTTATTATAATCATCATCATAACAGCCCATTAATGTTCCACTGCAAGGACGGGCCTCCTCCCGTGACGGAGGGATACTTTGCCTACTAATACCACACTGGCCAGACGGATTGGTATAGGGTTTTATTTCAAGTTTGACTTCTTTTTATTTCGTAAAGATATCACGTATAGTCCCTTAGTCTGTTTTTACGACACCCATTGAATGATATGGGGTGGTGACATCCTGTATTCTTACTTCGTCACCACACGAAGAATTATAATAGTCTTCACTTATTCACACGACACTGTCTATTCCCAAACTAAACTAATCTTATATTGTGGGACTAGACAACGAATGAATTGGATTTACCTATATTTACAGATTAGTAGTTTATTACCATTATAGGACTTAGGGTACTGGCCATAACGGTTATGTCCACGTCGTATTATCTGTCCAAATAATGGCATTATACAGTTAAACTTCTTTCAAGGGATTCCCAGGTGGTTTATATCATTATTGTATCATGTCCAACAACACACATATACGTTTTCCATCAAGCTTAAATATAGGACATTTAATGACACAGTGCCAACGAATTTAGTACAAATTCGTCACAGAGTTCATATTACGCTCATTAACAGAAATAAAAGTCGCTCTTGAGTGTTTCGTCCGACAAAAATATAGCTGTATTTACACAAGGCAACGTTTCACGTGCGGTCTGACGTCTGTTGCAATTAAAAAGTTGAATTTCATCCTCATTAATCAAAGAACAATTAGTTGTGTGGTTGAGGAATAAGATACAGAAGCGCTACTTCTTTGAATTTTCATAAAATGAAGGCAAAACAGTTGTTACCTTTAAGCAATACATGAAAACATCCATAAAACAAACAAGCATTATACATTCAAATAAGTAAATAAATGCATAATGCAAATAATTAATGTAATCAGGAATTAAATCAGCATGGAAATTTACCTGGTTTTTAATTCAGTTTAAAATCATAGTCAGTATCGTCTATACATCATGCAAAAACGCAAGAGCCAGCTTTAAGGCGTTGTCTCAAACTGACCCTTGGCAGTGTACCCTGTGCTGTAAAGACAACAAAATCAACTTTAAGTACTTTAACTTTTTCTACTGCATGGTAAGTAGGTACAGTCACGAGCAATAATATGTACACATTTTCGCATTTTGTAAACCAGTTATCTAAAGTTCTGCCAATCCAAAATTGAAAATTCGAAGATTAATTCAAAACTGTACGGAACCTCTTCTAAATTACGAATTCATTTTGATATTGTAATGTCTAGATAAACGTGCAGATAGTTAAGAAAATTTGAAAATGTGTACATATTATTGCTCGTGACTGTACTATTTGTTTAAATATTTTACTATGATTTAAAGTACTCTTGAACCCCGTTCTGGATGACTTCAATGTCGGATTATTCTATGACGTACCTACTTATATTCGGTTCTAACTCCGCTCACAACTCTAAACGTGAAACAATCTTAGGCACAAAACTTCCAAAGCGTACAGTCTGCATAATTTTTGATACTCTTATAAAACAGTGACAAGAATATGGTTGCCACTTCGCCTCTCTAATTAAGGGCTAAAACATTTGACGTGGCTATTTTAAATGAACGCGGTTCATAATTAATGTGTTATTTAAGTTTAAGGATGTTGGGAGTTTACGTAAAATGGTTTCTTTTTTTATTTAAGATTTATTTAAGTCACTTTCTTTGGTGGTGCGTGGTCCCGTCGTTGCCAAGGCAATTGGGAACCAAGACTGCTACTGCACATATGAATTTCTTTGGATGTCCATTGTTTCATTTCGTCTTTATAAAAGTCCATATTCCGAAAGACTATCCTTAAATGGGCCGTGGTTATACTTCTTTTATTTTTTAAAGACAGAAACCATAGGGCTCAACACATCGGGGTCAGTCCTGTTTTGCAGAGACTGTGACAAATCTCTTATCCGCTAGACACCAAATACATCCATTAAGCCATATACAACCTACCGTGGATCACAAAAACAATTGAATTCTTCTCTAATCTAGTCCTTCTCTCGTTCTCATGTATAAAATAGTGCCAGACGTAGATAGTGGCGTGTAACCCAAGAATACTAGAACCGTTTATTGATCACAGAAACATTTTTCCTGTAGTTAATTCAAACCCACAACCTTCAAATCCGCTACAATACCGAAGCATTTACAGAAAGAACAAAACAAAATTAACTCCCATAACATTATCATACAGAATCTACATTACAATAACAGGATTGTATGTATTAACAAATACAATATACTCATATATTGTAATTAAGCAAAACAGACCAAGGTTTTTTTATGAAGTAATTAATTTAACACAGCCTAATGCATTTTTAATAACATTGTATGGGAGCTTCAACCAATCATTCTAATGCACAAGTTGATCTAAACAATGTTTCAAACAATTTTCAACTTTGTATCTTTAGAATAAAGCTTATTATTCTGTGTGTATTTTTTAGTATGTTTAAAGTTAATGTCGTTTTCTAATTTGTGGAGTACAGCCATGTTTTCTGACTCTCGCGTGATGTATTCAAATAGCTAAATGGATTGTATGTATTATTTGTTTTGTGTTTTAAGTAAAAGGTACTAATGAGTAGGGCTGTGCTTAACTTAACTTTCATTAAATATATTTGAGTGAGTTTTAAGATAGTTTGTTTTTGTATCAAGTGTCTAAGTGTCTATATACTTAGTGTCTTATTTAGATAATGCTGTTTAAGAAGTGGAAATAATGTTATTTGAAATGTTTTCTAAATTCCTAACGTAAAAGTTAAATAAAAAAGTGTCAAATAAAGTTTTATTTTTAGTATCATAAGTACAGGAAAATAAACTCAACAGATTATCATGAACACGCTTGAATATTCTTCTAGAGTAAAGTATTCATATAGTACAAGTAAGTATAAAATTAAATAGTAACATCTTAATTAAATATTGATACACTAAAGTACTATTATGAAGTTTATTATGTATAATTCAACCTAGAAAGTTTTACCAAATTTAAATCAACAGATTTGGTTAACTGAATCAAACAGCAATTATTCTTGCATTCAAAATGCTAAACTTGTGCGGGAATCGAATAATTGATCTTTGGATTGGCAGGCAGATAAGAAAACTACTAAAATTATGAGTTCAATATACAAGTAACTGCATTAAAAGAACAGCGTAATACTCATCTTTAAAGAGATAAGAAAATGTCAAGATTTTATTAATAATCACACCTGCCTTATTAAATATGAAGTCAAATTTCAAATAAATAAGGGTACAGCTGTTCAATAATGATATGCAAGGCTTGAGAGTTTTTGTCCGAAATATTATCATCATCATGTCATTATTTCTGCCTATTACTTAATGTCCAACTTCTCCATGTGGTGACGGAGTAAGAATACAATATGTCACCACCCCATCTCATCCCATGGGTGTCGTAAAAACCGACTAAGGGACTGTGAATATTATCTTTTCGAAATAAAAAGAAGGAAAACTTGAAATTAAACCCTATACCAATCCGTCTGGCCAGCGTGGTATTAGTAGGCCAAGTATCCCTCCGGCACGGGAGGAGGCCCGTCCCTGCAGTGGGACATTAAAGGGCTGTCATGATGAATGTCCCACTGCAAAGACAGGATTCGAGTGTAACCGCAGCCGAAATAGTACCCGTAGCTGAGGTGAATGTCCCTTTGACATTATAAAAAAAAATAAAACGATTCAGAAATTATTGTCTAGTATCTGGATCCTTTATTCTTGACCATACTATATGATTAAGATAGTCATTAATGATTGTAGGTCTAGAAAGCCCACAAGTTACAAAGTTCTCCGTAGCGTTGAAAGACTGCTTTGAATACCTCTGTAGTGTAGTGGTTATATAACATGACTGCTACGCAGAGGTCTCAAGTTCGATTCCATTCCAATTCGATTCGATTTGCTCAATGCAAATCTTTGTGTCCATGAACATGATTGTTTGCATTGGTCTGAGTGTTTTCTATGTATAATATGTATGTATTTACAAAATAAAAGTATTTAAGTATTTTTATCCGTTGTCTAGTACCCATAGTACAAGCGTTGCTTAGTTTGGTACTAGATGGCGTTGTGTGAATGTGTGAGGAATATTTATATTCATATACATAATTAATACTTTAATAGCTCAATAATAATTATTTACGTTGTAAATAATCCTACTTTGTTCTACAAACACTGATACAGTTCAAAAATAGACTGACTAAAACAAAATCGTTAAAAGCAGCTTTTACAACGAATGCGTAGGTTGTACACTAATCTGAATACAAAGACGAAATTCATGAACCAGTTAACTATAACATTCGACACATTAGGAACTCATTCAATGAGTATAATTATTTACTAGTTTTACTTAGCGGTTTTGTTAGTATAAGGACATAATGTAACATCAAGCCATTCATTTGTTTTTTGTGACTAAAATTATTTATGCATACATATCTGTTATCACTGTGGTGACGGAGTAAGAATACAATATGTCACCACCCCATCTCATCCCATGGGTGTCGTAAAAACCGACTAAGGGAATAACCGTAATTACTATCTTTACGAAATAAAAAGAAGGAAAACTTGAAATGAAACCCAATACCAATCCGTCTGCCTAGCGTGGTATTAGTAGGCCAAGTAACCCTCCGTCACGGGAGGAGGCCCGTCCCTGCAATGGGACATTAATGAGCTGTTGTGATACATATCTGTATATTGGAGTCCTGCAAGGTACTAACTTGGAGCTTCCTCCTTTGTCTAATCTCACGACGGCGTTGGTAGATGTTTTGTGACATGAGCTATCTTTATTTCGTCATCACAATCATAAATATCGTAATCATAATCATCATTTAATGGACAAGAACCTCCTTCCAAAGATTCTTCTTCGTCTATGACACTTCCTGATCCACGTAGTTACAGCAACTTTTCATAATTCGTCTTTCTAATACCTGTGAGGTCTGCCTTCTCTGCCCTCACTGCCTCGCTGATTTATAAATACATCAATATTTATTAACTGTCCACTTCGACTGCAATTTAAGATTTATAAAACATTATTCTTTAAAACTACATTCACAGAATTAACTTAGGCATTTTATTCACTGTCACGAACATGATTGACAGTATAAATAAAGATACTGTTCATAATCTTTCTCTAGATATTTTTGTTCCCAGGACTTTCCATCTTGAAGATTTGCTCGACAATTATTTATAAAGCGCCGTATTAATTAAAGTGTTTATGGTAATTTAAGTTTTAAATAGTACAAGATAGGGTATCAAATTGTTTGTTTTTGGTGTAGCAGATGCTAAAGCTGAGTGTCCGATATCTAAGTGCTTGGGTGACTGCCTAGTGGGCACGCTATGGTCACGCGAAGCTGTCGTCGCGAGACAGGGCGGGGCATTATGATTAATTGCACACGGTTATAAGTCTTTAGGTTTGGGGTCTACTGAAATATATTATGAGCTTTTACCTTTAAAGCTTTCATAGCATCGATGGAGGAGTTTGCGGCTGATTTGTACGATGTCGTTGCTGTTAAATACTAAGCATGTCTTTAATTTTCATATGTGCTGAGATTACTTGTGACAGAGTAAGAGAATGGGGTCCCCTTCCAAACAAGTAAGTTAAGTTTCCCTCAGGCCTTGGAGGGTATCGTAAATCTTGTGGATTTCGAAGAAATTATTTAACGATATGAATTGTAGTTTTCAAATTCCTTCTCTAAAAATTTAACATTACCAAAAAAATAGTACTCTTTTTTTAAGTACGGTATGTTGTCAGAGCTTGACCTATGTTCAAAAATACAGACAAACATACATTATTTCATAAATTTAAACCACTTTTACACTTCTCGGACGGAGTAAGAATACAGTAAGTCACCACCCCCTCTCATTCCATGGGTGTCGTAGAAATCGACTAAGGAACTATCTGCGAATCTTATCTTTACGTAATAAAATTGTGTGTAGTGGTATTAGTAGACCAAGTATCGCTCCGTAACTGTAGGAGGCCCGTCCCTGCAGTGGGACATAAATGAGTTGCTTTGAAATCACTTTTATCTTCTTAACACTGTATCCAAAATATAAAAACCAAATTCAATACAACCTAACATTATTCCGCCAGACAATAGTTTAGCCGCATATATATTTGTACTTTGGTTTAGCTTTCACTACACGACGTACTCAAGTCAAGGCTCGCTTCGTTATCTTATCGTGATCGTATGAAAGCTCATTACAATGGAAACGATGACTTATGTGTGACAAAGGTCACAGACCAATCACTATCCTTCATCTAGCCGTTTAAAAATTTACTTACTTGTTTGAAATTTGTGATGGAAAGATTGTACGCTTTCGATAATGGTTGGCTGATTATTTTAACGGCATTTTAAAGACTGCCTGCAGGAAAGGGTCTTCTTCAGATACGGAGGGTAACTTCATAACAGCCCATTATGGCCCACTGCAGGGACAGGCCTCCTCCCGTGACGGAGGGATACTTGGCCTACTAATACCACGCTGGCCAGACGGTTTGGTATAGGGTTCCATTTCAAGTTTTCCTCATTTTATTCCGTATAGTTAATATTCACGGATAGTCCCTTAGTCGGTTTTTACGACACCCATGGGAAGAGATGGGGTGGTGACATATTGTATTCTAACGCCGTCACCACACGGAGTCTTACTCCGTCACCACACATACTTTTCATAATAGCCATAATAGACCACAATTACATTTCAAAGGCAACTGTATTGAACGAGAATAGAACCCGAGAACTACTATTACCTTAAAGCTGCCTGGTTAAAGAGCTGCCTAAATCCGGTGCAGTGTAGCTATTTATTTATTATTATCCTTTAACTTAAGTGTATCTTTACAGGCAGGCCTAATGCGATAAACAAGTTGAGCTTATTATCTAGTAACTATTACCTATTTATATACACCTTATTATACCTTATAAGTTGAATACTATTACAGTTAACTATACAAAATATGGCACTCTTGATAGCGTGACGAAATTCATTTATTTGATTACTGTGAATAGCCCTTCAAAGTGATATAAACAATTATAGTAAATTACATTGATACGTCATTTACTTTACACACTTCAAGGTTCACCCAGTTAAAGTAAGCTGAATCAAACTGAAAGCAACCTCCTTTTCAATCTAAAACCTTGGCTCAACGACCTAATGCCGTGATCAGTCGAATCTATGTTTTACTCGAATATGTGCAAGTCGCAAAACGTGCAGGCTACGTAAAACGTTCAGGTCGCAAAATGTGCAGGTCGCAAAATGTGCAGATCTCATAATGTGCAGGTCTCATAATGCTTATTTATTAACACTTGAATTAGCTTTTTAAAGATAACGGACTATAAAGGACTTGTTGAAAGGTTTTATTGCAGCTTCATCTGCAGAAAACCTGATACGGCGCAAGTATAGTAATTTAGCGGGAAATTATTTGTTTGAGCATTTGAGGTTGAGACTTTAGGTTCAAGTGCTCGTCTTGACTTCAAAGACCTTTCAAAACATCTAATTGACGCTTGTCACGACCGGCATGCTGGTCTTTATTTTATTTGGAACAAAGTCTGGGTTAGGTTCGTAAGGTCTCACTTGTAAAATGTGACTTCGTTCACGAAAAAATATTTAGGTCTAGGCATGTTTTTTCTGTGGAACCCTATAAATAATTAAAAACTGGGACCGGAGCCTTTATGTGCCCTTCGAGCCACGGTCAGATGAAATACCACTGAGTGGTCACCCATCTATGACATTACGTCGCCATCTGCACTTTTTGCGATGTGCACATTTTGCTACCTGTACGTATTACGATTAGCACATTTTACTATCTGCACATTTTGCGACTTGCACTAGTGCACATTTTGCTACTTGCACATAATGCTATGAATCGCTATGAAGATCTTGTTGAAAGGTTTTAACGCAGCTTCATTTGCCGAAAACCTGATACGGCGCAAGTATAGTAATTTAACAGGAAATTATTTGTTTGAGCATTTGAGGTTGAGACTTTAGGTCAAAGTGCTCGTCTTGACTTCAAAGACCTATTAAAACATCTAATTGACGCTTGTCACGACCGGCATGCTGGTCTTTATTTTATTTGGAACAAAGTCTGGGTTAGGTTCGTAAGGTCTCACTTGTAAAAGGCATTTTGTTTTCTGTGGAATCTTGGAACAATTCAATAAAAAATTTAAAACTAGGACCGGAGCCTTTATGTGCCCTTCGAGCCACGGTCAGATGAAATACCACTGAGTGGTATGTCACCCATCTATGACATTACGTCGCCATCTGCACTTTTTGCGATGTGCACATTTTGCTACATGTACGTATTACCATTAGCACATTTTACTATCTGCTCATTTTGCGACTTGCACTAGTGCACATTTTGCTACTTGCACATAATGCTATGCATCGAAAAATACAGTTCAATCAGCCATGACTCTTTAGATAAACCCCCTTTTTTGGTATATTATGTAATCTATGTTTTTTGTTGGAGGATACCTATCCTAGCAAAGGGACATTTTGTGGCTATTATAATTTTAGTTTTAGAGTTCATTACTTAGCTGATTCATCATGTCTACTGTAGTCTTATATATCATCATAACAGCCCATTAAGGTCGCACTGCAGTGACGGGCCTCCTCCCGTAACGGAGTGATACTTGGCCTACCTAATACTACGCTGGCCAAACGGATTGGTATAGGGTTTAATTTCAAGTTTTCTTTCTTTTTATTACGAAAAGATAACATTCACGGATAGTCCCTTAGTCGGCTTTTACGACACCCATGAGATGAGATGGTGTGGCGACATATTGTATTCCTACTCCGTCACCACACGGAGATTTACAAATATTTAATTGAAAAAAATATCCAGGCTCCAGAAAATATTTTCTGGATCACACAAACAAATCATTCTTCTTTTAATATCTTGCATGGGACTCACCTATGCGATGGAATGATCAGATTAAATCCGCAGTGGGGAGCGACGTGTCAGACTGCGCCAGACAGTCTGCGAACAGAGAGAGATGGCGGGAGATCGTAAAACAAGCTAGGTCCGCCACTAACATCAACGCGGACGCCTCATCGTGACCACGACCGCTCTGTCAAGAGCGAAACGGCTGAGAAGAAGATGGCACTCAAACCACAATCTCACAACCACGAGAGTAAATTATAGACAACATCTCTTGTTCTTTCAATACTTTGTAATATAATTGTAAGGTTACATAATTAAGGATTTATTCATAAAGTGGTAATGGCGAGTGATATTACATGAATGTAACATTACATCCATTTAATGTTTCATGCATGTAATGATAAAAGTTGTAAATTGAATATAAGTACGTGAATACTTTACTTGTTTAATGAGTGTAGTTGTTCGTGTATTATTATGAAGCGAGGTATGATGTACTTAATTAATTTTAATGTGTAGCCGGTTCGAATTCTGGGTAAGAGAAAAAAATGTTTAAATGCTATAATATAATTCTGAGTAGTCGAGAATGGTTGCGTTTAATTATTCGTGTAACCTCATTGGGTAAATTATTATTTTAATAGTTGTGTTTCCTAGTCATTTAAGGTATTTTTTTTTAATTTTGTAGAAAGAAATTAAACAAATTTGGTACAATTTGTAAGGGAGCATGGAACAATTTTATTAATTGGACAAAATTTGTGTATGAATCATTGTGACGGACTAATGGGGTGGTGACTGTGACGTGTTATGGACTAAAAGACGTTTCCTATGTTGACGTGTTGCATTAAAGTCTAAGAGAGTTTCAAAGACCAGAAAATTTAATGAAAATTTAATGATTTTCTACTTTATAAACAGACTTAATAATTAGAACCTCCTATTTTTTTTAAGTTATCGCGATTTCAACTATTTGAATAATTTTCTTACAGAAATTCTGTATTTTTTACAGGCCTATTTATTTAACCGAATTGGATAATTTTTTATTAAATTTCTCAAGAATAACTTGATTTCTGAGGAAATATACATTTAAAAATATAACCAACTTGATAATCTCCTACTCTTTTTAAAATCGGCTAAAATAGGAACGTTTAGATATAACATCTTGCAGAATTAAATTATGAAGTGAATTATGTAATTAGGTACATTAATTAAAAACTATAAATAATAATTAACACTTTTAACTTTATATAAATAACTTTTATGGCAACCATCACCTTGTAAAACCTTTGTATTTGAAAGTAACATCCCTAAGGCAATCTATAATATCAACTTTAAAATAATATAACAATATTTCTAAGTATTTTTACTTCATAAATTATAAACCTAACCGCACCGGCAGAACAGGCATCTAACAAAATGTCTTACTTATGTTCGACCTTTTAGCTAATGACCAATAATGACACCATTCATAATAATTAGACCCTATTACCCCAAGCCATAGGTAATAAATACATAATTAGCGACAAGTAAAAAGCAATATGCTATTTTGAATATCAATTTCACCTCCGATATTATCGATGTAACCTGGGGCGCTATAACGTTATAACGTGTTATTTTATAACGTTATGTGTTGTATATTTTTATGTAAAATTATTTAAGTTTCAGTTTTAAGTTTATCTTGAGGCATATTTCATTATTTTGTAGGCGATTTTGGTCGTAATGTGTGGATAATTGAAGACTTTGTGCCGATTATGGAGGCATAGAATTGGTGATTGTACACTAGGTTGGACGTAATGAATAGATGCGGTACTAAGCTCCCTGCTTTTTACTTCGATGTAATAATATGTGGATATGGTAATAATAATAATATGTATGTTGCATGAAGACATTTTACTTGTTTGTTGTAAATCGTCGATCGTTGGGATGTAGTAGTCAAGTTTCGAATTCCACCTAAGACAATATTTGTGCGATCAATAAATGTTCGGCCTGAGCCTGGATGACTCTGTATCTCTTGAATAATATGTCTAAGTACCTAAAGATCCTCAAGTCATAGGCCATTCTTCTTAGTGTGTATAACCGAAAGTGGGGCACTGGTGACCTGTAACACAGGTTTTTTACATAATCTACATCAGGCACCAGCCTCTCATTTAAGTACTATTTTTAAAAGGATGTCTCAGCTACTTAACATACTTAACCTATTGTGATGAGAAAAATAAACGAATTTATTAGTATTATTATGAATTGTATGGAAAAGCTTGTCGTTTCCCTTCTAACTTATATTACTTAAACTTGGGGAAATAGATACAAGTTAATCTAGTAAATTGATTTTATATAAAAACAAATATTTCTTTTTTTTAATTAAAAATTTATATATTTTTGTAATATAAATGTATATATTCGACACAGCAGTTACCTTTATTAACAAGTAAGTACAAGCAAAACAAACAAAATATTTACTTTTAATATGTATGCAAAGTCTTCCTGCATCGATGTAAAGTTATCAGAAATACGTTCTCATGGAAGCATTAATTACCTGGCGTATGACAGCTCTAGGAATCCTCTGTTAATAACCATTAATAAGTACCAACGATTGCTACTATAATCAATTGGTTATGCAGTTTTACAGGGCTATTGCGGCACATGGACAGTCTATACAATTTAGTGCCACTTTGTTGAGATACGAATTGCACGAATGGTGAAATTGTTGGTTTGTGATTTAGCTATGTTAATATTTGAAATGTGCATGTTTTTGTTTCGTATAAGCCTTGGATTTACATTTTCTACTGAATAAACAGAAGGTAAATTTTAATTTAACTTTATTTATCATCTTTATATTAGTCAAGTCCACTGGTGGACAAAGGCCTCCTCGGAATATTTCATCCTTGTGAGGTCCTGTGCCTCTCTCAAACGTCGTGTGAAAGGGTTCTTTCTCCCCACCTTGTTTTTCTAGTACGGAAATTCCCATCTTTAATAAGGTAGCGTCACGTCTTTCCCATAACAAAAAAAGGTAACCGATATACTCTTCAAACTACAGGACGATACCTCTTTCAAGATATTAGAACAGGTTTCATAAATTCCGTCTCTTGCGCTACCTGGAGAATCAGCAGCTGCTAGCAACCACCACACAATACCACGCTGGCCAGACGGATTGGTATAGGGTTTAATTTCAAGTTTTCCTTCTTTTTATTTCGTAAAGATAATATTCACGGATAGTCCCTTAGTCGGTTTTTACGACACCCATGGGATGAGATGGGGTGGTGACATATTGTATTCTTACTCTGTCACCACACGGAGAACGTCTGTACACATAGTTTTAATTTCATTTGGCAACACTGTGGCAACACTGGAACACTTAATACTGGCTCCGTAACTAATTTCTTTTAAAATTATATTTCCAATCATTTATTATTAAATTTCTGTATTAAAGCGATGTAAACAGTGCAAATATTGAGTGACAACGTTATTGAGCATAATTATGGACATTTCATCAAAAAATAACAAAAGTAACATCAGTGCATACAAGTGACGATTTCTCCCATTATCAGAAGAAATTAACAAATGTGAAGAAATTGCTACATTTAATAAGCAGTAAGTCTCTCAAGTAAGCCTATTACAAATGTCATTCTCACTGAATTTGGTTGGCGTAATCAAAAAAATAAAAGCTTAAACGAAAATAAAGTCGTTTTTTATTCAAAATTAGTGGCACGAAAATTATGTGGATTACTAGTGACATCTATTGAAATAGAACTATAAAGAGTTAATGTCCGGTCGATAAAACATTGTAGTTTATGTTTTAGGAGACAGATAACATAATTTATATTTTTACGGTTCTTTGAATACAATAAAAATTGAGTACAGAGACATCTATTGACGACTAGAGCAACTATCTATTATTTTTCTAAAGTTTTATTACAATATATTTTATCTTTTTGAATGAAAGATGGAAGACGATACGTACGCGAATAATATTACACAGAGAAAACTTAGAACTGTAATGACTACGGAGAATTCGTTTGAGGATTTATTAGAATTATCAGATAGGGATAATGAGTACACCTCGCTGACTTCAACACCAACAAGGGATTTAAATCGTAGCTATCCAAACCTTGAGTTACATAGAATTACAACGCAAGAAGTAACAGAATTAAAGTTAAGAATAGGTCATTTGGAAACTAAACTAGAAATTGCAGAAAATGAAATTGATAATTTGCTGTTAGAAAATAATTCACTAGCAAAAAATCTATCAGAATACAAACTAAAAGTTAACAAATTGACCCACATATGTACCAGTACGAGCAAAAAGAAAAAAGAACAGAAGAAAAGAGAACCTTTTAACGATCTATCCAAACTTGATTTAACTAAGATTGAAAGTTGCAGTTCTACTCATCAGTCATCTCCCACGCAGCTGGCATTATCGCAAAGTAGAACGCCATCTACTGTAATTAGCTGCGAAAATCGGGAGACTATAAACAAAGTTCAAAAGCCAACCACGGTCAATATCGTTAAAAAAAGTACTAATCATCTAGAAATAGAAAACGTAACAAATAATAAAGTCAGTGTGTCGGTATCCAAAAATAATTATCAAACTAGTAAAATGTGTATAATTAGTGACAATAATGTAAATAATATACTAAATTGTGCAAAAACTTTTTTTCCTAAGCATGACGTATGCCATTACTGCATGCCAAACGCAAGTGTTATACAGTTGATTGACAATTTAGATAAAAAAATTATGAATTATACTTTGAATGATTTTTGTATTGTATTAGTGGGTGATAAGGACTTTAGGGTGTCTCAAAGGTATGACAAGCTCGTCAATTGCATAAAAGGTAAGTTGAGTACCTTAACACATACGAACATTATTCTCTGTTCACCAGGTTTCATGCTTAAAAGTAATGTCAACTTGTTTAACATGAGAATAGAGATTTTTAATAAGTTATTATACCAGAGCAATAGTAGGTATGAGTATGCATATTTGTTTGACTGCAATAGATATATTGATTACAATTATCACATGTTTTCATCTTATACTGGTAAAATAAACAATAGGGCTATGTTTGTTATTTTTAAGCATTTAAAGCAGTATATGTACTTGTACTTTGATCCAAACTGTGTAGAAATGAGTAACTCCTATCCAAAACAAACAATGAAAACAAGTAGAGTGTCATCTATGCCTGTAATGAAACAGAAAAAAATTACACACTTTTTTAATGTGCAACTAAATAATATTGTAGACAATGAAAGGAAAGATGTGAGTAATGAGCTTTTTCGTTAGTAACAAGGGATCACAGGGTAAATGCTGCTCAAACTTTACCATTTATCACCAAAATCTTTGTGGATTAAACAATAAGAAGGATGAACTTGAGATTTACTTGAAAAACTTGCAAAATGAGGTTAGTTTTATTTGTATTAGTGAGCACTTCTTAAATAAAGAAATGATATCACAATTTAATTTTCCAAATTACATCTTAAGTTCTTCAAATACAAGACATAATAAAACCAGGGGGGGAACTCTAGTGCTAACACATAAAAACAGACAGGTGGAAGATGTAAATATTTGTAGGAAACTGTATAAAATGGATACCTTTGAAATTTGTGGGGTAAGGGACAAGGAGACCAATTTATATATTTTTTGTTGTTATAGAATACCAGCAGATAAAACTTTTGACAAATTCCTTGAACATTTAGAACTATTATTCCAGTTTGTTTTAAATAAATTATGTGTTATTTGTGGCGATTTTAATGTTAATTTAATGAAAGATACCAAACAAAAGAATTTATTTTTATCATTGTTAACTTGTTATAATTTTAGATATTTATTTGAATCAGTGACTTTTATACGTAATAATAATGAATCTTGTATAGATAATATTTTGACTAATATTTGTGGTAATAGTATTGGTTTAGCAACCATTGATCATAACAGATTAGCAGATGGCCATGCCGCCCTCTTCTGTACAGCATATTTACAGAAAGTTGATCAAAAGGGATGTTCTCATATTGTAGCCATTAAGAGAAGAATTTACAATGAAAGAAACAGAGAAATTTTTAGAAGTAAGCTATTAGAACATGACTGGAGTTTAGGTTTTGATAAATTTATTAAACAATTTGAAAAGTTACACTCTGACACATTTATTAAAAAGAATTTAAATATAAATCTTGGTAAAACTGGTAGATCTAAGTGGATAACCAAGGGTATCTGTATAGCTAGTAAAATGAAACGTGTACTTAATTCTGTAAATGTAGCTAATAGTGATGTATCCATTCTGGAATATCGTGCAAAGTATCTTAGAATATATAGAAAAGTAATACGATGCGCTAAAAGAATGGAAACTAGCAATCAAATTAAAAAAGCTAATAATTCTAGCAAAGAAATTTGGAATATAGTTAATAATGCTCGTAAAAGGATTGATAAAAACTTTGACAAAGACAATATAGTACTCAAGTTGAATAATAATCTTATAAAAAACCCAAGAGATATCGCCAACATTTTTGCAGAACAATTTCGTAACAATAAAGGTCTAAACACTTATAATGCGGATTTAGCTAGAACATTTCTGGTTAGGTATACTACTAGAGTTCAAAATCCCATGCTATTTAACACAATAACTCCATTTGAAGTTTATAAAATGGTCCAGTCCATGGAAAATAAAAAATCATTTGGCCATGATGAGGTACCTCTCAGTATAATCAAGGATAACATAGATGTTTTAGCCTATCCAATGACGGATCTTTTTAATGATTGTATTGAGCGGGGTGTTTTTCCGGATCAATTTAAGATAGCCAGAGTCTTGCCGTTGTTTAAGAAGGGTGAAAAAACTGATCCATTGAACTATAGACCGATATCGTTGCTACCAGTTATGTCGAAAATTCTGGAAAAATTAATTAAATCTAGACTGGTTAGTCATTTATGTCAGAAAGGAATCTTAAATTCTAATCAATTTGGTTACCGGGAGAACCTAGGAACATTAGATGCAATAGACTCTTTGGTAAATGTTGTAGTTCACAGGATGAATGATAGATTAAAAGTTGCAGGCATCTTTCTCGATCTGAGTTCTGCATTTGATATGGTGGAACATTCTCTTCTGACAGATAAATTGGAACATTACGGTGTAAGAGACAATGCGTTAAAATTACTTAGTTCGTACTTAGCTGATAGAACTCAGTATGTTGAGATAGGATCGGTTGAGGATGGCTTAGAACAAATACATAGATCTAGACTCTATCCGGTTGATAAGGGTGTTCCTCAGGGCTCAGTTCTCGGTCCAATTTTTTTCATAATTTTTGTAAATGATCTTATTGCATATATCGAGGGTGTTTTGCCCAACACTAGGCTTGTGCTATTTGCAGATGACACAAGCGCTGTAATAAGTGCAAATGATGTTGTCACTTTGGAAAGCAACATAAATTATTTTCTTAGAGCATGTGAAAACTGGTTTTCGGTAAATAACCTTCTTCTCAACGTAAAAAAAAGTCAATGTGTGTTGTTTAATTCCACAGTTAAAAATAATACTTATTTAAACGTAACATCCTTAGGAAATAAAATTGAGGTGGTAAAAACTATAAAATTTTTAGGAGTACAGATTGATTCTCTACTCAATTGGAAGGCTGAGGTTATGTCAGTAACTAACACAGTAAGTAGCGCATGTTACGCAATAAGAACTTTGAGGGATGTTTTATCACTAGCTCAACTGCGTACTGTCTATTTTGCTTTGGTGGAATCCAAGATTAGGTACAGCATCAAATTTTGGGGAGGCAGTTATAAATATAACATTGATGCAGCTTTTGTTGTGCAGAAAAGGGCACTCAGGACAATGCTTGGCATTGCACAAACAGAATCATGTAGGGGCCATTTTATACAGTTAAATATTCTAACGGTACCCTGTCTTTACATCTTGGTTCTGCTTACTCACTTTATAAAAAAACTGTCCATGTATGAGTCTGCTGATGAAAGAGAGCACAGAGTCAAAACTCGAAGAAAAGATTTGCCAACAATATTACAGGCAAAACTTGGTGTTGTTAAGCACTCGGCTTGTGTGCAATCAGTAAATCTCTTTAATAGATTACCTTTAGATTTAAAAGATATTGGTGATGTTAGGATTTTTAAAAATAAACTCAAGGGATTACTAATTGAGAAGGCTTATTATACCATCGATGAATTTATTAAGGATAAGTAAGTGATGTTTGATGATCAATCTGACATTTTGAATGATTTGTTTAATTTAATTTATTTTGTATTTTGTAAAGAATTGTATTGTATTTTGATTGATTGAATTATTATTTTATTGAATTTTTTCATATTCTTATCATTGATTGTGTATTATTGTTTTTTATTTTTTTGATTTTGGGTGTGTTTTCTTTATGTTTTTTTTTGTATGATTTTCAACACAAATGTATGTTTGTTTAGAAATAAATAAAATAAATTTATAACATCAAAATGTTAACAAGCTAAGTAAGCCCATCCACTAAATCAATCAATAACAAAATTTTCTAAATAGCAAGCAACTATAAATTAAATACTTTAACCATTCTCATAATTCATATTTGAATCAACTTATCATGAAAATTAAACTCTCCATGCGATAATAATTCATAATAAAAAGTAGATAATTCATATAATAGCTTGTCTCTATTGGGGAATAATCAGTGCTATACAATAGTCTAAGTTGACTTGCCAGCGATACATCAACTGTAGTTTGACAGCTAAATTACTCGAGGTACCGTCAGCATACTCGCTACGAATGGCTCTAGTCGCTTTTTGTCGAACTGGTTTTAGGCGTTGAATGACTGTCTAACCGTTTTTGGAAGGCTTGTTCTCTGAGATATAATTGCTGTTATAAATAATAAAGGTTGTGTTGTGAAAGTAGAGTCAGCAAAAAAAAATACTATTTTATTTTTATGTTATTCGTAGTATTTGATGTAGTGGTAATAATCAACCTGTTTCTGGGAAGATCTGAACCCACTTGGGTCACATCCAGGGGACAATCCATCATTGACCTAACGCTAGGCACAGATAATGCAGTAAAACTCATATCAAACTGGCGAGTATCCAACGAGCTCTCTTGTTCAGATCACAGGAGAATCCGTTTTACAATAACAATAAACACAATAACGCCCAGCCCAAAACGTAACCCGCGTCGGACAGATATACCTGGCTACAAGCGACTTCTCGCTTCCCTTATCGCCAGTAATCTACCACGCGACACAATAACAGACCCATCACAAATAGAAAATACAGTGACAAAACTAACACAATACATCACAGAAGCATATCACAAATGCTGTAAACTAAAAGTTCCGCTTACCAAGTGTAAAAATAACCGATGGTGGAGTGCCGAACTCGAAAAACTCAGAGGAAAACTACGGAAACAATTCAACCGAGCCAAGAACTCAAGACTAATTGAGGACTGGGACCAGTACAAGGAAACCAAATACGAATTCAAAAAACAAATCAGACACGCCAGGAGGTCTGCCTGGCGAAAGTTCTGTGAATTAATCGAGTCAAACAATGAAGCTGCCCGAGTAAGGAAAATTCTTTCTAGCGATCAAGATCGCAGCCTCTGATAACACCTTCACACAAACTGATGACGAAATAAGCAAGGTCCTTCTTGAGACACACTTCCCAGACTGCAGCCTGGTAAAGGATAAGGTCTGGGCAGATGACACAAGAATGAACCCGACCAACAGCGACTGGACCGTGGCCCACGACATAGTGACAGCTGAACGCATAACGTGGGCAATCGAATCCTTCCAACCATACAAATCCGCGGGCCTGGACGGCATTTTGCCAGCCCTTCTCCAGTGGGGTATACATCCTCTAACCCCTTTGCTGGTCAAGGTCTACAGAGCCTGCATTGCACACAGATACATACCCCACGCCTGGCGTTAAGTGAAAGTTATCTTCATTCCTAAACCAGGAAAAACTGATTACACACAACCAAAGGCCTATAGTGCTATAAGCCTAACGTCTTTCCTTTTAAAGACCTTAGAAAGACTCTGCGATAGACACATCAGAGACGGACCCCTACGCACAACACCTTTACACAAACAACAACACGCATACTCCATAGGGAAATCAACAGAATCAGCTTTACATAGCGTGATTTCCAAAATCGAATGCGCTGTACATCACAAAAACTCTGCACTAGCCGCCTTCATAGACATCGAGGGCGCTTTTGACAAAACAATGTTTCACAGTATTGACACAGCCCTCATGAGACATGGTATAGCCCCGACATTGTGCGGGTGGATAACCAATATGCTCAAGCTGAGGGCCATTCAGGTCACAGTGAATGACACAACGAGAGCAATCGTAGCGAAAGGATGCCCACAAGGGGGCGTTCTCTCGCCTCTCCTGTGGAACCTTGTCGTGAACAGCCTTTTACACCGCTTAAACGACAAAGGTTATTTCACCGTAGGATACGCCGACGATCTAACCATCATAATAAATGGCACACACGAAAACACACTGTGCATCCTAATGCGCCAAGCCTTGAAAATAGTAGAAGACTGGTGCAAAGAGCACAAACTAACAGTCAACCCCACTAAAACAGAACTAGTCCTTTTCACCAAAAAAAGGAAGCTAGCAAACCTGCAATTACCACGATTTTACGGATCTACTCTAAGCCTAACATCAGAAACCAAGTATCTGGGCGTCTACTTGGACAAACAACTGAACTGGGCTAAACATACAGATTACATTACCACAAAAGCCAGTATATCGCTATGGCAATGCAAGCGATTGCTTGGGAAAAATTGGGGTATCAGCCCTAAGACCACTCACTGGCTATACACTACAGTTATCCGACCGATTATAACATACGGTTCCCTAGTCTGGTGGCCCAGAACAGACCAGGCTACCGGTCAAAAAGCACTAGAAAAAGTACAACGATGTGCCTGCGTGGCCATCACAAGCAGCATGAGAACCACACCCACAGCCGCACTACAAATTATGTTGGGGCTGCCACCCTTGCACCTAGTTGTGCAAGAGGAAGCAGCGCTAGCGACATTCAGACTCCAAAATGCGGACACACTGGGGAAAGACTCCAGAATTAAACACACACGGATACGTGAGCGAGGGATTAATTATATCAACCCATGCTGACATCACCCAACGACAGGACTCTGAAGAAATTCAATTTCCATAAGCACTACACCATACAACACGTAGAGGAATCACAAGATTACTCAAGCCCAAAAGAGCTCAGAATATACACCGACGGCTCCAAGACAAACTCAGGCACTGGGGCAGGTGTATTCTCAAGCGAACTCAATATAAATATATCCAAACCGCTAGGCAAATTCAACACCGTATTCCAAGCAGAATGCGTAGGGATTATCCTAGCAGCCTACACCATAGAGTCAAAAAGGATTTCAGACTCTCGAATCCGCATAATAACCGATAGCGCTTCGGTACTCAAAGCTCTGAATAAAACCCATGTCACTTCGAGACTAATATTGGAATGCCACAATGCGTTAGAGCGGATTGCGACTTCCAATGGGAACTCGGTGACTCTACAATGGATAAAGGGACATAGCGGATCACTGGGAAACGATGCGGCTGACGCTCTGGCTAGAAGGGGATTTGACTTGACGGTCTTCGGACCAGAGCCTATCACACCAATCCCCTTCAGCCAAATTCGCAGCTGGCTGCAAGAGTTTACCCGCAAACAAACACAAGAGCACTGGTCATCAGCCCCAGGCTGCAGGCAGTCGAAGGAGGCCATGCCTCTCCTAAACGACAAACTGACCAAACGCATACTGCGTCTGGACAGAAACAGCCTGCGGCTGGTGACTGGAACCATCACAGGTCATTGCTCGCTAAACAAACGCTTCCACACCATAGGCATAACAGATAGTCCCTTGTGCAGGACATGCATGGAGGCAGAGGAAACGGTGTCACATGTGCTCCTTGAGTGCACAGGTGTCGCTGACACACGAAGAAACACACTAGGAACCCCGAAATCCATCACGGAATGCCTGAACAAAATCAGTAACCTCACACGCTTCTGGAGGGAGGTGGGCTGGCTGGAATGACGAGCGCCCCTCACGTACAATGGTCCACCTCAGGGACTAAGTGCGGAAACCAACCCCCAATAACTTAGAACTTAGATCAACCTGTTTTTTTATAATATTTTCAAAGTGTTTTCGCAATTTTTATATAAACCTCTGTCGTTCATGAAGTTGAAACATCATCGTTTTATCAAATTTTAAAAACACAACATATTATTATATAATAAAAGCCCCTTAATAAAAAAAAGATTAAAAAAAAAAAAAAAAAATCCACACACCAATGGAATGGATAGTAGTACAGTAACGAACTAACACAAAAAAAAAACAAAGAATTTAAAGTACCTAGCTTAGGACAATTAATTAAAAGTTTTTGGAAATTACATAACACCAATTTAAAGTAAACAGGAAAATAATAGTAACTTTAATAATTAATTAATTTTGGCTTTCTATCATTTCGATTATTTCATGCACAATAAAAACTTTCTTGAAAATTCTGCTAACGGTACTTTAAAGCAGTTCAAAATTTATGACACAAATGCTTAAAAGAATAAATTATTGATTAAAATACCAAACAAAGTATTAAAAAGTAGATTACACAATATTCTATTAACATTAATCAATGATTATCCGTATAGGTATCATTAAGTTTTGTTAAAAAATGTTTTTTAAAAGTAATTAGCATTCACTAATAAGCACTGCTAACATTTTAATTACTAACACTTGCCCGATAGAGAAACATGCTAATAAATCATAACAGAAAATCGAAAGTCACCTATTTAAAATGTGGATACTCTTGGACAGTTTACTGCTGCCTAAAGTGGCTTAGAGTGCCAATATCATCATAACAGCCCATTAATGTTCCACAGCCCATTAATGTCGCAAGGACGAGCTTCCTCCCATGACGGGGGGATACTTGGCCTACTAATACCACGCTGTCCAGACGGATTGGCATAGGGTTAAGATAATATTCACGAATAATCTCTTAGTCGGTTTTTACGACACCCGTGGGATGAGATGGGGTGGTGACATATTGTATTCTTACTCCGTCACCAAGAGAGAGAGAGAGTGCCAATATACCTCAAGCAAATTTTTATGAAATCTATTACTTTTTGAATAGAGATTGCGATGAACAAAAGAGTGTAGGGCTCCTAAGCGACTTAAGCACATAATATCTTATTTTATTGTTTTTGTATAAGTATGTAGGTTGATACAATGCATGGATAGATAAAGTGGTGAGTGACTCTCTAGAAATGTTGGTTTGCAACGTTATTTTCTTCCAAATATAAATCTCTGAAATGAACTACCTGCACTAGTCTTTCCGAACGACTCTTGACAAGCTTCATAATATTAGTTAATAATATTTTGAACCCTTAAGTACGACATCATTATTAAGTAATTATTGATCGTTAGCTCAAATAACACGTCGATTTAATAAGCCGATTAACGATTTTAATCGAGAAAATTATTTAAATTATAACTAATTGATAACAAAGCCAATGTTTTTGAGTTTCAAAAACAATGCTTGTATTTTCCGATCATTATTAGCTAAACAGTATTTTGCAGTAACACAAAGAATAAAAGACTGTATTGTATAGAAATTAAAGTTTAAATTCCTTTGTATATCTCAATTAAGAATGATTTGTTAGTTGCAACAATGTTGCAAATTGCTCTTTCTGTGACGTATTATTATTCCAATTATGAAGAGGTAACAAAAACAATCGAAAAATTAACGCTTGCCACTTGTTGAATGAAAAAATTGAGTTGTATAAATGTTTATTAGCACTTACGACTTTTTTCATTGCGAGCGTGAAATTAACCATGTTTTTTATAATACCCGTTGTTTTTCTGATTTTATTACTACGGTCCATTTATTCTTACCATTATTTTAACGTGGGAATCTTTTTATAGGGTTTGGTCCAATACGGGTGTACCAATGAGATGGTAAATACTCCTCATAAAGCCTATTAAGATCAGAATGGCGAGAAGTTAGGTATTATTTAAGCAAAGCATAAGCTTTGGGGCAGAGCCAGGTTTTTCTTCTGTAGTATGTTGCAGTTTTCTGTATCTGCTACCATTTATCTTGACGATGTTCCTAGCTTTTGCACTTAAAGCAATTGCTTCATTTGATAAAAAGTTATCATGGAGGTAAATCAACTAACCCATCTTATCACATGGGTGTCGTAAAAACCGACTAAGGGACTATCCGTGAATATTATCTTTACGAAATAAAAAGAAGGAAAACTTGAAATTAAATCCTGTACCGGATAGACGGATTGTCTGGCCAGCGTGGTATTAGTGTATCCCTCCGTTACGGAAGGAGGCCCATCCCTGCAGTGGGACATTAATGGGCTGTTATGATGATAATATGGTATTCCTCTTTTTTTTACCTTTACGACAAATAAGAAATTATAATCTAGAGATTAAAACCCTGAGAGAGGAGGTTTACTAGACACAAATGCTACACCGACTCACCAAGGTAGAAGCAAGACATATTTTTTTATAAACTTCCCAGATAGGGTCCATGATATAAGAAAAGGACTTGACTTGAAAGTAAGCTAAACCAATATCTCGAAATATTAATTAACCACATGACCCAATGCATAAAACATAAATATTATTACATTGAGCGGGAATCGAACCCAAAACCTCTGCGTAGCAGCCATGTAATATACCGACTGCGCCACAGAGGTCGACAAGTCTATCACAGAGGTCGTCAAATATACAAAGCCAGACAAAACAAAAGCATGAAAATCAATATCCAAATTTAAATTGTGTTCAAAACCATCACTTAAGCCCGATTTACACATCGATAAGTACAGTAGCGAGTTAAGTACGAAGTAGCCCCCTCTCTCGCGTCTCGCCAACTTAACTCGCCAAAAAATAGGATGGGGATATATTTAAATCAACTTAATCAACAACTTACTACTTAACTCGCTACTGTACTTATCGATGTGTAAATCGGGCTTTAATCCAGTTCAAGAACTACTAACTCATAACCGTAATCTTAACAAATAAACAAAAACCATTTCGATCATCAACACTGCTTGTACCCAAACTGACAGGCTATTTATTAGGACGACATGACAAATGCATCCCTGCTATTCTTACTAAATTGATCACTACTATGTTATTCACAATACCAATTTAAAATGACCTAACGATCGGAATAACACAATCACAAATCAACCTTAATTCATTACATAAAAGTTATAATTAATGTTTTTAGAAAGGTCATCTTATTTTGGTTTAGGTTGGGCTCTGGTGCATCATATTGCAAGTATTTTGGCCTGCTTGATTTTTTTGTAATCTATGCCAAATGCGGGCTTGAAACTGTATCTTTGTATGGATGAGTTAGATATAAATTATGGATCGTACTTTATACTTATCACTGGAGTGACAGACATGAATGTGGCTCTTTAATTTTCTTGTAATTGAGTTGTTTGGAAGATTGATTGTAGAAATAAGTAGTTATAGCTAGGGAATGCTTTAACTGGTTAGTCTAGATTTATTTTTAAAGTTATGTATGTAATCTCTCACGTTATCTTTTTTACGACCATCTGTAGAAATAGAACTTTCCATGATAGAGGAAAACTTGGCAAACGGATAGGTTTATGAGGATAATAAAAATAAGGAAAACTTGAAATTAAACCCTATACCAATCCGTCCGGCTAGCGTGGTATTAGTAGGCCAAGTATCCCTTCGATACGGGAGGTGGGACATAAATGGGCTGTTATGATGTTTAATCATCATAACGGTTATATACCAGAACACAATCGCGCTGCCTTCAGTGACGGAGGTAAACCAAGCTGCTAATCAGATAGACATAACGTAGAGATACAGCATTCAACATACCAACGGGATTAGATAAGGTCATGACATTCTGCATTCTCAGTCACACATACCACGGACAGAAACTACCCATAAATAACATTATACCGTCGTATAACATTGTATAAGTTACACAGTAATGAATTTTCATATACAACACAGAACTGTCGCATCCATATTCATTTTAGATCAACAAAGTCGTACTCAAGAAACTTCTTACAATTATGTGCATAAATCCTCTTTTATGACATGTCAAATAAAATTATTAAGACGACGCTTATTAGCCAGATCATAATTCTAGTCAAGCAGCCACTTAGAACGTTCATTTTAGATCTAATTATTTGAACTAGCAACATTGTCAATCCCAGTTGCAGGCAAAAATAGCCGGGAGCAGTGACAAATGGCGTACTATAATTTCCAAGACGGTCTGGTCTAGTCAGATGACTCGTAATAATTTAAATTGACGGTTAAATCAACATGAACAACTTCATTTTATTTCTGTACTGTTCACTACGAGTCTTGTCTACTTAGACTAAGAATAGTAACATAATTTCACCACATTTTTCTACTAGTCATTATTATGTGTTTTTAGTTTTGTCGTTAAAATGGTAGTTAAATAAAATTGGCAGTAGAAAAGCCCATTATTTTTGTGGTATCTTGTTAATTTGTGGTACCTACAGTTGTAGTCGTCTAAGTTAAGTTATACTGGCTTGTTGGTTAACCGCAGTAGAGTTAACTAAAGCTATTGTTGTTCTAATCAGATGTTGAACTTGAAATAGGCACTAAAATTATTTTTTCTTTAAACAAACATCTCACGCGGCCCTTTGTCTCCAGCTGCTGCTTTGCGCAGACATTAATAATTGAATAACTTCTTACTTACTTTTTGTTTAACAAAGTTTTCGATGACCCATCTCAATCTAGCATTACTCAGTTTAATCACGACATTGTATGATCCTCCTTACCCAATCTGCTTCTTTTTATAATCTCCTGCAACGAAAAATGAAACCTTTAAGTATGCCTTCGGAAAAACATAAAAATAGTTTTTTGACGAAAGCTTGTACAACATATTTCAGAATACAATAATTACTGTAATACCTACAGCAGCATATTTACCATCCAGTTAATTCTACTTGCCACAATTGAACCAATTGGTGTAACAGAAAATAGCAGAATTAAAATTGTTTGTACGCATCAAAAATAGTATTAATCAATCTCAATTGAGACAGCTTATCAACACCGGGGGCTTCCTGTAATTGTTTTAATCTAAAAATTACAAGAGAATGACTCGTAAAACTGTTCGTGGAATTTTAATGGGGACTTTATATTTTTTTCATACTGAATGTTTGTTGACCTGTTTGAATTTTGTAAATCAGGCATCAGGTTTTCAACAATTTTTAACCCACAGATTCAAACTCATGCTTTCAATCCATTTTCCACCACCTTGATCAGGTCTTCTGTTCAGCGCAGCGTCCGTGGGATCTGTCCACTTTGCCAGTACGCAGACATCTTTCTGTATTCCTGAAACTTATTGCGGCCGTCTCAATTAGTTTATGATGCAGATTTCTGACTCAATAGAAATAAAGAAAGAAAAGAAAAATTAGTTTATTCACGTAAGATATAAAAATACCGCGTGTGAAGGTCGTTTATACGCATAACGCAAGGACAACCTAGGCCTCCCGGTTGTCCTGCCAGTGACTGTTAGTCTTATGAAAAGCGGTATAGGTCAGCTGCCTCATATTCTTCATACGTAAACACTGGCTGAAATCACTGGACAAGGGCTTTCATCTTCAAAACTTACGTTTGAAATAAACATCTAAATAATTCCCTTCAAAAATGGCACTATGTAATACTTAACTTTAAAGTCAATATAAAATGACAGTGTAAATTCAAACAGCAGAGCCAACAATCTTGCTCAAAACCCTATAATTGTGTCAACCACTTAGAGCTTTCACTCACTTATCTAAATACCTAAATGGATTTAGACCCGGGGTCAAGTGAACTCAGCACCATTACGGCGATTAGGGTCTACGACGACGGGTCAAACATTATTATAGGGGCCAGAAATTGGCCTTAACTGTCTTTCACAACTGCCCGTATCATTAAAAAAATCAGACATCTTCGTTTTATTGCTATATTTGGTACAATGGTGGCATTAAATTCTGTTGAGTGTGACTTTATATGGTGTAAACGGCAATCAGGAAATATTGTGACTAATTGCGTAATAACAGAGTGTGAGTATATGAATAAAGATCTTTGAGTATTTTTGTTGAGTAACAGCGTGTAATTAATGACCCAGTGCAGGGACGGGCCTAGTCCAGTGGCAGAGAGAAACTTGGAACACTAATAACACTCTGCCTAGACAGATTAATATAGGGTTTTATACAAAGTTTTCAAGCGTTGACAGCGGGCGTGCTGTGGTCCACGTATCCTGTAATTATAAATATTATGAATGATGCAAGGACAGGTGTCCTTCATGTATAAAGCGCAACTAGGAATACAGCATACATATACCTTGCTGGGCAGATGTGTTTGACTTAAGTGTGCCCTTTTGTTAAATATTTTGACTACTAGTACTATTCAGGTGAGCCGCTTGATCATCTACCAACTCTAAGCAATTACTAGCAGGTTTGCTAGCTTATCATCAGAAATTAAAACTCAAGCTCTTCCAAACCCTAGAGAAACGCAGAATGTATTTTATGTAGCACCAGTAGTACAACAATAGTTCCACAAATCTGATATAAATAACCACAAGAACATAAAGGGACTTGATAAATTGATCTTTCATTCTTTAACTCCTACAATGATGGACGTCCATAACTCCATGAATTTATCCCAGAACGTCAGAGTTTCAAAAGGTCAGAGTTTTAAAACGTCTGTTTTTCATATCGTCAGAGTTTCAAATGGTCTGTTTTTCATATCGTCAGAGTTCCAAAACGTCAGAGTTTCAAAATGCCATGTACAATAATATACTTAAATGTTAAAACGACTGATTACTATTAAACAATATAATCTTAACTGATCCAGAAGGTGTATAAACCTATTTACTATTCTCTTTACGTCATTTAGATAAGAAAATTTAATGTCAATTAGATGATAAATGTAATGTCATCGATTTTCTATTAAAGTAATATTCCATTGCATATAGGCATTGTGAATCATCGGCATCAGAATAGAATAATTAAAACCTGAAGTTGAATTACATATTTACCTACTGACGGAATATTTATTTGTCTTTGTTATGAGTACTGATATTATTTTTACAACAAGTCAAAAGGGCAAAAAGCTTCTGCTTCGAGATGGATATCGTTACAATCTAAGCGTTAAGCACAAGTCTGGTAAAAGCAATTGGCGGTGCGCGAACAGGAAGGTATGCAATGCTTCAATTAGTTTGTGCAAAAATGATAAATTCATAAAAATGAGTAGACACACGTGTTTACGTAATGAAAGTAGAAACAGTGTACTTGCAAAAATATCTTTATGTAAAAAAGAAGTATGCAAAAACATGGAACCCGTTGGTAGAATATATGAGACAGTTTTTTATCATCATAATGAGAATATTAGGCTGAGCGATATTCCAACATTAGATTCATTGAAAAATACATTGTATCGTGCGAGATATAACTATTTGAATGTTCGAAAAGCAAATTTTCATGCATTAAAAGATGTAATGATCCCCGAAGAACTAATTAAATCATTTTTTGTGTACGACGAAGGTTCTGATGATAAAATTCTTATTTTTGCTTCCCCTGCTGCTATAGATAGAAGCAAAAAGATAAATGTTTGGTTTGGCGACGGAACATTTAAAGTAACACCTAAACCTTTTTATCAAATGTACACCTTACTCGCAGACTTGAGTTCCGATCCCGAAAGTACTCATTTTGTTCCTCTTATATATTGTTTATTGCCAGATAAATCACAGAAAACATACGAGAGACTGTTCAGTATTTTAAAGTTGCAATTAAAAATTGAAATCGTTATTTACAAATGCGATTATGAAATTGCTGTGATTAATGCTATTAATACATGCTACGAAAATGTTCGCATTAAAGGATGCTACTTCCATTATATGCAAGCAATTTGGAAAAAATCTAATGAAATCGGTTACAGTAGGACTCAAAAAGGTCGCCATATTACAAAATTATTCGTTCGTCTGGCACTGCTACCTCCTAATATGATTCCAGAGGGGTATTTGTCTATTTGCGATGAAGTTGAAGATTCGGACTGTGAGCTTTTTTCAAAATTCAACGTATATTTTACAAAACAATGGATGGCAAAAATTAACGGACAGTTATTTAGTTGCTATGGAGAAAAATATCGGACTACAAATTCAATTGAAGGTTGGCACCACCGTATTAATACCAAAATTTCAAAACACTGTTCTCTATTTTATTTTTTACAATTATTAAAAAAAGAAGCCAATTACCAAGATATACGAATCAAACAAGGAGCATTGCATCATAATTTAAAAAAAAGACTCACTAAGGATATACGGAAAGAAAATCAGATTTGCAAAATTATAAGTGATCTTCTAAATAATATTATTTCGCCATGTGAATGCTTGAATTTATTAGCTGATGTCTGAAATACATGGCACTTTTTGTAGTAAGTAAGTAGTGATTTTAGATTTTGCGTTAATTTCTTAAATAAAATACAAAGTTGATGATCAAAATTGTGTTTGACTGTACATTGGCTAAAATTGCAACTGACATTTCAAATTAAAGACCTTTTGAAACTCTGACGATATGAAAAACAGACGATTTGAAACTCTGACGATATGAAAAACAGACGATTTGAAACTCTGACCTTTTGAAACTCTGACATTCTGGGATAAATTCGACAATTTCGTCTCCATTTGTATATCAGCTCAGTCATTTGACATCGCATCAACATAAACCTATTTGATGCTACTGACACCATGCCCCGAGTAAAACAAGACCAATTTACACGTACATTTAAACAACCCCAATTCTCCAATCAGCAACTGTATGCCCTTACAATAGAGTTCATTTTAAATGATCAGGGAACTAGCGGATGGCATCAATAAGTTTGTTTTAGAGTAACAACTGCTCATTTGGCTCAGTGCAATTTGTGCGAGGTCATCAACACCGTAATGGATTAGTACAATTCACTTCAGAGAAACTCAGGATTGACGTGCAGTTAGCTAACATGTGACGAAATAAAAAATACATAGGGTTTCAAAGAAATATTAATTTAGCTAGGCCTACTGTTCTTGGAAGGCTTATGATGACTGTGTTTTGATCTTGAGTTGCTAGGCTTTTACGGAGTTTATTTATGATCAGGTTTTTAGCAAAAGAGGTCTATTATTATTATACCTTACGGTAAGAGACACAAACTTATAAAGATGTAAGGTGTTCCTTTAATTTTAGTATTTCAAATTATGTAATCGGTACCTGTAGCGGAATTTAGAAAGCTATTACGTCTACGATATGAGAGACTATATCTTCTATATCCAGGGATAGTTTAGGGAACAGAGAGCAATAGTCTTGAATTTATTAGAATTAACTTAATATTTTTAACATAACTTAAACCCATACAATTAAGCAGCTGTAGTGGAATAACATACAGAAAACCAACTAAGTACATGGTCATATCTGGTTCTAGCTTCCACGCTTGTCCATTCGTGATGCAAATGAACTCGGTACTTAATAAGGTAAAGCTCAGTTCTTCTACATTGCACTCATCAACCTTAGACTGAAGCGAGCAAATCATTAGTAACGACCTAGGCAACCTCGTACATAAGGCACATTTAATTGTGTTTATTGTCTATGTAATCATCATCATAACAGCCAATTAATGCCCCACTGCAGGGACGGGCCTCCTCTCGTGACGGAGACATACTTGGCCTACTAATACCACGCTGGCCAAACGGATTGGTATAGGGTTTAATTGCAAGTTTTCATTCTTTATATTACGTAAAGATAATATTCACTGATAGTTCATTGGTCGATTTTTACGACTCCCATGGGTTAAGATGGGGTGGTGACACACTGTGTTCTTACTCCGTCACCACAGGGATGTAGATAGGCATAATATGTAATTGTGTTTATTATCTATCTACATAAACGTAATACGTCTAAGTGTCTTTTTTCTTTTCGCACTTAAACCCATGCAATAATGTCTAAGTGTACGATCACCCTAACAATTAATCCGGTCGGTCTCTGTGGCATAATTACCAGTGACATCAGGCCGGCGCCAGCCCATCATGCGACCTTCCTACTAACACTGCTATAGTGATTATAATTAAATTTAGAACTATTTTATACTAAACAAACATCATAATGATACTTGTGTACGTTTTGTTTTGTTGTTGGTAAATTATTTTTGTAAAATCATCATCATCATATCAGCTGATAGACGCCCACTGCTGGACATAGGCCTCCTCCAAACGTTTCCACCCTGCGCAGTCTTGTGCCTCCCTCATCCATCAGCTTCCCACCGTCCTAACCATTTAAAATACCTAATCAAAATGAGTAGAAACGTTGTTAAAAGACCTATGAATGTTTTTATAATCAAACTAGTTGCCCCGTGCCCACTTCGTAGGGTGGCGGAAAAAAACGCGTCACTTTTTTACACATATTTTATTACTGCTCCTCTCTTATTAGTCATAGCGTGATACTATAGCCTATGACACTCCTCGGTAAATGGATCATTCAACACGGAAATTTTTAAATTAAAATTAAAACACCTAGACCAAATTAATGCAAACAATTATGTTCATACACACAAAGATTTGCATTGAGCGGGAATTGAACCCGCGACCTCTGCGTAGCAGCCATGTAGTATAACCACTACGCCACAGAGGTCGAGATTCTAAATATTATTACATTTAACACATGCGACCTTTATCCGTGTGGTGACGGAGTAAGAATACAATATATCACATCTCACCCCATGGGTGTCGTAAAAACCGACTAAGGGAATAACCGTAAAGATAGTATACTATAGTATATAGTGTATAGTATAGTAGTTACTATCTTTACGAAATAAAAAGAAGGAAAACTTGAAATTAAACCCTATACTAATACGTCTGGCCAGCGTGGTATTAGTAGGCCAAGTAAACCTCCGTCACGGGAGGAGGCCCGTCCCTGCAGTGGGACATTAATGGTTTGTTATGATGACATCGACCTTAGCAAGCCATTAGCTACCTACATAGATAAATATTGCGTGAGTTTAATCTAAGATAGTCGCTGTCAATAATAAACTAATTATAATAATTAACAGCTCGTTTAAGAAGATATTCAAGGAAGATAATTTGACGTCATTTGCGCCATTGTTGCTAATTGTAGAGTTTAAATTCCGTGTCAATGTTACTTCATTGTTACTATGCTGTCAAGTTATTATTAAATAGTATACGTTGTGGGTTTGGTGACTGACGAACTACACTAAATGTTACCACTACCATCTTATATTAAGGGTGGCTTTAAAGGCAACTAAGGGTTGTACTCTTTTACAGTGGTTATCTCTTGGAAAGAAGAAAAATTTGATCCGAAAAATCCGACACCAACTCATGGTATCTAAAATAGTATAGTTTACTTTTTTATATGATGCAAGTACAAATCTGAACATGAAACATAACTTGATAAGACTAGGACCAGGTGTTATTTTCCTCTGAAAATTATGTTACGCTTCGCATACTATTCTTCTTGACGCTTTTTACGACGACAGTCAAATTTCAATTCACAGTATGTCAAACTTCCCCAAAATTAACCCTTTACCAATTCGCTTGAATATTACTGGCAACAGCATAGCAAAAACTAGAATTTTTGCGTAAAACGTACCAAACATAAGACGTATTTTCAACAGCTTTAAAATAATGTCCAAAGACAAAACTGTTAATTACAAATGTGGTTAATTACAACACTATGTTGCTAGTTGACATTTTCAATAAACGTAATCGATACTGCTAATTAGTAGGCATTCGATTAATAAGTATAAAAAAATATCACAATGCCTGTTTTTTGTCGAAGGATGTTCGACCACAATTCTCCGGTATTCGGTTTAAAGAACTTCAATATAAATTCGCGTAACAGTATAAATGGCTTGGTGCAGTTATATCAGCTAAGAAATGTTAACTGTTTGCAGTCCCCCTCCAAATATTTCTGCTACGCGTGATCTTGTAACTCCCTCATATATTTACAAGGGAACATAAGGAACACAGTCCAGTTCGAGAGTGGTTTGATCAATTCTGCGCCGGATTACATTCGTTATTCCATTACTTCTTCTCTTCTTCTTCGTTGGTTTTCAGTTCTTCATCATAAATCATCATAACAGCCCATTAATGTCCCACTGCAAGGACAGGCCTCCTCTCGTGATGGAGGGATACTTGGCCTACTAATACCACGCTGGCCAGACAGATTGGTATAGGGTTTAATTTCAAGTTTTCCTTCTTTTTAGTTTAGTAAAGATAATATTCGATCTGCAGTCGTTATCCTAAACTTTCTGCCCCGTCGCCTGTTAGTTTTACATACTATGTGTCCTGCTCATTTGCCTTTTAAACTAAAGTCAGTTAAAAATCAACAACATAACCTAAAACAATTCGCAAAACACCTCTTTTAATATATTGCTTTTAAATAATAAGGTACCACGTAGCCTCGGGACACTACCACCAATAAAGCCATTAAAACAAACTAATAACTTTTAATACACTTTTAAATGCCTTCATGACCTAAAAAGGAAGACCAAAGGCAATTTAGTCCAAGAAAATAATCGGAGCTAGACCTAAGATAAAGCACTTGTGGGGACCCATCAAAAATCGATTATTTACAACAAATTGCGTTTTAACAACGCAGCGTTCTGTATGATGTGATTCGACGAAAATTGTTTATGAGAAATATGTAATTCGATAACTGCTTTGTTCATTGATAGCTTTGACTTATACTTAATAGGGTTTAATATTCCTCTTTTTATTTATTTTTTGTTGAGTTAATTCTGTGAACTTCTCCTCTAGTCAGTTTTGCAATAACCATGAAATGTAAGGGATAATAGTAAATTATTTATAACCAAAATTTAGTAAAAAAAAGTGTATGACGACACCATTTTTCTTGTTACTTTGTCACCACACAGATTTTAAAGCTAGATGTATCCTGCCAGAAAATGTATTACTATCTTTTTCAAACAACTAAAATAGACTTCAAAAGCTACATTAGTATTTCGGCTCCCGATGACATTTTAAATGCAATCATTTGGCATACATTTAATAAATCTCCAATAAATTATTAAGCAATAAAATGCACATAAAATGCAAAGTGCTCTTGGAATAAATCCAGATATCTTGTTAAAATAAAAATAATGTCAACGTCTACGATCATGAAAGTAGAGTTATATTTGTATCATATTGTAAGTACTGAATTTAACTTCCAATATTTTACAGTTCTTCTTCTTCTTATCTTGTTTCTGCAGAAGGCCTATAAGAAAGCACAAAAGACCCAAAGGGGTCGCCTTTGGGTCTTTTGTAGATCTCATCATCATCTCATAGTTCACTTGCCTGGCAACCATTTATTGATGTTTTTTAATCGTGGAACATCCAATGATAGAAAAATAAGTCTTAAGCTGCTTAACTGCTAGTTCTTTCGAAGCGCTACTATGTCCTCTGTACAAAGATAGTAGAAGAAGCAGGAAGAAAGAAAGAAGTAAGCTTAAAAGATCTAATTGGGTTCAAGTGCATTCATAGAGTTGAAAAAGCTTATTATAACAGTATTATCTTTTAGCAGAGCTGAAATTGAACCTTGAAAGAAGATTTTGCAAGCTAGTATATTTCATCGATTAGGTTTTTCCCTCTCAAAAAAGACTTAGATTATATAAAATACGATGGGGTTGACGTAGCCTCATGGATAAAAAACCCAAATTAAATTTAGATTTAAAAAAAAAACTCTAACAGCCTTATTACAAAATACGGTCTAACTATAAACCACGATTTATGACGTCACAAAACCACTGTTTTTGAAATTTGTTATTGCAAAATCAGTCCTAACGCTAAAGTGTTAAAACTGATTTTGTATTATCAAATTTATGATTTTGTATTACTTAATACAAAATCAGTTTTAACACTTTAGCGTTAAGACTGATTTTGCAATAACAAATTTCAAAAACAGTGGTTTTGTGACGTCATAAATCGTGGTTTATAGTTAGACCGTATTTTGTAATAAGGCCGTATATCTCTGGTAAAGATAAAGATTCATTTATTGCAAAACTGTGTACATCAGGTGTTAGTGTATGAATACAGTAATTAGTTTCAACAGTCTATCCCATCGGATATGCAAATCATAGCAATATAATATCTTAAAACTACACATATTAAACAAAAACTTATATAAGTAACTAAATGTTATTTTTTTCAAAAAAATCTTTTAAATTATAGAACTCATTACTAATAAGCCATGTTTTCAAATGGTTCTTAAATAGTAAAATATTATTTTGTTCCTTAATAGCTACAGGTAAATGGTTAACACCCTAATGGCAGTAATATATGTACTTTTGTAGTAAACAGTATTTCTAATTTGTGGAATATTTATATTATATTTATATTTTCTACGGACATTACTTTTTGATGCAGCTTTCATTTCAAAATATTGTATATTATTTCTAACAAACAAACACAATTCCAATATATAAATACAAGTCAGGGTTAGATAATGTTTTTCTCTAAATACCCCTCTGAGTGATTCAGTGCTATGCATATTGTATATAGTCCGTATACATTTTTTCTGTAGAACAAAGGTAGATTGCACATTTGTCGAGTTTCCCCAGTAAATGACACCATAGGTAAGTAGAGGATAAATTATTACCAAAGTAAGCAGTTCTGGCAATAGTTACATCTGTAGTTTCTGACAGAACGGACAAAGCATAACAAGCACTTGAAATCTTTTTATTTATTCTTTCAATGTGTGACTTCCAATTTAAATGTTGATCTATAGTAACCCCTAAAAAACTAGTTTCTGACACTTCTTCAATTATGGTGTCAGACAATGATACAGTCAACTGTGCAGGTTTGCTTTGATAATTACGAAATTGTATTAATTTGGATTTATTTAAATTTACTTGCAGGTTTATTGACGTAAGATAGTTACTACTAGTTTTATAATGCTGGCTTTAAAATCCAGCTTTTTTATACGATTCAATAAAGGGATTCCAATCCAAGATAAATAAGAAATGTGTACTTACTGCGTATAATACATAGTTTAATACCCATTACATTTAGTCAGACCATAAAAATTAAAAAGATAACACGTTACAATGTGTAAACATTCCTACAACACAACAAACAGACATCTTAAAAAGTATGTTTAAAGAAAACAAGACAATTATTAAAGTAGCTATAATAAAACGAATAGTATGTAGCACGAATCAATTATTTACAAAAGTAATAAGTTTTGCACGTAATTTGTGGCTGCATCTTCCTTCGACAATTATATTTTCCTGTAATTCGAGTACGAAATGTCAAGCAAAAAGTACAATTTACGTACATTCTTTAGGTTATGTTTCGCTCTAAAATGTTATTTTCGTGGCACAGAATTTTCAAGTAAATTTTTTGTTAAATTACCGATGAGTTTTACTTGTTGAAATACTCGTAATTTTAGTGGGTCACTTTGATAGTATTTTCTTGATTTTATAGGTTTTTTTACTAGTGCATTTTAGATCTGTCGTTTAGTCGAATTTAAATATCATAAAATCTTTCAAAAACTTTTTTATTGCTCTTAGTATTTAGATCACAATGTAGAATACTGATTTAAATTAGTGTTTATGTTTTTTTAAAAGTAGTTTTTCTTATTGTTTTTTCAAACCAGGCCAGTTTTGTGACGTACAGGAAATGTGCTTATCAAATTGAATACATTCCACAGTCTGCGGTCATTAAAAGAGTAGCAAGTATGCATTTTTTTGTATAGATGTGATCCAAATGAAGACCAAATGGATAAAATAATACAATAATACATGGAAAGATAGCAAACAATTTTGCATTGTGGTTCTGACCGACTCATGGATAACGCGAGCTATGGTTTAAAAATATTTTTAAAAGTATGTTTTTTTTTTAAATTAGCGCATTACAGATTATGATACATCTTAAAGGTATACATTTTTTTATATCCATAAGGAAGTCCCTGAATTCCAAAAAAAACTTTTATACCGAGGGTCCTGTGGAAATTAATAATAATAAAATAAAGACTTAAGACACCCAAGTTTGTCATTGTCGATTTATTTCAATAAAGATCAAGCTTAAACTTAACAGATAATTTCATATGTAATTTAAAACGAAACCGGTACAGATATCCTGACTCCATGAAGGCAAAACGTATGAAAAAACAAGATACTTCACACCCGCCTAGTGAAGTACAGGAACCGAGTTTCGTGTTACCATAACGCCTTCCCTTACCACAAGACCTGGTTTTTGCTCATATTTTAATTGAGCCGCCTACCACTTTATAAGTAAAAGAATTTTGTAATTGTTAATATGAAATTTTGTCGTTTTTAACACGAAAGTTATGTATGAAATACCAACTGTTATACCTTATATAGTAATCACGTTTTAGCTTTAAAGATCAGTAGGTATTTAAATGCATAATAAAACGTAAAGAGGCACTCCCGCTTCGTGATGGCGACGGTCCCGTCTCTTTGGTATTTATAATCATGCAAAAGGATTTTATATACCGTTAAATAGATATCTGTTGAAATAAATTGTTGTAATTGGAATGCTGTTAAAATAATAACTGATTCAAATAATCGCAAATAGAATTATTATGTACTGTTTTATATAACTTATTGATGACAACTTTATTTCAATTAACTTAAGTTTTGCACTCGTAATTTAAAGTTTACTAAACTTTATCATTTTATTTATTACCATGTCATTGTGTTTTTTTTACTTAGGTACCCAACCTTTTAAGGGCCATGCGTTAGTAATTTGCTCACTCTGGTTACAGTGCCCAAGTGCTGATACATGGAAGTATAATATTCGTGTACGGACTTTAACCCACGATGTTTCGCACTTACCCGTAATGACGAAAAGCTAAGGATTACTCGAATCATCAAACGCCTCTGTGGCGTAGTGGTTTTATAACATGACTGCTACGCAGAGGTCTCGGGTTCGATTCCCGCTCAATGAAAATCTTTGTGTACGTGAACATGATTGTTTGCACTGGTCTGGGTGTTTTCTATGTATAATTTATGTAAGTATTTACAAAAAAATAGTATTTAAGTATGTTTACCCGTTGTATAATACCCATAGTACAAGCTTTGCTTAGTTTGAGACTAGATCGCGTTGTGTGAATGTGTGAGGAATATTTATTTATTTATTTATATTTATGTTACAACTCGTTTCAAATAAGATTGTGCATGAGCTTGCGCAATATTGTGACGTCACATGTCTTAAATAGAAGAAAAACGTTTTTCTTAAATAGAAGAAAAACGTTTTTGATATGTCTTAAATAGAAGAAAAACGTTTTTCTTCTATTTAAGACATGTGACGTCACAATATTGCGCAAGCTCATGCACAATCTTATTTGAAACGAGTTGTACATAATGTATAACACCTAGCAAGAAAATGATCATCATCATCATAACAGCCCATTAATATCCCACTGCAGGGATGGGCCTCCTCCGGTGACGGAGGGATATTTGACTTACTACCATACCACGCTGGCCAGACGGATTGGTATAGGGATTAATTTCAAGTTTACCTTCTTTTTATTTCGTGAAGATAATATTCACGGATAGCCCCTTAGTAGGTTTTTACGACACCCATGGGATGAGATTGGGTGCTGACATATTGTATTCTTACTCCGTCACCACACGGAGTGATATTTAAGAAAAATGAAAACTTGAAATGAAATAAACAAAATAAAAGTCTAGTTGAGTGTCAAATAATGGATATTGTAATCTGAACCTATGGTAGGGTTCTTCCGTTACAGTCGCGGGTTCATAGCCCGGAGGAGTTCAATACGCTTTACCTTACCATATTTTAGATATAGTGTTACGTTTTAGAAGATTTTTTTAATGGAATTTGATAAAACTTTTTTATATTTTCTATTTGGATCGGAGTTATGTTTTGTTTAAAGTGAAACGTTACATAATTTTGAAACTTGCTGGGATTGAACCCTGTATAGCAAGGACATAACGGACACAAGAACATCAAGGGTCTATGTAACAATTTTGTAAATCACACAAATTAATAATCATCTTGAGTTTTGAATCCATGACTTCGCATAAAAGACCTCTTTACTACAGATAAATAAATAAATAATCCTCACATATTCACACAACGCCATCAAATCCCAAACTAAGCAGAGCTTGTACTACGGGTACTAGACAACGGATAAACATACATAAATACTTATTTTTGGAAATACATACATATATTTACATAGAAAACACCCAGACCAATGCAAACAATCACGTTCATGCACACAAAGATTTGCATTGAGCAGGAATCGAACTCGAGATGTCTGCGTAGCAATCATGTTATAAAACAACTACGCCACAGAGGTCGTCAGATGCTTTTGAAGTTGGTTAAACAGTAACCTAACTGGACTTGAAGGGCTCTATAAAACAGGCAAAGGGTTAGAAGTAGTAGTGCGAACTTGGGGTTGCCTAAAGTCCAGCAGTAGGCCACTCATGGCTGAGAAACTCAAAAAGTCATAATAATAATAATAATAATAAAGTTTATTTATTTCACAACTAATTACACTGGTAGTTAAATTACAATTATGAACAGTAAGACAATTAGTTATTTAAATGACAGTTTTTTATGGAACCCTGTCTCTTAAACTAGGCAAGGCCTGTATTTTAAGAGGCAGTGTTTAGCCAGAATTTAGTTAAGACTATTGCCTTTAATAACCTATTACAATTTTTAAATGTGGCTCAATAGTAGTAAAATAAAATAAAATAAAAAAAAAATGAAAGATTATTGTTTGAACTGCGTGAGTGTGTGTGTGTGTGTGTGTGTGGTGTGTGTGTGTGAGGTGTTTTGTGTGCATTTGTATGTCTGTATAAGTCTGTGTGTTTTAGTCTTATAATATGTAGGTCAAGAGTGCTTCTGTTTTGTCATAATTCTGTGTTAGTAGCCACTGTGTGATGGTAGTTTTTAGTTGATAGATATTTAGTCCAAGTGTATTTATTTCTCTATGCAACTTCTTATAAATATATATTCCCAACACATAGAACTGGTGTTTTGCAAAGGTGGTTCTGTGTGGCGTGGGTGGAAAAGTGGTAGTGCGTCTTAGTTGAGTTGGCAAGGCCAGGAGACTATGAGTTTTCACGGAAGAGCGGAGGACAAATAACTGTCGGACGGTCAGCACCTTACATTCAGAGTATAGCTGAAAAGTTGGGTATCTCAAAGGTTTCTTAGTCATAACTTTCAGAACTGCTCTCTGAGATCTCTCGACTCTCAGCATGTTTGTTTTAAAAGCCCCACCCCAGACGGAGATACAATACCCTAGTATTGACTGGCATAATGCAAAGTAAACCATCCTTAAAGTGTCACGGTCAGCCGATTTCCTGAGAGTTCTGAAGGTGGGGATGAGGCGAGTAGTTCGAGTGGTAATCAAATCAATTTGTCTATCCCATGTTAGACCGCTGTCGATTTGTACACCCAAGTACTTCACGCTGTCAACTCTAGTGAGAATTGAACAGGTACAGGACGGCGAAGCAGAGCAGAGATGCGCCTTTATGGTAAAAGATGGTGGAGGAAGTGTTGTCTTTCTTAAAGAAAAAGGGATGAAAGAGGTTTTTGCAGTGTTAAGTGTAAGCAGATTTGTGTTGAACCACTTCATTAATGTGGATACGGCTATTTCGGTTTGGCCCCTAATGTTCTCCCAGGTTCGACCATTTACCAGGATAGCTGTATCGTCCGCGTAGGCGTATATGTTGCAATTGGGTAATTCTAATCTACATAAATCATCTACATAAATCTGGAACAACGTAGGACCCAGGACGCTGCCCTGTGGGACGCCAAATGTCATTGTTTCTTCGTCACTCAAGAAAGAATCGATTTTAACTTGTTGGGTGCGATTATTTAAGTAGTCCCTAAAGATGTTGAGTGCAATGCCACGTATCCCTATAGACTCCATCTTCGCGATTAGCATAGGAATAGAAACTGTGTCGAAAGCTTTTGAGAGGTCAATGAACACACCCAGACACTTAGTACCATTGTCCAGGTGCTTGGCAATACGTTGTGTCAAATCCAGCACAGCATCTTCCGTAGAAATACCTGGCCGAAAGCCATACTGGTTATTGGCAATTAACTTATACTTACTCAAGTAATTTCTAAGACTCTTGTTAAGAATCTTTTCAAGAATCTTCGAAAGAGTGCTTAGTACCGAGATAGGCCTATAATTACTTACACAATTTCTGTCCCCTCCCTTGTAAATAGGATGAACAATAGCCTTTTTGAGAGCCCTAGGGAATACTCCTGTCTGGATACAGCGATTGTAAATGTATGTTAAAGGGGGGACCAGAATGTGACTGCAACTTTTAAGTAGCGTCGGTGGTATGCCATCCCAGCCAGTTGCACAATCATTTCTAAGTTGAAGTATGATAGACCTAACATCGCTTTCATCTACTTCTAGTATCACAAGTGAGTTTAGAGGACTTTTTCGGTTTGAAGGTATGGGTGGTATATTATCCTGGTTGACTGAGGGTATATTAGCCGCTAAGTTGCTTCCTACACTACCAAAGTATCTACATACTTGGTTCACCGAGATAACAGGGTCCTTATTAATTTTTAATAGCTCCTTTGCGCTACAACGAGATTGACGTGTATTTGTTATTTCCTTTATGACTTTCCATAGTGCTTTAGGATTGTTTTTAGCATTTTGTAACTCTTTCTTTTCGTACTCTGTTTTCAGTCTCCTAGTTAAGGCGTTACAGTAGTTACGATACCGAGTATATGTCACACGTAAGATTAAGTTATCAGGAGATTTCTTAGATTTTATGTGCATTTTATCACGATTCTTAAGACATTTGAGGATACCTGGTGTTATCCATGGCTTAATAGTCAACTGTGATCTTGGTACATATCTTTGTTTTGAATGTTTAGTTATAAAGGAAACAATTATTTTTGTGAAGGTATTTAGAGCCGTATTCGCATCTTGTATATTGAAGATTTCACTAAAATCAGTTTCCATAATTTCCTGCCTGATGGCTTCAAGGTCCGTGTAAGTAGCAACCTGTCTCCGTTGGTTAGAGTGTTTAAGATTTGTAAGCAATAGTACGATAGGCTTATGGTCTGTTATGTAAGACTCCAAGATCAAAGACTTGGCTGACAAATTAGTTTTTAGTAAGATATGGTCTAGGCAATTGTCTCCTCTAGTAGGAAGTAGATGGGCTGGTAATAGCCCATGGGAGGCATTAAGAATCAAGTAGTCAAGACTGCGATCATTCCTATTGTTTTGTTTAATGTCAATGTTAATGTCACCCACAAGAGCTACGTTTTGGAACTCGGACAAGCTGGTTAAAACATCATTTAAGCTGGTAAAGAATCTATCTATTTGGTTTCTAGAGTTATAAGAAGGTGAACGATACACCGCAATGATTGCAACCTGTTGATCAATTAAGACAGAGATTAAAATTTACTCAACATAAATACCTAATAATATATTTATAAAAAGGCTTCAAAACCCACAACGTAGTTAGTAACACAATTAACCCAACTATAAACCTATAACACAATAAAATATAAACAGCAACAGCCATACCTAAACCTAAACCAATAACCACAAATAGCAAACACAAACACTTAAATTAGATCTCACCAAAAGGATAGAACCTAAAGGCTCTTTCAATTTAGGCGTTTCGTATCGGACGTTTGCAGTGCGTTTGCGGTGCGATTGTCGTACGGCGCATGGACGGTCGTTTGTTTCCTTACAAAACGTTAGTATCACGAGCGCTCGAAGGTACGTAAATGTTCGGTAAGGACGTCGCAGGACTGTCACACCATATCATTTGTATAAAAAAACAATTCAATCAACTAGCCTATTGCAGTCCACTGCTGGTCACATAGGTCTCTCCCAACACGCGCCACAGAACTCGGTCCTGCGCCTTCCGCATCCAGTCCGACCCAGAGACCTTTATGAGGTTGTTGGTCCACCTAGCTGGGGGGCGTCCTACACTTCGTTTGCCGAGTCGCGGTCTCCACTCTAGGACACGTTTGCTCCAACGGCCATCGGTCCTTCGACAGACATGACCAGCCCATTGCCACTTCAGCCTGCTAATACTACGAGCTATGTCGGTAACTTTGGTTCTTTGTCGGATAACCTCGTTCCGAATTTTATCCTTCAAGGAGACGCCGAGCATAGCCCGTTCCATAGCTCGCTGTGCGACTTTAAGACTTTAAAAAACAATTAAATGCAGTAAATAAATTTTCAATCAAATTTTCCTTACTACAAACGCACCGCAAACGCACAGCAAACGTCCGACACGAAACGCCTAAATTGAAAGAGCCCTAACAGCAATATAATTTGTTTATACGGTAAAGGCATGTACACACAGAGGAAAATTCGTTAGTATTGGCTATAAGTCCGACGGGGCAGAACCGCACCCGAATTACCGTCGCCTGTGGGTATGATTGAAAAGCGAAAGGTGAGACGCAACGCACTGAGGTATAGGGTTACATTAGCTTATAGTATAGGTTAAACATGCATAATGTTTTGACATAATATTATGTTTATTATTTGCTTGAAATATATGAATTTTTTACACTAAAGGGTGTTGGAAAAGGCGGTGCAGGGACTAGCTTTTTTATTGCTTTTATAAACTTCACTATATTGTCGACCTGAGGGAACTTCAAGCTCTGACCGCCTTTGACGACAGCAACGGCTATGAAAAAGGAAAGAGGAGTACCTATTCTTAAGCAGTAGAGTCGACACTAGAATGTGTAGAAACTAGATACATACAGACAGTGTTTGCATGAAAATTAATCAAGAGCCCGTTCAATAAAAACGAGGTGCACTTTAGACCGACTATCTTTTATTTCGGGTGCTGCATGGAATTCCGCACGTTCGTTCGCACATTATATTTCAATCACACAAAACATCAAATGCAAGAGCCATATTGCCTTTGAAACTCATGGAATAGGAATATACTCGCATATAGTGATAGTATATAGTGTAGTCTAGCGCTGTAGGAAGCTAGAAGTCTACTGCCTTGTCTTTCTGCGTTTTCCAACCCGCGGTCAACAAGAACATTACAATCAGAAATGGTAATTATCATTTATCCCAGCTCAAATAACAATGTACTGAGTACATAATGATGTAGATCCTGATAATATGAACTACGTCTAAGTACAGAATATTCCTGCAAACACTGTCTGTATGTATCTAGTTTCTACACATTCTAGTGTCGACTCTACTGCTTAAGAATAGGTACTCCTCTTTCCTTTTTCATAGCCGTTGCTGTCGTCAAAGGCGGTCAGAGCTTGAAGTTCCCTCAGGTAGACAATATAGTGAAGTTTATAAAAGCAATAAAAAAGCTAGTCCCTGCACCGCCTTTTCCAACACCCTTTAGTGTAAAAAATTCATATATTTCAAGCAAATAATAAACATTATGTTTATTATTTGCTTATATGATTTTTTTAATTTATTAGAATATTATTTTTATCTGACAAATTTAAATATACTACATAAGCCGAGATAATCCGTCGAGCACGGGGCGTTTGCTGCACGCTGGCCGAAGCTCGTTGCACTAATCGATTTTACGTCTATTTCAATTAGCCGCATTATACAAAGCCTGCTACGTATTAAATATAAATACAGAGCTTATTTTCTTTACTTTAGGATATCTAGAATGTATTCTAGTTAATGTGCGGTGTGGTTAATGTTTATACTTTTTTTTTGCTTTCAGTTTGTGGTGTTCAAGAAAATATCATAAAAAATTAAGTTCTTATTTTAATGGATAAATGGAGTACACGATTCAAGCAGACCGGTTTATCGAAAAATAAAAATATACGTTTTGTTCTGAATTTACGCCATTCTTTCTTTTTTCTGTCTATATTTCCCTCTCTTTCCCTTTTACACAAATGAAATATAAAACGACTGTCATAATATAACATAGTTGTGGCACTACTCTGTGAATAATTTTGATTTAAATATGTATATTTCTATTACTGGACATAGGTCTCCGTTAAACATTTTTACTAAGTAAGCGGTCTTGCAGCTCTCTCATCCATCGGCTTCCCGCTGCCCTGGCTAGTCATCTATCCACCATGTAAGAAATTGAATTATTTAACATGAAACTTGTCCTATCTTATCAATATTATAAACGCGAAAATATGTTTATTACTCTTTCACTGAACACACAATGAAACCTTAAAATAACATAGCTTACATCAGAACTAGACATAGGCTATTTATTATATAGGTACTTAGATATTGCATTTATAATTTAAGCTACACGAGATGCTATTCCCAAACTATCATTTTCAGGAACTAAAATGACAGTTTTGACACTTGATTAGTTGATTTTTTTTTACTTGATCAGTCGAGAATTTCACTGGACGCCATGTATATATTTTTTACAAATTGATTTTTCGAAGATTTTGTGATGCAGAAGAGATGCAGTTTTGTTTTGCAAGTTCGTCGTCAGTAAATTAATATGAATAAATATGCAAGTGATTGTTGAATAGCTGGTGGCATTGTGGTCCGGGTGTTCCTGTCTCCGTTGTACGCGTTCCCGTGAAGTTCTCAAGAAAGACAATGAAAAGTGAAGCATCGACTTTTTAATGTTGATTTTTATATGTTACTTTTATACATACTTACTTTTACTTATACTGAATGTAATATCTCTCACTTGACACTGGCAATATATGTAACTATGTTCATGAGGCCATTAATAAAGAAATACAATACAATACAATACTTGATCAGTCATTCGAAAACCAGGGGTTAGTCGCTGGCACCAGGTAGTAATTAATTATTTATTTGTTTATTTTCAAAACACTTACTGTACATTATAAAATAAGTAAATTATTATGCTCATCTTCAATTGAACTTTATCATAGAGATTATATATTATCAATGTAATTAAATAAAACAAAATACATAGTTGCTTTGAAAGGAAGACATCAACCTTCGCCAAGTGAACATGGCCAAGTACGACATGTCTATAAATTAATATTAATTAGCTAACTAATAAAATACATGAATAATTGTTTTTATAGTCATGAACAAGTATTTCTAACAGATAACTTATAACAATTATGCATGAGAAATCATTTAGGATGAATCCTATAAATAAGTTTAATTGTAAGATCCCATAGGTGGCGTTTAGCGATTTAAATTCAAAGTAGCAATTTACTGAAAAAATTTTGCAATTATGTGTAGAAATTTTAATACAGACATAATGACCTGACTTTAGGTATTATAATTCTTATTTTTTTCTACACCTTATTAGGACATTAATGAGCTGTTATGATGATATCAGTTTTAACATACATATATTTCTATATTCTCACAAAAATTTTCTTTCTTAATGTTCTAAGTATTTCATTAATGATAAATTCATTTTGAAATATAAAATAAGGTCATTAATTTTTTACCGTACCTATATACCCATTCCTCTTTCGGTTGGCTAAGACCTTGCTAAGAACTATATCCGGACTTACACCTACACAAACATCCCAAGTATCATTAATTTACCAATAGCTAACCGTTTAACTAAGCCTTGGTAACAAAGAAACGCACACACAAACTTTCGTATCAAAAAAACCGTTAGGCCCCATTCGCACGAGCGCTTTTTTAACGCGCGTTATAAATGCGTCGAAATAGTTCCTCGGTGTTGGAAATAGAACACAATTTCCAACGACGAGCGATAAAAAAGCATCGCATTAAAAAAGCGCTGGCGTGTGAACTTAGGAATACTTACATTTTTTCTATTCCGACGCTTTTTTAACGCGCGTTAAAAAAGCGCTCGTGGGAATGGAGGCTAACAGAGAGATCACAGCTGACAATGAATCAACGCTGGCCAGTGACACCAGGAAGCGGTTAAAATTAAGAGGAAAGTTTAAAAAAAATTAACCACGGCTTTTAAAGGATATAATATTATTAAAGAACAATGGGATAGTGTTATAAGATCAACCATAAATGCGCTTCAGTGGTTTCGATTGCCTTCTCGAAACCTAACACGACAGACTCGACCAAAGAGGTTATGTGTCTTCTTAAAGTATCAATTGGTATTTTGTTGAAATATGTATTTTTTTTTTAAATAAATTATAGGTTCAAAAGATATTATGATTTTTTATTTTTTCACATTTATAATTACGTTGAGATGGGTTGGTGACACATTGTATTCTTACTCCATCACCACACAGGGACCACACCCCATCTCATCCCATGGGTTTCGTAAAAAACGACTAAGGGTCTAACCGTAAATATTATCTTTACGCAGTAAAAAGAAGGAAAATTCGATATTAAACCCTATACCAATCCGTCTGGCCAGCGTGGAGTAAGAATACAATATGTCACCACCCCATCTCATCCCATGGGTGACGTAGAAACCGACTAAGTGTTTATATTTGAATATTACCTTTACATAGAAAGAAGAAAAACTTGAAATTAAACCCTATACCAATCCGTCTGGCCAGCGTGGTATAAGTAGGCCAAGTATCCCTCCGTCACGAGAGGAGGGCCGTCCCTGCATTGGAATATTAATGGGCTATTATGATGATTTTAAGAGAGTATAACTAAAGTACCGTTTAGCAAGTATGTAAGTAATGTCGTTGCCTTTTGTTCCTCTGACTTCATCTGTCTGGAGCGAGAGACTTGGCCTTAGCAGCAGGGAAGAGTCGGTAGGCAAACCACCATTATATAGTTTCTGAAATTAAAAAGCTGCCTAGGTATCTCTAAATGACCAAAGGAGGCACATTCCTGCAGTGGTAATTTTTCCTTTTGTCAACTCTTTGATATTAATACATACCTGATGCAGAGAGGTCTCAGGAACAATTCCTATTCCATTCAAATCATTGTAAGCTTTAACCTACAGACTCTCTTTACAGTGGGACATAAACATGCAGATAAGAAATAATAATCATGATCATAACAGCCCATTAATGTCCCTCTGCAGGGACGGGCCTCCTCCCGTGATGGAGGGATACTTGGCCTACTTATACCACGCTGGCCAGACGGATTGGTATAGGGTTTAATTTCAAGTTTTTCTTCTTTCTATGTAAAGGTAATATTCAAATATAAACACTTAGTCGGTTTCTACGACACCCATGGGATGAGATGGGGTGGTGACATATTGTATTCTTACTCCGTCACCACACGGATAAGAAATAATATACAGGATGTAAAAGCACCAGTGCAAAATTATTACAGTTAAAACATAAGTGCAAAAAATTACATTAACCCAAATTCATGAAGGGGAACAAATCGAAAATAAAAATCAGTACATTGTTACCCGTACTGTATAAAAGTTTATAATAATGATGAATGAGTTACTACGTCAGTCTTCCATAAGGCCGTGGTGCTACTGTAAGCGAGTTGAACCATGTTGTTTTTATTCCTACTATATCATCTCCGTGTGGTGACGGAGTAAGAATACAATATGTCACCACCCCATCTCATCCCATGGGTATCGTAAAAACCAACTAAGGGACTACCCGTCAATATTATATTTACGAAGTAAAAAGAAGGAAATTAAACCCTATACAAATTAGTAGGCCAAGTATCCCTCCGTCACGGGAGGAGGCCTGTCAGTGGGCTGTTATGATATCATCATCCACATCAGCCTACAGACGTCCACTGCTGAACATAGGCCTCCTGCAAACGTTTTCACCCTGCGCGGTCTAGAGCCTCCCTCATTCATCGGCCTCCCGCCGTCCTAACTAGGTCGTCTGATATGAATATCATCATAACAGCCTTTATCATAGCCAGCCTTTACAAATATTATGTTTATTTTTTTTTTGCCATTTTTATCATTCCCTTTACGAAACAAGCTGTTAGTCTGTTGTTTTGTTTATCTTTTTTTGTTGACTGTTTTTCTGTTTGTCTGCTTGTTATGTTGTGTTTGTTAGTCTCTTAGCAGTGATTATTATACACGCTGTACATTTGCATACTATTATTTTTATTTACTGCTTGGGGGTGTATTGACTTCCACGACTAAAAAATTAAGTAAGTAAAAGGTTTACAACACCAATCACACAACCAGGCTTTAAGTCTTACAAAATTAGTCTTTTAACAAAATCGCCACCACTGTACAGTAACACCACGCCTCACGCCTACAGCAATTGACCATGCTACTCATAGGTCTCGGCTTCGATTCCTTACAGGGCAATGTCACAACTACGTTTTGAGTCCTATTTATTTATTACTTGAACAAAATCGCCACCACTGTACAGTGACACCACGCCTCACGCCTACGGCATATGAGCGCAGCTCACATTTTCAAATTACCGACGAAGTCTCAGCTTGACAAATGATAACCTAAAATCTACCTCAATATCTTTACGCTAGCCCACTATTGGGTAGGCAGTAATTGCTTACGGACGTTATATTTCAAAGAGCGACTATATTTATATTGTATCGGGTTTATTAATGTTGACCAGCTTTCATTACGTGGGCAGGTATTGTTTTATGATTATTATTTTGCAATGTTCTTTAGTTGTTAATATTTATGAAAATATTTGTTGACATCTTGCCGTGCCATGCTGCGCACAGGTGTTGGATTCGACTCCCGGTGAACGGAAATCTGTGTGTGAAACCTGAACTTTAATATCTGCATTGGCTTAGATGTTTTTATGGTATAATATCTAAGTATTAACAAAAAAGTAAGGGATGTGTAGCGGTTGTGTATAATGCAAGTTCTGGTTAGTTAGTGATTAGATAACGCTGTGAGAAAGTAAAATAAATACGTGCTTATAAAAAAAGCATTAAGGTAAAAGCACCTAACTACGAGGGGTTCTAAAAATGGCAGTAAAATCCGAGGTATTTAGTAAAACGGGTTTTTAAAGTAATTCACTAGTTATTTTGGTCTGCATGATAAAATAATCAATTAATAATTTATCTGTTCATATTTATATAAACAAAAGAGAGTTAAGTGTGTTCACACTGTAGAACAATCGGTCATTTTGCCACGGGAAGCCGCCTTTAAAGCACACTTCATACGTTTAGGACCTCATGCACGTGAGTATTACGATTTGCCAAATAGTGTTTTGCGTGATAGTTTTATACAATGCGAGTTTTCGTTGAGATTGAATTATTGAAAGGACAATATATTTTATCGAAAACACTTAAGATTTGAGTATTTTATTTGCAAATTAGCAAGAAAATACGTGTTGAAAACACCACGGCATTAGGTGCAAAATATTTTAGTGTGTTCCTAAAAGCGATGTATACCACGGAAAAACAAATTTAAGGACATTTACTTATTGAAAATTTTCGGTGTATGTTTTATGATTACAAAGTTTAATGTGTTAGTTCTGACTTATTAAATAACTCATGCATTTAATAATGTAATTCCGAGGTACACCTTGGCGCTGGATTCACTAATTACAGCAGGTTAAAAATGACCATTATAGACCATATTAATTTGCATAATATCAAAAAATCTTTTAATTTTTATAACTCGGAATTAGAAACTTTGATTTAGCATCATAAAACGCTATTCCGATGTATATACGTCGGAATAAGGTTATATGAGCACCTAATTGCGATGTATTTACATCGGAATAAGCTTACATGAGTTCCTAATTCCGATGTTTTGACCCGGTCATAGAGAGTATTGACCCTGTTTAAATACAGAGTGTTCCTTTTTTTATGTGCTTAGTACGTAGTAACTGAAAGAATACTAATCATCTATAGTACAATCACATAAAATTGGAGTGTGCGTGTATTCATATTTCTTTAACCCAATTATAAAACTACAGCAATTAAATGATTTTTTGTCTGTCAGTCTGCCTATTTGAAGACTATTTTCAGCGTGTGTGTTTATGTAATTTTCTTTGTATCCTCCTACACACTTAGCGACTGGAACTGGATAGTTTTACATACATCATTATTAGGTTTCCTAAGTCATTTTTTTTATTGCATAATAATCTTTAATGATTTATAGTGCTTCAAAGTTTAGAATAACCGCGCCTAATAAATTATTTCAAAAGTCATAAACTTGCATTTTAGTTTCACTTATTTATTACTTTTTAGTTTTTTTATTTAAGTACATGTTTAGATTATTTTTGTAATCATGATACAAGTAGATTTTTATGTTAATTTTTACGTTGATTTTTATAAGATTAAGGATTATGATTAAAAAAAGAACTGATGTAACATAAAAAATAAACTCCTTTTATTTTTGAACATCATGTATGAGAACCCTACATAGGTAGTTCCCTTTCTATTTTTATACTTGGAATTAGGAACCAAATGCATCGGAATTACGATTTTTACATCGGAATTAGGCGCATCGTTCTTTTTCATATTTTTATTTATTTTATCATTTTTAATAACCTTTTACTGACAAACTGCATATATTTTACAAAAATTAGATAGTTAACGCTTCTGATAAAAAAATAAAATTGTATACAAAGGTACGATAATTACTTAATTTTTAATGTTCTTTCGTGTTTTGTCAAAAACACCACGGAATTAGGTGCCTTTACCTTAGTATTAGTTCTTATCATCCTCCATCCTTTAAACATGTGTGCTTTATTCTCCAATGAAAGAAAACTACACCTCATAACATTAATTCCTCTTTACTTCACTAACTACCCTACGAAACCAGTTGCCAATCATAAACAATATCAAAACCGTTAATATATGCGGGTACTTCAACATTTACATTTGATTTTCGAAACGCAATCTCGATGCAGGCGTATGCAGTAGTCGATTTTTCAGTGTTCAGCCCTAAGGCTGTAGTCGATAAATTCACTTCGCTAAAGAATGTTTTGACATCACTAATAATTCAAAATGTGAGATGGCGAGCGTTAAGTCCGCTATCTTGTTGTGTACAGTCACGTTCTGAAGTTTATAAAATAAAATTATTTTTTTATACTAAGTCTTCGTTTCAATTATTTTGATTTATTTAAGTTTGGGTTAGGTATGTAGTTCTTCTGTATATAAAGCTGGTATATAGATTTTTCCGATATATAAACAGGAAATTAAAAAAAGTGTAATAAAATCAAATACTATCTTTCTCACTGGTACATTGAAGTATACTACGAACGTCATGTGCATTGTAATAGGAGGTATCATTCTTCTCAGATTTTCAAAGCAAATAGAAGGATTTAGGTACCATGACAAGCAATACAAGTCTTGGTTTTAAATCCTTCTTAACTGCAAAGCATCAGAGTGAGTAAGAGGATTTAAATATTCTATAGTCTTTGCAAGTTTAGTAATTTATTGCAAATTCAAACTATCTTTGTGATTATACAGAAAAGAAATGTTTATTACTGAGTGGCGGCAGAGTAGGAACACAGTGTCACGACCCTCATCTCTTTCCATAAGTGTTTGTCATGCATGACCCAAAAGTATGCAGATCGGCTTCATATGATATTTGACGACCTCTATGGCGTAGTGGTTATATAACTTGACTGCTACGCAGAGGTCTCGGCTTCGATTCCCGCTCAATGCAAATCTTTGTGTGCATGAACATGATTGTTTGCATTGGTCTGAGTGTTGTCTATGTATAATATGTATGTATTTACACAAAACAAAGTATTTAAGTACAATTATTTATCCGTTGTCTAGTACCCATAGTACAAGCTTTGCTTAGTTTGGGACTAGATGGCGATGTGTGAATGTGTTAGGATTATTTATTATTTATATCTTTTCTCACTTGAAATTCTTCCAATCTGTCAGCGGATCGTTACATTACTATGCTAAGCTTCTTGACGTTTCTCACATAGCTCCCAATTATTTAATGCCTGTTACCACCACATAAACCTAAACCATTTATTAGCACAACAAAAGGACTTTCTTGAACCATAACATCGTGCAAAATTGTCAACAACTACTGGTGACATTTCTCAATAACGTAATGAGGTTTCTTGTTCGGACTTTTAACCACAAGTTATCGTTAACAATAGCCTATTTATGGTCTTTGGTCACGTTTACATTGTAGTTGAACTAAAAAATATATAGCCATAGTTTTAACTGTCCTTAGACAGTTGGTAACCGCACATTCTGAATGTTGAGAAAGTGGTTATGTGGCTAAAATCATTGTGTTGGTTTGGTGGTTATAGTAGGACTAAACATTTTGTTGGGTGAACAACAATGTACTGTAATTGGTATGCTTTTAATAATAGTAGGTACTTAAGGTTGAGGGGTCTTGATATACTTTGTTTAATGATGTTAGTTTAAAGATGATGTTGTATTACAAACTTACACAAACTCACGCCTTATACTCATAAGTGTACGCAGGAGATAACTGAAAACATTATTGACTTCAAATAATAGGCCAAGTACTTATGAATTCGCTGAAAAAAAATATCTGACAAACGTCCACCAATATTGAAGGCTAGCTGACCCGTGCCCACTTCGTTGGGTGGCGAAAAAAAATACGCCTTTTTTAAACATATTTCATTACTGCTCCACTCCTATTTAGTCATAGCGTGATACTATATAGCCTATGACACTCCCCAATAAATGGACTATTCAATACAGAAATAATTTATAAAATCCCTTCAGTAGATCCAGAGATTACTCCCTACAACGTCACAAACTCATAAACAAACAAACTTTGCCTCTTTAAAATATTAGTGTAGATGACTATAGACAAATTTTGTGAGAAGAATTTGATTAAGAGATTGAGACCAATATTTCAGGTATGATGATGGTTTATCCACTGCAGAACTTAGGCCTCTGACACACGTTTCTACCTCATCGCTTTCCTCATCTATTGATATCCAGCAGCTTTATCGAGTGGTCTGCATCATTCTGCGTAATAAGTATTTATTTATTTATTTATTTATTGTTAAGGACAACCAACAAAGCATACACTAACACAATTACGAATATAAACATGTGAATTAATACATAATATAGTGCTGCCTTACTTAAAGGCTGCCACGGCATGCAATTATACAATGTTAAGTTAACACAAAATAGAACACAAAAATATACACAAACTATCGAGAATTATCTGCATAAAAATTATATTATATTACAATAAAATTAATTACTAAAATAAAGTTAAAATAGAAATCAAAAATAAAAAAAATTAAACACAAAATCAAATACAATATAAAAATAAAAACAAATCATTAATTAACAAATTAAAATTTAAAATAATGCTCAAAACAAAATTACACAATAAAAAACAAAACTTATTATATAAATACAGAAACATTATTACGACCACTGAGACAACAGTTTTGATTTAAATTTTATTTATTTTGATGTTTATTAAGCTTATGTACCTGATGATACCAGCATGTAGGAAAGGCGATACCATCTAACTATTCTGTTGATTATTTCATATCACTTTATTATTAAACATGTTTGTAGAAGTACTGCCGCGGTGCCGCGGGTAAAGCCGTTATATGACCACTTCATTAGTTATAATATAGAAAGTTTATTGCTAAATGTATTAAAATTAATTGATTGTTGATTTATGTTTATTGTTGCTAATTGTTAACTTGATCTAGGGTTGATAGTTAAGAATATTTGCGGGGTAATAAAAAGCCTGTTTCGTTATCCGTTCGATTCAATTTATTTATTTTTCAACGTTATTAATATTATTCTAATTACTCTGTTTACTTAAACATGTTTGATTATAAGTTTTTAATAGGTTTATTCTAGTCACAAATTAGTAAACAAAATTTATATTTCTTTAATTTTAGTTTAAGTTTTAATTACTTTTTAAGTGTTTGGCTTCCGTGACGTCATAAAAGGAGCCAGTCAGAAAAACAGCGCTGCAGCTATCACCGTTGCAGCATCATGCTGAGACTGGTCCTAGTTTTACACCTCATGTGACTTTTTATTATGTTTATTGTAATTTTAGTACTCTTGCATTGTGCAGTAAGGTGCAAATAAATATTTTTTCTTTCTTTCTTTCTTCTAATTTAACTTTGTACTTTGGGCTACTAGTTAACTATATATACTTACTTATTTTTTTTTTTAAATACAAAGTATGCATGTAAGACAAAAAACATCCACAATCATCTGTAAGCATAGGCTTATGTAAATTCGTGATAAAAAATATTTGCTTTACCATAATATTTCATTTACCTTGGTCAATATTTACGACACCCTAAGAAGAAATACATTTCACATTTTTGTAACTTGTGATCCGTCCATTTAAGTAATGATCTCATACACCTTCACAAGACCTGCTATTGGTCTTCCCTAGTGCTGATTCTACATTTCTCTCTCTTTCAGCCTTTCTCCTGGCCTCGCTATACCAATTTAATCCTATCTCTTATTAAATAAATGACGATTTCAATCGTTTATTATAAAAAACTGGACATTATATCGATTACTTCACAAAGTACAAGCTCAGCAAAACACTTTAATATACCATAAGAAGTATAAGCCGTATACACACTATTTATCAATCAATGTTCGGCGGGGTGCACACTCAATAACTGAGGATTACCGCGTCAAAGGATGGATGGAATACAAGAATAGTTTAATAACACTTATGGGTTTTAAACTATCAATCTATTGATGTGTACTTGGCCTTATGGGGTGATTGATTGGGGTGAAGTATTATGTTGTAATCATTACTTTTTTGGTCCGATTTGGGACAAACTGCTTAGTTTTCAAATCTATTTTATAGAACAAAAAGATAAAAAAGGAACATAATAAGTTAGGTTTGTTAAAAGGAACATAATTAATTTTTTTATGCGTAAACTTTGCACTTGCACTTACTACTAATATGCCAGATAACCATCATTAATAAAAACCAAGATTCATGTTCATTTTTAGGGTTCCGTAGCCAAATGGCAAAAAACGACAAATGTCAAACCAAAAAAAACAAAACTATCTAGAAGAATAAGTAGATTATAGTTAAGTCGAAAAGAAAGAACTGCTTTAACATGTAACAGCAAATAAACTCATAAAAGCCCTATCAAACGCATTTACGTACATTGAATAAATCACTAAACAAAACTGGGTGGTCTTACCAAAAATGTAAAAGTACATAAAAACAATATATTTTCTAAAGAGGAGACATTCACAGCTAGTTTTACAAATAAGTAACTACATACATACAAAACACTTAAGTAACTACTTTTTAGTAATGAGAAGTGACAGTTTCCATACAAGACTTCTCATCAAACGAAGCATGAAATACCATAGGAGATACAGCAAGCCATTAATTACAAACTGCCATACAAGGGCCCTAGAACTTCTCTACTGCTTTCGGGAAACGGGCACTGAGGTAACGGCCAAGGTTTGTAGATCAAACATGTGATTTTAAACTTAATTCTTAAGGTGCTATGATTGGAAATAGCTTGTGATTGTTTCGATGACAACAGCCACACATGGTTGACCGCCGTGGGAAAACAGTAAAGTGATACGATGGGCATTTATCAAGCGATTTTCTACTTTATTCTATGCCTATTAATGACTAATCTTAGTATAAATTCACGTGTTACTTATGGTTGATTGTTTGGATAGTGTCTTTGCAAATACTAATAGTAATTTAGGTTCTTCAACAAAGACTTCAAAGTTTCTTTTCAATGTAAATAATACTTTTTAAGGGTAAAATAGCAATTTATATGATATTTATTGTATCTCAGAATAATCACTAAGGACATTTTAATAGTAAGGTGGCTTCATTATGGAGCACTTCGGCTGCTAGTTCAAGTTTAAGAATGAATTTCGTTCTTCAAATTGTTTGTTTTTATTGGCAAGCTTACGATCCACTTATTATTATATTTAATTATCCTTTGGTGAAATATCAAAAGACAAATATTTATGCTTAACTTCTTCTGTGCAAAATATGCCTTTTTCAAAATTTATGTACGGTGGTAAATATTAGCGTAGTCGCTAATATTTACCAGTTTCCAATATTATGCATTAGAAAGTTTTGCCAAACTGCTATTAAGTACTTTTGCAGATAGATATATGTTAGGGCTCATTTCTGCTCTAACTGCTACCGAGTCAGGTAAAAGCAAATTATAGGGCAATCTATTCAAAAGACAAAAGTAGGCCTTTGGAAGTGTAGTCCTTGAGACCTCCAACGTCAAACTCGAGACAAACCTACCAATAAAACCTTTGTCACTAGAGAGAGCCTTCCAGGCTTCCAAGGACTTACTACAATTTCTTAACAAAATAATTGTTGTTTCAACATAATTCATTTCATTTTTCTGTTACATTTCTTTGAAATGCGTTAATGTACTATCTTGTTCGCCATTCTGTTAAGGCAGTTATACACTGATGTCACAGTACTGACTTAATAAAGTAATATGCCTTACTTAATAGGTTGCACAGGTCTCATAAAATTGCGCATATAGCATATATGATACACGGGAGAGGCAGACGATTAAATATAAGTATATTCATAACACCCAATTAATATCTGGAAGACCACGCTGGCCAATAAAATCTATGCTTATAAGACTTTGTAGGGGCACGCCCTTACTATTTCTAGGTTATATAACCTCTACTTACGTATACTTACGATAGCGGCGTGCGTGCTCGATTTATGCGTGATGCACCAAGTACGGGATCTCACAACTGGAATTACTGCCACTGGTCAACTCTCCAAATAAAACTCATTTGGTAATATAAAAACAATATGATTTATTCCTCAAGTTAAGACTCTACTAGTAATTATCAATTACAATTTGTATTACAATATATTATGACTGTATAGCGTGACCAGTGCGCAGTAACTGGCGAGCGCTGTGCTTATTTCACCTAAGAGCGAGATTGCTGAATTGCAATACGTGTACGAACAAAGTACTCCGTACACTACTTCCCCCAATTTTTTACAAAATTTTGAAATGCCAAAATTAAAAATTATACATTGAATATGGTCACTCTACTTACATGTTCTCTTATTCACAAAACAAAAAAAATATATGGTCACCCTATCATTACATTGATTCATATTATATTAAAATAAAGCTACCTTGTTACACTCACGTTAGGACCGATAAGAGTTCTATGTCTCATATTACATAAGTTCCTGGTAAGTTTGACTTACGCCGACTGCCTTACTGCGAATTGATTTCGCAACATCCTGCTTCTACATTTATTCAAAACAATTTGCATGTTGATACTCATGTTGCTCAACATGTTACTGTGGCCATAACAAAGACCTATTTTACCTTACTTAACCTACTTATCACAATGTATAACTACTTATTACTAGACCTTTCATACTGCAATTATTGGTAGTTGCCATGACGACCCGCTCTGCTATAATAAATTGCATCCCTTAGGATCCTCAGCGTTCGTCACGACAACGCCTGGAAACTCTTTCATTCGTCACTACTCATCGTACCTCCACTAACATGCCTTACACTTTACCGGTTATATGCGTATAATACAATATTACACAAATAAATACTGCCATAATAAAATAAAATCTACCTTAAAACCTTTTTAAGACCGGCACTTGCACTTAACTCTAACGACACTTTCACAATACCCTTTACGTATATTCTTGCTCTTCGTATGACGCTGAATATGATCTAGCTTTTCGTACGAAGAAGCAATGCTGTCGTGAGTCGTCCTATGTCTGCGGCGGTTTCCATCGTCCACATGCTCTGTCAGCTCCGTGTCTTCTAATGTGGCAGGTCGGGCCATCCAGCACTTGGTACGTACCTATTTTCCTTAACGCTACCAAAGTCTGATGCCAACATACGACGCGCACACTATACTTAAGAGTGTCGCCGTCGTTTCCCATGCCTTGCATCATCGGATTATGCCGCATACTACTGCGTTACATAAGCCATGATTCTCCAAATGCTTGCGCTGACAAGAGTTAAGATGATCGCCGTACTCTTCGTATAATCGATAAACTTCGTGCCTGTACGCTTATCGCTGCTAACTCAATACTAGGGGTAGACATACCTGCGTCCGGTATCTTCGCGTCACTATTTTCCATCTTCTTCGGTGTCTGGAACATCACCGCACTTGCACTTATAGTCTTTAATTTTAATAAATAATTATTTATTATAAAAATAAATTATTATTTATTAACCTACACGTAATCCTAACAGTTGCTTCTAATCCACGCACTTACTACAGCACACATAAAACAGTACAGGGTCACCAGATGTAGGGAGGCAGACCCTTACTATTTCTATATTATATAACCTCTACTTACGTATACTTACGATAGCGGCGTGCGTGCTCGATTTATGCGTGATGCACCAAGTACGGGATCTCACAACTGGAATTACTGCCACTGGTCAACTCTCCAAATAAAACTCATTTGGTAATATAAAAACAATATGATTTATTCCTCAAGTTAAGACTCTACTAGTAATTATCAATTACAATTTGTATTACAATATATTATGACTGTATAGCGTGACCAGTGCGCAGTAACTGGCGAGCGCTGTGCTTATTTCACCTAAGAGCGAGATTGCTGAATTGCAATACGTGTACGAACAAAGTACTCCGTACAACTTTATTACGATGTTTTCCCTTTTTTTTGTGTAGAGAGATTATTTTCGAAATTTTCCTTAATCGGCATTCACGCATAAAGTTAGTAAATAAAACTGGTTTACAGAAACCGCTTTTCAATGAAATTCATTAAAAAATTAAATTGCTGGTATTACTACTATCCTCTTGAGTCTTTGTGAGGATGTATGGGTGAATGGATGTTTCTTACTCTTTTACGCAAAACTACTGAATGAATTTTGATAAAATTTTGAATATAGGTAGTTTAAAGTGTAGAATAACATTAAGCTACCTATTCAACAACGGTGAAGCCGCGATCATCAGCTCTTACAGTACTTAATTTTTTTTCAAACAAACTATAACTATTACAAATAAATGTTCTGTTACAAAACTCAAAGTACCTATCATGTACACCCAGCTTTACACCACAACTTCTACGAATAGTCGAGAGATGTTTCTAGGAAATAATCAGACTTACTAGTAACGCTATTACCAACGTAATTATGTCGTGTATACTCGGACTAAATTCTCTTATAACTTACTCTGTAATGATGTTTCAACGAATATTTTGATGAAATAAATATCTTAAAAGGTTTTAATTCGTTGTAATGCCAACCAAGTAAAAATGTACGTGCTCAAACAATGTGCCACATACGAATAAAAAATTTAAATAAATAATCCCCACAAATTCACACATCGCCACCTATTCCCAAACTAAGCAAAGCTTGTACTATGGGTACTGGACAACAGATAAACATACTTAAATACTTTTTTTTTGTAAATGAATACATAGAAAACACTCAGACCAATGCAAACAAACATGTTCATGCACACAAAGATTTGCATTGAGCGGGAATCGAACCCGAAACCTCTGCGTAGCAGCAATTTAATATACCGACTGCGCCACAGAGGTCGTCAATATAAAAAAGGAGATTAAATTAAAACAAATAAGGTTAAACATGCAACTTCATTTATAGCACACCTTACTCATCACAACTCTACAAACATTAACAATTATTTCGTTACCTTATAAAAATGATTTAGGTTAACCCTAAGGTTATTTATTAACAAGAATACGGCAATAACTTAATATTAATACGAATTAAAAGGTTATATTAAAACAAAGAATAAGATCGGCAATAAACAGTTTTATACACATCACTATTCACTACATAAAAAACAAAGTCGCTACTTCTGTCTGTTTGTCCATATATAATGCTTATTTCTTTAAAACTACGCAACAGATTTTCAAGCGTTTTTTTAACAACAGCCACATTGCAGTCCACTGCTCGACATAAGCCTCTTTCAAGATGCGCCACAGTACGCGGTCCTGCGCTAACCGCACCCAGTCCGACCCAGAGCCCTTTTTGAAGTCGTTGATCCACTTAGCTGGGAAAATTTAAGATAGAGTGATTCGAGAGGAAGGTTCATTATGTATCATCATCATAACAGCCCACTAATGTGCCACTGTACGGACGGGCCTCCTCCCGTGACGGAGGGATACTTGGCCTTCTAATACCACGCTGCCTGGCCAAACGGATTGGTATAGGGTTTAATTTCAAGTTTTCCTTCTTTTTATTACGTAAATATAATATTCACGGATAGTCTCTTAGTCGATTAATACGACACCCATGGGATGACTTGGGTGGTGACACACTGTATTCTTACTCGGTCACCACACGGAGATTCATATGTATAATACATGCATAATATTTTAGAGTAAACTCAAACTCAAATATCTTTATTTAAAGTAGTACCATCATATTGTATCTTTTTGACGTCATCTAATACTAGGGTGTTTCTTCGAAATTCGATTCTTTGTCTGATTCATATGGGCAATTTTTTTTTCACATTTTGGCTTATAAAACATGTTTTTGTCAAAGATGATAACCTAATATACAATGTCTGAAAAAGGCACACTTTTTTATGAAATGGTTTTCGAGATAATTAACTTAAAATTTTTTGAGGTCATATAAATCAGAATTAGGAACAAAAATGAAATTCTAGTTATAAAAATCAGTCATTTATTTATTAAAATCACAGTTGATAATCACAATGATTATCACCACACCTAAATCTAGTTAATAGAAGCATTGACACTTGACAGTATCAATAATTATCCGTGCCGCCATATTAACAATATGTGTGAAATTCTGATTAATATAGTATTTTTACCGTATGAATCAGGTACATATAAATCAAAATTTTGCCTTTTAACATCGGTTAATCACTACACGTATACAATTAAGGGTTGCTATTTATACATAGGCTTTTAGTCCCCAATTGAATTATATTTCCGACAGATTCAAGTTTGAAAACCATTTAAGTTAATTATAACAGCCAACATAGTAATCAGAAACACAGGTGAACCAAAGTAATATGAATCAGATATTTACATTTATAACTCCGCAACAACACGAACCAGCCGCATGTAACGTCGTGACGACGTCAGCAGAGTCCCTGGCTACCACCAGCACTAGAAGGGATCTCCTGATGTTTCGTACTTAGCTAGGTACGTTCGAGTAAAGCGCGCGAATATGAATCAGACTTTTGTGCCGGACACTCACCATTTATTTTTTTATTAAAAAACTATCGCAAATATTAGTACCATTTTTTTTATGTAAAGAAACAACTAATATTCTTTCGTAATATTTATAACGCACATCGATTCGTTAATAAGAAAAAATGTTACTGTTACTAACGTTCAAGAAACTGGGGTACGGACACACCATATTAATCAGAAGAACGCTTTTTAATATTTTTTTTTAAACATATAAATAACTATTATTAAAAAACAATAACGTGTGCAAGATTGGTAACTGTTTATACTATGTTTAAAAAATAATTGCAGTTTGGTTGGTCTGTTAGTTACAAAGAAAAACCTCCAGACATCGAAAATGTTGGGCTCGAAGAATCACCCACTACATAACCTAAGTTTATAAACGTTTCAAAGTTTAGAAAACTTTACCACCGCTTACAAAACGCTTGTAGAGAGGAAGCGGCGCGGTGTAATAAACTCTACTGCTGTATTTTCTAGACGCATAAAAGTATGCATCCGTGCGAAGCCGGGCCAGTCGCTAGTTAAGAGTATAACTCATATTTATTGAACATTTGTATGTCTGTATATAATTGAAGATAACTGTTAATTGGTTAATGTTAAATTTTTGCAACTGTATACTATACTTTACAATCATAAGCTATGTCATTTGTTTTGTGTGGCCACTAAACAAGCTTTTATCTTTGCGTAAAGCTTTTGCTCTTCGTGTGGTCGTGGACTATAAACGCATATTGTCAACGCATTTCCTCGTTCCTTAGATGTTGTAAAAGGTGACTATTGAAGATTTGAAAGGTTGTGTCATTGCTAGAGGCGAAAACTCGAAAAAAGCTTTATAGCAACATACAACTTCACCAAGTCAGCGTAAATAAAAGGCTCATTTATTCATCACTAAGAGCTGACAAAAGCTTAATTTTTATTATATTATGTTTGATAAGTCCACGCAGCAGCCCGTGTGGTAAGGGGAATAAGAATACAATATGTCACCACCCCATCTCACCCCATGGGTGTCGTAAAAATCGACTAAGGGACTATCCGTCAATATTATCTTTACGAAATAAAAAGAAGGAAAACTTGAAATTAAACCATATACCAATCCGCCTGGCCAGCGTGGTATTAGTAGGCCAAGTATCCCTCCGTCACGGGAGGAGGCCCGTCCCTGCAGTGGAACATTGATGGGCTGTTATGATGACGCAGCAAAGGATTCAGTTGTACAATAACAAGAACCTTTCCTACCGTGTTTTAAATCGCGTATATCACCTCTTCGCTACACGCTGACTTCATAGCCCATCGCAAAGAAACATCTTGTCGTTTATCCAATTAAATTTGCCATTGATACAGAATTATCTGAATTTCTTTTATTTAACTCGATAAATAAAAAAATATAACCTAGGATACGTTTAAATGCCTTTTACGAATGGTTTGAAGACATATAATAAGTGTGCAATTAAAAATGTTTTATTTTTTTTAATTAATAGGGTGTTGCAGAAACTCTTGGTCGTAAATATTGTGTGTTAAGTAAACAACCATAAATACATGTTTCATCATAACAGCCCATTAATGTCCCACTGCAGGGATGGCCCTACTCCCGTGACGGGGGGTACTTGACCTACTAATACCACGCAGGCCAGACGGATTGGTATAGGGTTTAATTTCAAGTTTTCCTTCTTTACATGTTCACTTTGCTTCTTCACTTAAATACATGTTTGTGTTAACATTTCGTTTACGAAAAGTTTATAGATGTTATCTAGGTATTTATTTAGTGGATGCTCCGATTAGCCTTTTCTTGTAATGAACTTAACTTACTTTTGTTCGCTTAGCCAGACTGATTATTGTACATACATACATACATAAACTCACGCCCTATCCCGTCCGGGGTAGGCAGAGACGACTGATATTATATTAGTGTAGAGTTTTTTTTTCTTTAAGATTTCACCTAGCTTTTCTCTTAGTTAGTTTTTACGACAACAACTTTAAAGCCTAGTGCAGAAGATGCGAAAAAAAACAAGAGTATAATATCTGTAACATCAATTTAATAAAAGCTCATTTCGTAACATTGTTGAAGTATGTTCTCTTCTTCTCAGCAATTTTCATTTTCTCTTACTGTATCATAATGTCCAGATCACTTTAATTTTATTCCTGTAACAAATAAAAGAAAATAATTTAATTAAAGAAGAAAGTAATTACTATATTAATTTATAAAATTTAAAAAAAACGCTTGTTATCCTCCTTAAAACACTTTCAAATCATGGGCATCAAATCACTGAGTTCTGAAGTACAGTTGTTCACTCAGAACACAAAAATATTAACCAAACTTTTTGAAATCGGTTAAAGACAGAAAAAGAAAGCCGGCAATATTCTTTTCACTACGAGTAGAAGTGTTAAATCTCTGCAGGCAGTGTGACAATGTGTGTGGAAGAACTTTCCGTGTGGTGACGGATTAAGAATACAATATGTCACCACCCCATCTCATCCCATCGGTGTCGTAAAAACCGACTAAGGGATTATCCGTGAATATTATCTTTACGAAATAAAAAGAAGGAATACTTGGAAGACGACCTCGGTGGCGCGACGGTAGTGCAAGCGGCTGCCGTGCAAGAGGTTGTGGGTTCGATCCCCACGCAGGACAATAATTTGTGAGATCCACAAATTATTGTCCAGGTCTGGGTGTTCTTTGTGTCCGTTAATTAATGTTTGTAAAAGGTCCCCGCGACACAGGGCATGATCCCTAGTGCGGGAGTTGTCTTTTAACAAAAAGAGAAAAAAAAAAAAAGTAATTAAACCCTTTACCAATCCGTCTGGCCAGCGTGGTATTAGGAGGCCAAGTATCCCTCCATCACAGGAGGAGGCCCGTCCCTGCAGTGGGACATTAATGGGCTGTTATGAAGAAGAAATAAATAACTTCATACTTATACTACAATCACTTGAAAAATAAATTTGATCTCCCCTGTGTACGTTGATATGGCTCAAATCGATAACCCAACACAATGAAAGCGCGACTTCCCGCCGCGTCATTGTAACGGGTTTGAATCCCAGTAATGAACGTTATGTTGAGAATTTACCATGTGGTTATAATGGGACTGGCGTGGTTCTTAATGGTATCTTTTTATTATGGTACCTGCGAAGGTGTAGGAATTGTGAAGTATTTTTAACCGATTCGGTAAGAAGGAGGTTAATGTCATATGACAAAGTAATGAAGTATTTATAAAATTCTAGGTTAAATACACTGACGGACTCATAAACTGCATCAAAGTTCAGGTTTACTCTAACAGGATTTTTTTATAATAAGTATGCAAACTTTTTAGATTAAATTTTATAAATATGGAAAGACTGGCTCTTAATCTTAAAAAAAAAATTAAATTTAAAAATAGAACTGCAGTAAAAAAAATGAATATAGCCGGGAAAAGAAAATTTACTCGTAAGTATCAGATTTGCGTGTTATTTATAGCAAAGTTTTAAATTAATTCTCATAGATTTTTTTGTTTTGTCAATTGAATTATTGTTACCAGCATAATTTGTTGGGTTAGTTTTTTAACACATCGAGAGTTTTTGAACCATAATATGGATACTTCGTCCGAACAAGCGGCAAAAATTGTAGTATTGGTGCGGGAGGGCTTGGATCAATGGTAGAAATTTAAATTTAAACCAGTCTACGGTTTCTAGAATATACAGAAGGTTTGTAGAGACAGGTTCTTACAGGAGGAGACGTGGTACAGGCAGAACTCGAGCAACCACAGGTCGTGACGATTTATTGTTACAACTTCCCTGCGAAATCGTTTCCTCACGGTAGTTAACATTAAAACCGAGCGTAATGAAGTAAACGTGTGTGCACGAACAATAAGAAGAAGGTTAAAGGAAGCGGATATCACCCCTTTTAGACCAGCAAATGGTCCAAAGTTGTCTGCAGCCCACAGACAAGCTCGCTTAAGATTTGCGCGTCATCACCTGTATTGGACAGAAGAGCAGTGGGCCTCTGTATTGTTCACGGACGAGTGTAGGACATGTTTATATGGTGCAGATGGTCGCAGAAGAGTTTATCCTCGACGTGGGGAGCGATATGCTCAAAGTTGCATTGAGGAGCGTGTTCCTTTTGGAGGCGGTTCATGTATGGTCTGGGGTGGCATATCGATGAACGGGCGAACAGAACTTGTGTTCATAGACATCCGTCAAAACGGTAATAGAGGTGGTTTGACAACACATTGCTACATAACAGAGATATTAGAAGATCACGTGGTGCCTTACATGGGATTCATAGGCGAAAATTTTACTTTAAAGCAGGATAATGCCCGGCCGCATGCAGCTGCACATATTCATCATTATTGCGAAGAGGTTGGGATACGTACAATAAATTGGCCAGCACGCAGCCCGGATCTTAATCCCATCGAGCATGTTTGGGACAATTTAAAAAGAGCTGTATGCGAGAAACCCTTCACCCACGACAGCAGCACTAAGAACAGCACTTTCAGAAGAATGGGATAATATTCCGCAAGATCTTTTAAAAACCCTTATAAAATCTATGCGGAACCGATTAGAATCCGTAATAAGGGCACGTGGGGGTAATACACCTTATTAAAACACAAATAAACCCTTGCATAAAGTGTGTATCTATTGTTAAAACCAATTTTTTAATTAAACCAATTTTCCTTAAATTTCTGTTTTTTCTTCAAAAAAAGTCTTAAGGTCCTTTCCAGTACATAAACTTAAACTTAAAGTTATGACCCTACGCTGTTTTAAAGTTCACGAACCAATCTAGAGGTTTCAATTTAAATCTGTATAGAAAGTTTGCATACTTGGTTAAAATATTTATTTCAAAGTCGTCTATTACTTTGATGCAGTTTATGAGTCCGTCAGTGTATAATGCTGTGTCCTATTGACTTAAACAAATGGTTGTTTAAAAAGATTTTAACATTCAAAAGTAAGCATAGTATTGTTCCAAAGTCTTAGAAAAAAGCCTTAAATGGTCTTGTTAGTAATGTTTAAAAAGACATTTGCAAAGAAAGCCGTTTCCTTTAATGGTAAAGTTTTTTGTATTTACAACGAATTGCTTTTACACACGCTAAAGGAGAGAACATGTTACTATAATAATACTATAATATTATAGACTTTGCATGTCGCCATAGTATGGGCTTTGAATAACGTTACTACTGTAGTAACTGCAAAAAATTCTAACTCTAAGTTACAATAAACTAAGGCATAGATGCTAATCTATTTTGTAAAGTAAAGTAAAATTGCTAGTCACGGAGCGATAGGTTTATAAGTATTCTATCATCATAACAGCCCATTAATGTCCCACTGCAGGGACGGGCCTCCCCCTGGGACGGAGGGATACTTGGCCTACTAATACCACGTTGGACAGACGGATTGGTATAGGATTTAATTTCGAGTTTTCCTTCTTTTAATTTCGTAAATATAATATTCACGGATAGTCCTTCCTTTAGTCGGGGTGGTGACATATTGTATTCTTATTTCGTTACCACACGGAGCAACAATTTATACTACGCTAACTCGAATTTTAGGAAAATTCGTCTTTTACGCTAAAGTGCTTAAAATGTGCTCTTTTATTTGTAATAAAAAAATCATGAAGAATTATACAAAAATAACGAAGTTACAAATTTTATACAACGCTAAGTACAGATAATTTTTAGAATCGTTCGATTTAGTTTACGCTAACTTGTCGCATTATAAGATGGAAGTGCGCGGTTTGAAACGCTTAATAGAGCTATTGTTACAAGTTAGTCTAAATATTAATAGTGTTAGTGTATTTTTACAAAAATGACACGAAAACGAGCTAAATATTTAGTGAAATTTACTAAAAAGGTAAAATATTCATTGAGGAGTGTTGATGAAAAGGATGAGATTCCGCTTTATACTGCTAAAAGAGGCAACTTTAATGAAATCACACTTGTTTAGTACTATGACCGCCCGTAATACACTACGCTGTCTACTAGTTAGACGTGTGTAGTGCGTAAAATAATATTGTGGAATTAGGGGTATATACGGCTAACTTGCACTAAATTAAAAAATATACACAATTAAGGAAAAACATAAATATGAAATAACTATAAATAAATCAAATATTAATCATACAAAATTTCAAATTAATATCCTTATTAATATAAAAGTTATCGCGTTTTTTCCTTTAAACGCGTCTACTGTTAAGTTCACTTTTATGAGTTAGCTTAGTATAAATTGTTGGTGTCGAGTATCCTGTCGGTGTATTGAAATAGATTTATAGTAGAAAAAAAAACCTTCTTAGTTTCTTTTTTCATCATCATATCAGCCAATTGACGTCCAGTGCTATGACTCTTCCAAATATTGGCACCTTGTGCGGTCCTGTGCCTCCCTTATCTATCGGTTTCTTTTTTGTATTATGAATAATTTCACGCAAAAATAAGTAAGTATACAAAAGTACGAAAAGAAGAAAGACAGTGGAAAAAATTTGTACTTGAGGCAGGACCCGAACCCGCGTCTATACGCGTCCAGCGCCATGACCACTAGGCCACCCCAGCATTCGTCTCGATTACCAAATTTAATCATTGCTTTATACGGCGCCGGGCCGCAACTTAGAACTCAACTGTACAACCCCGTGTAGGGGCGACATATACAAAAGCATTATTTCGTATTTACAACTCAAACTAAGTATACAATTTTAAAAAGGGTTTTTAATATTCGTATTCAGACATTTTAAAGTCGAGATGCTCTCAAAAATTCGTATATCTGTATGCTTCACGGTCCTTTAGGCTTGCACCAGGGTACAATAAGAATATAAGGGGTACTTAAGACACCCTAGACGCTGTGTCGCATGAAATCCGAGCTTATGTTAGCCGAGACTATTTTTGAAGCCAAAAATGTATGAAGATACGAAAACTTTCAACTAAGACTATTAAAGGAAATAATATGGAGTATGTGACGTTGGAAAAAGACAGCAAATTGGAATAAGCACCATTTCGTGGTGTCTTAATGTCGTAAAGAAGCACGTTTTCGTGCAAGGATGGATCATTTATTTATTGCATTTAAAAGATTCACATATTATATACATTGCCTCACAAAACTGCTTCCATTTACCAAACTATCTGGCCTGCGTGGTATAACCAAGTGTGACTTGGGTAAACTCTGCACTAGATAAATATACAGGGTATTTCATTAAGCATGTCCTATCTTTAAATTTGAATAAAACAAAGTGTGTGTGAGATGTCATTAAAATTATTTATTTATTTGAAGGACATAGTAATGCCATTATGTGTGGAATATGTCATCGCTTAAATTTCCACCAGGGCTTCTCTGGGTGGAGCGCATACGAAATATGCAATTTTTCATGAATTTTGCTTATAAATCAGGCTGAATTTGACTCATGGCATTGATTATGATGACTAAGAGGGCCGCAGTCCTTTTTCGCTTGTTCGCAGATACCTGCGAGTTAAGAAAACCCCACAAGAAGAAGTCCAGCGGGATAAATAGAACGATCTCGGTGGCCGATTAAATTATCATTTTCCGTTAACCGTTTCTATCGTCGTTTAACTTGAATTCCTTGGCCAGTTAGATTTTATACGGGTGCAGGCTTAAGTCCCGAAGCAAAGTTCGCCAAATTGTAGCCTGCGAAAGGCCGCGTTCTTGTGGGCGACGTGAAATCGACTACCTCGGATTCTCCTTCACACTATCACGGGCAGCGGCGATGCTTTCAGCAGATCTTGCGTCTTATTGACGTAAGGGTGTTGGTCAATTATTTACTGAACCAGTGAACTCCAATTTTCCCACTACACGACGAATAGTTATCTTTGTAGGGCGATGATGGCGAGCGTAAAATGGGCGATGCGTTGCTCGAGCAAAATACTTATTTTGATTATAAAATTTTATCATTTGCCCGTGTTGTTGAACGCTATACCTATCCATGATGATTTGGCAAAACATATTTGTATTGTATTGTATTTATTTATTAATGGCCTCATGAACATAGTTACATATTTTGCCAGTGTCAAGTGAGAGATATTACATTCAGTATAAGTAAAAGTAAGTATAAAAGTAACATAAAAAATAACATTAAAAAGTCGATGCTTCACTTTTCATTGTCTTTCTTGAGAACTTGACGGGAACGCGTAAAATGGAGACAGGAACAGCAGGACCACAATGCCACCAGCTATTCACCAATCACTTGCATATTTATAAATATTAATTTACTGACGACGAACTTGCAAAACAAAACTGCATCTCTTCTGCATCACAAAATCTTCGAAAAATCAATTTGTAAAAAATATATAAATGACAACTCAACCTCTCGTCATGGCGTCCAGTCAAATTCTCCCAAAACATATTTAATAATTGAGAACAATTTTGACAGATGTAGCTTTGACAAGAGGGCCGCTATAAACAGTCAAAGTTCGGACACGCGTATTGAAAGACCATATCAACTGATTTTCGGAGGCAATCAGCAAATGTAAACCTTTTAGGAGAACTTTTCACTCGTTTCTACCCAGGCGATCATTCGTTGACCGACCACCAAGCTGAAAAGAAGTTAAATTGTTTCAAGATGACGACTATTATATTTGAGGTTATTGTTTATAATCATTTCCATAAATTTCCTACCTAATGAATTCGGTGTTTATGGTATTCGAGCTATGTGACTATGTAACAATTTTTTTGTTTTTTTACAGACTACTCTCGTACTAGGAATCATGCCCTGTGTCGCGGGGACTTTTTACAAACATCAATTAACGGACACAAAGAACACCCAGACTCAGGACAATAATTTGTGGATCTCACAAATTATTGTCCTGCGTGGGGATCGAACCCACAACCTCGTGCACGGCAGCCGCTTGCTCTACCGTCGCGCCACCGAGGTCGTCGAATTATAATAAAAGGCGTGACGAGTAATAAAGAAGTGTCATAAGTGATATTTCTATACTTATTCTATGTAATATCTCGAAACTCTTTAACAATTATATCTCGGCATCTATACACTAAACAATGGGATATCACGAACATACCTTATCCGATAATGTTGATAGCAATCTATATCGAGTGATTTTATCGATTCCATTGTTGTTAAATCGATAATTGGAAACATTCGATATAATATATTAGATCGGTTACATAGAATCGTGATATATCTATAGTAATATTATAGTGTTGGCTGTTTGTTTGTGGGTATTCATTTTTTTCATAACTTTCCCTCAACATCTAAAGGAAGAGATATAATTTTTTTTTAAATAAAGTCCTACTTAGCTTTGTTACCTATTTTATTTAGGCAATGTCATTTACGTAGTTAATTTACTAAAATTGCATTGTTTTTCAAATTAAAATCAATTACTTAAATAATTTTTAATAAAATTTCTATACTTATTTAACTTGATTAAACCCTATACCAATCCGTCTGGCCAGCGTGGTATTAGTAGGCCAAGTATCCCTCGGTCGCGGGAGGAGGCCCCTGCAGTGGGACATTAATGAGCTGTTATGATGATGAAATAAAGTTAAGCAAAGCCGTGAACAAAGTATAGCGAAGTTTATATTGTAGGTGATTGCTTTAGTGAGCTGTTCTAGTCTCACGATTTTGGAACAAGCATTTATTTATAGTAATTAATTATTGTAAATAATTGTTTATGTTTTGTGTTACTTAATGGCAATTAGCAGACAATTGTTAGCTAGATATTATGCGGGGGACCGACGATTTATATACTACTAGTCTGAATACTATTAAAAATAATGTCCATTTGGGGAGCTTCAAGAAACGAGCCTGCATCCCTTTTAAAAGGTCGGCAACGCATCTGTGATTCCTCTAGTGTTGCGGGTGTCCATGGGCGGCGGTGATCACTTACCATCAGGTGACCTGCTGGCTCGTTTACATCCTATTACATAAAAAATGCTATCTTGACAAAACAAGGAGTTCAGGTAAGTTTAATTAAAAAAAACAAAAATAACTATTTTTTTTTGTTAAAAGTTTTTTCCAATTAAAATAATTATAATCGAATAACTTAAGCCAACTATTTATTTATTCAAAAGTATAATTGAAGAAACGCGATGACCTAATTAAGGTGGCAGGTCCGATGGTTGAAGAAACCACAAAATTCGCGGTAAAAACTTTTAGAAGAGGCCTATAACCAACAAAGTACGTCTTATGCGTGATAATGTTACATTGATGACACGCGCGCTCGACCACATAAAAACCAGGAATTACATTAAAAATAAAATTAATTAATTGACTTAAGTTCAAAGCGTCAGTGGTCACCACTTTAGGTATCCAACATCACAGCTCCCACCATTTTCTCATTCAACATTCCCATTTTCTTTTTCGCAGCACTAATTTTTCTTTTTAAGTTATTTCTATAGTACTCAATGCGCGTCCAATTTAAAATGGCCTTGCAGTCTGTAATTTCGTGTTGGGTAATGTTTGTTCGTTGAGTAGGTGGAGAGGTCAGTTAACGCTGGTTTTTTTCGAGGGTATTCAAAAACAAAAGGTAGGATGTACTGGTTGCTTTCACCGGCCTGTAACCGAACCCTCCCATTTGTCCCTCTTTAAAAATTCACGACGCCCTAAAGAGAAAGCTAGTGATTTTTATGTTGAATCTCTCTTGCATTAAAAATCGTTTAGTCTGCATGATGCCATGTTTGTTGTGTGTAAACAGACCCTGGGATGGTGTAAACATTCTTTATTGTATGCGTGTTATAAGGGTTTAAAGCATTTCTGCAGACTGTATAAAATGATAAATGAAATTAATTTATGGTGAAGATTATTCATTTAGGACGACCTCTGTGGTGCAGTCGGTATATTTCATGGCTGCTACGCAGAGGTCTCGGGTTCGATTCCCGCTCAATGCAAATCTTGTGTGCATGAACATGATTGTTTTCCTTGGTCTGAGTGTTTTCTATGTTTAATAAGTATGTATTTAAAAAAATAAGTATTTTGTATGTGTATCCGTTGTCTAGTACCCACAGTACAAGCTTTGCTTAGTTTGGGACTAGGTTGCGATGTGTGAATGTGTGAGGATTATTCATTTATTTATTATTTATTTATAATAATAATATTATTGTTAAAATTTAAATTATACTTTATTTGTAAAAGAAAACTTGATTCTGTTTAACCTTTTTTGTTGTTGTTTGTATTGATTTACTTTACTTCAGTTCAAGTTCACACGTTACCTAAACTCTTGCAACAAAACATGCTAAATACATAGGGACGCGTGTATTTCCTTGTTCTGTTTCATATCCATATCCACATTTGAACTAATTTAATTTTAACGTGAATATAAACTACTGGCAGTTAGACAATTTTTCCTAGTTCTATTACAAAATAATACGATGCATATTGAGTCAAGCGACGTTTATTTCATTAAAAAAGTCTTTATGTTCATAAATAAAAACTATTTAGGAAGGTGCAATATGTATTTACGGAAATACTGTATTGATAAGATCAACATCTACGCAGTAGTTTTTTGTAATGATTTTTCTTCCGAAAAACAAAGCTTTCAATCGCTCTCTTGTAACTTTTAGAAAATGTCGCTTACAAATCACAAAGAATAGCTTTCTCCATGATAGTTCAGGTAAACACCAAACATAGCTAATTTTTTTTGCACTATACGTGCTTTTAAGTTTTCTGTCAAAACTAGAACATGAAGAATTGTTAGCATGCTTTCCTCAGTATTTTTCTTATCGCAAAACTTTTTTTAACCGTCTTCAAAAAGTTTCAATTTGGTTGTAGGTATTTTTTATTGTTATAGTAGCTGGTTAGAACACTGTGTGGTTCTGGCCAGGTTGAATCCAACATACCTATGACACTGGCAGTCTTTAGTATAATCATAACAGCCCATTAATGTCCCAATGCAGGGGCGGGCCTCCTCCCGTGACTGAGGGATACTTGGCCTACTGATACCACGCTGGCCAAACGGATTGATATAGGGTTAAATTTCAAGTTTTCCTTCTTTTTATTTCGTAAAGATAACATTCACGGATAGTCCCTTAGTCGGTTTTTACGACACCCATGGGATGAGATGGGGTGGTGACATAAAATATTGTATTCTTACTCCGTCACCACACGGAGTACTTACTTTAGTATAATAAAGTCTAAAAAAATTAATGAGGTAGTAATATGTTTAAATAAATTTAATACTAATAAATCTAGAAGACAACGACATAAAAATGAAGGAGATACAGTTTTCTCCTAAAATACAGTGTGGATGAGCGAGAAAATTCGTGAAAAGAAAAAAAAAACTTTCAAGTATTCACGTGTATTACAAAAGGAGAGGTGGGATAACCCCTTACCCCCCACCCGTGGGTACTTCGGCGTCTGTCGCGGAGTATGGTGGTCTGGATGCGACTTAATATAAATATATTCACGGACATATCTACACAGCGCCATCTGTTCCCAGAGTAAGCTAGGCTTAACCTGCTTGTGTTATGGGTAACAGAACAAGGGATATTAATACTTATATACTTTTTATTATAATAAATATATACATAAACACTCAGACAAATGCAAATAATCATGTTCATGCATACAAATATTTATTATTTTTTATTTTATTTTTTGAGTGGGAATGGAACCCGAGACCTCTGCGTAGCAGTCATGTTGTATACCACTACGCCACAGAGGCCGTCATAATGATATTAATGTATGTTTGTCTGTTGTTTATAAGGATGTTATGGTATTAGCTATGTTTAGTTTGGGACTAGATGTTGTTGGATGTAAAGGATTTTTATATCATATTTTAATATTGTTTTCTGTGTGGTTATTGACTAAGTAATTAGAGTCCCCCAACGTTTGTGATATCCTATATTTTCTAAATATCAAAAAATATTTTAACAATATTATGTTTTAAAAGAATAAAGAGCCTAAAGACTGAGCAGAAATAAAACGGCAATTTCATAGGTAAAGACCTATTATATTCAACAAACCATTGCCGCCTCATTCCATTCTAAGATCGTTGTTGTGTTCGTCGGGAGCCGAGGGTGTTTGCTACTACGAGTGCGGAGTCAGGCGCAGTCGTGACCTCGCATCAAAGAATGACCAATCTCGCCTCCAGGGGTACTTGGGAGTGAAAATTTTAATATTAGTGTAATACCTACGACATTATTTTTGTATTTTATTTATGTTTATAATATTTAAAATGTGTTGTTTTCTTGTTGTAATAGATTTAGTAGGAAATAAATATATAGTCGGTATAATGGAAGAAGTTAATAACTCCGATTTTGACCAAATTGACCTTTTCCCATTTTCGTGAACTGCAAAATGTGCCGCATCTTTTGACCTAACACACTTTTCCATATCTTAACACAATCCGAAAATATAGCCATTTTCGTTTTTCATTGAAGACATTATTTGAAACATAGAGGCAGGCACAGTCGTGACCTCGCATCAAAGAATGACCAATCTCGCCTCCAGGGGTACTTGGGAGTGAAAATTTTAATATTGGTGTACCTACGACATTATATTTTGTATTTTCTTTATGTTTTTAATATTTAATATTTGCTAGTTTTCTTGTTGTAATAGATTTAGAAGGAAATAGTATACCGTCGGTATAATGGTAGAAGTAAATAACTACGATTTTGGCCAAATTGACCTTTTCCCATTTTTGGGAACTTTAAAATGTGCCGCATCTGTTGGCCTAACAAACATTCCAATATCTCAACCTAATCTGAAAATATAGCATTTTCGTTTTTAATTGGAGACTGATATGTTTTAAACATACAGGCACACTCGTGACCTCGCATCAAAGAACGACGAATCTCGCCTTTAGGGGTACTTGCGAGGTAAAACCATGTAAACATTTTAATAAATAAATAATCCTGGCACATTCACACAACGCCACCTAGTCCCAAACTAAGCTGAGCTTGTACTATGGGTACTAGACAACTGATAAATATAATTAAATATTTTTTTTTTGTAAATACATACATATTATACATAGAACACACCCCAGACCAATGCAAACAATCATGTTCATCACACAAAGATTTGCATTGCGCGGGAATCGAACCCGAGACCTCTGCGTAGCAGTCATGTTATACAACCACATATGGTATACCTACAATATTTTTGTATTTTCTTGAGGTTGATACTATTAATTATAATGTGTTATTTTATCGGTATCAAAATAGATTAAAACATTAACAATAATACATACAATATTTTTCCATGGATTATATTGTTGACAGAAGTTTCATAATCTAATAAACATGTACAGTACAATTGTAATAAATTTTCTGTGAGACCAATTTGAACTTAAGTCCTTTCAAACAAAACATTTTGTATCTGTTCAAGAAATAACAGAAGTGTTCTAAAGTAACAAACGTTAAAGTATAGAAATAGAATAGAAATAGAAAATTATTTATTCGCAGCAAAACATACAAAAATATAAAACACTTAATAGCTACACAAACTTATATCTAATTTTACCGCAAAACAGTCTCAAGTCAGCAAATACTGACTAAAAATAACCAGCGCTGGTCTTCCTTTGAGACAGGTTGATATACAATATAGACAATCTCCTCCTTCTTTTGGAGTCATTGAAAAATATGATAATGACGATAAAAGGCATCTAAGTATAGATCGCTTTCATATTTTTGAATTTTCTCATTAAAACGCAGTGAATAATTTTGCGATACCGACGACGACGCTACAAGATTTAAGTGCAAGGGAAAAATTGGGAACATGCACTATCTACGAATCGCAAGACGAAGTACCGGATCCGTTGTCACCTCGAGTACCAAATAAGTACCACGAAAGTACCACCGCGGTACCAGCGACAGCAATGAAGTACATCAAAGTGCACTTCAGTGACGGCGCGCCGGCAATACACCTCGGCAAGACACTTAAAAAACTTGAAATTTTTGACGGCCTAAAATAAGGATTTTTAAAATACTGCAACCAAAAAACACAGAAAAACGTATAAATAGGTATAGTAGAGTTTGATAATACTTTGTCTGGTGATGGAATAAGAATACAGTATGGTATTACCACACTAACCCATTGCGGTTGTAAAAGCTGGCTAAGAAAAAGTTGGAAAACATTATCAGCACGTGTGTTTGGTACTGTACTTATGCCGTTTCCAGAATCTGTCGTTTAAATAATTTGCCATTTACAGAATCTGCTGTTTTCAGAATCTGCCTTTAAAGAAAAAATGAAAAAATAAGCAAAGCTAGACAAAACCCTATACCAGTCTATACTGTCCATACAGATTTAGAACTAAGTCATTGAATTAAAAACGTATTGGGTTGTTGTTAAAGTTCGAAAATTTGAGTATTCAGACCTTAACTGAAGACTCAAAACCTACCCCAGGTCTAGTCCGCCTACCCTAGGCAAAAGTTAAATGTCTTACAACGCTGTTATTGCAGATATTATAGGGCTGTGAGATTTCACAACTCCGGTGCCACCATAAACCTAAAAAAAACGTGTTTAATTAATACAAAGATTACAATGCAACTTCAGAAAAAAAAAACTACTTATGCCTTGAATGTTCATACCAAAAGCAAATAAACTTTTTGTACACAAATATTATAAAACACTTCAACATTTCTAGATTACAAAGATAAAGATATCATATTGGTATGGTCACGCATATTAATGTCACTGATTATCTCGAGTCACTGTACTCATATTACGAGTACATATGATTTTTGCAATATTATTCACATAACTGAACGTAGTACATAAAAATAGTTTTACAGAGCCAAGTCCTTATAATTGTCTAATCGTAAAATGTAATGATATAATATATTTTGTACGTTTATACATAGTTTATTGCATTTGTGAAGGAATGCAACAACATAATAGAAAATGGTAGCCAATTTAATTTGTTGACCATTTGGGATATGGTTTGGAATGTGCAAACTACTTTTGTTTTAACTGACACTAAAACTTTTCTTTTTTTTCTATGTGACGGAGTAAGAATACAACATGTCACCACCCCATCTCATACCATGGGTGTCGTAAAAACCATCCGTCAATATTACCTTTACGAAATAAAAAGATGGAAAACTTGAAATTAACCCTATACCAATCCGTCTGCCCAGCCTGGTATTAGTAGGCCAAGTATCCTTCCGTCACGGGAGGAAGCCCGTGCCTGCAGTGGAGCATTAATAGGCTGTTATGATGAAAACTTTTCATCTTGATTCAACATGCCAACATTTGGCGTAGGTGCATCGGAGTCTTTAAAAATAGAAGTATGGTATTCGACTAAAACCCACAATATTCCTTTTTACGCAAAAAGGGTCAGGAAGGCGAAAAGACAGGCACACTCAAGCCTTGAACGGGAGGTAGAGGCTGGTGGGGAACTATTTGCACTGAAATAATGGAGCAGAGCTCTGTCCTTTCTCTTTAGAGAAGCGTTCCTACTGTTCCTACTTTAATATATTTTTAAGCAATTGTAGCCCACTCAATGAGATCCGAAAAGTAACAAGGAAAAACATAACTGCAAAACTTCATCAAAAATATAAAGATTTTTCTTTAGAAAAAAGCAGTAAAACATTTAACAAACGTGTACACGGAATCGTTTCGTAATTATAACTGTATGCAGACAACTTATTACCGCAGTCACTGCTAGCTGTTCCAAGTACCTATACTCATATATTTAATTTAAATACGTACACACAAACTAATCAACCTAGACACTCATGTACCTTAATACCTTGAAATAAGACACAATTTCAAATGAAAATGTTTAACTTGATGTGTTGCTGTGTGTACCAAGTAAATTATGCATTACAACTATGTAATTATTTCTAATGATAAATTATAATGACGTCAGATATCATCACCTAATCCGCAGGCGGTCTCTATGCTAATGTATTTGGTAACACGAAAATTTATAGATACATAAGTAATAAAATACATTTTTTTGATTTTCATATAGTTACGTGGGTTGATGAAACTGATTCGACAATCTGAAGTACACTCTCCTTTTTACCCCAGACGATTTTAAACTTTAAATTAATAGTGATAGAGTATAAATTTGCGTTTGCTAAGGTTGTAGGTACTATCTGTTCTCACGTACTTCTCACGGTATCTGTGATTTATTGTGGACGGTTGTGTAGGAGTCCGAACATCTTGTTACGCAAGGAATGCAATACACACCCAGTCCCTATTAAATATTAAATTTTCTTTAGCTTGTATTCGTAATATGAATTATAGGGGAAGATTTAAATCATGTTAATATCTTTACCATATTTTTGTTGACAGCTTTAGTAATTACGAAGTCGGTCATAAAATGAGGTTTTTTATCGATTTGACTCGGTTTTTTGAATCGATTAAGAGTTTTAGCTACTTAAATATTTCAGAGTATTTACTTAATACATTTGTTGATTTTATTTGGATGACATCTTAATCTTAGCATCTACGAGTACGAGTAAAGTGTTTATATAGAGTCATGAAAATTACGATTAAATTCTTCATTTCTCTTTTTTTAGACACGGTTTTTATGTGTAAGTCGTAAGTCAGTAAACGTTTCATTTGGTTTAAAATCTATAATGATACTACTTTTTGCTTGCCCTCTTTCGACACACACAACTGCAACCAATCTCTAACCAAACGATAAAAATAATACCTCACACTATAAAAATGATATAGTGGTGATGACATTAAACGTTCCACCCCAATAAAATCACCACAAACGTTGTCTTAAACCAAAAAAAAACAACTTTACTCAAATAAATTAAGTTTATTTAAGCAATCGTAAATCACAAGTGTTGATCCCCTATTCATTCCACACTCTATTATGCCGTCTTCAAGGTAATTAAGATGTATTCCTGGACATAACACTGTGATCTATTACTTAAATGTAAATAATAAAGAAAATATTATTAGGTCTAATAAAATAGGTTTAAATTTATAGTTTTTACGCTTTTGGATGAGTCGTTTTACGTTTAAAATTGGAAAAGAAAGCACATTCAGCCGGATAATATCCAGCTGGCAGGTCATACTGATGTGTAAGGCTGAGATTCATGTTATGGCACATTTTTAGACGTCAATCCAGCTTTTCTAGTGGTAGTATAACGCTGTTTACATCAAGGTTAGAACCATCTTGCTTACCATTTTTGTGGTATAAAAAATCACTGGCAAATTTTATATTTTCAATTGAACATTTCCAGTATCTAAAGACTACAATGTCATGTTGTCTTTAGATACTGGAAATGTTAAGCAAAAACATCAAAGAATAACTGTCAAGGGCTCCTCATGTCACAACGAAACACGTGGGCAGATCTCATTCACCACAGTTATCTCACATTATAGCTGATGCTTAAGCTTACTGACAGTAATAAAGATTACAACACTTAGTTGCGTTTACAATGTAGGTGTGGTTTTGTAACTGTACGCTACAACTAGTAAATCGCAAATCACGATTGAGATCTTTTGAAGTTGAGAAATATAACAACATTACATACGGATTTGCATTATATTTATATATTTGTGCCTGTGGGGTTATGTGGTAAGTAAACACGGTGTGACCAACTCAAAGAATTCACCAAATCTTCATCTGTGAAAACAAAAGTCGTTCAAAGAAAATTTTGAAAATGTTATTTCTCCGAAAAAAGAGGGAAATTTAATGTACTAATATTATTTAATATATGTAATATTATTTTATGTATAGTAAAAATTCTTAATTGTTTCCCAACGACCTAGTTAGGACGGCGGGAAGCCGGTGGATAAGGGAGGCATAGGCCCGCACAAGGTGGCAATACTTGGAGGAGGCCTATGTCCAGCAGTAGACGTCGATTGGCTCAATGATGACGATGATGATAATAAAAGTATGCGTGCCAGAGTAGGCCGATTGAATATTTAGCCTGAAAATAGGTTGTATGTTTGTTATTGGACCTTAGACTCATCTTTGTTCAACGTTCAAGTATCTCAAAGAATAGCATTAGTTTTGTTATGTTTTCAAAAGACCTGTACAATAAACTCTACAATTCAATTAACAATAAAATAGTATTAATTAAACTGATCCGCCAAATGTCATGGCGGCTCTTAAATATTTAAATTTAATTGAAAGGGCAATTCATTTTACCTCAATATGACTATTAAGTATCAAGATAATATAAAGTCCCTTTTTAGGTAGGATTTACAAATTGGAAATGGGTTTTAGTGTAAATTTACATTTATTATTTATATTATAATTTATTTATTCATGACATAAGAGACTAATCTTGGATTATCTATGAAATATTATGCAAGATTATAGTATTACCATTAAAGATTACCAAACTTCATTTTTTGTTATGTTTTGTTTTGGGCGTAAATCTACTTTATTTTGTTTTTTCAACTTTCACCTGTAAGTGGGCAAATATTCTCACAATTTTGTCTATCATAATCCGTACCGAGTAGGAATCGAACCCGAGACCTAGAACACGTCAGCCGCTTACACAAACGCTTTGCTACTAAAAAATAGCAACAAAAAAATGTGATTGTGTCCTGAAATACCATATATGTTCGTGTAAGAATCTGCAATGACAATAGTTTATGGGTTGTATTTTTCCTCAAACTGGTAGGTATCATACATAAAGTCTTATCAACATCCACGCCCTAAACACACGGTAGTAAGTAAGAAGTGAGTTAAAGAAAATTGGTGAAAATCGACGAATGAACGGATAGGTGGGGTCCACATGTCAACGTCACGTATGGGCGTGGCCACACACCCTTCAAGTTATTTTTCTTACGTATCTCACCCTCTTATAAGATATACTGAATTATATCTATGACTTTTCTACATATAGAGACGGATTAAGTAATAATACACGGTCTGAATACCTATACTTATCCCATGGGTGTCATAAAAGCCTACAAAAAGAAATCTCGACGCCTTTCCTGTTGCTAATCCAGAAGCCACTCCTGTCGCTTGACTAACAAGTGAAAAGATGCCGATTTTGATGACCTTCCTGACGCCAAATCAGACACCATTTTAGACGTCAATCCAGCAATTAATAATAAAATCTTTATTGCGTATTTTTTTTTGGTAACCCATATGGACATGTCGTAACAGACATTGCCGTGGACAGATTTAGTGGTATAAGAAGAGCCTTCTGTGGTAGAAAATTCAATAGATGCTGTGATTATTGTTAATGGGATTGATAAAGAAATCTAATTCCTCAATATCTTTTTCTGTCAACGTTTAAACAGTTATGCAACAGCTACAAGACTTGCATTTTAAATGGCTGATGGTTTCTTATACTATTTAAAAAGACCTCGTATATTGCAATGCCTAAATACCATTCAAGACAAAAACCTTTTTAATTAATAGCCTCATAATGTTAGCCTTAAAAGGGAAATTTTATAGTAGCCGTAAGTGAACTTAAGATCGTAGAATGTACTTAACAACTATACTTAGTAACAATGTTGCTTAAGTAATTAGTCTGGTAATCTGGTTAAGTTATTTATCATTGTATATGTTTGTGTTTTTTGTATGTATAAATAAGCTTGGTAGGAGAGGTAAAAAGTTTGATAGGGACTAGCTAGGCCGATTGGAATAAGCTGCCAGTTTTACGATGCAAAACAGCAGGTCAATTCTCGTAACATACAATTTAATTCAACTTAATTTTAACTTATTTTGATTTTAATTTTTAATCAATCCAAAAGTGGTATTCTGGTTTCGTTAAAAATGAAGTTAAAATAAGTTGAATGATAAAATAAACGTCAAGTTTGTAGTTTCTTAATGAAGAAGATTACATGAACTGCCACTTTAAAATTACAAGAATGCCGTTTTAAGCTTAGTTACAGTACGATATAAATATTTTAAATTATGAATACAAGAATACATATTATGTAACAATTTGACAACCAAAGGCTATCATAACCGAATTTTTTAACGATTTTTACGTAGGAGAATTGACATGCAGTTTACAATTCTTTTATCTTGTCAAAAATGTCACAGTGCTACCTTAACCCTAAATTGACAGGATAGTAAAATACCCGTCAATTTCATGACTAACAATCCTACACAGAGATTACTTAAATGCGAGACTTGCGTTTAAAAACGGAATAAAATAAATGTTTTGGGATAAAAGTGCGTCTATACTTCCCACCATTGATGTCACTCTGGGAAGCAAGGCGTTTCCTGCAGTGCAGTGGACCATTAATGAGCTATTAGAAAAATTAATATTAGAAAGTTCTTCATTGAATATATTTCAAAGAATTAGACGTCTGACTTATATTAAAACAATTTTATTTTATACATTATTAAGTTCCCGGAAAAGAGAGAAAACTAAGTTATTATTAAACTTTAAAACACATTATTAACATTAATAAAAATTAAGTTTATTATAACAAAATACTTAAAAAAGAAGTTAATTATTAGCATGTGCTCCAATTTAAAGAAACGTGGTTACTCCTTAATGACAATGATAAAAATAATCCAATAATATTCAAGTATAAAAAAGTACATCAAAACTCGAAATGCATTTAAAAAAATAACAAGTCAATTTATCATTCAAAAGAAATTAATGATACCGTATACTTCAAAATACAGTCGTAACAACCAACAGTTTTAATTGTCATCAAAATGTCAATTAATTTTATTAATGTTATACATGACGACACAGAGTAATATCGTATAAATAAATTGAAGTAAAAAAAAAGCTAAATTAATGTATAAACAAAGGAACCTTTCACGTTTAGTCTTTAAAACACCGGCCACCATTAATTACTGTCGCAATTACACATAAATAATTGTCGACAGAAATGGACTGATATACACCTTTTCACTTTGTTAGGTAAATTATATAATTATTAAATAATATTACTTACACATTCACACATCGCATCGCCTAATCGCTAACTATAGGTACCTAGAAAACAAGACCAGTCCAAACTTTAATGTTTATGCACATAAAGTTTTGCACTGAGCGGGAATCGAATCCGAGACCTCGGGACTTGACCATGACCACTACGTCACAGAAGTCAGTCTTTAAGCCACGCTGGAGCCTGTGAGGCGGCTTGACCAACACAAAATGAGAAGGATTAGGATGATATCCTACTTCAAGTGACTTTGAGGCGCTGCAATCGATCTTTTTCGTTTCATACACAAAGGTAGTACATATTATTATACTGCCTTTGTGTATGAAACGAAAAAGATCGTTTGAAACGTCGTAAGAAGCAGTGGCAAAGGTAAAGTATGCCACTATAAAATCTATGTCTTAAAATTACTTCAGCAAATAGCAACCATTAAGCAATTCCAGCGCTTAAAACAGCGTAAATAACAAACAATTTACAACTGACCAGTTAATGCAAACGAATTACTTATACCAATAGCGTTTATTAGTTATATGCATAAATAGCTTTATACGTGACCTTTATACGCTAATAAAATTACTAATATAATCTTAGCAATAAGTTAAATTTATACTAATATTATAAAGAGGTAAAGTTTGTGTGTTTGTTACGTTGTAGGGGGTAATCTCTGGATCTACTGAACCGATTTTTAAAAAAAAATCTGTGTTGAATAGTCCATTTACCGGGAAGTGTCATAGGCTACATAGTATCACGCTTTGACTTAAAGGAGTGGAGCAGTAATGAAATATGTTTAAAAAACGAACGCGGTTTTGTCTGCCGCACAACGAAGTGGGCACGGGTCAGCTAGTAATCTTAGCAATAAGTTAAATTTATTGTAAAATGATGTTTTCCATTTAAGACTCGACTGCATTCTTGGCAATACATTTTGTGTTTTATTGGGGATCTCTGAATCGTAACCTTATCCACACTCAGGTGTTAAATAAACATGATAAAGGTATTTTATTAAGGAGGTAGATACATTAATTATGACAATTAAATAGTCTTAAACTAATTATCTGCTTGAATTATTTGCCTTTGTTGCTTTGCGGCTGACACAAGGCCCTGAATTTGAGTTATATAGATTATTTGTGTGATTTACAAAAAAAAAGTCCTGTACAGTCACGAGCAATAATATGTACACATTTTCATATTTTGTAAAACAGATATCTGAAGTTCTGCCAATCCAAAATTGAATATTCAAAGATTAGTTCAAAACTGTACGTAACCTCTTCTAAATTACGAAATAATTTTGGTATTCTAATGTCTAGATTAACGTGCAGATAGTTTAGAAAATTTTACAATGTGTACATATTTTTGCTCGTGACTGTACATAAATATTTCTCCCTAGTGAGATAGTGTAGTTTTTCAAAATAATTATCAATTAATTAGGTTGCGAAAGGCGCTGGACCATGTTCTGTGGCGCGTGTTGGGTTGGGAGAGATTAGTCTATCGCAGTCCACAGCTGGACTGCGATAGACTAAACTAGTTAATTGATAGATAATTAGGTTAAATTTTAACTTCTGCGAAAGAGTTTAAGAACTAACTCCAATTTCGTTCGTTCTGTTTCGTAAAAAAGAAAGATAGGTGCCTATTTACATTGCGGTTCTAAGAATAGCGTCAATTTCTGTAGTTAGCCAAAGGACTAGGAAAGAAGCCTATTAACGACATTTATTATTAGCTCTGCCAGCGCATTGTACACACAGCAACACATCAAGTTAAACATTTTCATTTGAAATTGTGTCTTATTTCAAGGTATTAAGGTACATGAGTGTCTAGCTTGATTAGTTGCTGTGTGTACCTTGAAGGTCTCGCAAATATCAAAATTTCTAAGAAAATTAATAAAAGGAAATCTTGACTTTACGTGAAAGCTGACCGGAGTGGACAATTTTCTGAAAACTATTAAGTAATTTTCTTTTCCTAACTTATAAAGTCCTCTCTATACAATTAATCATTAATAAAAGTAGTATTAGTAGTACAATTTTCTTTTCCTAACTTAAAAAGTCCTCTCCATGCAATTAGTCATTAATAAAATAATCAGTAATTTACATTAGCATTAGCAGTCGCTTGACAATATAATGTGCTTCCTATGTATGTTAATATGTTAGAAAGAAAGTAATTATATTTATTAAGAAAACTAATACTTAAAACCTACACTTAAAAACAAGAGTTAAGAAGGGTGTTATTCAAAACATATACCCCCTTACTCATAAACGCCTCTTAAATTTAATCACTGTTTAGAGAGATTTTTATTAGTAAAACCAACCTTATGCCAAACAAAACCGTAAGAATTTAAGCTAATCAATTGACTAAAATTTAAGAGGCGTTTATAAGTAATGGGGTTATAATCACACTTTAACACTAATTATAAATACATCATAATCATACACTACGAGTAGTACGAGTATTAATAGTATTTAATAGCTCTTTAAAAGAATATCGTCATTAATATTAACGATGCACTCTCTTGTCATCACTTTATAAGAAAGGGTAATTAAAGGAGAATGAAACCTTCACTAAGAGTTTTGGGCCAAGATTAAACAGAAATGAGAGTATTATCAATTTATAGCTTCACACTTATTAGTCTCGTGCTAAATCTTTTGTTAGTTTTGGCAATCTGAAATCCAAGATAATTTTTTTTTGAAGGAGATGGAAACTTCTGGGCTAAAGCCTGTACATTACTGTACAGAGTAAGGATATGCCCTAAAAATCTTTTCTATTTTTTTCAAGTTCGAATCTTAATAAAATTGAGTAATTTTATTATTATTTTATTAAAAAATAGAAAAGATTTTTAGGGCATATCCTTACTCTGTACAGTAATGTACAGGCTTTAGCCCAAAAGTTTCCATCTCCTTTTATACAGACTTCTCGGTAAGGTGACAGAAATGTTAGGATTCTTAAGGTCGCCGCGCTTTATGGTGTCATGACAGTCTGTAAAGTTAACTATTATCTTTCCTGAATCGGTTGTCTTTAGAATTTTGATTGATGAAGTTGACAAGTAATAAACACTTTAATTATCATACTGTTCTTTATTTTTATTATTGTTTTAAGTCTATATTGCTTTTGTGATCCGCACTAGAAGCAAAGTAAGTAACAGACGACCTCTGTGGCGTAGTGGTTATACAAAATGACTGCTACGCAGAGGTCTCGGGTTCGATTCCCGCTCAATGCAAATCTTTGTGTGCATGAACATGATTGTTTGAATTGGTCTGAGTGTTATATGTATGTATTTACAAAAAAAAGTACTTATTTAAGTATGTTTATCCGTTGTCTAATACCCATAGTACAAGCTCTGCTTAGTTTGGAACTAGATGGCGTTGTGTGAATGTGTGAGGATTATTTATATTTATTTATTTAGATACAGCACCTGTTACTGCCAATTTTAAGAGAGATAATACTCACAAACTATCTATCATTTATTTCAAAGGACAGCCTGTTTCAATCACTGATTCATAAGGGATCCCCGTAGGTGGTCGCTCAGTGGTATTTCATCTGAGCATCTCTTTGCTTCTGAGGTTATCTAAAATGTCGGTCTCTACTGGCGACGTAGTGACACAATCAGACAGATGTCTTCCAAACTCAAATCAGTCATTTGTTCCTCATAGTTTAGTCTGCATGTGAATTCTCGTTCCTAAAAATTCGATTAAGTTAAATTTAGTTGTCAAATTGTCTTACCTATTGTGTGACAATTTGACAACAAAAGTTAACTTAACCGAATTTTTAAAGGTTTTTAGGAACGAGAATTGACATGCAGGGCATATTATCGTCCTTTAACTATTTTGCTATTTTTTTGACATAAGGTTGAATGGTTACTTATTTATGTCTGACACAGCAAAAAAAAATTATTTACATAAACAATTTAAACATTGCTAAATAAAAGGTGTGTTGAATTACTTAGTTACAATTTACACTGTCACTACTTACGTACTTTTTCACACACTTAAAGTTACACCCACATATACCATAAACAAAAGTACGAACTCCAAACATTCGACAGAACCTTTTTTTAACTACAAAGGCCATCTATCTAGTAACCATTTACTATCTCACAAGTTTACGTAAGAAGTAAACAAACGTGACCATAGAAATACGATACTTACAAGAATTTACGATGAATCGTAAAAATCTTTGGCCATATCGACAGCCAATCTCACGAAATTTTTTCATCAAATACTCTATTACAATCACCAAACTAACTTCATTCTAAAAACAACCTTACTCCTTACACCTCAAAGTAGATTTTTCTTTGTTATCAATTTATAGTTATGCTGTTTTGTGTTACCGTTATACATTTAACAAGAATGTGTGAAAGGGGGAAAGGTGGGGAGTGGGGTAACGTGTGTAGGCGGGTTACGTTAAGAAAAATTGTGATAAAAACATCTACTATTGGCGAAGATGGGGTTACATAATGTACCTACATGTAAAAGTTATCTACCTATGTTACGGGCTGTAGGCTTGTAAACAGTATATTACATTTTGTGGAATAAAAAATATCCAATGTATTTTTAAATAGTACAAGGATGTGGTTTAAACTTAATTGTATAGTGGGACATAATTGGCACTTTCAGAACTAAAGCCCGATTTACACATCGACAAGTACAGTAGCGAGCTAAGTAGTAAGTTGTTGATTAAGTTCATTTGAATATATCTCCATCCTATTTTTTGGCGAGTGAAGTACGAAGTAGCCCCCGCCCTCCCCTCTCGCCAACTTAACTCGCCAAAAAATAGGATGAAGATCTATTTAAATCAACTTAATAAACAACTTACTACTTAACTCGCTACCGTACTTGTCGATGTGTAAATCGGGCTTTAGCTATTCCATGACTACCGGCGTCCGTTGCTTTAATTCACGCGCTATACTTGCGCTTTCCATTAGTATAGACAAGGTCTTTAAAAAAATTGTGTTGGTCACTGTAAAGAAACGGACCTACTATTACCAAGACTTGAAACAGACAAGTTTGTATTAACATTTCTATCTTCGCTGTTGTCTCAAGCAAACTGACTGTGCTCTTTGAATTTATGACAAACCTTACTTTACCAGCCGCCTCGTCACTTGATCTACTAATTCAAGTCATATAAATAGGCTATACGAATCCGTCTGGCCAGCGTGGTACTAGTAGGCTAAGGATCCCACCGTCCCGGGAGGAGGCCCATCCCTGCAGTGGGTCATTAATGGGCTGTTATGATGAAATAGGCATGTGTTCTTTCGAGATTTCCTTCTTAGGCAAATACAAGTCCTCCCTTAGTTGACCCTCGACAAAAAGAGTTGCCAGTATCTATGCTCAAGCTCCATCAAGACTTTATTAACACATTCATTAAAAATTCTCAATGAAAAATTAATATATAAAAGATAACTATTAATATCCTGTTCCGAGAATTCTATTTCAATATAAAAATATAAGAAAACAAACTTTTTATCTCCAGAGATATTAAAAACCTCTTAGCGAATATCGAAATCATTTCATTTTCAATACTTCTCATATTTTTCATACTCCGCGGATGACATATCACCGTGGATCATAATTTAGTATTTTTGTCAAGGGAAACTGAACTCTATAGGGTAGAAATAAGGTAGAGTTTTTAATGTAATAAAGAACAATCCCTCCTTTGCGATTCCATACGATTTCACCCAGTAATGATTTGGCTCGTAATGAGGGAGACGCGCGAGTAATATTCTGAGAGTATAAACTTGGATTCAAGTGAATTTGGATACGACAAAAATAAATTTAATGCTAGCTTGCTGTGGTTCTAAAAGCTTTGTTTTAGTTGTTACAGTCACTTATGTCCGTATACTTTTGAGAAAAGAATGCATACGTATTCAATATCTTAGTTTACTTAAATGCAAAACACGACACGGCAATTAACTTCTTTCGACATTAATCTTCTTTAAATAAGAACTACGCTACGCCAGTCGATGATTTTCGTCAGCTCACCTGACAATTGAACTAACTCTTCTTTAAAGTAACAACATTATAAATTAATAACCGATTATGATATTCTGTTGATATTGTGAAATCTAGGGAAATATTATTGTTAAATTTTCCAATTCAGCATAATTACCCGCGTTTTGCCTGAACTTTTGTCAGGCTACACAAAGCTTAAATTAGATCTAAGCTTTGTGTTGCAGACTGCATACAAAGCGATACAACTTATAAAGCTTATCCAAGTTAGTATAATCCTGGGAGGAAAACATTCGTTCTTCCGGAGTTTATTATTGCTGTTATTGCTTCCATACGTCAAACAGACTTCTTTACTCCACTCCAACTAGGTATAACAATATTATGTAATAAAATAAAATTTATTAAAGCTAAAAGCAGAACTTTATAAATATAACCACTTGAACGACAATGGGTATGATTTATCCACTGACAAAATGGCGGGACTTACGTCATATGGTATAAAAGTACCAAAAAAAATTCGTTCTCCAACGCGCGATATTTATAAAAACATGATTCTACCGCTTAAACTCTGCGGTTAAAAAAGTCTGTGGTACAATTGTCGATAGTTTCCGAACGGATTACACCAAAATAAACAGCTGTAAAAAATAATCTGTGGTCGCAATGTCAAACAGAAGTTTGCTTCATTTCGTATGTCCTTGTATGAAATTTACTGTTTATTTATGTGTTAAATACATTTGATTAATTAAATATTGTTGGAAGTGTAATATATTACAATTTTCTAGAAAATGTGTGCTTTCTAATGGTCGTAATATTATGTTATAAAAGTTGAGTAACTTTTAAAATTTAATAAATGAAAAGTCAAAGACTAAAACTTGGCCTTGAGTTTAACAATAATGGCGGTTTAATTACGCTTTCCACAATAAAAGTTTATTGAAATCGTTTAAAATTTATTGAAATCGTTAAATTCTAGAAGATAAACTAATAAACAATAATTAAATTTAGAAAACAAACCTACTACGTTCTTATTTTTATGTTCTTATTGTCTAAACAAAAATATGGTATGCACGTACAAAACGCCGAGATGGCCGAGTCAGCTAAAAAAGGTATTTATTTCAAAAATAATTTAAAATACTTTAACCTTATGAATTACTAATATATTTATTTTATTTTAAAAGAAATATAGTTAATTATATTTTCAAAATAAAATCCTTTAATTTGGGTTGCTAATTTTATTCACAAATAATATAATTCCCGGAAAATCGCGGAAAATTTCAACAATTTTTCGCAATTTCTCAGGTTTATCAACTATTCATTGTATTTAGATATTCATAAGGTTAATGTATTTTAATTTAAGTTTATTCCCTATACTTTTACGAACACGACGATGTTTTTCATTTTCAAATTGATGCAGTAATTTTCTCGTGTTAGCCGTTTTTATCAAGACGGAAAACTCGCAGTTTTTTATAAACACATAAAAAACTGCGAGCGTTGCCACTTGAACGTTGGACTCGCGAAAGCGATTCGCGCAGTTAACGTTCAAGTGGATAATAAACATTTGTATGCTTTATAATATTTTATCGAAATTCAATTATACTCGTAACTAGCTGTGCTTAGATCTCTTGCCTTAATTAGATGTCTCGAAAATTATTACATGTTTAAAAAGACAAAATCTTTTGTCTATAATCAGTTGTGATCTATTTTTAAATAATCCCAACGAACTTTAAAGAAACTAATTTCTTGACAAAAAATTATTAAAAATAATAATATATAATCAGTACTCTCTAGAGTCGGTCTTTTAATTAGCAAATTATCTCAATATATTTCATAGACACTATGAGCTTTAGCAAAATGTTATATATATCTTGCTAAAATATCCATCATAAATAAAAATAGGACATAGATAAGCAGATTAAATAAAAACTAGGACACACTGTACATGTACAAAACATTTTATTCCCATAACTATCTTCATAATTATCATTAAAAGAGAAGATAGTGAATCATTAATACTGTCTCTTAATGATGACATACAAGTTTTCATTTGACTTATACTAATTAAAGAGACCCTTAAGGCACTAGCAGATAACAATTTGTAATTATCAATATTTTACCACTTGCAACACACAAACGTGTCATTAAATTGTGTGAAAGCACCTGCAAGTCTTGCTTATAATATTTAATACACAATAAATAAGCCTTAAGCTGAAGCTGTTAATTTATCCACCTTCCATCCAATAAATATCAAATGCAACGTTAAATGGACATACGTATGCGTCAGTCTTAAGCGCCGATTACACTAGACTACATGTAGTCAACTACATCTTGTAGGAGACTACATCTTGTAGGACATTACATGTAGTCTTTCCATTTCCATGTAATTGTTTTAGAAATGGAAAGACTACATGTAGTGTCCTACAAGATAATTATAGTTGACTACATGTAGTCTAGTGTAATCGGCGCTTTACAAACAAGCCGTTCTCAGGCAACTTTCGTAACCAGTAGCGTTTCATCTCATTAATGGATGACAACAGACGCATTGCTTAAAAAGCTTCAAGCATTGTCACAAAGGCGGTTACATTTTTCATAAAATACTTGTCAAAATGCCTCCTACACAACGTCTCGGGCCCCAGGCCATGATGTAACGAGAGCTCGTGTATGAAGACTCTTAACACGAAAGCCACTAGACATGTCCCTCCATCCCTGTCTCACAACCTGAATCTAAACGAGAGGTAAGATCACTACTCTCCGTCATATTTTTCCCTTTACCACCCTCGCGTTTTGAAGCGTTCTTTTACATAAAAGAGGTTCTTGAGAAAATAATAACGGGAATGTTCAAAGGGCACCCAAGTTTCGCTATTTGGCCGCTTTGATTTTCGACTTGGCAAAGAATTTTTGTAACCACAAAGGAAATTTCGATGCGATATTAAGCAAGGATTTAATATTTAAGCTAATGCAGTACACTTTGTATTAAAAAATCTATGCTTTTATTACTTTTTATTGTGTACGAAAGATGCAAAAAAACTTTTATTGAGCAAGCAGCAGCAACTTTTAGTTTCTTATGTAAACAGAAGCAGTAATTTGCATTACAGCAATGCAAGGAGCATTGCAAGGGAGGAGAGCATTGCAGCAATGCAAGGAGCATTCTTTCAAAATAATAACGAGAATGTTCAAAGGGCACCCAAGTTTCGCTATTTGGCCGCTTTGATTTTCGACTTGGCAAAGAATTTTTGTAACCACAAAGGAAATTTCGATGCGATATTAAGCAAGGATTTAATATTTAAGCTAATGCAGTACACTTTGAATTAAAAAATCTATGCTTTTATTACTTTTTATTGTGTACGAAAGATGCAAAAACTTTTATTGAGCAAGCAGCAGCAACTTTTAGTTGCTTAAGTAAACAGAAGCAGTAATTTGCATTACAGCAATGCTCCTTACTAAATTTTATGTCTGTTATTGGAGTAAGAACGCAATGTCTCACCTGTCCCGACTAATCCCAATGGGTGTTGTAAAAGCCGGACTAGACTAGTTCGCATAAATTATTTCTACGAAAACAAACAACTGTGTGGTGACGGAGTAAGAATACAATATGTCACCACCCCAACTCATCCTATGGGTGTCGTAAAAACCGACTAAGAGACTATCCGTTAATATTAACTTTACGAAATAAAAAGAAGGAAAGCTTGAAATTAAACCCTATACCAATCGTTTGGCCAGCGTGGTATTAGTAGACCAAGTATCCCTTCCTGTCCCGGGAGGAGGCCCGTCCCTGCAGTGGGACATTAATGGGCTGTCATGATGATATAAAAATATACTAAGAATACTTTATTACGTGATATGTACGTCGACACAACTCTAAATACAAACAAAATGCAGCTGCGTTACTTCTAACTTAATTTATAACTTACAACTGAAGAGAAATGGCTAATAAATTGTATTTATTAACTGACAGGCGAAAGTCTTTATAACTTTACCCATTATTAGACATTAGTTTTATTTTTATTAATGGAGACATGTTTAAGTTTTCATCCATAAGGTTAATGGTTTAATAACTGAGGTATTAAACGTTACTGTCAAAATATTATATTTACTAGCGGACCCGTGCCGAAGTGGGTTAGGCCGCGGAAAAAACGCGTCACTTTTTTAAACATATTTCATTACTGCATCACTCCTTTTAGTCATAGCGTGATACTGTAATATAGCCTATGACACTCCCTGATAAATGGACTATTCAACACAGAAAGAATTTTTAAAATCGGTTCAGTAGATCCAGAGATTACCCCCTACAACGTCCAAACACACAAACTTTACCTCTTTATAATATGAGTATAGATTATACAAATTTGTCTTCCGTTGGTTTCGAATATGCGACCTCGTGCATTTCAGCTGCATGGGGGACCGTGCCATCAAGGCATGGAAATATAATAGAGCTGACACACAAAAAGGACTTTACTAAGCCAGGCCTTATAATGAATCAATAAGTAGATCCTTTACCTTTGACTAGAGTTCGGAGGAGGTGACATATCAGCGAAGACGACATTGTTAGCAAATTTAATGACTAATAATTATTATGTCTTTTTCTTTTTTTTTTTTAAAGACAACTCCCGCACTAGAGATCCTGCCCTGTGTCGCGGGGACCTTTTACAAACATAAATTAACGGACACAAAGAACACCCAGACCAGGACAATAATTTGTGGATCTCACAAATTATTGTCCTGCGTGGGGATCGAACCCACAAGCTCTTGCACGGCAGCCGCTTGCGCTACCGTCGCGCCACCGAGGTCGTCACGTTACTAATTAATTAGTAGTTACTATCTAATTAGAAAGTCCTTATGATACTCTTTGTACAATTCCAGACGGTGAGATTAACGTTATTTTGAACTACCATCACTCAACCCCTTTATGTTATACAAAGATAATAATAATTGTGCTTTTGTCATTCCATAAAATCATTGCAAAACAAAGGAATCTCGAAAGAAGTCTTATACCAATCTGCCTGATTTAGTTCGCTCGCCCACTGGAAGTGACCCATCCCTGCAGTAGGACACTAAATGACTAAGAAAACAAACCTACCAACATTTTTAATTAACTTTTTGTCGTTATTAAAACATTCCGTCGTATATAAACGTAGGAGTGTCCTCCAAGAAGATATTAAAACTTTCATATGCAGTAACAGCTACACATCTCTCTCATAACTCGAGATGGTTCAAAACATTTCAACTCGACTCTTTCTTTAGACGAGATATTTTATGACGACAAATGACAAAAATACTCAGCGTTTCATTGTGAAACTTGGAAACGATGCTGCGAGAATTTTTGTGCGCCCTCTATGCCTCCCTATACATGTGTACAGAAGGGCGAAGTTATTTGCCTTGCTTCTCTTCCGTCAATTTTCCCCTCTCACCCCATACCCCCCCGGCTTCCGGTTGCCACACGCCGCCTACCACCCGTCGCGTCCGACAAGACTTCAACAAACAAATACATACTCTAACACCAACACGAAAGGGTATAATTTGGTTAGAACTACATTCACTATTTTTCTCTTACATTCGAGAGTAACGTGACATTCTTATGTTAAAAAAGAAATGCAACTTTGTATTCTGTGCGAAACATTTGAATTTGGAGTAATACAAATGTGGATTGTACGTCTTTTTGGAAATGTAGTTTTCGTAAAGGGGACGCGGGGCGTCTGCGACCGTACGAAAAACATATTTTTCAGATAACGACAATGAGAAAGGAAAATATTCAGATGAAAATTCTCCGATACGGCGCGCCTGGTGCGGCAGCGTGGAAGATATTAAGGGGCGGGCGTGTGCTACTTAACGATATTTTTTCGACATGCTTTACTTTTATTGCTTACTCACGGCTCCGATATCGGATACGGTTTGTCGTATATCAAAAAAGAAACTCGATTTAAACGTACATAAAAAAATATATTACTTATTTAAAAAGCGAACTGAAATCAGTGGAAAATAGCTGTAGAAGTTTTACTCCGACCAAGACTTTCAAACATTTTCATCGAGTACACGAAGGAAACAAAAGAAAATTTGTTTGAAGAATTACAGGAGCAATAATATTCTGAAATTATTATCCGGGCGATGTCCCACTGGGATATTAAGTAACACGATATTAACATCCCCGGGGCGAAAGGGACGGCTTTATAGATTAAACGGTTAATTGGAGAGGGACGGAGGTAGAGGGGGCGATCTTGTCTAAAGGACGTTGGCCTCCGGGGCACGCGACCGTTGATTCGAACTCCTTTTTAATTCTTTTTTATTAATTATAGCGCGACGCAGCAGTCTTGAACGTTACGCATGTTGTATGATAGAACAAAGAGGTTGGTCAACTTTATTAATTATACTTGATACTATCTTTGGCTTGTTTTAAATAAAGTTGTTTTAAACATTATTCGTTCGTTTTGTTTTTAATTTGACAACAAAGAAAACAATTATGTTTACAGCAAGTGTATTTTTTTGGAGTTTTTATTTTTAATAATTTATATCAAGTAAAATGAATAGAAATAAGTCCACATTAAGTTTTTAATTACTAAGTTACTTGTAACTATTAAAGTAAGTTTTTGTTACATTTAACCGACTTAAATAATATGTTATCTCTACAAAAACAAAAGAACCATGACTTGAATCTGTCTTTTTTTTATATGATGGGATGCAAACGAGACAGCAGGTCACCCGCCGCCCATGGACACTCGCAACACAGAGGAATCACAGATGCCTTTAAGAAGGGAGTACGCTCGTTTCTTGAAGCTTCCCAAGTCTAAGTCTGTCTGGTTTACCTTTCTTCACCAGACCTGTTCATTTACATTAATGAGAATAAAAATTACCAAATACATTGTATTTATCATCATCATTAACTGATGTAACCTTCTCCAAAATATCCAGAACCGCCTAAAAACATTCATAAACGTTCCGAATATTACATAAAGTAGCAACTCCTCATAATCACGCAACAAATCTTAAACGCCCCAGCATCTTCTCATTAAAAAGCTTTTTCTCAGGGACGTTTTTTCACAGCACTTAATAGCCGTTCGGTTCCTTTAGTAAACTTGGCAATGAAAGGAGGGGGAGAACCACCCAAATTGGGTCAGTCTTTGACTTAATTTTTTTTTAGCAAGGTCGCTTATAATCAATAGGGCGATGCTCCAAATTTACGCTTACTGTAATTAGATTTCAACATCGATTTTAGGGTAGGTCGGGGTAAATCGATGGGAGTTATTTGTTACGCAATTAAATGGGGGAATGACAAGGCGTTATTGAGATGAATGATTTTAAAATTCTATGGCTGATTTCATGTTTAATTAATTTCTTAGTTTTATTTTAAATAGAGGTTATACGGTAGGTAATGTTTTCTGTAAGACAATAACTGTTTTGAATTTGGGAAAAAGTGCGAATACAGGGAAGAAATGAAAGCCGTTCTGTAATCTTTTCTTTATTTTTATTCTGCAATTTGTTTTAAGACCCTTAGTTACGACAGCATCTCTTCAGTGACGATAATACTTAGCAAATTATTATTTTTTGTTTTTGACTCTATGTGTAGGATTAAGTATGTATGTAGGATACCACCGTTGTACCCGCTTAATACAACTTTAAGCAGTAATACTTAACTGGAAGATTACAAGTAAGAGAATCACTAAAGGATGAACCTATTGACACTGCATTCTTAATCATCGCGTAATCTTAAACATTGTATATGTAATGTAATATAACATTGTATAAATAAACACCATAGAATCTAATTTATAGACAAACCAATTAAAAAAATAAGCCGAATGTGAAATGATTTCATTAAAAAAACTTAAAGAAACAAACTAACACCATCAAAAGCTTACTGTAATATATTCACACTGTCTTAAACGTATATAAACTACATCAGTCTAATCTAAGATCAAATTTATAGTAAAAACAGGCCATTTAAATATCTAAAAACCCTTCAACACATTAAACAGCTTACGTCTAAGAAAAACAAAATACACATTTATCATTGATGTAATCAAAGTAAACACTATTTAAATATTTAAACGACATTTTAGTTGTTTAACAACATTTTAAAATACTACATTCATCATATTAAATCCCACAACAGAGTCCACACAAACCCACATAGATTATGAAACTGAATCAATAAACTACAATAGTTTATAATTCTCAAATCCCACACAATAGTACTTAGCATCTTAGTTTATCCACTCGTCAACGATGCGTACAGACAGCAAAAAAAGGCGCGTGTTTAATGAAAGGCAGAAAGCCTACTTACAATATTTGTATAGTGGCGGAATGCGGTAGTCGCAAATATACGTATTGTGTGGTGGGTCAATACACTCATGGATGAAGCTTAAACCGTTGCTTGGATGTTCTTTGATGTAGGGTCAGCAAAAAAAGAGCTAAATAGTTTGAAATTTAAAGGATTGAAATTGTGCGTAATCTTGACATTTATTGTTATTAAACTGTAGTGGGATAGGGCTGTGCTTTCGGTTTCGATTGTAGAAGGCGACTGAGATGTTGATCGCTGTTGATCGAAAACTATCCATACCTCAGGAAACTCTTGGCTTGTTATAATAAAACTTGTTATTCCTAGATGAACCAGATTCTTAGCAATTACTAAATTTTAGCTCTTTAACTCACCCTACGAGTGTCGTATTAGCTGCCTATTGTAAAAACTACACTTTTATCACTCAACGCAAAAAGGATGAAAACTGTAAACTTATAACCGGCCAGCCGTGATGTCCGTGTGGTGACGGAGTAAGAATATAATATAAATAATAATAAATAATAAATCTTTATTTGAAACTAGAATTAGTACAAGCGATTACAATACTTATACTAAACTATACTACATAAATGATCACTTACATGCTAGATATTACAAATTCTCTGGACCCCACACTAGGATACCCTGTGTCGTGGGATCCAGTCTCTTCCCAAGTACATAAATGATTATAAATGTTGTAATACTGTAATCACGCCAAATATTACTTATTCCGCACATCCGAGAATTAGGTGCTTACATAATACATAAGTACAACTTAAGCTAAATCTATACAATAAGAAAAAAGAAGAGAACAGAACCAAAAAGTGTTAGTATCTTATAACTATCTACCTACCTATATCGGACATCTGTGTAAGTATATTGACTCTTGATAAATTAATTAAAGGTAGCTTGAGTAAGCCTTATAATGGCTATTGTGTCACATGCAGTAATTCCTCCGTTTGGTTATAATTTTTGGGATGAAGCCAATTGAATATTATAATTTTACAACGACTATAAGTCATATCATGGATGGTAGAATTGAATTTATATATCTTGGAGTAAAGGTAAGGGCCAAGGAAGGCAAGGGATCGCCGTGCAAATGAAGTACGCACTCTGGGTCGGTCCCACTTCAAGGTTCTGTGTGAGGCACGAGCCTGTTCCTTGGCATGGCGATGGAATCTTAGCAAGGCACCTACAATATAAAGTTGCCTTACTCGAAGATGGTTGCAATCAGAGTACAGACTGTCAGTTGAGTAACGCCAGGGCTTTCTGTAAGCTATTTTCAAAATTGCTCGCTGAGCACGTTCTAGCTTTAGTAAATGTGTCTTATGTGCAGAACCCCAAACTGGCACACAATATCGTAATATTGACTGGCAAAGGCTCAAATAAACAATTCTTATCACCTTAAGATCTGAGATTGAACTGAGTTTTTTAAAAATATGTGACAATTTTTTGATGCGGCTTACGAGGGCATTGATTTGGGATTTCCATACAAGTCGTTCGTCAATCAGTATGCCCAGATATTTGATCACAGAAACTTGTTCAATGGCCGTGCAATTGCAAATGGGATTCTCAGCATTACAAACATGAAGTTTGATGTGAAATGTGCGGTCAGGTCCTGACCGATTTGATATTCTAAAGGATAGCATTTTAGTTTTATCAATATTAATGGTCAGCAGGTTGTTTTTTAACCAACAAGATACTTTGCTGAGCCCTTCCTTATACTTCCTTCCTTATATGTTACCGATCCATCTCATCCCATGGGCTGCTGGCCGGTTCATCATAACAGCTCATTAAAATCCCACTGCAGGGACGGGCCTCCTCTCGTTACGGAGGGATACTTGGCCTACTAATACCACGCTGGCCAGACGGATTGGTATAGGGTTTAATTTCAAGTTTTCCTTCTTTTTATTATGTAAAGATAATATTAACGACTAGTCTCTTAGTCGGTTTTTACGACACCCATGGGATGAGATGGGGTGATAACACAATGTATTCTTACTCCGTCACCCCACGGAGATAACTAGTATTTTTTTTAAATTAACTATTTTAGGTATAAATTTAATATTCCAACCCTACCTGTCACCTTAAATATCTCTGTGGTACAAACATGCGGCTATACGCAAATTATAATGCCTAATACGAACTAAATGGGCAGAAGATCTCAAGAATACAATGACATATGAGTCACTTTACTATGATGTGTGCTTTATGCTCGGGAACTAAACAAATGAGAATAAAAGAGGGTGTTGTCAAAAGTTAGGTATTTTTTTATTTACTTTATTCTTTCAGATTTGCGGAGATGTTATTTTAAGGGCAATAACCAAAAAATAGAGACTGTAGTTATAAAAAGTTAAGTTATTTGTAACATTGTAACATTGACGACCTCTGTGGCCAGGTTATATAACATGACTGCTACGCAGAGGTCTCGGGTTCGATTCCCGCTCAATGCAAATCTTTGTGGGCATGAACATGATTGTTTGCATTGGTCTGGGTGTTTTCTATGTATAATATGCATGTATTTACAAAAAAAAAAGTATTTAAGTATGTTTAGTCGTTGTCTAGTACCCATAAGCTCTGCTTAGTTTTGGACTAGATGGCGTTGTGTGAATGAGTGAGGAATATTTATATTTATTTTACGTCAAGTAATCTGTAAAACTGAAAAATACGCATTTAATGGGCATACATGCCTAGTCCACATGCATGTAAAAACATTAAAATAACGTCAAAAAAATCAGACGTGTGTTAAGTTAAAATATATAATATTGTCATGCCATTAGCAGCGACTATAGCAAGTTCGGCGAGGTTAGAGGAGCTAACGGGTAGCACCACGTCATCATCATCATAACAGCCTATTAATGTCCCACAGCAGGGACTGGCCTCCTCCTGTGACGGAGGGATACTTGGCCTACTAATACTACGCTGGCCAGACGGATTGGTATAGGGCTTAATTTCAAGTTTTCCTTCTTTTTATTTCGTAAAGATAATTCACGGATAGTTGTTTAGTCGGTTTTTACGACACCCATGGGATGACATAGGGTGGTGACATATTGTATTCTTACTCCGTCACCACACGGAGTACCACTTGGCCTGCTTCTAACTAAACGCTGAGATATCCAAAAACGTGTTCGAAAATAACATCTTAATTCCACCATAAATCTATGCAAATATTAACACTAAAATAATATTTTAAATTTTATATCTAAATTTAATTTAATATTTTTGTAATAATAATTAATTGTTATTTGATAGCAATACATCTTAAAATTTCATTTATGCTTATCTTAATACATCTTAAACACGTTGGCGATTCTGATGTCTTTATTTCGTTAAAAAACAAACAAATCGCTTAAAATTTTATTATTAATTTATTTTTGTGTTTACTAAGCTAACACATCTGTTAGTATTATATATTTGCATAATCATATATTTTGAATTTCATACATTTATTTAGTTTTTTATATTAATAATAGCTAGGATTATTTTATAACTTAGATTTGAAGAGTGTTCTGGATGAGGCACTTTTTCTTCTTCATCAGGTTTTTTTTTTGAGGACGAGTAGTTGGTCTCTGACGTCCGCTACTACTTTAAACGGGCTTTGGTGGGGCGAATGGCCCTCAACGAAATACTTTTGGCTCAGTCTTCAGCGACGCGAATGGCCGAGGAACTGAACTGGACGCAGTACCAAATAAATAAATAGTACGTTTTAAAAATTGACTGTGTTAACATAACAGCCCATTAATGTCCCACTGCAGGGACGGGCCTCCTCCCGTGACAGAGGGATACTTGGCCTACTAATACCACGCTGGCCAGACGGATTGGTATGTGATTGAATTTCAAGTTTTCCATTTTTTATTTCGTAAAGATAATATTCACGGATAGTCCCTTAGTCGGTTTTTACGACACCCATGGGATGAGATAGGGTGGTGACATATTGTATTCTTACTCCGACACCAGACGGATGGCATCACCACACGGTATGACTGTATCAAATAAGGTTTTATACAAAGTAGTAGAACCAGGCCATATAGAAGTGAATCTTAAATAATAATGCCGTATCAATATGCAAAGTCAGTATACATACAATTATGGAAAAAGTAAAAATGTGTTTCTAGAGGTCAACTGTGTGGATTTTACGATTGTAAAGTAAATAAATATTGTACGTGATTTCACTAAAAATCTGTTAACTTTACTTAAGTGCCTTATATAACTGTTTTTTTTATTGCTTTAGGTGGCAACTGAGCAAACGGCTTGTGTAATGACAAGTAGTAACTACCCATACCTATCCTAGACAAAATGTATAAGCCTTAAAGCCTTCTTATTACACTAGCTACTGTACTAAGGGATAATAATATTAGTACCTATTTAAAATCATGTCCGTGTGGTGACGGAGTAAGAATACAATATGTCACCACCCCATCTCATCCCATGAGTGTCTTAAAAACCGACTAAGGGACTAACAGTAAATATTATCTTTAGGAAGTAAAAAGCAGGAATACTTGAAATTAAACACTATACCAATCCGTCAGATAGTCCCTTCTACGACACCCATGGGATGAGATGGGGTGGTGACATAATATTATTGTATTCTTACTGTGTCACCACACGGACACTGCACCTATATCATATTATAAAATATTATAAATATTTATAAAATTATCCACAATTCTATCGATTCACCAGATTTAATCTCACAGATCACATTTAATATAAAATTTAGCGCGCGTAGAGCCGCTAAGACTAATGTTTTTGCCCTACAAACTTATAAAAATAATATATCATATTTCAACCCTTTAACTCGGATGGCCCGTCAATATAATGACTTAGCAAGGGATAATGACAATTTGGACGTATTCATTTGTAACTTGAAAACATTTAACAAGGACGTAAAAGACATCCTCCATATCAGGCTATCCTTGGAAGGATCTCCTGGTTAGCCTGAGTAAACTGTGAACTGTATTTATGTTATGTTTGTTAATATGTGCACATGTATTATGTGTTGTGTATATATATATATACATATGTGTAACTGTGTTTATAGTGATAGCATTTTCATACTTAAATTTATGCTAATGTTAGTTGTATCTGTTTAGTTATCATTGATTTGTTGTGTACACATGTTTGCTATGTTGCAATCTAGATCAAAACTTGTAGGTATTTTTATTTTTGTAAATTGAGAGTGATTGTAATGTGTTATGTGTATGTAAATAAATAAATAAAAAAAAAAAAAAAAAAAAAAAAAAAATATATCGCCACCTAATTGCCGTAATCTTGACTTTCATAAAAGATAATTTCAAACTCCATATTATGGTAACCATAGTAACCAAGTGAGCCGTGTAGGTAGTTAATTTCTCCAAAACTCGCGTAAATTAAATACCAAATATTTTTGCTTGTAGCTCACATATTATATTAAGTTTCGCTTCAAATATCTAAAGATGGTATACGTTTGGCCACTAAGTCGACCGAAACTGTAAGAATTTCAAGTTAATTAGATTTGTTTTTAGGCTTTTTTGTATGTCATGGTGAAGAGACACACAAATTGTTCGTCTGATTGTAAGCTCCACGCTAGTTCATACCAGATCCAGAGGAAAACTGAGAAAAGCATTACATGTAAAAAGCTAAGACTCTTAGACCTCGAATATAGCCCCGTTACCCTAGTAAGTTCTAGCAAAATGTTTCTTACTTTCAACTTTTAAAACTACACATTTTAAATCAACTCCTAAAAGCAGGAGTTACTCAGTTCGGAACTTTAGTTTTTTAAAAAACAATTACATGATTAATTCAAATGATGTACTTCCAATTCTGGTGTAATATGTAAATACTTCCAATGGTATAATTCTCTTAAAAATAAATATCTTTATTTACTACAATGATGTTTTACAATGTGTGGGCCTTTTCTTTTAAGTTTACAAAAACCTGTATTAGAAAAGGACCACTCTCTTTTCTGTACATTTTAAGTTTATCTAAATTGGTCATGTACTCGTAAGTACACAGGAAGAATATAATAATTAACCAACCTTATATCACAATAAATCTGTCACAATATATATTATAACGACACAAGCCTTGGCATTAGTCCCAAGACATTGCATTCATAAACATTTTCTGTGCATAGTTCATGCGCACTTTGTATATAAATTGACTGCTGCTTAATTTCTGCTTTGTGACAATACAAAGTATTCAATGCGTAAGATATTTTAACAGCAATAAATTATAAAACTGAATTCATTGAATAAATACTTTTAATTCTGTTAATGTATTTATGATTGTGATTAATTGCTTATAGACACGTGTTGGCATAAGATTTAATTAGTTTTATTTTTAATTATTTAGTATTTCATGCATTCACACAGCGCCATCTGGTGTCAAACTAAGCAGAGCACATGCTTTTAATACTAGACTATAAACAAACATAGTAAGTACTTGCAAACTTATATTTTGTAAATACTTAGAAAACACCCAGACTAATCGAAACAGTTATATTCATGCACACAAAATATTGTATTGAACGTGAATCGAACCAGAACTCTTTGCGTAGCAGCCTAGCACTGCACACACACACACTAGCTACGTATTGGGAGAGGCCTGTGTCCAGCAGTGGACTGCAATAGGCTAGTTGATTGATTGATTGAATTTAAGCTACTGATATAATAAAATCTCATACTTCATGGCCCCAAAATAAAGTTGACGCGTCAAAATCAATTTGCTTAGAGGGCTTGCCCGTGCCCTCAAAGAAAGAATTTCTCATAAGTGTAGGCGAAGTTTGTCGCTTACTATAACGGGACTGTACTATGTATCTAATGTAAAGCCCGATTTACACATCGACAAGTACAGTAGCGAGTTAAGTAGTAAACTTAACTCGCCAAAAATAGGATGGAGATCTATTTAAATCAACATATTCAACAACTTACTACTTAACTCGCTACTGTACTTGTCGATGTGTAAATCGGGCTTAAGCGTAACATTAGCTTATCTACGTTTTAGTAGTCGTTATCAAAATAAAACATAAGTGACCCTTTGCTGGGATGGGCTTTTGTTATTGGCTAAAGGAAAATCGGTTTTAATCCGTCACCACATGTAAATTAAAGCAACGCATAGGATTAATTTGAGGCCTAAAGAATTAGAAACAAAAACATAATCATAACAGCCCATTAATGTCCCACTACTGGTACGAGCTTTCTGCAGTAACGGAAGAAAATTTAGTCTTCTCATTCCGCGCTGACCAAATAGATTGGCGTTCATAACAGCCCATTGATGTTCCACTGCAGGGACGGGCCTCCTCCAATGACGGAGAGATAATTGGCCTACTTATACCACTTTGGCCAGAGAGATTGGTATAGGGTTTAATTTCAAGTTTTCCTTCTTTTCATTTCTTAAAGATAATATTCACGGATAGTCCCTTAGTCGGTTTTTACGACACCCTTGGGATGAGATGGGGTGGTGACATATTGTATTCTTACTCCGTCACCACACGGAATTAAATGTTAAACGGATTAAATGTTTTGTTTTATTTCATTCTAATAAGACAAAACAAAAGAAGCCTCTATTTTATCTAAACACACACGACATAATAATATAACACACATTCTTTACTTACCCGCCCCCAACTCTTTCATCCATTTTCCCTATATTCCCCATTTTTTCGATAACCCCGTACGCCAATAGAAGTACGTGTGTGAGGGAAGGCGGGGCTAAATGGACTTTTATTGCAAATTCTTTTCTTAGATGTGAGTATTTTCTACTACTTATATTATGTTGTGAAGTTTATTAGATTCCTATTTTTACTAACATCCTTTTGTTGGGTTAGCAAGTAATAATGCTTAAAACCGTTTTAACTCTTTTACGGGATAGGTTATATTACTAAAAGAAAACCACTAATAAATTAATGTTTTTTTAGAGAATACTAACACGTTTTAACAAATTTCGAAACAAAGCTCTTCTACTATTTCTTAATTCAATTAGTCATTTCTAGACTAAAATAACACAAAAATTGTTCTAAAGGTCAAGTAAGTAATTTATTTTAGTTCAACATAAACGGAAAAGCCATTTCAACTAAATGTAAGTATGTATAATCCATTTTTGACGACCTCTTTGGCGTAGTGGTTATATAACATGACTGCTACGCCGAGGTCTCGGGTTCGATCCACGCTCAATGCTAATCTTTGTGTGCATGAACATGATTGTTTGCATTGGTCTGAGTGTTTTCTATGTATAATATGTATGTATTAAAATAAAAAGTATATACGTATGTTTATCTGTTGTCTAGTACCCATAGTACAAGCTTTGCTTAGTTTGGGACTAGATGGCGTTGTGTGAATGTGTGAGATATATTTATATTTATTTATTTTATATTTATTTTTTTATTCACTTTAGCATAGATCACATAAAAAACCTTCGATGGCATTAATTTTAGAATTTGCTAAATTTTGACTTACACTACTTCTTTCTAGACAACCGTCTCCATGTCGAATATTCAACGATTGTCGATAGCATGTGTAGAATGTAATCTGGAAAGTCCTTTGAGTCCTTTTTGTTTGAAAAGTAGATTGTTTATGAAGACTAAGTATTTAATTTACAAAGGAAAATAATCCTTGTAATTAAGTAATTCTTGTGCAAGAGATCTGATACATTATTTGAAATGAAATCTTGGAAATACTTAAAGTAGGTATGTAAGGCAAATGCCGATTCATTCCGATGATAGTTTTTACACTTCACATAAAATCCGGCTAGGGTGGTAGGTACTTTTGGTTAGCGCTCTTTATCTAAAGGATGAAGTCATTAGTTTGCTGTAATGGATTCTTTAAAAAAACTATAACATTACATAAATTAATAGTACATATTTAGTATTATAATCCAATTTTTCAACAAACATAATTTTTTAAAGTTACTTACCTTTCAATGTATAACACAAAGAAGGTTTTAACCTTTTTATTTTTCTTGTTTTAAAAATAAAACACCCACCAAAAAGAATGCAACAAAAACTATTTATTTAAATTTTGAACGATAAAACGCGAGGATTAAATACTTAGTTCCGAATGCACTATTTAAAAAAAAAGTAAAATAAATGCAAAACATGGCATTACCGATGTTGCTATACTTAAAAAAGTAAAGAATTAAAAAGTAAGTTCCGTGACTTGTTATGAATGAAGGTTGCTAGTATTGCGATATTACTAAAGTTTAGCTGGCGGGAAGTTTTTATTAATGGAGGCGAAGTCAGCCGCTTTTGTTCTATGCTCCTCTTTTAAACTCTGTTGGCACGAAAGCCGTAAATTTTACACTTTATAGAAGCTCCTTTTACAAAATACTACAGGGGCTTAGGCGGGCTACATACATGTTTGATTATTATTCGAAATGAGGACGGCTTAAATTGAGAAAAAGGTTTTCGTTTTTAAGCTTTGTTTTTATTTATAATTCATAAATGTGATTGTAATGTTAGCTAGTTACATTAAGTATACATAGATGATAAGCTAATAAGCCACCCCTGGTAGCTCCTAACATAGAGGTCCCCATAATGCCTGAAGCGTTTTCGCGCTAAATGAAGTAGGGCAGATTTTGTAACAGAAACAACCCGCTTTACTAATTACTCTAATTTAATTCTACCAATCCTTTAACACCATAAGTAAACCGGTATTGTTTAATGATATTAAAATATTAAATTAAAAATATTTACTTCGTTAAACATTTGCTTTATGCAATAATGTTTAATATAATACAGCCCAGTAAGCTTTTTACTGAATAAAATATCGAGAGAGCCAAAAGTTCTGAAGTATATTATAAAGTGCAATTTAGTGAGCTTGAATGATCATCACTTAGTAATAATATCTTACTTTTGATGAATAAAACAAAACAACTTAACTACTATTGATAAAATATCCGTCTTGAGAGTTTTTACATTACAACATTTGTATTACCCAATTTGTTACTTGATAACACTGTAACCTTATAAATAAATTACTGAGTTATCGAGACAGTAATTTATCAAAATGCACAGGTTATAAACTACAACCAAATTAAGACATTCAACCACTTTTAGCAGTCACTCATTCTTTTTCTTTCGTATCAACCGATCAAATCATCACTCAAGGGAATCAAATAAACAGTCACTTAAAAAACACGTGTGTCAATCAACTAGCTTAACGGACATAGGCCTCTACCAATACGCGCCACAGAACTCGGTCCTGCCGGAGTTCCGCATAAAAAAAAACCGTGTTAAGCCAGCCTTAAAACGAACCCGTAGATTACAATGCTCTTTTTTGAAAATAGAATAACCTTTTTTCAGTTTATCGTGTACCTTAATTAATATGTAAAATTAAATGTTGTATTAACACGAAATGTCTCCCCCGGGGGGTATTCGTTATAGAAAGAAAGTACAAATTATATCATCTGTTATCGCTATCATAATAAGTAGTTACATTAAAAGCAGGTATGTCGTTGACCTTTTAGGTACTTTGTATTCTTATCTTCGTACTTTTAATAATGACACATTATTTAATTAAAAATGTATATTATGTTGTATTTTCTTGTATGGTAGTTTAACAGGCAATGTATTGTAATTTTAAAAAGGTTCCTAGCAAAATTTTAAAGACTTTCGTTTCTTAATGTCTACATTATGAAACGAAAATCTTTATTCTTTATCCAAAAAATATATAAAGGACCCAATCCCGAACAAACAAAAACAAACCAACATTGCCATAAGCAAAAAATCATTGGTATTCATCCTCCAAACGATATTCGCTAGTACTTTTATATTTTCGTTGTGTTGCCATCTCTTTCACTCAAATAGGTTCGATATCTCCAGATTGGGAGGTGAGATCTGCCCCCTCAACTCCCCTCTAGACTTAAGAACTACCCTGGATATAAAAACAATATAGATTTATTTTAATCTTGTATTTTAAACGAGATTTTATCAATTTTGACTAGCTTTTTTCAACGGATTGAACGTTCCATTTTGTTGAAGACAAAGAGCTTTGTTCTTTGTCAGCATTAAAGTCAACAAGGACTTTATAACTCAGAGCAAAAAGTCAAGGAATGTATAATTATCGTTTTGACTAATATGCCTAGATGACTTTTTATACAAATCGAGGAGCTTTAACGGCTGGTGTGTTTGTGGTCGCGGGCACGGGAGACGCAGCAGCAGCTTTTCCAGCGTGCTGCAATTAGCGGTTTTTTTTTATTGTATTGTTTGATTAAAGTCCCCTATCTCATGACAACCCTCACCCACCAACTTAGGAGTTTAGATCTCCTTCAAAGTTAGGAAAATTTATTAAAATGGTCAAAAAATGTCTAAGTTTTAAAATAACAACCCAAAAATAATACAATACCGTATTTAAACCTTTCCTATTTTCAAAATGGTTTAGTAAAAAGATAATGATCGTTAGACGCATCATACTTTTTGTATCTCAACATAATGTATTCAACTTTATATACGTGCTTACCATTTACTCAGTGCCACCCATCTCTTTTCTAGCGTATCTTTTCTCTCTTTCTAGTGGATTTTCAGGCGCCAAATCCTACTTATAGCTGCTCTTGGTTGAGCTGAAATGGATTTTTTCTGTATGTATATCGCATAAACGTATTTGATACTTGCATACATTTATTAAGATAAGTATACAAAAAAATGCCACTCAAAAGTCACAGTCTAAGTACCCCGTACGAATAAGGCGTGAGTTTGTGTATGTATGTAAACGTCTATATCATTCACATAAATCATTCACAATTACAATTCATCAATGTCCTGCTAAATAGGAGGCCTTCCTGTTAAAAATTTCAACACAAATGGTAAACCCACGGATGTATAATAAAACATCCGTAAAAAAGCCGCACAAAGGGAGTACAGAGCTATCCAATTGTAATCTTTGTTATAAATTTAGAAATATTTGACATAAAACCCTACACGAATTTATCTGGCCCATGTAGTTTAAGTAGCTCTAGTTTCCCTGCTTCAAAAAAATTAGATTTGTCTTAGCAGTGGGGCAGTAAAGTTCAGTTATAATAATTCACTTCACTACAAAAAACTATGAGTCCTACTATTACTACTAGTAAAAATGCTATTCAACATTCCTTACAGCGTAAAATATTTTCAACCAAAATAAAACACACAACCACTGTTCCTAGTAAACTGAAAACAAATCATGTTTTGTAATGTGAATCCGAAAACTTCTGTGCAGTTCAACACGTGTAGGCATCGAGCCAAAATGTTGTTTATCCAAATAAAAACATAGACTATTAGGGTTTGTTTTTGGTAGAACAATCGCCATATTTGTTTACAAACTTCAGAAATATGTTGATAGTAAATTACGATGTATTATTTAGGTATAGGTACATTGTTCTGTTCTAAGTATATCGCGAAATCTTTTGTTTCACAACCTGTGTGATGTAGTGGTTGAAGCATATTACTATTCAGAGGGCTTGAATTCATGTACCGCGCTATGCAATTCTGTGTAAGACTGATTTCATTTCCAAAAAAAAAAGTTCAAGCATGTTTATACGTACTCCTGTCCCAATAATACAAATTTCCGAAGACCAATTCCTGTACTGTGACATTAAGCTATTATTATACATCATTCAATTATAAAATCTAAAAATAGAATCACAAGTATCAAGATTACTTATTCGTAGTAATAAAAGGAGCGTCGCGAAACGCACTCGGAGTGATATTTCTTTATAGTACGCGACACAACCACTCCTGGGAAATTTACGGTACCTCTCCGCCTCTAATGTGGCACTCTTAGATGAATTTTGTGTACATTCTACTTATTAAATGTATAATTCTATGTATAATATGTATGTATTTACAAAAAAAAATTATGTATGTTCATCAGTTGTCTAGTACCCATAGTACAAGCTCAGCTTAGTTTGGGACTAAATGGCGTTGTGTGAATGTGTAAAAAAAATTACATATACATGTACGGATGTATATGTTTCTTTATGACTGTTGAATGTAGGGTATACTTGTGTAAATGTCTGGTTCGATACTCGTTTGATGCAAAAATCTTTTTATTTGCAAAAAAATATTCATGAGCTTACCAAAAAGCATAATATGGATATTTCTTGATAGTTTTACACAGTCTGAGTCTAGATAACGTTTTACTTTGTAAAATATAAATTATAGAAAGTTCCTCTGAAATCTACAAAACGCCATCTAAGTAATCCCAAAATAGGTAAAGCTTATACTAAATGTGTACTAAACAACTAATTGCGTTGATACTTAATATCGACACCAGAAGTATCAATTAACGTAAGGGACATTTTGGCCAAAATGAGTTATATATACCGTTGGATTCGGAATTTCACGCTCTATCGTTTGGTATATTTGAAATTTCTCTATCGTTAAAAAAATGTCCCTTACAGTACACGTTTTCGAAGGTCTAGACTGTTTTTTATACTAAAAAATTAATTTAACGGACGTAAATATTTTTACGTGTTAGAAAAAATAATGTAAATAGTTCTGAAATGCAATTCAGTCCCTTACATTAAACAAAAGTTTTGTACAATTCTCACAATATGACCTTTACGTTAAAACACAATACATAACTTTACTTTAATTTGTCGCTTACCTTCATATACATTCAAGGGCCCACCTTTAATTATGTCTATAATTTCGAAAAAATGTACATTACCTAGTATTTTTCGGTATTATCAAATATTTTACTTAATTACAAGTATGAATTAAAAACATTTAATGAACAAAATTTCTTGAAAAATCAACAAAATGAGAAACAACCATAAAAACTGTAACATTTAGTTAATTGTTCTAGACATGTTCCATAAGATTTAAGTCTGAACTTTAAGGAGGCCATAGTAATTTTCGAATCACACCCTTATTCAGGTATTCAGTTGTGATTTTTAGGGATGTGTGGCCGGGAACTATCATGGATTAACAGAAATTATTCCCCAATAAATGGTGCAATTGGCATTACATGAGGTTCTTAAGCCTCTGTAACATATTTTTCTGCGTTTACACCACCACTTTAAAAAATAACCAAGTCTAAGTACAAGCCCCGTAAATGATGCCACCCAAAACATTATTGAACCACCTTGGCACACCACAGTTTCAAGGGGCACATGGGGCAAACCTTTTATTTTTGTGCCTGTAAGAACTCTGACGACCTTCACGATAACTTAATGATATCCGATATTCGTCTGTAAACACCACATTTTTCGAATGCTCTCGACGGATCGACATCCGTATTGGCAAGGCGGCAACCATGTTTGGGAAGCTAGGTACAAGGGTATGGTACAATAAGCACCATACTACTAAGACCAAGATGGTTGTCTTTCAGGCTTCCATCCTAACTAAACCATACTCTTGTACGGAGCTGAAACCTGGACATCGTATGCAAAACAAGAACGTCGCCGTCGTCTTAACTTATGTTACATGCGTTGTTTACGAAAGATCTCGGGCTTAGCATGGCAGGACAAGATGACAAACGAGAAGGTTCTAGAAATCGCACAGCTGCCTAGTCTGACAGTGCTTCTTAAATAGAGACGTCTGCGTTGGCTAGGGCATGTGCATAGGATGGAACCCTCTCCATTACAACGACGTGTTCTTCTTGGTGCAGTAGCGAATGGAAAAAGAGATGTTGGGAGGCCGCTGCTTCGTTTTAAAGACTGCACCAAGCGAGACATTTAAAATCGACCACCATGACTGGGAGAAGCTCGCGGAAAAACGTCCTGAGTGGCGCAAACGTGTCGGAGAGGGTCGGAAATTTTGAGATGAAGCCTGGATTGGAGTGCTTGCTGACAAGAGACAGAAACGACATGAACATGGTTCGACACTAATGTCCAGTTACTTCTATGGTCTGTACAGTCATCAAAAGCGATGTATCACAGACCACACCTCATAAATCGTCTGCAATAGACGAAAAGGCCTTATATATATTGTCCATTGCCTGTACTCACGAGAGAAATAAGAAACTGTGTCCTCTAGCAGTTTTAAAAGCTTAACCTTCTTCTGACCGTACGTATACCCCCACACACATTTTTAACTTCTTGCAGTTGGTTACGTGCTTGAATTTCTGTAATGAACCAGTTCCTGACGACATTTCTGACGATAAAACGGTTATGCCAAGTCAAATTACACAGCTTACGACTGTGACCTGGTATCCGTTCATAAGATACTGTCTCTAGGAACTGCCTACCTGCATTTACCACAGTCGTATTTACTGTTCGACCAGTCCGAATTTTCTCCAAAATTTACAAAATAATCTAAAAATATTGTAAGTTTAAGTATATTTTTACTAATGGACTTAATAATAAAGATATCAGGTTCAAAATTACATGATAATTGCTCTTAATAGTTTATCATACATCATATTTCATCCAGTTCATAGTAGTTTATGTCCTTTACAGTAGATTTGTGTTATAGTTTCCTGTTAAACTTGGTGCTTACTTTAATATGGGATAGTTTCCATTGAAAGCTTGAGTGCCTTAAAGGACAACTAGCAGGAACTAAGCAACTTTTTTTAATGTAAGGGACATGCTATTTTCTATACGCGTAAGTTTACGTAAATATTTTATTTATAGTTATAAAGAAGAGAAAATTATAAGAAACTTTGTCCTAGACACTTTTAAGATTAGGGCAACTAATAAAAAGTTACAGAAGAATTTGTAAAATCGGAATGGTTTTTTGGCTCTCCTGAAAAGTCGTGTTTTGTCCCTTACGTTAATTGATACTTCTGGTGTCGATATGTAGTTAAGTACTTAATTTTAATTTAATGAATGAGGTACAGAAATTTCATATTTCTTGAATAAATAAGAAAACAAATTACTAAATTAATTATTTTGTGACATTTCTATGTTTGCAAAATAAAAGTAAATCCTTTCAAATACGAAGAAAATATATCAAGACTGTTTTCTAAGTTAGAAAATGTTTAAAAATAATATAGCCATATTCAGGACACCACTTTAATTTTAAAGTAGTTTAGAAGTACTTCATCATCATCATAACAGCCCATTAATGTCCCACTGCAGGGACGGGCCTCCTCCCGTGACGGAGGGTTACTTGGCCTACTAATACCACGCTGGCCAGACGGATTGGTATAGGGTTTAATTTCAAGTTTTCCTTCTTTTTATTTGTAGAAGTACTTATTAGTAGCTAAATGGTACTAGAAACTCTATATCCAGTCCTATTAATACCAATCAATCAAGTAAAACAGGCTACAAATCAGTGTAATTTCTCCCTAAAGAAGCAATTACAACGATTAACCGCCATGTTATTTAGAAAACACTAATTTCTACTGCCAAACATACTGCCACATAAATATTAATGACTATAAACAAGTCATCACTTTTCTGTTGAATGCTGATGGCCTGTGTTTATGGCTTTAGTTTTTTTTTCTTTGCCTATTCAAACAACGCCAAATCTAGTGGCAAACTAAGAACAGCTTGTAGTAGTACGTAGATAACGAATAAACATAATTAAAAAGCTTTTTTGTGTACATATTATACATGAAAAAAACCCGTATCCAATATTTGTAGACAGCACTAATAAATAGTCCTGGTTGCCGTTCGATTTCGCGACAATATACTACCGAGGCAGTTTGAAACAGTGCGGCAATAAGTCCCTTGTGCCTGTGATAAGAATAATAAATAAATAATATATAAATAATCTTCACACATTCACACAACGTCATCTAGTCCCAAACTAAGCAGAGCTTGTACTATGGGTACTAGAGAACGGATAAACATACTTATATTAAGTGGGAACCGAAGCCGCAAAAAATCGAAAATGTTTGTAAAAGTCCCACCAACACAAGACTACTCTAATCTAGTTAATGCGGAAACTGCTTATTATTAAAAAATATTTACTAATTCGTATTGCCGATTAAAATTTGGTGGTTTACCATGTATAGCTGAATAAATTTGTGCACATGCAGCAAATAACTCATTCAATCATTCACCATTCAATTACTGATTAACATAAAATAAACAAGTTAAATTTTAATTATAGTTAGCATTATGCAGTTTGTATTCGTATTATGTATCCTATTGTATGTAAATTTAAAGCTTATTATTCACTTAGCAACTTATTGTTGCGTAATGTATTGTTGTGCAATGTGTTGCGCAAAGATGTTGAATGCAACTTTACTGTAAGTCATTGTCGTAAAAACACTTAAAAACTTTTTGTAGAAAGGGCATACATACTACATGGAAAAGTAAAAAAAATAATTCTTATTCAAAATTGTCCAGTTAGTTTTAGTGTGAAGTTTGTAACAAGCATGCACACTCCGTGTGGTGAGGGAGTAAGAATACAATATGTCACCACCCCATCTCATCCCATGGGTGTCGTAAAAACCGATTAAGGGACCAACCGTAAATATTTGCTTTACGAAGTAAAAAGAAGGAAAACTTGAAATTAAACCCTACACCAATCCATCTAGCCAGCGTGGTATTAGTAGGCCAAGTATCCCTCCGTCACAAGAGGAGGCCCGCCCCTGCAGTGGGACATTAATGAGTTGTTATGATGATACACACAATTAAAAGCATTTCTTTTGATAATTTCTAGAAACCTAACAAGATTTCGATCTTTCTTTGAAATAAAATCTATTTCTGTAAATAAACTCTCAAGTTTGTATCACATTTTGTATGGCTTAACAACTTTATGTTTGAAACAAAAGAACATTACATTTTCAGATGTAAAAAACCTTCATTTTCCTGAAACAGGCACAAAACAATTGGACAGTGAAGTGTCGAGAAAGTTCGAGGCATCAAAGGCATGTTTGATGCCAGCTAAATTGTTTGAGTAATTTTTGTACCAACTTACTAGTATAAAAAAGTATGGACGTTCAACAAAAAATAGGCTTGGAGTATACTACAAAAGAGATGCTATACATAGCGACTGATTTTAAAGCGATAATAAATATTTAATTCTCATAATTATATAACAATACTTAAAACACTTGCGTATAAAGAAGAATATATTATACTTGGTCAGAATTATAAAAATAAAAAAAAATATCTTGACGACATAAGGAAATTTGCTAAGCATAGTATCATTCCAGAAAAAAGTAAAAAAAATAATATGTCACCACCCCATATCATGGGTATCTTAAAAACCGACTAAGGGACTATCCGTGAATATTATCTTTACGAAATAAAAAGAAAGAAAACTTGAAATTAAACCCTATACCAATCCGTCTGACCAGCGTGGTATTAGTAGGCCAAGTATCCGTCCGTCCCGGGAGTAGGCCCGTCCCTGCAGTAGGACATTAATGGGCTGTTATGAATGTTTAAAAACTTTAAAGATAATATTGTTTTGCCTTCTTTTGAACTCGTAATTTGATTGAACCTCGTAAGAGGCGATCAGCAGTGGTAAATTAACAAAGGCCTATAAAATCACACAAGCAAAGTTAATGTGTTGGAATAATATCTTTCCATGGGTACTAGCCATTGCCTTGTTTTAATCTATCTCCTGGGTTTTATGGCTACGAGAACAATAAACCCTAATATATATTTTATATCTTTAAAATATTTTAACTGCACAGTGTAAAGCCTGGTTTAAACTGTACAAACTGAAGCGTACGCTCGCAATATTGATCTTGAAGTTTAAAGGCTTGTTCTATAATTTTTATTGTATTTAACAACAAGTTTGTTACGTTCAGGTTATGTGGATGAACTTTTGCTTTGAATGATTAAATAGATGGTTCGCTTGTATTACATTTGAAAGCCTAACGATTTAGATACCTAATTTGTTTTTTATTTTACAAATTAAACTATTCTGCTTCTGTGGCAAATGGTCGGCGATGTCATTGTTTCGAATGTAACGGCAGATAAAAATGTTTGTCTAGTGTTTGTATTGATGCTGAATCCATACTAATATTATAAATGAGAAAAGGGTGTCTGTTTGTCTTTCTTTCACGACAAAACGGAGCGACTAACTGACGTGAATTTTTAAGGAGAGATAATTGAAGCCAGACGCCAGACGGATTTAAAAAGGCATTAGCGTCTAGTTTTCCTTGATTAGTAGAGTTGGTATCCCTTACTCAGATCTTTTAAACCTCTCAAGAAAAAGCGAAAGGGTGACACATGTATTCTTGATAATCCTCCACATGAGAGGTAGATCTGTCTTTTACTTACTTATTTAAGTTTTTAAAAACTTCTTTAACAATAAATAAATCACAAATAAAATCTAGCATCTTACAATTTAATGTGAAACTATTGCAACAATTTTCTTAACGACTGTGTACGTACAGACGGCGACGGTCTTTCTATTGCATTTAAATTTAATATTGAACTGCAAACTCTTCAGACTTATTAGGTAAGCTATGGAATTATTGAGTTCTTTATTTTTTATGTTGTTGTGTTTTTTCAGTTGCTGTGTTTTTATATTTGTTTTACTGTGATGGGACAAATGGCTGTCATAAGCATTGATGCACTTTGTGTCGGTTCTTCTTTCTTTTTCTTTTTTTATTTAAAACTTATATACAAAATCATGCACAAAGGCGGACTTAATGCCAAAGGCATTTTCTACCATTCAACCTTAGGATGATGCAGAGACAGAGTTTTGCAAGGAAAGGTAGAAGATTAGTCTTTATCTGTTGTTTCTACTATAGCTATTTTATTTTTTTTATCTCTTGTTTGGATAGTTGCCAACCTGGTGTTGAGAGTTGATCAAGCTGCCTAAAGGCTTCTTGCTTATCGACTATGTCACTGCAACGACGTTACCCAGGATATACTGATACTTTACGTGCCCTCCAAAAAACGGCGATCCTCAGATAAAATACCTCTATACGGTCACCCATCTGTGTAATGACCTCGCTGACGTGGCTTGGACAGTCTTTGTCGTAACAGCGTATTAATGTCCCACTGCAGGAACGGGCCTACTCCTATGACGGAGGGATACTTGGCCTTCTAATACCACGCTGGCCAAACGGATTTGTATAGGGTTTAATGTCAAGTTTTCCTTCTTTTTATTTCGTTAAGATAATTATTCACGGATAGTCCCTTAATCGGTTTTTACGACACCCGTGGGATGAGATTGGGTGGTGAGATATTGTATTCTAACTCCGTCACCACACGGAAACAGTGCCTGTGAGTTTCTCTGTTGGAATAATACATTATGTAAGTACATTTTTCTCTTATACAAAACTGACTTTGAATGATAATGAAGTTAGTGCAAATTTTTATCTTACCAAAGATATTGATTTCTGAACGAACTGAAAAATATGCTTACATCATACAGCCTTTGTCTCCGACAATCGAGATGTAGAGGCTAAGTAAAAATGGAGAAGGGTTATCTATACTAATATTATAAAGAGGTAAAGTTTGTGAGTTTGTGTGTTTGTGACGTTGTAGGGGGTAATCTCTGGATCTACGGAACCTATAATCTATTTTTTTACGACTTCAAGAAATGAGCGTACTCCCTTTTAAAAGGTCGGCAACGCATCTGTGATTCTTCTGGTGCTGCGGGTGTCCATGGGCGCCGGTATCACTTACCATCAGGTAACCTACTGGCTCGTTTGCCACCTATTACTTAAAAAAAAAACTACATTCAAGTTCTATTCTAGCCACATTCATTTCTAGCCACTTTAGCTGTCACCATTTGAAAGGTTATGGTATATGATATGAAGATAAAAATATGAATTTCATTTCAAATTTAGTCCGACACCTTTAGGCAACGGAAACGATGCGTTTCCTGAGTCGATAACAATATTACTAAACGCGTGGAACGTATCAAATAGTCCATATTAATTAGTTTTGATACACATTCCTATATAATTACATGTAATTAGTTCTAATTACTTAATATTACACCATTGAAGTAATTACAAGCCCTTCAATTTATTAATGTTCCAATTAAGTCTCATGTTTATTTTAAATAATTATAAACGTGAATTAAATAATTAAAATTTCACTTTTGATTAATTATATAATAGCTACGTATATCGTCGTTTCTATAAAATTTACAAAATAATTATAAATTTTTTGGTACATAATTATGCTTAATTAGAAAATTTAATTTATTTTGGAACAAAATTATTTTTTAACATAATTAATTGGTCTGTGAAGGTATTTATGATGGCTTATTTATCTCTTTATTACTATAAATTCGTGTAGTTTATTTTTATTATAGTATACAAATTTATATAGTACGCCTATAACATTTATAAAATAATATTATATTCATAATTTTGAGAGTTTATTTTAGTGGTAGGATTCATAAAACTCAAAAATACTTTGTTTTTTCAATTTTAATTTAGGAAATTAAAGAAAGCCATTACTTTCTTGTTCCGTGTGGTGACGGAGTAAGAATACAATATGTCACCTCCCCATCTCATCCCAAGGCTGTCGTAAAAACCGACTAAGGGACTATCCGTCAATATTATCCTTACAAAATAAAAAGAAGGAAAATTAGAAATTAAAACCTATACCAATCCGTCTGACCAGCGTGGTATTAAGAGGCCAAGTATCCCTCCGTCACGGGAGGAGGCCCGTCCCGGCAGTGGGACAGTAATGAACTGTTATGATGATTACTTTCTTTCAACTAACATATCAAGAGATAAAGAAAGAGAGATATAGAGTCATTGTGTGGGTCCTTTAACGATCCTACAAAGGTACTTAGAAAAGCCCGATGACGGTGACGATGACCAGTGTCCATACTTGTTGACATTTCGCACAACTTTCTTCAAGGATTTACACAACGCTTTCTACTTCCAAACACTGCCTGACTTTGCTTGGGTTACTAGATAACGGTGTAAAGCCCGATTTACACATCGACAAGTACTTCGTAGGCTACTTCGTACTTAACTCGCCAAAAAATAGAATGGAGATTAAATCAACTTAATCAACAAGTTACTACTTAACTCGCTACTGTACTTGCCGATGTGTAAATCGGGCTTAAGATATAATTACTTTTTATTACTTAATCAAATGTTTTAGTAATACTGCATCAAGTATAAAATGCAACGCATAACATTATTTATCACTAACTCCTGGTTTCCGAATGACTGATCAAGTAAAAATCAACTAATCAAGTGTCAAAACTCTTGTAAACTATCATTTTCGTTTCTGAAAATCGGAAACCGGGGATTAATATATAATATTGTTATTATCATCATCATCATAACAGCCCATTAATGTCCCACTGCAGGGACGGGCCTCCTCCAGTGATGGAGGGATACTTAGCCTACTAATACCACGATGGCCAAACGGATTGGTACATGGTTTAATTTCAAGTTTACCTTTTTTTTATTACGTAAAGATAATATTAACGGATAGTTAAAATAATTGTTATTATAAATCGTTTTAATTTAAGAGTCTATATCTTAACTTATTAAAAAAAACCCACGAAGCACTTTCCACACAACAAAGCATTCAACATTTCAGGATTTGTAAAGTGAGACAACGATCTGCGATAGAACGAGATAGCTTAAATAATCCACTTATACGTCACGGGCGGCTTGCTTTCATACATTTTTCGTGGAGAAAATTCGGGAATACCCTTAATGCATATTAAGCTGGGTACGGGAGTTATTTGCAATGAGCTATCGAGGCACTACCTATTGAAATGAAATTTTCCGCAGCGTCGGTTTTGGGGATAACGAAGGTTCTGTATACTTTTGTAGGTAAGAATGTGACCCTTCCCTGAGGTCGGACGGATTATTGTTTCAAGTACTATAATTTTGGGTTCCGCTTAGAAACTTCTTAAGCTCCTTTTTTAAACATAATACGAGTATCATAGAACTGTTTTGAAAACATGTTGGTTTTAAATTCATGTTTATTTTATTGTATTCAGGTGGCAGACGTGCTAGCGGCCAACTTGATGGTAAGCTGGCAATGCCAAAGCATAGCTCAGCTGCTATGTCTGGGACACAAGGTACTATGTCCCACAGCACTGTGATTTCACCAGCTACTGTAATTAACCACCTCTAAACACTGTAACGTTTGTACACTACTGGTGATTGGGGGTGGATGAAGTGGGCACAGTGTTGATTAGGTTATAGTGAACTTTATTATAAGTGCTGCACACTTATAATAAAGTTGGGTACCATCCCATTCCCAAAAAAACCTAAATATACGGAACCCTTGTTCCTTACTACGGCTTTTTGTTACGTAAAAAACCTCTTCATATCATATTAAATCGACGAAATATTTGCGTGTATTGACCCCTATACCCCGCCATATTTGGTTAATACTTAGCTGTGGTGAATTATATACCGCAGCAATATAACAAACCGCTGATACAAGGGCCTACAAATATAGCCCACTGCAAAGGAAAAGACTTCTTTTGGTGATGGAGAGATTCCTGGCTTAGTTATACCACACGGTGTTGTGTTTTTTTTTGTACCATGTTGTCTTTCTTTGCTGAATTTTATTACAAAACATTATAAAACTTAAAAGAAATAAGGCGATAACTAGATGGAAATACTACGAGTATTGAGTCTCATCTTGATGTCAATTTATGACTAGTGGTCTAGACATTAACTTTGTGTTTTAACTTATTTTTTCTCGTTTACTTAATTTTTTTTTTTTAATAATTCCTTATTTGTTAGATTTTTAGTCAAGGGTTCGCTGTTATTGGTCATAGTTCTTATGTATACGCGTCTCATTAAAAAAAGTTTCTAATTTTTTTTAATTCGTTGATTATTATGTGCTAAGACTAACGCGTTTAAACAAACAAACTTATAATCATATACCGATTAGTAACTTAGAAACTATTAACTGTCCTTATACTCGTACTCTATGTTATAATTCACACTTAGTTTTTAAGCATGGCCATTTAGAATCTTTAATGGAGACTGACATCTTCCTGTCTATAGTAAAAGCTCTGTAAGTAACTATTATTGGTTGCAATATAATTTACACATTTGTATTCACATTATATATAAAGAGAAAGGTGTCTAAGAGGAGGAAAGTTTCTTATTCATCTATGCTTATATTTAACTAGCTGACCCGTGCCCACTTCGTTGTGCGGCGAAAAAAACGCGTCACTTTTTTAAATATACAGGGTGTTTGGTACATCGTTTGCCAAATTGAAATAGCTAATAGAAGAGGTCATTACCCGTCTTTCCTCACTCACCTAGCCGGTTTTAACCTTAACATATTTTAGATATCGATGTAAAGCTATTTTTAAAAGAAAAACCCAATATTTACCATGAACACTTAAATTTAAAAAAAAAATTCTTCCGTGAGTCCTCATAATTATGTTTTGTTTTAAAGTTTAATACTAGGAGCATCAAATAAATTCATAATAGCTCACCAAAAACGTCAACTTTTTGTTTATTGACTTATTATAACTATACAGACAGGTAAAATTTAAAGATTTGATCAACTTCACAGAACAATAAAAAAATAAATAAAAGAGAGAAAGTTCTTCCATTTTCTGAATAAATGCCTTACTTTATCCTCTTTCCATGGGTATACAACATGTTATAAAATAGTAAATAGTTTTTCTACAAAACATGTGTAATACATAATTCGAAGTAAAGAAAACACGTTTGATGAATAAGCAAAGGTAAATTTACTAGCTATAATTGCTGTAATTGATTCATTCTAGCGTACTTACCAAGTTACTTTAGCTTTTTTTGTCACTGCAGTGGGTCTACCTTATCACATTTGAGTTAATTTTAATATAATAAAAGAAAAAAAAATTCATCATTTTCTATAGCGTCAATAATTACGATTCATGTTATGCATCAAACGTGTTTTCTTTACTTCGAATTATGTATTACACATATTTTGTAGAAAAACTATTTACTATTTTATAACATGTTGTATACCAATGGAAAGAGGATAATATAAGGTATTTATTCAGAAAATGGAAGAACTTTCACTCTTTTATTTATTTTTTTATTGTACTGTGAAGTTGATCATATCTTTAAATTTTACCTGTCTCTATAGTTATAATAAGTCAATAAACAAAAAGTTGACGTTTTTGGTGAGCTATTATGAATTTATTTGATGCTCCTAGTATTAAACTTTAAAACAAAACATAATTATGAGGACTCACGGAAGAATTTTTTTTTTAAATGTAAGTGTTCATGGTAAATATTGGGTTTTCCTTTTAAAAATAGTTTTACATCGATATCTAAAATATGTTGAGGTTAAAACTGGCTAGGTGAGTGAGGAAAGACGGGTAATGACCTCTTCTATCAGCTATTTCAATTTGGCAAACGATGTACCAAACACCCTGTATATCATTACTGCTCCACTCCTATTAGTCATATCGTGATACTATATAGCCTATGACACTCCCCGATAAATGGACTATTCAACACAGAAAGAATTATTAAAATCGGTTCAGTAGATCCAGAGATTACCCCCTACAACGTTACAAACACACAAACTTTACCTCTTTATAATATTAGTATAGAAGTATAGCTGATATAGGGTAAAGGCTCCAGTGAATGAACACTTAAGCAATTTTCAAACTTCAAAAAATTAAAACATATGTTTTTTCTTATGCATAGGTCCTCAGAGCTAGTTTTTCGTTTAGAAGATTTATTCAAAAATATATTTCTGGCTTGTTTTACCTTTTAGGATACACAGTTTGTAAGATATTTAGCAATATATAGAAGAATACCCCAAAACCCCAGTAAATGAACGCAAATTTCCAGTAAATGAACAGAAAAAAACCCAATGAATGAACACGATTTGGTTTTTATTAATTATGGTATAAAACAGTAATTATTGCAGCAAACACAATAAAAAAATCTACCTATTGTTCAAAATTATTAAATTTTGCATAGGTAGAAAAAAAAGAAAAACAAGATACATGGGCAGGAGCAGAAAAAAACAATTTAATATTATTAACCTAAAGGACGGCAAAGCCTCAAATTAAACACCTTGGCCCTGCTGCGGTGTCATGGCTGTTGTGGTTCTTTAACATCTATGGAATCTGCTTCAGTCCCCCGTCTCTGGAGAAAATCCAAGGTCATAGCCATCCTCAAGCCGGGGAAACCAGCTGACAATCCTAGACACTTTCGGCCCATAAGTAGTCTTCTGTGCCACACATACAAGCTGTTCGAAAGATTGTTGCTGACCCGGCTCACAAAGGGTATAGACCCGAATGGGATCATATCATCTCAGAGCAAGCAGGTTTCAGGCCGGTGAAATCGTGCTGCAACCAGACACTCAAACTTACGCAGCACATTGAAGATGGTTTTGAGATAGTAAGAGTAACCAGTGCTGTATTCGTGGACCTATCGGCGGACTTTGACACAGGGAGCCTCAGGCAACTGTTATGGAAAGTGGAAACCATGACCCTTGACCATAAATTCGTCGCAATAGTTCGAGAGCTCCTCCACAATCGCCGCTTTTCGGTCCACCTTCTCTCAGACCAAAGTCGCTGGAGATCACAGTAGAATGGCCTACCAGAAGGTAGCGTTCTGGCTCCCCTTCTTTTTACTATTTACACCAACGGCCAATCGTCATGTCCTAATATATCCCGCTTCTTATACGCTGACTATCTCACTCGCTAAATACCAAATGGCAAGGTATCCCGATAGCTCATAATGACTCTCCCAAATATCTCGGAATCCCCCTGGACAGGTCACTGACATTCAAAAACACTGTCAGAATGTTAAACAGAAGGTGCATTCTCGCAACAACTTGTAGCAACGGCTCATTTCCAGAAAATGGGGACCCTCGCCCCCGATAATGCGGACTTCTGGGCCGGCGCTTGCTTTCGGCCCAGAATACGCGTGCGCAGTCTGAAACTGATCAGCTCATGCTAGGTTAGTGGATATAGATTTAAACGAAAACTGCCGGATTATTACAGGTTGCCTTAAACCTACACCGGTCAGATTGCTGTACCTACTGGCTGGCATCGTGCCCCCCGATGTCCGTAGGGATGTGGTGGCCTCCCTTGAAAGGAGCGAAATTGATGACGACCACCGGCACCCAATGCACGGCAATGGTCCAGTGCAGCAAAGGCTGCATAGCCGAAAGATCTTCATAAAGTACGTCTACCTTTTAAGTACCGACCCAGCACACGGGAGGTGCAACTTTTCGCGCGAAAATAGTGTCACTACCAGAACCGTTTGTGTCACTCTCTGAGAGGCTTCCGTGCGGACATGAGTTACCATGGGCTACCTGGAATTGCGAACCCAGTTAGGACGAAGCAAGAAGAACATGCTCCGGTGGGGCCTAACAAACATTGGCGGACTGAGTTGCCTGTGCGGTGTTCCTCAAACTTTGGCCCACCTCTCATCATGTCCTGGATGCCCTAACACTTGCACCCATGAAGAGCTTAAAGATTTGAAGGATTTTAATGTACAATTCAGTTTCAAAAATATAATGTTCATTTACTGGTTAATAACCAGCAAACAATAAACACCAACAAATGAATTTAATCTTTACCCTTTTGAATATAAGACTCATTTTCGAGTGTTATGGTTATGTCTTCTTACTTAAAACTAGCAAATGAACACAATGGAAATTGTTGGTTCATTTACTAGATTTTAAAAACCAATAAATGAACACCCCTGTCCCAATACTGACCAAAAGATCAGAAATCGATTTATGAAAAGACTTGGGAAATGTGAACTTAACAGCATTAAAATAAAATACATTTTTTTACGAAAATGTAAAATCGTCAATACCCAATGAATGAACGGCCGTTCATTAATTGGGTTTTACAAGATTTTGAGTTCCAATGCTGGGACACTTAATATTATACTGTACCGGAATATATACATGTTTAAATTGATTTGAAATGCATTATTTAGCTATTCTATTATATTTATAAATAAAAATCTTGACGAAAATACTGCAGGTTTGGTTATAATATCGAATCATAAACGGTTCGTAATACCTGTGACGTAAATTCCGGCTCGAACAAATTCCCAGTGTCACGTTGCCTACCACTTTAGACGCTCGCCGTTTTAAAATGAACAGTGATTTAAGAAATCAATGTTGTTAATAATATTAGGAATATCGTTACTATCACTAAAAAAAATACTCTATTTGGTAGAAATGCCCTAATTTCTTATTTTTTGGAAAAAACTGCGTTTTGTTCATTCACTGGGGGGTGTTCATTCACTGGAGCCATTACCCTAGCTTGACGTTTCGGGACAGGTTACACACCGTGGTCTTAGGCTTACTGACGCATTTTATGTTAAAAAGCTCAAAGCTCAAGCTTACATTTATTTTATGTAAGTGCTTTGCTTTTTTGCTTACTTTTATTTTTTATTTTATGTTAAGAAACATAAAATGTAAGCTTGAGTTTGCGTCAGGTTACTTTTACTACTAAAAATAAAGATTAGACTTAGACCTACCTCTTTACTGTTGATAAGTAATCACATTTCTGTTTCTGATTCTAAAGGTCTTATTAAACTTCACTCTTGTATTCGTATATCACGTTAGAATTTGAATCCAAACTTTTATGAAAATTTCTTCGTTATTTGATGCTGCTATATTCTATGTAGGTGTATTTTAAAAAAAGTTTATAATACAAAAGAGAAAGTCATATTTTTTCCTGTGTTTACACTTGTTTTTTATGAGATTATGACGTCATGTTTAAATGAAAATCCGTGGCTTTAGTCACTTCACAACTTTGGTACCCTTTCTTTTCAAGGTGCCTTCGAATCTTAGTCACTATATAAACTTAGTCACTGTATAATTAATTAATTGATTAAATTAGTATTTAAATAAATATAAACTTGATTATCCTTTAAACTCTAAGTGTGCTCAGTACGGCACCCCAACTTGCACTGGTGAGCTAAATGAGAAAGGTTTTCCTATTTCTTCCCATTCGAGAGAGAATATAAAACTCTTTTTCGCCTTTTTTTACTTTCAACTTCGTCTTAATATGCCACCCGCTCGGACCTTGGAGTGTAGACTTATGAATAGTATAGACACGGCACTGAAGATAAAAATGTTTTGGAGATACGAGGTAAAGATGAGCTTACAAATTATTATTTTTAATTTTATTAAAATTTTGAACATGTTATTTATAAAGCTAAGTAAACTGGATTGCTACTCCATTTATCAAGTGAATTTAAACTCCCAAAAAAATTTTGGTGCTCCATTTTTACAGATCCGTATCCGTTTTTTCCGTGTCCGTACGATGCAAACTATGAAAATCATATTCTAGATTTAAAACAAGCATAGACACATATTACCATTTTATCGGCACTTCTACCTTGTTTAATTTAAAACCAATCTTAATTACTGCATCAAATTAAAACCGCGAGAAAAAAACGTGCGTGAAAACTATACCCACAATTATCCTAATCTCTTATCTAACCTAAGTGAAAATATTCCATTGTCCACAAAAACCTTATTACGAAACACAGGTACAAAAGAGGCTAAGTAGATTTGTATCAAAGTTCTTTATTTCCCACGTTACCACACACCTATTAACGAAGGTGTGTCCTATAGTACTATAAGACAAGTATAGCTATGTCTCAGTAAGCTTTTAATGTGGCATTGAAGATAACATTTAAGTTTGATTGCCTTCACATTCCGTGTTGCGATCACTTTGTGTTAGTACTTATTGATATCTTGAATTGTCAATTTATCTATACACTAAATTTCGTAAGCATGGAAATGGTTTGAACTAAGTGACTGTTTTAAATTAGCTCATCCAGAAAAGAACACTAGGTATATTTGACAAAATGACAAAATTAAAGATCAGGTACCTTTTTTGCAGAAGTAATTTGTGCTATTTTCTGTTAACTAAAAGGAAGTCAGATAGGTAACAATATTGAAATGGGTAAAAGCCATATTTATCTCAACTTTATTTTGATCAGCATGTCAATTCTCGTACCTTAAAATCGTTAAAAATTCTGTTAAGTTAACTTTTAGTTGTCAAATTATCTTACCTATTGTGTGACAATTTGACAACTTAAAGTTAACTTAACCGAATTTTTAACGATTTTATGTAAGTACGAGAATTGACATGCAGTTCAGAATTACTGAATTCTAAGACAACAAGCGTAAAAAATACCGCTTAATTAAGATCTTCTTCCTCTATTAAGATCCACTTATAACCCAAAGTTCGGCCCAAATATTTTCCTCTAACAGGGCCTAACCCAAACAGATTTGGCAATAGTATTACCCAATCAATCACTTTGCCACTAAAACTTTTATAGTACAACACTTAACGCCCATTCATCTGTTATAAGGCCTATTAAATTAAAACAATGGGTTTATAACCCTATTTACATTTAAACAGTATATTTACAGGTTTATGGTCCTTTGGTTAGATTTTATTTTGTTTTAGTTTGCATACCGTGTGGGTTTAATTTACTTATATACTTAACTATTAAAAGAATTAGAAAGTTTACGCGTTGGTATAAGTTTACGATTTTTTTATAGTGGTAGATTTGATGTTGCCCTTTTCAACTGTTTTGAATATTTACTGAATTTATTTAAGTATTTTTAAATTAGTTATATATTTTATTAGTGTGTTGATGTTGCCCTATTCAACTTAACTTTGAATAGTTACAAAATCCATTTAAGTAAATAATTTTAAACTAGTTTTATTTTTATTAGTCTGTTGTTGACGCACTAAAAATACTTGGTTTTACTTACATAAAGTGTAGGAAAAGGTGACTTAGAAGCGTATAGTTAATAGTCTTGTATCTTGTAAAAAAGGAACGTTTCCCACAAGAACAAATATACTAATCCGCCTGCCCAACGTTAAATTAGAAAGACAAGGTTTCTTTCGTCACTAAAAGATAGCTATCTGCAATGGGACTTGTAGATTTATGATAATATTTTAAAAATAGTGTTAATCTTAAACCACATAATTATATTCGTGCATTATTTTACTTATTTTTAGGACCTTAACAACGAGAAATTACTAAAAGAAACGCACAGCGCTGTCCGTAAAAACACGAGAGTTTTCTTGTTGACCGCTTCTAAACATTTCTATGTCTACGTAAGAGGGGTGGTTGTGTTAATCGCGGAGCCGCCCCCGGTCTTCGTTAGTCTAGAATTAATTCGTTGATAAGACGCCGCGCCTCCCAGCTATGTCTTCAGATTCTAGGGTTGATACAAGAAGGAAAATTTGAGAAAATTTCAACATATTTTAATAATAACATATTATACTCGTGTATTTTACTGTCCGTGTGGTGACGGAGTAAGAATACAATATGTCAGCACCCCATCACATCCCATGGGTGTTGTAGAAACCGACTAAGGGACTATATATTGTGAATATTACCTTTACATAGAAAGAAGGAAAACTTGAAATTAAACCCTATACCAATCCGTCGGGCCAGCGTGGTATTAGTAGGCCAAGTATCCCTCCGTCACGGGAGGAGGCCCGTCCCTGCAGTGGGACATTAATGGGCTATTATGATGATGATGATACTCGTGTATTTTACGTTCTTAATATGTAGGTACACAGGGGTTGCTATATCCTTTGCAGCAACCCATTAATGATTCATTATAAGAAGTTATATTTTTATTTTTTATATGTGAATTGATTCTTATATTCCCTCTTATCGTAAGCACTGGGTGTCTGCCCTAGTACCAGACATTTACAAACAGCCTAAGGTGTTAAACATGCGAAGTACCTACTCATAAAAACTATACTAACATTTTACATTGGCATCTTTACTCTCATTCAACCAGTATCTCATACAAGCAATCATTGTGAGAGATGAAAACTTTGTCACAATGGCGTAATTGTGTCATCATCATCATCTAGCCTATTGCAGTCCACTGCTGAACATAGACCTCTCCCAATATACGCCACAGAACTCGGTCCTGCGCCTTCCGCATCCAGTCCGACCCAGAGACCTTTATGAGGTCGTCGGTCCACCTAGCTGGGGGGCGTCCTACACTACGTTTGCCGAGTCGCGGTCTCCACTCTAGGACACGTTTGCTCCAACGGCCATCGGTCCTTCGACAGATATGACCAGCCCATTGCCACTTTAGCTTGCTAATACTACTACTACGTAATTGTGTAAACAAACCTAATGCCGGCCATACACACTACGGTCTACCGGAAAATTCCACCTGCGCAGGTGACCGGCGCAAGATCGTAAATCGATTTTTTGAGTGACACCGTACAGTGTACCTGTGCGTGTACTCCGGTCGCCTGCGCAGGTGGACCTCTTCGGTAGACCGTAGCGTATATGGCCGGCATAACGGTCTAGGCGCCGAGATACTATTAGACTAATATTTGCTTAATCTCTTACAGCCATTAGCGACCAAGCTAACATAACCTATGTTCCCCAAGGTCGTATTTATAATGTAAAATTCATTATCATCATAACAGCCCATTAATGTCCCACTGCAAGGACGGGCGTCCTCCAGTGACGGAGGGATACTTGGCCTACTAATACCACGCTGGACAAACGAATTGGTATAGGGTTTTATTTTAAGTTTTACTTCTTTTTATTACGTTAAGATAATATTCACGGATAGTCCCTTAGTCGGTTTTTACGACACTCATGGGATGAGATGGGGTGGTGACACATTGTATTCTTACTCCGTCATCACACGGAAATGTAAAATTACTGTAAGTATTTTCTAATTGCTGTAATAGACGTTATAAATAAATAAACCCATAAACATACACACAAAAAGACTAAAAACGACAGCCTCCCATAACATTTTTCTTATTTGCAGATCAATTTTCCGAATGCGGGCATCCCTGATGTCCGAGAACAAATTAAAAAGACGACCACAAGATCGCCTGAAGGGGGATTCAGGGAGACACCCCAAGCCTACGTTGACCCTCTTTAATGAACATTGCACTGTATGCTGTCTCCCTTCCTCTCGTTAAAACCACACAAGCCTCCTCGTTCTGTCTCTGTCACACGGTGGAGATTTCACTATGACATCAATTGTCTACGTTGCATTTTAAAAATATATTTTTGGTAGGGTTTATTTAATATTTTAATTGGGTATTTTGTATTGGAGGAACATCAGATTTAAGTAGCTGGTATATGGCATTTTTGGCTCGAGTGGTGACATTTTAAGAATAGATAATGTCACCACCCTATTACTTGCAGATGATCTCATAAATATTTACTAAGCAGGCTCCGCAAACTATGGTGAGTGATAGAACGAAAACTCTACACTATTTTTTAAGAAGCACCTGTCTCTCAAGGGATCTATCCAATACTAGTATTGTTTATTAAATAAACCTAATACGTCGGAGGCTGCAGGTTCAAGTCAAACTAAGTAATTGATTATTAAGGGTTGGGATTTTTTAATTAGGTACATGCACTGGACATGCAAATGGACATCATCAACGCTCAGAGCTAAGCCAAGCATCTGCTATCATGGAAATATTCTCTTTATTTAATTTTATGTCTTTAACTTCTCATGGCGCAAGGCTCGAGTCCGAATGGGGATGTTGTCTTTTGTTCATAAGAATCATCATCATCATAAATATTATTATCAACCTATTGACGTCAACTAAAAAACTTTTTCTAAAAAAATCTGCATTTATTCTATTTTTAATAAGAATACCATTCTCCGTGTGGTAACGGAGTAAAAATACAATATGTCACCACCCCATCTCATTCCATGGGTGTCGTAAAAACCGAATAAGGGACTAATTGTGAATATAAATTAAACAAAATAAAAAGAAGGGAAACCTTAAATTAACCCTATACCAATCCGTTTGGCCAGCATGGTATTAGTAGGCCAAGTATCCCTCCGTCACAGAAGGAGGCCCGTCCCTGCAGTGGGGTATTAATGGGCTGTCATGATAATAAGAATAAGAATTAATTATAAATTAACAAACTTAATAGATAAAACCTGTTAATTTAGAATTATAGAGACCCGTTCCAAGTTCACGTTTAGCAATTAGTGATTGCTTCCCACGCCTAAAAAGGTTCAATTAAAATCAAACAAAACTGTGCCAATATGGCCGGCCGTTAATTTTACTGACTTGTGGACAAATTACTTTGTGGAGCTAATAAGTTGTTTTAGAATTGATAATATTAGATTTATTTATTCGTGTAGACTTGGACTTCAAATAACTTTAGATTGTTATACAGTCTGTGCTCCTAGGAAGCCCGAGATGGTCTTACCACAACTAAGGGATGATTTTAGGTGGTGATGTAATCGTACTCATTACGGTTGATATCAGGGACGTTGACGACCTCTGTGGCGTAGCGGTTATATAACATGTCTGCTACGCAGAGGTCTCGGGTTCGATTCCCGCTCAATGCAAATCTTTGTGTGCATGAACATGATTGTTTGCATTGGTCTGAGTGTTTCTATGTGTAATATGTATGTATTTACAAAAAAAAAAAGTAAGTAGGTATGTTTATTCGTTGTGTAGTACCCATAGTATAAGCTCTGCTTAGTTTGGGACTAGATGACGTTGTGTGAATGTGTGAGGAATGTTTATTTATATTTATGTTCTCCGTATAATGGCGCGTGAGTGGGGCTCTGTGGTCATCTTCGCTAGGTCCCAAGGGTTTAGTCATTCGTGACAGGTCCTTGTAGAAGCTCTCTATTTCCTCGAGTATCTCGAACTTAAAGGTCACAGTTCTGCCGTCAGCAGTATTTAGTTTCGTTAGATGGGTTCTACCAAGCTGGCGCGTGAATTTTTTGGTGCCTCTATTCTGTTCGCAGCGTTATTGCTCGGAGAGATAAAATATATGTATTATATGTAATAAACTTATGAATACTTGAACTTATACATCCTTACTCATAAACGCCTCTTAAATTTAATCACTGTTTAGCGAGATTTTTATTAGCAAAACCAACCTTATACCAAACAAAATCATAAGAATTTAAACAATTGACTAATATTTAAGAGGCGTTTATGAGTAAGGGGGTTCATGGTTAAAATGATAATAAATTCGACTGTTTTTACTTAGTTAAAAGGTTAAAAATATCACACTATAATTGTGCTAAAGAAAAAACCACCAACTTTACACTGATAACACGAACTCTTAAACGATAGAAAAAATGCTGAAAGCTGTTTGACTAAACTACTTCTATTACATATTCAATAAGACGTTGATTTTCATAATATTCAATCCTAAAGTTACTTATTATTTAAATTATAACGCCCCATTCATTAATATCTCAGTAAGTAAATAGCTTCAACGTACAGTGTTGTTTATATAAAACGTGACTGTATAATCATGATTTTAAATATAAAAATAAATAAAATTGGCTATATTTTGATGTATTATCGAGGGAATGAAGCTATAAATTATAGTAATACCTTTGAAAATTATTTTCTGTACGCTCCTTATGATTTTTTTTTGTCGCCGTGATAAAGATCGCACAGGGCCGGCGCAGGCGCATTTTAAATAGCTTAGCAATAACGACATATCATTTACATATTACATTGTTCCTTCACGTTTCATTATCAATTACTTGTATAGCATAATGACGAATGATTTGAGCCATGAACTTTAAAACAAGTATTATAAGGACCATAATACGAAAGCATAAAATTTAATTTTCATACAAAGAAGTTGCAGCTGATTTGATTGACAAAGATTTCTTAGGAAGCGAGTCATTGTGAGTGATTATGAGTTATGTTGAGTGCGTGAACTACCTTTTTTATGTCGTAAATAATTTCTTTGGTAAGATAGCTCTTTTACAGAAGGCCATAAGCGCAGTGGAACTAAAGCGTTTTGTGTCTTAGGGTACTATAATAATTTGAATTACAAACATAAAACATAAATAAGTATTAGAACATGGTAATACTTTGTTTTGAGTTTACTACCTAATATGACCGCTTATGAATTGCTATAAGTTAATTTAATGACCAAAACGGGGCAGAGCTTGACTTATTGTATTCTTAGACCGTCATCATGCGGACCATACAGATCTTAAGGCATAGAAAAACATAATTCGATTTTTTTTTAAATACATATCTTCTCTATCATAGAAAACAGACCAATGTGCGTCTACTTGAATGTTAGATGTCAAGCACACAAATATTTGTATTGAGCTGTAATCGAGTTCGAGACCTTTACCGTAATCATCATCATAACAGCCCATTAAAGTCCCACTGCAGGGACGGGTCTCCTCCCGTGACGGAGGGATACTTGGCCTACTAACACCACGCTGGCCAGACAGATTGGTATAGGGTTTAATTTCAAGTTTTCCTACTTTTTACTTCGTTCAGATAATATTCACGGATAGTCCTTTAGTCGGTTTTTACTCTACCCATGGGATGAGATTGGGTGGTGACATATTGTATTCTTACTCCGTCACCTCACGGTGACTTTCCGTAACATTAAGTACTACTGAACTAAGTTTTTTTAGTAAATATTTATGAGTAAGTAACAAGTACGGAGACTTTACCGTAATATTAAGTACTATTAAACTAAGTTTATTTAGTAAATATTAATAAGTAACAAGTAAGACAAATCCAGCCCTGTTGAAACGCATCGTGTTAGCTTCAGGGAGGTCTGTGGCGCATCTTCACACACATTTAATAACAACTATGTTGCTGTAACAACACTTCGATCTGGTTCAACGATATTATCAACGCCCTTTTATATTGCACTTTCTTTATAAGGAGTTTATGCATTTTTCTGCATCAAATGTCAGAAGTAAATGGGAATAACAGTTTATTGGGTGGAACGACGCATATTAATGGGTCTAATGCTGATGGTTATACTTTGAGTGTGTTGTAAAGTTTTTTGATTAGGTCTATATGCATAAATGAGGGTATTGAGAAATTGTTGAGTGTAGTTATTTATTTGTTAAGCACACCAACAGTAAAATTACAAAAATAATACACTAAAATCATTTAAAATCTAAACACTTAACTGTAATAGTACATATATTATAACAGGCATCCATGACGTTATACAATGTAATGCTAGCAATGGCAACGATAATTCGTATTATTGAGATAATTAGTAGTTAATAGGTATTTTTACCCTTAATCGGGCAAAGGGAACTATATTCCCACCTCATTAGCAACTCTAACGACCTTGTAATAAAGGTCAAAAACAATGAAAAAACTAAGTTAAGCGCCGATTACACTACCCTACATGTAGGGCCCTACATGAGCTAGTGCACTACATGACCTAGTGCACTACATGAGGTAGTGCACTACATGATGTAGGGCGGTCGGGACTCGCCAATCTCCGATATGTAGTGTCCATCCAGATCTAAACAGAACTAACTCAAAAATTGACGTTTTTGACTTTTACACACAGTTTTTTTTTTGTTTTTTTAAAAAGACAACTCCCGCACTAGGGATCATGCCCTGTGTCGCGGGGACCTTTTACAAACATCAATTAACGGACACAAAGAACACCCAGACCAGGACAATAATTTGTGGATCTCACAAATTATTGTCCTGCGTGGGGATCGAACCCACAACCTCTTGCAGCCGCTTGCGCTACCGTCGCGCCACCAAGGTCGTCGAATTCCTTGATTCGTTACGCATCGACCACGAACACAGATTTAAATATACGAGTCTACACTACACGACGCTAGATGTAGACCAGCAATACAAGTTTATCTCAAAATGTTTCATTTTTAACTATTAGTTTCAGACACTTGAAACTAATCGTTAAAATAGAGACAACTCAAAATAAAATTAGTCCGAGGAGCGGAGTCCGTTTATCCAACAAAAAAGACTCCTTACGACATCTAGCGTCGTGTAGTGTTGATATAATTAAATCTGTTTTCGTGATCAATGCGTAACGAATCAAGGAATTCGACTGTGTGTAAAAGTCAAAAACGTCAATTTTTGAGTTATCTCTGTTTAGATCTGGATGGACACTACATATCGGAGATTGGCGAGTCCCGACCGCCCTACATCATGTAGTGCCCTACACGATGTAGTGCACTACCTCATGTAGTGCCCTACCTCATGTAGTGCACTAGCTCATGTAGTGCACTAGCTCATGTAGTGCACTAGCTCATGTAGGGCCCTACATGTAGGGTAGTGTAATCGGCGCTTTACTTGTGCCCGTTTAAGGGAGAAATCCTCTTTAATACACACATCAAAAAAGTCTAAGCAACATGCATGATATTACAAATTTACCATTTATATTAATTTATTTTACCATTTATTTTAATTATAACGTTGTATTTTATTTTTAAAATAATATTTTTAGGGTTCTATGATGTAAAAATAACAGCTGTTTTCTTTATAAGTTCTTTTAATAACAGAAATTAACAATATTAGAATATACAGGTACATAAGAAACTAAACTTTTTTTTTACAAATTGAAATTTCTTAAGAAAATGAATTTATTGTGAAAGAATAGGACAATTTAATACAAAGTATGGCCTCCTCTGCTATTCAGAACTTGTCGGCAACGATTATTCATTGAATTAATGAGACTGTTTATGTCATCTTGCGGTATTCGCTCCCAATGGAATTGTAGCAAATCCTTCAGCTGTTGGGTTGTTGTCACTCCGTCCAAGTCCTTCAAAACACGTCTCTGGAGCATGTCCCATGCGTGCTCGATGGGGTTGAGGTCTGGCGATTGTGCAGGCCAGGGCAATACCTGGATGTTCTCCGTTGCCAAGTATTCACTGGTTCGCCGAGCTGTATGTGAACGCGCATTGTCATGCATTAACGTAAAATCGGAGCCAAAGGTTTGTGCAAATGGATGGACATAAGGTCTGAGAATATCCTCAACGTAATTTTCAGCGTTCATGTTTCCATTTACAAAAACGAGCTCAGTTCGCCTGTTCTTCATAATACCCGCCCATACCATAACTGTTGAGCCGCTGTATGGATGAACTTCCTAAACACACTCGCACCCTTCTTGTATCAGGCCTAAACCCGAATCGCGACTCATCGGAAAACATAATTTTATCCCATTGTTCCTGGGTACATGTTATGCGTTCTCTACACCATTCATTTCGACGAGCGCGATTCCCGTGACGTATCGGTGGGCACCTGATAGGGCGTCAAGCTCGTAGGCCGTACTCATGCAGTCGATTTCGCACAGTTTGGGGACTTACATCAACACCACTTGAATTTTGTAGCCTCAAACTTATCTCTCGAGCGGTTAACATCGGCTGGCGTCTTGCAGTCAGTTGTATGTACCGGTCTTGCCGAGTGGTTGTACTCCTTTTACGGCCTGGATGCTGTTCAGCGGGTTCCCCTGTATTATTGTAGCGCTGCCAAAGACGACAAATAACACTTCTATGAATACCAAAATGTCGAGATACCTGAGATTGATTACTTCCCGCTTGCAACATCCCTACAGCTCTTTGCATTTCATCTGCCGTCAAATGACGTCGCTCCATGACGTAAAGAATATCTAACAATTCAATTTTGTCGCCAACTGTATTTAAATGGTTGGTAAAATTATAAAATCAAGACTAAAACGTAGCAATTAACATGCACTCAAATTCAAACAAATTCGCAGTCATTTGAATTTTATGAAAAAAAACAAAACATAATCGAAATTTTTTTTTTACAACCAGCCAGTATGTCATCAATAACAAAAAAGTTTACTTACCTATACACTTTGAGTGAGTAAATACTTAGAAATTAATTAATATAAATGGTAAATTTGTAATATCATGCATGTTGCTTAGACTTTTTTGATGTGTGTACTTGGGCAATTTGAAAGTAGCGAAACCTTTATTAATTGCTAGCTGATGCAAGCGTCTTCACCCGCGTTGTACTTATAGGTAGTATAAATGTTATTCTATACCCTAAACTACCTATATTCCTAATTTCATCAAAATCTATTTAGTATTTTTTGCGTGAAAGAGTAACAAACATCCATCCATATATCCTCACAAACTTTCGCATTTATAATGTTAGTAGGATGTAGGTTATGAAGCAGTTAGTTATTTAATGTAAAATCTCTTTTTGGATGGCATTTGTTGGGGAGGCAAGAAGTTCGGGCAATATGTTGGGAAGGCAAGAAGTCCTTTCATTATGTCTATTTATTATTATTTATATTGCAACTTTTTTTATCATTGCCCTGTTTTTTATTTCACGAAAACTTATTTTGTAGCTTAGCGAACAAAAAATTTGCCACTCCGAAATTTCTCTAACTTTTCTTTAAAAATCGGTAGCTTATTTAAGTAGAATTAAAAACATTTACAAAATTGCTATCGAATATTCTCAACAGATGGCTTTTCTTAGCAATACGTGAGGCCATACTCCTGTACCCACAACACGAAGACAATTTACAAAATGAACATAAATTACAAACTGCAACTCTTAAGTAATGCTTGTACTCATATTACGCAGCAATTATAAGTCCTTATATGGTTGAAAAAAATATATAACCAATTTTAATGTAAACGATCCTTTAGATAATATCAATTGGTTATTATCGTAAGTAATCTTTACATTCAGGACAAAATATACATAATGTATAGCTTTGGTTTCACTGTAGGAAAAACAGCGTTTTGTGCACTTAGTTGTTTTAATAATATCAATAAACACCATTGATGACCTCTGTGGCGTATTGGTTATACAACATGACTGCTACGCAGAGGTCCTGTTCTCGGCTTTGGTTCCCGCTCAAAGCAAATCTTTGTGTGCATGACCATGATCGTTTGCATTGGTCTGAGTGTTTTCAATGTATAATTATGTATGTATTTACAAAAAAAAAATATTTAAGTAAGTTTATTCATTGTCTAGTACCATAGTACCTACAAGCTTTGCTTAGTTTGGCGTTGTTTATATGTGTGAAGAATATTTATTTAATACACATCACACATTAACACGACGCCATCTAGTTTCAAACTAAGCAGAGCGAGTACTTTATTGTCGCTTGCGATTGCTATTATTAATTTTACTATCGTAGAAAAGTCAACTTCGTCTTGAGAGTTGTACTTGTAACTTAAAGACTGTAATGGAAGGCCTTTAAGATATTTCCCACAGTACTACCGTAAAATGCCCGTCACTAATATAGGCTACATAGATCTCATAGAAAAACAAATACTGAATAAACATAAACATTAAAATGTTTATTCACAACGCGTTTATTGCAATTCATGGCACAAAAGCTCATATTGCGATGCGTATGGGAGTGGTTGCAATAGCTGTATGTAATTACAAATGCTCGAATAAACACAACATACATCTTAAAGACACCTTGTAATTATAATAAGTGTTCAACAATTCAATTAATGTTTAAAGGTCGATGGTAATATCTAATTATAAGGACATTATATTTATTGCAGGTACTTAAAGTTTCTGTGTGATCCTTCCTCTGGGACTACCTAGGTGTCATGAGATCACCTTGGTGATATGTAGGTGCCATTAGTGCCATTGTTTACTCTCCGTTCTCTTTATTGTACGATTGATGTTATCGGAGTTAGCTCATAACATCAAGTTTGATACATCTAATAATCAGGTTATTATAAAGATAATATACAATTTACCCCCTTACACATAAACACCTCTTAAGATATGTGAAATTAAGCTAATCAATTGTCTAAAAACTTAAGAGGCGTTTATGAGTAAGGGGGTTAAAAGTTATAAGATTTTTAAAAATCTTGCCTTAAAATTTAGAAACATTTTATTAACAATAATTTTAAAGTCAGGAATAGCTCCCAAGAATCGTAGGCCTTTTTTAAGCAAATGCAGAGGAATTTAGCATTACGGTGCTAAACTCGGTCTAAGAACGATGACCAGACGAAATGATTCATAAGTTCAGAGATACCACAAAAACATATATTATTATCTGTAAACTTCCCCTTAATAATTTTTGCGTGACGAAACGCTTTACCAATCCGTCTCGCCCTTAAATGATACAACTTCTCTTAAAGAAGATCCGTCCCTGCAGAGGGACATAAGCAGGCTGTTATGATGACGACAAGTCGTTTGTTGAATGCATTAGACAAACGGAAATTAAAAAATTAAATTGCAATACCATTTCCTTGGTTCGATCACGTTTTCAACGCTTTCACTTCCCCATTCATCTTCAAACTGTACCATACTTATTATAAGACAAAATCGATTCAGCGCAAACGAGATCTCGATTATTCTCGATGCAATAAATCTTTTTTGCGGACGCTTCGGGCGCGCCGTAACCGATTAGTAGGTGCGCCATGGTTATCTACCGCGAGAAACAATTTCCAATGCATTATAATTTATGACTTCATCGAGGATTGAGGGTCACGACTCACCTGAGCGAAATCACTGTGAGTTGCAACTAAATGGTACTGAGTCTTATTTGAACTAATGCGATTTACGTGGTCGGTGTTTCTAAACATTTTTGTTTTGTTTTTTCACATAAAACTGTTTGTGTGATGATAGACTATGAATTTAGGGTATCACCCCGTCCTACCCCATCCATGGTAACGTTTAAGAAAAGAAATATAGTATTAACCTTATAGAGGCTAGTAACGTTTCCTTATTTATGTATAGAGGAACAGTGGGACGGGAATGGACTGCTAGGAACCAGCATAGATCGGTTTAACGCACTTGTAATAAAAGTAAATTTGTAGGAGTACTTGTCAGCAGAATATTTTAGATCAAATTACCCTCATCTCTTTACTCCTAGCAGTTAGTCTAACCCTGTCCCTAAACGTCTCCAACCTCCTTATTGATATCGATAATAACGCTTAAACTTATTTTCAAAAAGTATGTACTCGTACTTTTAAAAATAAGATTTCTTTAATTGAGCATGAAATGCCTAATTATTGCGCTAACAGAAATAAAAACAAAAATACATCCAAATTGAAAACCTCCTCTTCCTTTTGGAAACGGTTAAAAAGAAGTTCACGCTAACACAAAATATAATAACCTGGTACCATCCAATCATCCCAATAACAAAATCAGCGTACGAAATCTAAAATGGCTACGTTTCAAACATGGCCACACAGGTTCAAAAAACGAACAACATTCAAAATAACTGTTCACACGCCATCAGCTGTACTTATATTTTAAAAAAGGAACATTTACTTTCCGGTTTCTTGGCGGCCATTAATTTTGATGAGTGCGACAATTGATGGAATTAGTGCATTCGTTTCGTCTATCAAACGAAAACCACATGTTGTGATGAGATTGGATATAAAATATCGTTGTCTTTTTAACGCTATGTTATGGGAATTTCATATACTGAATGATGCGAGGATTTTATCGTAATTTATGTTACAACCATGTGTGAGACACTAACAGCTGCAATCACTGATTAATATAAACGAATACGCTGGTTATGTAACGCCGGCAAAGTCATTCCATAGATAGATGTACACTCAGTGGTATCGCACCGGAGCTAGCTGTCGTCGTAGCGATACAGTCGTTAAGTCACTCCAGAGGCTTGTATAATGTAGCGACACTAGGTTTACATCGGTTTTTTAGAATAGGACTGCCTCATATCCTCTAGTGGGTGTCGTAAGAGGCGAGTAAGGTATGCTACGACCCGGTGCATATCACCTAGCACCTCGGGTTAACCTCCTGATGGGGAGTAAACCCACCAACAAGAGCGTCCAAGGAGGGTTGGCGTCAGGTAGGCGGCCGGCCGTAAAATAAAGCCAAAACTTTTAGCAGCATGTGGAAGAAGTAGACATGCTGCGCCGACTCCAAAAAAAATTGGGATTAGGGCAGGGGAGTGATGACTAGGTTTACCACTAACCAAACAATAAAAATTGGAGATTAATTTAGACTCTTATGACTAATATATTACGTTCAGTTTTGTGTTGTAATTTTGATGATTCATTTCAATTCAAAGCCTAAACAAACGTAACATAAGCTAAGAAGTATGGCGTTGAACTGTTTCATGTAACAAAGGGAATCAGTATTGAGTGCGAACTAAAATTATACGTTATTTACCTTGGCATGCCACGGCATCCTTTATGTAAAATATCTTAGTCACGTCTGCAGTTTATCTGCTTGAATTGAATTATTAATTTACTGATTGATGCATTTGCTGCTTTGTTGAATCGATGTCTTAATAAATCTGTGTCTTAGAATACAATAACGCACTTTGCTTATAAATACATTTAATCATGCATTTGACAGACACAAGATTCATATTTGTGTGGATACAAGTGACATTCGGAACGAGATAATCATTAATTTATTGTAATAATTTAAGAGAGTATGTGATTTAAAACCGAGTCCAAAATAAGAGAGTGTAATATAAAGATTGTTAATTAAAATTTAGTTCTTTTCATATCAGTCAACAAAATAATGTTCACTACTGGACGCTAGGCTTCCTCCAAAGCTGTTCTATAATGGTGTAGAAATATTTGAAGGTGACTTATGCCCAGTTATGAACGTCTCTAACCTGATTTATGATGATGATTCCTTAGCTCATGTCATGTCAGTCATGTTAAAGAGAAATGATATTAGTAAAGAGCTATCCTATAATGTTAGCATTAATAAGTCAAAAGCTTTCATTACTATCTTTAAGCTGTCATTTTGATCTCATTAATTAAACTACGTGTAAACGTTTCTTGAAGTGACATGACAATGATTTGAAACAGACATTATAGGATATCTGAACTTATACTCTATCCGTAACCGATGTAAAACCTACGGATAATTTTTGAATTCCGTCATAACAAAATATTTTAAAATGTGTGACATAAATAATATTATATACGAAGTCTGTTTGGTTACTTAACTAATAATAATACATCATGAGCTAGCTCTTAAGTCTCGAAAAAGTAAAATAGGAAAACTATTATACAAAGGAGAGATATCAGGTTTGCGAAAAAGGGTAATGAAAAAGAAAACCAATCCATCTGTCAAGTTACTATTCATCACTTGCAGTAAAACAATGCATACCTACAATCATATATCGAATAATATACGTTACATAATAATTATGTATAATTTCGTATTCAAGTATGAATCTAACAGTTATAATTGCATTCTAAAGATATAACATATTCGAATCGACAACTAAAATTACGACACCCCTGATTTATAGCAACAATTTCCACGGACATAAAATATTATATTATATGAAAGTTGCCAGGTTAAAATATTAAATCTCCCATTAACAACATTGATTAGCCAGTTACGTACATAATTACACAAAATTATTATCGTATAGTATCGCTAATTGGAATTGAAAAGTAACGCACGGGATCATTAAAATATTTCAAGAGTTTCAATGTACAGTTTAACTGGTTTAACATTCGCAATAATTATAATTAATCATTTTTGTATAATATTCGAGATGTTGCAGACCTTGTCCTAATCTATGAGGATTCTTATCTTGCTTATATACCAAGCTGTACTAGGTAGTTGACATACAATTTATGAATCACAAGCTGTGCCCACTTCGTTAGGCCGCGAAATAAACGCATCACTTTTTAAACATATTTCATTACTGCTCTACTCCTATTAGTCATAGCGTGATACTATATAGCCTATGACACTCCCCTATAAATGGACTATTCAACACAGAAAGAATTTTTAAAATTGGTTCATTAGATCCAGAGATTACCCTCTACAACGTTACAAACACACAAACTTTACCTGTTTATAATATAAGTATAGGTGAGGGTTATTTAGCAAGAGCAGTCTACAGTAATCTTTAAAATGGCTTTTGTAGAATAGTTGCTTGGCTGTACTCTGGCAGTGCAGGATCTTAATAATTGTTTTAACACCAACATAGGCATGAGATCTGATTGAGCCCGACATTTCATTGATAGACAGTGAATTGACCTTAAACGAACCCTATTAAGGTATTATAATTAAGTCTGCCAAAGTGATTGTATCTATAGTTGTTCTCTGTGTTAATTATCTTTCATTAAATGATAATTTGGATATAACACACTTTAAATGCTATTCATTATAAGCTTCTCTTCACTGCACTTCATTGGCTATGATGCCGTAATTTTAGCTTTACTTTCTTCCCTCTTTATTATCTTGCCAATTCAGTATTTATCTATCAGATTTATAATCTAAAACGTTACCAAAGTATTTAAGCTAAATGCCACTTTATTGAGGTAACTAGTAATTTTGTTCGATATCTGCAATGTTAGATCTTTTTTAAATATCAAATACCTACTATGATTTTACAGTCGTACAGATTTTACAAATCTAAGGACTAGAAAAGCCCTGGAATAATTTGCACTTAAACAAGCCAACAGATTATACAACTGTCCCTTGATAACCCCAACGAATAGATAAAAGAGTAAGATCCTAGGATTTACTCGGTAGACCGGATTCTTTTGGAAGTTAAACACACCTACTAGCCGAGACCAGGTCTTCTACGTAAAAAAAAGTATTGGAGTTCTTAGCGGTAATGATGGTGGAACACTTTACTTTAGCTTTGATCTCTCAGTATGGAATTTAAAAAAAAACTTCAATCTTTATAAAAAAAGGTTATAATACATATTCGTCATGAGTACCACAGTTGTTGTTTACATGTATGGTATATGCAATTAGCAAGTCTCACACCTTTTCTGATAACGTTTCTTAGTCATTCAATTTTATCGTGTAATTAGAGTCTATAAAATCTGAAGTTGCTGTCGGCGTTCACTGGACTCAAGAATAGAGGCGATGCCCGCACATATTTTGGATAGCGACCAACATTCCATTGATTACAGGGCAGGACTCGAGTATTTTTAAACTAGTTTTTTTACTGATTAACTTTAATATTATCGAAACGTTATTCCCTTACTATACATAAGTTATATATACACACCTCAACAAAGTCTAGGGATATTTTGTATAAAGTTGTGAAACTCAAAAAAAAATGGTTTGTTTTTAATTCTTTTGATGAAAACTTACTTTGATAACCTTTTTTAACCATTCTAAATTTGAATTTGAAAAATAAAATTAAAAATAAAAGATTTACGCGGCCTAAACGTAGTCAAGTTCGAAAATTTAATTTGCCAACAGTAAGTTTTGACTGCATTTTTGTGTAAAATTTAAGTTTTGTAACAATTTAAACGTTTATTTCGAATAAATGATATTGTGATGTTGCATCAAGCAGCGGCGCCATTTCATCAGAAACATAATGTTATGGGTAGTAGGCATGCTCCCAGCTGCGGGTACTAAGCGGAGTATTGCTGAAGAGATTGGAACAATACAAAATATGAAATCAAGGTTATGGTCACGTTATCGTGCTACTGGTGAAGTGGCTGAAAGATACCACGGCAAAAAGTCTATCACCACTCAACGAAATAATCGATTTTTGAAAGTTCCCGCAAAAAGACACCCAAATGTTCCTACCATGCAGCTAGTTTAGAGGCTCCAGCTCTTGGTGGAGCCTCTTGCGGGTGACCAAACTGTCAGAAAAAGTCAGCATGAAGCCCACCTTTATGCTTGCATACCGCTATGTACTCCAGCACTACGCCGAGCGAATCGCGCACGACGACAAGAGTGGGCTCGTGAACATTTGCTCTATAAAGATAACCTGTTATCTGTAGTGGTATGTAAACATGAGTCCCGGTTCGGTTTCTACTCGGATTCACGTAGAGAACGTGCTTGGCGAGTTCCTGGTTGTGATAGCCGTCTACAACATCCTCAAGAAATTTATTCATACCACAATAGAACAATTATGGTTTGGATGGGAATTTGTGTCGGTCGAAGAACAGAGCGCGTTTTAATCAGAAACACCATGACGACTGAAAAATAACTTAACGAGGTGCTAGTACTAATAATCTACCCCCGTAGACTACAATTGGGCCAAATGTAATAGGCTCATGGATGATAACACCTGTCTGCATAAAGCGAGAGTGATGACAAGCTGGTTGCAGGAGCACGAAGTATCGATTTTATGCTGAACCACTCAATCGCCTAACCTTAAATCCATAAAATACGCGTAGGACATGTTCAAAAGAAGGGCTTTGATGAATTTTCCTCCATAAAATTGCGATGGAAGGGCTACTTGTTTTGTATCCTAGTCGACCTGGAACAATATACCGCACCAAGACCTGGATAACTTAATCCAAGCATGAAAAACCATTGCAGGACCGTTATTTACGGTTTTTTCAATGTACTAATTATTGATTACTCACATAACAGTTAAAAACTGATAAATTTTCGCTTATTTTTACTTTTGCTTAAGAAACACATTAATTGTTAGTTTTACTAATTTTCTAAGTTTTTTATTTATTTGAATAAAATAAATATTTATGCTAAAAATGTATTTTTATTTAATTCTGGATTGTAGCCTGATAAATTGCCTTTATAAAAATATAAACATGTTGTATGTTATTTCCAATAATTTTGGAGTTATATGAAATAAAATTGAGTAAATACCAAATATCCCTAGACTTTGTTAAGGTGTGTATATAGAGCACCTATGACAGTTAAAAAGGTGAATAATTATTGATATTTATGTCTTGATATATTGTCTTTGATGTTCGAAATTCTGTTCACTAAACACAACATGAAATCTTCATATTTCAAATGCTTATTTAATTAACAATACAATAGTTTAGTGGGTGGATTTAGAGCTCAAAGGCATTTGCCGTCAGTCTTGGTAAAATATGAAGACGTTTACGCATTTACTAAGCTATTAATAAATAAACAAAGCAATAATACTTTAAATTTTATTGTAATAATAACTTATTAATGTCCTGCAGAAGACACGAGCCTTCTTATTTAGCTGACTAATGCCACAATGGTCTTAGTAGATGGATTGTAGGGATACTTGTCAAGTATTCATTGTTTCATTATCATACTCAATCATCATTCAAGAACTTACCACATGAAAGTGCTATTATAAAACGTAACAGAGTAAAAGTAAGCGATCGCACCACCCCAACCAATTCTGTGGTTGTCATAAAAGCTAACTAAGGTAAATTTCGCAGGCATTATCTCTCTGAAAATAAAACAAAAAAAGATGTAAAACCCTATACCAATTCGTCTGGTAGACGTGGTTTAAGAGGGTCATGTTTTATAAAAATTGAATTAAAAAAAATATTTACTTCACTGAAAGTCTCTGCATTGGAACATTAATGCAGTGTTACAATTTAAGTACTTTAACTATTAACATTTCTATAATTACAATCTAAATACGGCCCTGTGCATTCTAGGATGCCTCGCGAACCTCGGCCATATTTAAACCGTTTAAAGCTAAGATTAAAGATGTCGCCGCTATGTTTTTGCACTATTAACCACCGCTCCCATAAACTCCTTTTTTTTTCTTTGTCGACGCTTTGAAAATAACAAGCTTAAGCCTTTTCGAGATTTTATTATAAGAACATAAACATCCTACTGTAGGGAGTACATATGGATGGAATGTAGGGAAGAGGAGAACATACAGAAGGTAACTTGGGCTAAAATAATAGGTAATAATACCTATGTAATTGCCGTTTTATTTCTGCGCAGCCTTTAGACTCTATATTCTTTTAAAACATACCTATATTATTTAAATAATTTTAGTTACTTAGGAAAAATTGGTTATTACCAACATCTAACAAAAGGTAATAAATAAAAATAATTGTTATTTGTATTATTAATAAGCCTGTGAACATGGGTCCAATTTAAAACAGCGGATTTACCATTTTTGTTTTATTGTAAGTAACTTCTTCTCTGATGCCTTTTTTGGCGCTGCAGTCAGTGTCTAGGTTATTTATCCTAAACGGCTGAACTGATTTGAATCATTCTTTCGAAAAGCTACATTTTTCCTGAGTGACATAGGCTATATTTTATTTTTTTTAAATGGGGATCTTACTTAAATTAACAAATCTAAATGTTATGTTTAATGCCCGTGCGAAGCCTCTAGAGCTATATAAATATTTGCGAAATAACTTCAAGTTTGCGTGGGACCGATACATTATAATAATGATCAGTTTTTTTTTTAAATTAAACCTATTGCTTTGCCCGCCACACATAAGATTACAATCTGGACCAACCTCTCGTTTTATAACTAATCATGAATTATACATGATAGGTATTTAATTTCCATCGTATTAAAACACTTGGTGGTTCTAAATTGGCGATTTGGGGGCCGGTTAGTAATTTAACCGTAATTTTCCAGTTAAGTAAGTCGATATATTATCATAACCGAATGATTTAGTGAGGGCCTTTCTCGGACGAATTTTGTTGTTAAAAGTATTAATTACAGTATTATAGTGTTAGATTGTTCATAAGCTATTATTATCAAAAACATTTATGATATTATTGGTACAGTTATATCGCATATAAGTTAAGATACGTTAGCGCTATCAGATTGTAGAGGTGTTAGTAGTATTTCTGCAGTTAGGGCTCTTTGGCAAGATATCTTCGAGGTTGGTGTCATCGCTGTCACCGCCTAATCCACCTTCAAGGAATAATATATATTTGATAATGTATTAAGAAGGACACACTAAGCTAGTGAAATAACAGGTTTAAGGGACCTATCCACTTGTGTCCCTGTTGATTTGGAACGAAGAACACAGACTCTAAGCTTTGTACTTTAAAAGCATCTAGTTCTTTTGAATCTTTTTGTAAAATAATAAAAATTTTAATTAATATTTTATTCTTTAAGTATAGATAAAGGTTTAGCATACCGTCAGGCAAACGAATTTTTTGTCTAATAATGTATGTTCTTTGTCATTTTATTAATTTCCCAATGCAAGACCTAGCATTCTTCTTTAAATTTAGGTAACTTAACTCACTCATATTATTCTGCTTTGGTTTCTTAATACAAATTTCCATCTCTACAAATATTCTCATAGCTTTCAAATTTCTTTCAATCACCTCTTACAACATTCATCTATGAGAAAGAGCGCTGACATTTTGTAATCTTAGCCCGTCATTACATAGATAAGATTGAAACTTAATTAACAATAAATAACAATAACGCTCGAGGATAAAACGTGATCAAAATTAATCAAATTCATTAAACTATCATCAATACAATATTGCAAACAAAAGTATTAACAAACTTAACTATTGACGTTTAAAACAATAAGCTATGTACGAAGGACGAGATTCATCAGGGCTGTCACTGGCTTGTATTAATATTTTTCATATTTTATTTTATTGACCTCTATGGCGTAATGGTTATATAACTTTGTGTCCGTTAATTGATGTTTGTAAAAGGTCCCCGCGACACAGGGCATGATCCCTAGTGCGGGAGTTGTCTTTTGTAAAAAAAAAAGAAAAAAAAAAAAGATAACATAACTGTGTGTACATGATTGTTTGCATTGGCCTGGGTGTTTTCTATGTATAATAATATGTATGTATTTACAAAAAAAAGTATTTAAGTATGTTTATCCGTTGTCTAGTATCCATAGTACAAGCTCTGCTTAGCTTGGGACTAGATGGCGTTGTGTGAATGTGTGAGGAATATTTATTTATAAAAAAGATGACTCCCACTATAGAAACCAGTGTCTTCGGGACTTTTAAAACGAGAAAATAACGGACACAAAACCATCCAGGTACAAGACAATACTTTGTAAATAAACATAAATAATTATCTTGCTCTCCGTGCGGTGACGGAGTAAAAATACAATATGTCACCACCCCATGGGTGTCGTAAAAACCGACTAAGGAACTAAACGTAAATATTATCGTTACGAAATAAAAAGAAGGAAAACTTGAAATTAAACCCTATACCATTAATGTCCCACTGCAAGGACGGGCCTCCTCCCGAGACAGAGGGATACTTGGCCTACTAATACCACGCTGGCCAAACGGATTGGTATAGGGTTTAATTACAAGTTTTTAATCTTTTTATTTCATAAAGAAATTATTCACGGATACTCCTTCAGCCGGTTTTTACGACACCCACGGGATGAGATGGGGAGGTGATATATTGTATTCTTACTCCGTCACCACACGGATAAACTACAATTTAATTATTATTTTTAAAAACGTATCATAAAAGTAACAGCCCTACATATGTACTCATTACGAGTAGCAAATGTTTAATTCTTATTTATATTACATTGCACGATTTGATACGTGCGCGATCAAAATTGCATTGAGTTTATCACAATATAGCATGGCATTTTGCTTTGCATCGTGAATATAATATGTGCATTTTCTTTATCATAAGAAATAAATTAAATTCTAGAAGAGAAACCGCAATTTTGGTATAGATCAATTGCCTCTTTAAAGTGACGTTCAATACGTCATAAATACGCTGAAGTAAAAAGTTACAGCCAGAACAGGTTTAAAAAAAAAGTTGTGTCGTAGTTTATGCCTCCTGACCAGATTTAAGTCCATGCCTATATAGGGAGACAATTTAAAAATGTGGTTTTACTGTAAAATCTAACACTTTATCCTTTGGCAGAAGAATTTACACACCTTTACTAAAAAAAAGTGTTATGACTGTATTATAAGACACGCTTTACCGAACAGCACTGGCAGAATAATAAATTTGTTACACACCTACTACTTTTAATTTCTTCAAGCTTTTTAGAATCTTCGTAATGTGGAAGCATAAAATTTGTTCTCAAGAGTAAAATATTTTTATCATCAATTTTCTTTAAGTACTCTTTTTACACATTTATGACTCATATACATAAGAATATATTAAGAAAAATAATTAAGAAATTATATTATAATTAAGAAAAATAATATTATAATTACCAGATTAGAAATAATTTCTGTGTTCCGGTAGTTACATACAAACTAACTTAAATAAGCTTATAAAATAAGTTATACCTAACGTAAAACATCCGTAGCATTAATGTATATTATTCAACGCAAACCTATTATTATTGTATAATAAACATAAATAGCAAGAAACGCTATTTATGCACCACACAATCACCATTACTTTCCAAATAAGGCAATACACAAATAGGTAGCAACCTACTGATATATAATAATCATATGTTCCCAACTCCCTGTATTATACCGTAAATTTTGTTTTACACCTCATGCACAATCGGACTTACAATCTCACCAATAAAATATCATACCCTTATTTTTACGTAATCTGGCATTCACACCTCCAATTCCTTTTTCAAATTCGCACAAGTTTTTTTTTTATTTCCAAAAAGTTACTACCGCAAGGCAGGTGCATTTTTAAATAAAGAACGAAATTGTTACCAATGTATCATTTGGCGCGAAACAATGATGAATGGGCCGCAAAATGAGGTGTTACATCCTATATGCACCTTCGTGTAGGAATTTATACTTTTTTTAAATTTCTTTTTTTTATGCTTACTTTGATTTCCCCTCGTAGCGTTTCTTGGAAACATAATATTTGGTTGGTATCTTCTAATGACGCGGTTGTGAACAGGTGTTGGTAATATAAGCGTTAAAGGAGCTAATGAGTAGTGCTTTGTTACAAAATAATGTGTAGTATTTGTGTTTTTATGTTCAGAATGCGTTGATTAATGGCAAATACTGATAGTTATGATACATAACGTAATGAGGACACTTTTTCACGTAGAATACCTGTGGAGATAAGGGAAGGCGTAATGAATGACTTTATAGCACACCAGCGTTGACTCCTGAATTCTTTGCCTTACGAATGATGGTCACGTCTGGAACTTTTTAGTCATTATCATTTAGGTAATATAAAATACTTAAATATTTTATCTTTTTGGTATATTTTGTATGTTTTTGAAATAAGTTGTAGGTAAAATAAAATTTCAATATGATTTTTTTCTCGTCTCAATTAAAGGTGATACATAATCTTTATATCGACCCGTGGAGCCAGTGGGATTTAAAGGACTAGGTCCTGGAAATGCAGTGCTTCTCCAAAATCCTTACGGATCTGCCATTCTGCTATAACTCTCTTGGTAAATAAAATTGTAAAATGTATTGACATTAAAAAAAATACAAGTTAATTGGCAAACTATACTCTTACTTTTCAAAGGGTTTAAAATAAAATTGCACGCAAATGTAAATTTTAAAATAAATATTTAAAAAATTCAATCCATCTTTTGCTTCCGGTAGCCAATTATAACAAGACCAAATACAGTAGGTTCGTGTCTTGCAGCTTTAACCAGCCGCTCGTTTACTCTCAACCAGTAAAGCCGTTAGTATCTAAACGTAAACAGCTCAATCTGCTGAAAACAATGAAGGCTTGAAGGTGTAAGCATTAAGCTTAGTGGTCACGAAGCGTCGTAATGTTACGCTTGGTCGTACATCTAGCTTTGACGACGCTCAGTGCACTCGTTAACCTTACTACGACGAATCGTGCCAAGTCCACTTATCACCCCTACTATGGGTACTACGAAAAAACTGATAAGGTAATAAAACTGTATGTTTCATTGAATGAGTTATGGACTTGTCGACAGCGAAACAGTCGAAACTAACATTAAGGGCCAGATTCAGAGACCGCACTTTGACTTTACTTTAGCAAAGTCTAGTTATTTTCTCTGAATTTGAAAACAATTACAAGTTATCTTTCGCATGAAAAGTTTACTTTGGGAAGATTACTTTGAAAGAAAGTAAAGTCACGACTCTGAATCTGGGCCTTATATCTCGTTTTTGTATCAAAGTCAAACTTTCCTTCAAAGTAAAGTCAAAGTGCGGTCTCTGAATCTGGCCCTAAGTCACTCAGAGAAAAAAAACGCAGCCTCGTTATGGAAAGTAAATAATAAAATGAAATCGTTACAATTTTGTTTCCTAAATATAATGTAATAAGTAAAAATAAAATAAACTAAAAATAGCAATACAGCCGACTATTTCTAAGATTAAGTATCTTAAAATAAAATGTAATGAGTTGACGACTTAATCATTACTTTGAGTGGTTTAAGATAATATTAAAATGTAGTAATTTGTTTTCAAAATTCCACAGGCTTTATGGCTAACATTTTATTTTCCTTTCCGAAATAATCTCTTTCATGATATTATTCGTAAACTTTTTTAATGTACTAATTTGTCTTATACTCCAACTGCGGTCAACAATTTATATTCCAAAATAATCTTTTCTTCGAAAATCAAATCGAGGACTAATCACTTATGATAACAACTCCTAAAAGGTTATTATTCAAACTAAATAGGTATTAACAAATTTGCCGTGATTAAAATACACTCGAGAGCAAAAGTTCCGGGTCACTAGCATTTATTTCAATATCTTGAAAACGAATAAAGCTATCGTATTGATATAAATTGAACTTTATAGACAATTTAATAATCTTTCATTAAACATATAAAAACTTATTGATTGGCGGTAAGTAATGGCATTAAAAAAGTTATAAAAAAAAAGATCAATTTTTTTTAAATCAGAACTTCTAATTTTCACTACTGTTTTTGCTTTTGTTTTTGTTCTGTCATAAAATGTATTTATAAGGAGTCATCCAGGTATCCAATAGTCATTATTAAAGTGGTAATTATGTCACTCACACCTGAGGAATGTACGAGAATCCTCACGATCCTGGAAAATGGGAGCAGTCAGCGAGAAACAGCAAGAATAGTCGGTGTATCGTTGTCTACAGTTCAGCGTGTTCGCCAGTGGTTTCTAGAAACTGGTTTGAACCTACGCAGACCAACAACAGGCAGACCCAGGTGTACGACGGCACGGGAAGATCGATATTTAGTGAACTCTATGCTACGAAATCGGTTTCTTACGGGAACAGCACTGACTCATCATTTTTTAGGACTTGGTGGAAGCAGCCCTTCTGCTTGGACTGTAAGACGGCGACTTGCTGAAGGTAATTTGAAACCATTTAGACCCGCAAATGGTCCGAAACTCGAGAGACACCATCGTATAGCAAGACGAATTTATGCACGCGAACACTCGAATTGGACGATTGAAAATTGGTCAAATGTCATATTCTCGGACGAATCAAAATGTATGCTGTATACACACGACGGAAGGGCAAAGGTGTACAGAAGACCAGGAGAAAGATTTATGCAAGCCTGTATTGAAGAAAAGGTGTCATACGGTGGTGGTTCGGTACTCGTGTGGGCTGGAATTTCTGCGGAAAGCCGAACAGAGCTTGTACTGATCGAAAACGGTACTCTTAATGGCGTAAGATACGTGGATGAAATCCTCAACGAGCACGTCGGTCCATTTATGGCAAGACTTGGTGAGAATGCCATCTTTATGCAGGATAACGCCCGTCCCCACACTGCTCGTGTAGTGCAAGACTACCTTTATGAGGTGAATATTCGTCCCATGGTGTGGCCAGCACGTATCCCCGACCTCAACCCAATCGAGCACGCCTGGGACGAGCTCGGACGACGGGTAAGACAACAAGATCCTCCTTTAATTACGCTTAGTGACTTGAAACATGCATTGGTAGAGGAATGGGAGAACATTTCCCAACAGTGTTTCAGAAACTTGGTGTACAGCATGCCAAATCGCATTGCAGCAGTCCAGACAGCACGTGGGGGTAATACCAAGTACTAAACCGTGTTAAAACTACTTGTAAATATAAAAAATTCAATATTTTCAGTTTTGGTTTTACAAGCAAAATGACGCCATTTTTAATTTGTCCTTTTAAACATAATAAAATATATGGTCAGTAGTAAATGTAATGCATTTTATTTTAGTAACATTAAATTGTCTATAAAGTTCAATTTATTTCAATACGATAGCTTTATTCGTTTTCAAGATATTGAAGTAAATGCTAGTGACCCGGAACTTTTGCTCTCGAGTGTATAAATATCTTATTTCATTGCGTGTGGTCTTATCGAAAATCGATTTAAAATTTACCATGCCTACTCATTTTAAATAAATACAGCTAATCATTCAAAGCGATTAGTATTTAGTAATGACAAGATAACTCAAGCATAAGTTATAATAATTAAACATGTTAATTAAGTATATATTTACTGAATTATATTTGCAACGTTTAATATATTTTTTAAAAGATACTTTAAAAGTAAAGCCAAAGGCCAAATAAACGATGGATGGATTGTGTGAAAGACGATGTGGCTGCGAAGAGTGTGACTTGTGAGATGACGTCCGATAGGAAAGTATGGAAGAAGAAGACATGCTGCGCCGACCCCAAATAAAATTGGGATAAGGGCAGCAGAATGATGATGAAAAGATACTTTAAAAGAAAAGGACCTTAATTTGGCCTTGTATTTTTTATCATTATTTTATTTTATCTCAGAACCCAGTGATTTCAGAAGTATGAAAAAAGGCTTATTTTAAAGGTTGCTTTCAAGTTAGTCCCTTCAAAATTCAAAGTAGTATCAAAATAGTTTTAGGATTAAGTTTTTGACTCATAAAAGTAAATGAAATTGCGTAAGGTATTGTAATAGGCAACAAAACCTTCTGGAGTCTGGTTTTTAATTAGTACATTATTTTCTATGAATTAAGGATAGATATTAAAAAATAAACTCAAGATGAAACTCTCTATCAACCGGTCTGAATAGCGTGGTAGTACTAGGCTAAATTTATTTCTGTCACAGGAGGATGCATGTTTTGCTAGTGGACATTATTGGGTAATTATGATGAAGTACTTTTAAAGGATTTTATTCTTAAACTAGCTGATCCGTGCCCACTTCGTTGGACGGCGAAAAAAACGCGTCCGTTTTTTAAACATATTTCATTACTGCTCCACTCCTATTAGTCATAACGTGATACTATATAGCCTATGACACTCCCCGATAAATGGACTATTCAACATAGAAAGAATTTTAAAAATCGGTTCATTAGATCCAGAGATCCCCTACAACGTCACAAACACACAATCACACGAACACACAAACTTTAGCTCTATAGAATATTAGTATAGAATCTAAAACGTTGTTAATAATTCAAGATATTAGCGAGTTACTAGTGAGAAACTACGGTAGTGGATATTTCTTAAGCGTTTCTCGTCGTGTTGTCGATACCATCACGTTGCACCAATTTCGATGTTTCGCTACACGAAAGTATAAGAGATCTAACATCTTAACCAGGAGATGACGGTTAATTGTCTATTCAATATACACCTAAACTCTCCTTTTGGTGACATGGTAGCACCACTCGATCCTATGATCATGGGTATTGTAAAAGATAGGCAAATTTTTCTTTACATAAAGAAACAAGGAAATCTTGATGTTAAAAACCTATAAAAATCTGTCTGGCCAGTATGGTATTAGTAGCTATCCTCGATCAAAGGACGAAGCCTGTCCTGGGATATTAAAGGGCAGTTATGACGGTAATGACTAAAAAGTTTATGTGTGTGTTTGTGAGCAGATGGTCTCTGCACACACACATACACAATTTACATCACGAAATCAATTATTGAATTACGTTCGACGTTCTAATTTGTACAAATTACTTGCCAACTATTTATCAGTTATAATGAATTTATGTACGGCTAAAATCTGTCCCTCGGGAAAAATCCCGAAGCTTAGTTTTAGTCAGTAAATAGAATTACACCATTTGTTAGTAAGTGTCAATATAAGATATAAAACTAAAAACAAACTCTTTTTATTGTTATTTTATTATTTTAATTTATTCTCTCCGCAGTGACGCTGGCAGAATCAAAAGTTAACGATGGAGCCATAATAATAAAAATAATACACATACAAAGGGACCATCTCTTTGCTATTTCATCTATTCTATTTTAAGAATTTTAACCATAAAGGTGCTGTATCTACTTGATATCCCATAAAATGTGTGTTTAACATATTACAAAGATTTTATGTAAGCTTAACCAATAAAAAAGACATAAAATTTTCTGTAAATACAACTTGTCACTCATTCCACGTACATAGGTTTATGTCTCTGCCATTTACAACTACAATTTACTTAAATTTACTGTGGGAATATAGTCTTTAATGTAACTGGACAATCCATGGCACATTCGCAGGAACATAAAATATCGGAATCCTCCTAGACCAGATGTGGTTCGGCTAGGACTAATTAAATTTCTTTATAGGAAATCGTAATAAGTACGGGAACCTGGGGACACTTGATCCCCCCTTTTGTTTTTCATCCCTAATTTCCTTAGTGACTATCCATTTTAAAAGATATTGGTACCGAAATACGTGAAATTCATTTGACTATAATTGATGTAAGACCCAAAGATATAAGTGCCTAAATTTAATAGTTATTAGACTCAAAGTAAAAATAGGGAATGGTATCAAGTGTCCCGTATATACGGGAGACTTGGTCCTCCTCATATCTAGGTTCACATGATACTATTACTAAGGAAATAAATAAAAAATGTTTTTAGAATATGATAATCTTTTTTATATTGTTTCAGAATCACATAACATAGGCATATCACACAGTCTCCATACATTAATTAATTGCTAAATGTGAAACTTCCGTTTCGTATTTAAAAAAAACAAAAACAAACTCAAAACAAAATTATATTTTCAATAATAAAAGAACTCAAATGTCTCGCAATCACACCCTGAATAAAATTTAAACGTAATTAAGATAAAGACTTAAAACAGTGTCTTATTGAATTGAACCCAGGACATGTAAATAGCTAAGTGTACCAAGTGTACCCTGAGCAGTTTGAGGTTATAAACAAGAATATTTTCAAACGTCTATTAGATTACCACTTTTCTACGCTACAAATCGCTACTTATATAGATAACGCCTCGAATTAAATTCATACACACCTAAAAGCCATATTTACATTAATGTTTAATCAAAATTTAAACTT